>JAECWL010000023.1:1502500-2102500 GCA_018150545.1 Drosophila ercepeae | reverse complement strand
TCCCGTCGGTGATCAATTTTCCAACTTGTTTCTGTATTTCGTTCACGTGACTGTGTGGGCTTCTATAATTTTTTATGTACACTGGTTCATCATCTTTTAATCTCAGTTTTTGTTTATAAAAATTATTGGTGCTTATTGGTTCAGATTCTAATCCGAATATATCATTATATTTGGTGCATAAGCTTGAAAGCTGTGATTTGAATTGTGAAGGAAAGTTTTTTGTTAGTTGAGATAATATAGTTTTTTTCTATTTTCTTGATTAGTTTGAACTACTTCGTAGTTCGAAAGTGATTCATACGCTAAGTTATTTGTACTGACTACTTGATCTTTATTTGTTGTATTGAGTAGTCTTATAAAAGCGTTTTTAGATGTTGTGATGGTACTTGCTATGTAAATACCATGCTTAATTTCTTGATTTGGAATCAATACACTGTCTTCTTTTGATTTTATATCTATTTTTCTAATAACTTGGGATCTTGCTGGCAGAAGTATTGAGTTATTGCCAGAACTGTATGTTATTGGTACATAAATTGGAAATTTTAAGTTATTCGGTCTAATTATAAGCCAATCTTCAGATGGCTTGAAGTCTAATTGACAGTTGTATGTTTTTATAAAATCGATTCCTAATATGCCATCACAAGGGATGGCGAATTGTAAATCCACGATATGAAAATCGTGTTGGATTATGTACTTAGTGGTCTGTATCTCAATAGAAGTTAACCCTTTGGATTTGGTTACTTCTTGACTTATTCCTTTTATATCTATAATATAATTATCTTGTACGTCATGAAAGACATCAGAATTTTCTTTAACTATCGAAATGTCGGCACCTGTGTCTACTAAAAAGATAAGTTCTTTTCCTGTAGACACATGGTGGAATGATACAAATATATTTTGACTGAGATTAATAGTGTGAACCCTTGCATTTTCTACTGCTGAGTATCTAAAGGGATTGTGGAGTTTTCCGATATATTGTTAGTTATTCGGACATTACCTGGACTATTATAGTTGTGGCCTCGATTCGAGTTGCCACGGCCTCTTGAGTTTCCTCTATATTGGCCTCGTCCATTATTATATTGTGTATTGTTATTATAGTGGCTACGAAAGTTGCCTCTATAATTTCCACGTCCGCGGTTTCCGCCGCGCTGTGAATTATTGTTGTAATATAGGACAGTGTTTGGCAGTCCGGTTGTCTCTGTGCAACAATATACAAATTTCGATATGGCTTCATTCATATTATTGAAGGTACCAGCTTGCATGATAAGTTTTACCTTATCGATTGTGCAATTTTTGGTCATTGCTTTGACTGCATGCTTAGTGGCATAACTTTTGGCTAACTCTAGGGGTAAACCCTCTGTTATGTATGCACCTTCTAACATTTTTGTCATCTGCTCAACCTCTAGTGTATACTGGTTAGCAGTTTTGTTGTGTTGCTGTAGGCTCATCGGTTTTGCTGATAAAACTTCCACAGTTTCGCCTTTGACATTATTTTTTAATTTGGAAATGACTTCAGTTATTGTTGTTTCATTTCCGATTAAATTTCTGGCGACACCTTTTAGCCTTGTTTTTATAATCGAAATTGCTATATGTTCGTGTTCGCCTTTTATTAAATCCAATAATTGTAATGCATCAAGAAAACTTTGTAAGTTTTCAGCTTTACCATCAAAAAATGGTATAAGCTTAGTTGCTGTATTAATAAAATCGATATTTGTTTGTGCCATATTGGCTTGGCTTGTACTCTGTTGAAGTATCAGAATCTGTAGAATTATCCAGATCTGACATCAGAGCAGCTGGAATAGTTAGGTTATTTAAATCCTCCTCTTCTATTTTTGCCATGTAAGGAATAACCTCTTCTATTTTTGGATTTGTACTATGCTTTTCTGACTCTATTTGGTCAGTGTCGGCTTGTTCCGTTGATTCTGGTTCATTACCAGTTTCAATTGAAGTGTTCAGTATTGTTGGTACTGATATATCTAAATTAAACTTTTGTTTAATTGATATCAAGTTAGATCGTAGTCTGATCAAAAATTTTGATACTTGTGACCAATGATCTTGATTTAATTTTTCTTTTTGGCCATATATTAGTATACGTGCTTCGTTAAAGCATTTAACTAATATCTCTACGTGTTTTTTTACAGTAGTTCTTTGAATAGGCCTGTTTTGTGTAAGTGACTTGTACGATTTATCAAAGTCATTTTTTATGCTGTTTAAATTTTTATATAATTCATTCCATTCCATTATTTTATGGATATGAATTCCTTTTGAAATATATCCCTAATTGCCTTTAGTGAGGCCATACTTTAGTTTAATATATATATATATATTTTTTTTAATTTATTTTATTTAATTTTCATTATTTTTTTTCAATATTTCATCTTCCTGAAGTTACTCTCATTAAAGGATTATTATTTGTATCTTTACTATATTTATCTTATCTTCTTATTATATATGAATTATTTTGCATTTATTTTAACAATTTTTCCTGCCTATTGTTTCGTATAGCTTTACAGGCTATACTTCTAATCGAGCGGAAATGGTTCCGCACAATTTTACAAATTTTCTTATTTAAAATTAATTTAATTAATTCTAACTTATAATTATATAATTGAAAAAAAATATTTTTTTTTTTATAATAATAATCCTATGAAAATGATATCCGCGTCAGCTGGTCGTCGCCGGTTTGGCTACGCTGACGCTCCTTCGTTGGCGAAAGTGGCGGAATGCCCCTCTCGCTTTTGTCCTTCTGCTGCTGATGTCCGGGGCCTATTGGCTCAGGCGGGGCCGGTGCTGGTCTTCGCACTGGTCTTCAGTTTCCAGCATGTAAATTTGCATGCTGCGGCGTATAATGGTACAGGGCAGTCGTTCGGGCAGACGTCATATTTTTCCGGCAATTGCTTGGGAGATGGTGGATTTTTATGCAGTTTTTCATTTGTTTATTTTTATTTTCGCTGAGTGAGTTGTGGTATTTGACTTTCTTTGCTGGAGGGTTTGTTTCAGAAAATCTAATTCGGCAGTTAATTTTTGTGCCGTTGCCCATGCTGGCGGTGTTATATTTGTGTATAATAGCCACTTAATGTGTGCTATTCTTTTATTTATTTTATTTTTCTGACCTCCGCGTTTGCCCATTGCCACACTCTACTCACTCAGTATTTTTCGGGTTTTTTTTTCCCAGTGTCCCGTCTCCTGGTCTCCCGCGCTGGTGTAAGGGGCGGCCTGCCTCTCACACTTGTTGTTGTTGGTCTTGCCGTTGCTGCCCTATTCCATCGTTGGTCCTGTCACGGTCGCCATGTAAGATCAATAACCTCTAATTTGGGGTTTTAGGTTCTTTGGGTTTTATTTAGAGTTGGAAGCAGCGAAGGTGCCGCTTCCAAGGTTCACTTAACTCTGATTTTACATTATTACTTAAGTTCTAACTAAGCCTCGGTCTGATCGCTGCGCTGCCCACAGTTGCTAAGCAGCGAGGAACTGTTATGTTTATTCTACATTATGCTTCTATATGTTTATTCTATATTATGCTCTCTTAAGTTGAAGCGCGAGGGTATATGCATACACTTGCACTTTCTGTGCCGATCGAATCATATTTTAGTAAGTACTCTTGGTACAGTAGCTATTCAATATGTATGCATACTACAAGTCTTTGTATGGAAAACTTTTTTGTTCTCCAAGCTATCGCAACCGAATTAAATATTCATTCATTTGACATAGCCAAACATAATTTTATAAAATTTGCTGAGTAAAGATTGTATCTATATGTTCTAAGAGTTAAAGGTGTGTATGTTTTTGAATATAGCTGTATGAATATTGGAAAGGGATCGCTTCTGTGTGGACCTTTGGATGTTGACCAAGATGAGTTTAGGATTAGCGGTGGGGAGCATATGAAGATATTGTAATTGTGTTGCTTGTAGAGTAGTGTGTATGGTTTCCGTTATTTAGTACTTTTAAGATGCTATTTTATACAAAATTTTAAATTGCATTTCCCATTTGATTGTTTGCGGAAGAGCCCCAAAGTTGGTGCCATGCGTTTACATATCCTAGGATGTGTAGGGGCTTATTGAAAACGTTGACCAGATCATGAAAATCTTGTCTAAAGCAATTATTTGTTTGGACTAGATATAAACTTATTACTATAAACGGAGTTTTACTTTGTGTTTCTGCGGCAATGGATAGTATGTTGAATTGGAAACTTATTACCTTGTGTTGAATATCTTTAGATATGAGTAGAGCTACACCTCGGCTGGCATTGGGAGCTGTTGGACTTAAATCATTTATATTGTACAAGTGAAATTGTTTGGGTGTGTAGAAGACAGTGTTGTTGTTGGGTTTCTTGTAATGCTATTATATGGTTTTTTTGTTTTTTTATAAGGAGGGAGAGATCTTGGTACTTATCTTTGTAACCGTTTATGTTCCATTGAACTGTATTTATTGTCATAATGTTGGGGATGTGTTATGCATTTAGACTTAATTCTTTTTGTGTATCGTTATAATGTTATTTAGGGGATAATATAAATTATCTCCTTTCTCCAGAATCGCCGATGTTTTGCTTATAAGTTTTTAGATTTAATAGTTTTTGTCAAAAGTCAATGTCTATATCAAAACTGTTGTTTTCGTAGGCATTGAGTTTATTTGGTGTTTCTTGTGTTTAATTGTTAAATGTTATTTTTGATGGTGTGTTCTTTTTAATTTTAATTGAATAGTTTTTTTGTGTTGTTTTTGCTAGTTCTTTGCGGATGGGCGGAGTTTTTATTGGGGAGTTAATTGTGTTCAGGTTGTCTTTTGTTGAGTGGTTTGTGGTTTTTGGGTGATACATTTTTGTTGGAGAGGTCGGTTTTTGTGTAGCTGTAATTTCTGCGTACGTTGCGTGGTTGTGGTTGATTTTTGTGATATTTTATTTTGGCTTCGTGCATTGTGCATTTTTCTTTGGTTTTAATTTTTAGTATTTCTTGTGTTTCTTTGCATTTTGGGCAAGGGTCGCAAATGGTTTTACCTTTGCAGTGTTTGGCTGTATTTCACAGACGTTGCAAAGAGATTTGGATTTTTGTAGGTAGGTTGTATCTGTCAAAAGTGAACTGGACAACCCCAGTTGAAGACGTTTTGCCGTCAATTTATTGCGTGTACACATCGACTACTCCCTGTGTTTTTAATTCGTTTATAATTTCTTTGTTGGGTACATTATTTAAATAAGGAGCGTAAACTGTGCCTTTGCAGTGATTGAGATTTGTGTGGTTCTATGTTATTTGGTAGATGCCATGAATTTTTTTTTGCTGCTATGAATTTTTCGCAAGTTTTTGAGTCTTCAACGAGAATTAATAGATTTCCGTCACGCATTTCGTTTATTTGTATAATTTTGACAGCATGAATACAAGAGGTTGTTTTGTATCAGTAGTCGACATGACTATGCATTTTGGGTGTAGAAGATTGGATTCTGGAAGTTCTGGGAAAGCTTCTGGGAGTGGAGTTGGTTTATTTGTTTGGTTTTGGGGCTGTCGCTATGCAAGGAAAAACGATTTGCCTCATGGCTGTTGTGCCCGTTGGGCATTGTAGCTTTTAGGGACTTACTTGGTTTTTGTCTTTTTTTATGATTGTGCGCTTAGAAGATGAGTAAGCTTTGAGCTAAATTACTATTTGCTTTGACGTAAGTAGAAGCACACAACCGGTTGGCTGAAATGTTAGTTGACGACTGATGTCTTACATAATATTTAAACAGAATCATTGTGATTGCCACATGATGAAAACTTAGATTTGCAGTTTTATTTTAAATATTTGTAAATATATATATGTATATATTTTCTTCGTCAATTGAATGTTCTTTTTTTATTCCCTTGAAAAAGGGTATTATAATTATAAAAGGAAGCATCTCCGACCCCACAAAGTACATATATTCTTGATCAGCATCAACAGCCGAGTCGATATAGCCATGTCCGTCTGTCCGTCTATCCGTCTGTTTCTATGCAAAAAATAGACAGTAGTGTTAAAGCTAGCGTTTGGAAATTTTTACCAGATCATTATTTTTGTTGCACGAAGATCAAGTTTAAGAATCGGTCGGATCGGACCACTATATCATATAGCTGCCATACAAATGATCAATCAGATTTCAAGTCTTTGTATGGAAAACTTTTTTTGTTCTCCAAGCTATCGCAACCGAATTAAATATTCATTCATTTGACATAGCCATACATAATTTTATAAAATTTGGTCCGGATCGGACCACTATATCATGTAGCTGCCATACAAACGACCGATATGAAAACAAGTCTTTGTATGGAAAACTTTTTTGTTTTCCAAGCTATTACAACTGAATTCAACATTTATTCATTTGACATAGCCATACATGATTTGTAAAAGTTTGATCCGGTTCGGATCACTATATCATATCAGCTGGCATACAAACGACCGATATGAAAACAAGTCTATGTATGGAAAACTTTTTTGTTTTCAAGGGTATACCATCTTCGGCAAGCCGAAGATAACTTTTCTCACTTGTTTTAAAATACAAATGCTCTGAAGCCGTACTACAATTTTGAACCTTAATAACACATTTCAAAAAAATATTCTCATCGACAAATGCCATGCGCTTCGCACAGGGATTTATTTTCTAAGCCCTTGTCTTTTGAACCTCTGAGCCTGTATCTACTGGTATGTCTTCAATCTGTTCCTTCACAGTATGCAGACTAAGGTCTCGGTGTAATGCAGATTTGTTCACATACCAGGGGCAGTATGTTATTTGTCTGAGGGTGTGATTCTGTAGTACCTGTATTAGATTGCAATTGGATCTTGCTGTAATCCCCCAGAACTGCCCCCCGTAAAGCCAGATCGGGGCGACACACTGAAAGTATACTTTGTTTTGACTTTCAGTGATAGTGATTGACTCTCAACTGTTGCATTCTTAGCAAGCACACCCTGCGAATGTCTTTGAGATGCGGCAGGAAGATGAGTCGCTTGTCCAAAGCGATGCCAAGGTACTTCATCATTGCTGGCTGGTCCAGAGTATATCTATCCATTTGGGTGGGCAGAACTATTTTCTTTCTAAGTGTGAAGGCAGGGTTGGACGTTTTTTGAGTGTTCACCTTTAGGTTCCACCTCTTGCACCATAAAAAGGATCGCACGAGTTGGCAGGGTCTTCAGAGTGACGTGACATATTCTGTACATGCCAGGGGCTAGTTTTTCGGCAGAGCTTTAATGATTTCAGTAATCTCTTCAACTTGAATTGATTGACTGGATGGGGAGGGACATCTGCAGCGGTGTCTGCAAGCTTTCTTGGATCTCTTCAACATCTGCCAGCGTAGCAACGTCATATGGGGTGAATTTAGCTCTTGGTGTTGAGCCAAAACTTTGGCTTATTCGTCATCGTTCTGGGAAAGATCACCACCGTGATTCCTAACGGGGACTTGGCAGGATTGTTAATTTTTCATTTCTTTTGGGCATTTCCATAACTAGTAGTTTGCATCAATAATATAGACCATCGAAGCCAACTTGTGCTTCATGAGAAACCTGTTGTTTCTAAGCGCTCTAAGAGGATCCGTAGTAGCTTGGAGGTTTGGTTCCACAGGATTCGATCCCAGAGGTGTTGCGATCGTACTGCTTTTCTTCGTAGGCGCCTTTTAGTAGCTAGGAGCTTTTTTGCCTCCAGTGGGCTAGCACATGAAGTGACCATTGGTATTTATGGTGATTACAAGGGCCACATGGTCAGATTCTAGGTTCCAGCTTTTGGTAATGCTCAAAGGTCCGGTATTCCATGATGGACGGCATCAATACATTCTACCGTAGGGGAGTTACAAATATCGCCCCATAACCTACATTAATAAATTCTATCGAATGGGAGTTACAAATATCGCCCCATAACCACAGTTGAGTATACAAGCCGCTACCAACCAGATATAATTAGCTTGGTTATTTTGCTGTTTTTGTTCTTGTTGCTGCTGTTGGACCCACGAAAGAAACTGTTCTTTCTGCAGGAGCTATCGCCATTGCTGGAACTGTTATTTCTTCTGTTGCATTAGCGAGTGGATATCAATCGGCTGCTGTTTTTGTAATTTAAGTTGCTTAATTGTTGAAACGTCGCTGGCCGGTGCCAGTATTGATTGGCACGGTAGCTGCGACTGCTGCATAGGAGGTAGCAGCAAGATTATTAATTAGATTATTAATTATAAAGGGGTTCCAAACAATTTCGGACATTTTTTTTTGTTTTTCTATCCCATAACTTTTAAGCAGTATCAGTTATATTATACATATTTAATTATTTTTTTTATTGTTGTGGTCCTTTTATTTCATTTTATGCTGCTTACATATGTTATCTATCTTAACTTATCTATTGCTGCGCTTGTAAGACGCCGCGGTCTGCATTTGTAAGGCTCAGCTGAGTTTAATGTTTATTCTTAAATCTAGCTTTGAGGACGGCGACTGCAATAAACACCTCGCGCGTCTTCACATCTGTTGACACTTGTAGCTACCCTTGTCAATCGTCTCTCCTATAGCTCTGCAACTGTTATCCCACGCTGGCCAGTGACATGTTTGTTGCAACCCATAATTTGTTTATTTTATCCTTTGCTTATTTATGTTTCATGTTTAAACACATATTTAGACAAATAGTATAAACGGCGTTTTTAATTAGGTAATTTTTGATTAAATAGTCCTAGTCGCAAAAATTGCAAATAGTGGGTAAATTGGATTAGTTAGTATAAAATTGGTCGAGAAAGTGAGAAGAAATAGTATGATGAACCAGGTGTCGGTAGGATGGGAATTTAATTAACCTTTGTCTGTTTCTCGGGCCTTGTAATAGTGAGTTTTTCTGTTTATATTAATGATTTTTTAATGATCGTGGTCAGTATGTAAACATTTTTATCACCTTAGATGGGTTTTCTAATTTGTATCCAGTTTCGAATTCGTTTTCTGTTCGGTTTTTTTTTAATTGAATTTGTTAAATTTAATATAAATTAAATTTCTTGGTTTTGTTGAGTATCTAAGTTCAGTTTTCATGTTGCTTAGTTTGGTTTACCTATCGTCTGAATTTTTGATATTATAAAGTTTTACCTTTATTTATTTAAACAACAATTTAACAAAGATCTGCTAAATATGAATAAAAATTATAAATATAACTACACTATAACTATTCTAGGAGGTATTCTATGATTTTAAGTTTATTTACATTAAGAGAGAGTTCAGGGGATAGAGTATGTGATAAAAGGTTATAGTTCTTACAAATAGTGCGAAAGGGGTTGTGTTCAGCGAAGTTAGATTTGCAGATAGGTAACCATAGGGGTCGGAAGGACCTAGTTTTCCTATTAGGGATGGAAAAATATAGTTGGCTTAGCAGGTGTTTAGAGTCAACCATGCCATGGATTAGCATCATGTGTAGAAACATGACCCCAGCACAGGTTCGGCGCTCCTTCAATGGAGGTAACTTTAACAATTTAAGCCTGCAACGGTACGGCGGAAGACGATTATCAGGATCCGAGTTTGGGTTTTTTAGTGCAAATAGCAGAAACTGCTTTTGCACCGACTCAATACTATTTTGGTGAGAGGAGTATTGAGGACTCCAAACACACGAGCAATATTCGAGGATAGGACGAACTAGGGTGATATACAGGGATTTGGTGGTGAAAGGATCGTTAAATTCTTTAGACCATCGCTTAATAAAGGCTAACATTCCTCTGGCTTTATTCACTGTCACAGAAATGTGATCATTATTCTTAAGTTTATGATCAAAAAGAACTCCAAGATCATTGATTGTGGAAACACGATCAAGGACGTGATTTCCGAAAGAGTGAGATATGATAAGCGGCACACTGCGATGGAATGTCATAAGTTTGCATTTAGAGCAGTTTAGGAACAGAAGATTAATTGAGCACCACAAATAGAGTTCGTCAAGGTCTAGTTGCAGATGCCTATGCAGGAAATGTTCCGAGAAGGAATAGCATAACTTGACATCATCAGCATACATAAACGTAGAGGCATAACTAATCACATTAGGAAGATCGTTCACAAAGAGTATAAACAACAGTGGTCCTAGATGACTACCCTGAGGGACACCCGATGAGACATGGAAGACCTTCGACTTGGTAGATTTAAATAGGACACGCTGGGTTCGATCTGAAAGGTAGGAAGCAACCCACATCAGAATATTTGGTGGAAAACCAATAAGCGAGAGTTTCCGTAGCACGAGCTGATGATTAACTGAATCAAATACTTTGCTGAAGTCAGTGTAAATTACATCAGTTTGCAAGCGATGTTGAAAACCTCTGTTGATTATAGACGAAAATTATATAGTAAGAGAAATAGTAAGAGGTAGGGTGAGAAGATCGGAGCACCTTCTGAGGATGCAGCTAGGTACGTTGTCTGGGCCTGGTGAAAATGAGATTTTAATTGATGAAAGAGCCGTAAACACATCATGCCAGTGGAATTTAGAAAGGGAAATGTTGTTTATTTAGATTAAATTATATGGATAGTTAGAGGAGGGATCAAATGAGTTAGATGAGTAGGTTGACTGAAAAAATGACGCAAATAGATTAGCAATGCCGAGATGCGAAGAGTCGGAAGTATTATTATATGAGAGGGAAGGGGGGAAAAGATTGGATTTGCGTTTAGAGTTTACAAAAGAGTAAAAAGAGCTTGGATCGTTGCGAAAATTGAGTTTGCATTTAGAAATATATTTTTTGTATAGTTTATTGTTAAGGTCAACAAACTGGTTGCGAATTCGAAGGTAATTAGAAAGATGTAACGAGGTTGGAGACTTTAATGACTTTTTGTAGGCTCTAGATTTCCTATTTTTTAGGAGACAGAGGTGCTTATTAAACCATGGAGGTTTAGACGTTGATGGAGTTAACGTTTCAGGGACAGATTTATTTAAGGCGTTATGAATTACTTCATAAAAAGAGTCTGTAGCTTCCTCGATATTGCTGAAACTAGATAGATAACTCCAGTCAATATTAGTCAGGTGATTTCTTAGGTCACAGTAGTTGGTTTTTTTAAAGCATTTTTGACGAGGCTGCTCGCTATTACTGGGGGGGACTTCAGGAGAGTCAATAATTAGCGAGACTAAGAGTGTTGGGTGGTGAGAGTCCTCAGGAGTAGATAAGGGAGGAAACCTTGCTATTGTGGCAGAGGAGGTAGTGTTAGAGAAAATTATGTCAAGCGACCTTTTTTGTGAACTTTTTCTGGCTGCAAATCCTATATACTTTTGTAGTATTATATTGTAATTCTATACCTTCTGTCTCAAGCCATCGTTTAAGACCTGCATTTTATTCGATGTTTTTTGTTTTTAGGGTAGCGAATTTGAAAGAATGGCTCAGTTTTCGGGGGTGATTTTTATTGGCATATTTGTATTAAATTGTTCTGTCTTGGCCAAGTTCCAAGTTTGATTAATTATGTTCTGAATGAGGAGTTGGCTATTACGGAAATAGTATTTTATTTATTCAACAATACACCAATGATCTGCTAAATATATATACAATGTAGGTATTCGAGGAGGATTCCCAAAAATTTTCTATTTGTTAACATTAAGCGAGAGTTCAGAGGATGAATTAAGGGATGAGAAGTCATAATTTTGACATACAGTGCGAATATAGTAAGGGATTGTGTTCAGTGTGATTGAATCTGCGAATAGGTAACCATAGGGGAAGGACCCACTTATTGTATTAGGAAAGGAAAATCATAGTTGGTCTAAAAGGTGATTGGAGTCAACCATACCATGGATAAGCATGTGTGGAAACATGATCTCAGCACAGGTGCAGCGCTCCTTCAGCAGAGGTAGCTTCAGCAATCATATAGCGGAAGACGATTGTCGGGATCCCAGCTTAAATTGTTCAGTGCAAGTAACAGGAAGTGCTTTTACACAGACTAAATGCTATTTTGGTGAGAGGAGTATTGTGGACTCCAAACGCACTAGCAGTATTCAAGGATAGGAAGAACTAGGGTGATAATTAGGGATCTGGTGGTGAAAGGATCGTTAATTTCTTTTGGCCAACGCATAATAAACGCAAACATTCTTCTGGCTTTATTCACTGTCACAGAAATGTGATCATTAAACTTAAGTTTAATCATCAAAAAAGAAAACCAGGATAATTGAGTATGGAAACACAATGAAGGACGTGATTTCCGAGAAAGTAAAAGAGAATATACGCTTGAGAGCACTTTGAGCAGTTTAGGAAGAAAAGATTGAGCACCACGAATAGAGTTCATCTAATAGAGCTCATCAAGATGCAAACCTCTCGTTGAATATAAATCACGTCGGCTTAACATCGCTCCCTAATTTAAACGTTTCCCGCGCGAATTAGCTTCTTAATGTCAGTTCTGAACTGATCTAATCAACCTGCAGTACCACAAACTGAAATACACTTCGAAAGTTTTACTTTAAACGTCTATTCTTCGTTTATTTTTAACAGGTTTAAACTGTGAGTCGTGTACAACAACAAAGTAACCAAAAATCGTTGCTTTTCTTTGTTGTACCTGTAAAAAAATGCGAATTTGGAGGAGTTATTACGGGCGACTCTTATCTGACTTACTGGCTTTGCCATAACATTATGGCCGACTTGGTGATCTATTGGGTAAAGGCATCGGTCAAACCTGGTCCTGTTTGACCTGTCGAGAGATAGAAGGATAGATGCGCACGTTTATGCGGCAAATTCCAAATGGTTTCCGGGAGCTTCGGAAACAATTTTCGTCATTAAATGAACAGTTTCTCAACCTAGAATCAGTAGGAATCTCCCACCTGGCCCCATGCTTGACAAATCTTCAACCGTCATGTCAACAAGCCAGCCTGATCAATACGCCTGCCTCCCGCCGCGCCAACCCGTAATATCACCAAACCCAATGACGGGTGTGCCAACTGAATCGCGATCCTCTGGACTTACGGTGAAGGCTGTCGCTCCCCGCAAATGCATTTTTGTCTCGCGTCTTATCCCTGACGCCACAACAGATGACGTTAGGTGTCACCTTGCAAATAATCTCAACATAGCTTCCTCCGAACATTTTGTGACCAAATTTATGGGTTATTTCCATTTGGGAAGGTCGTTGACAACGAGTATAAACAACAGTGGTCCCAAATGACTACAACTCCATGGCTCCATGGCTGAGACATGAACGACCTTCGACTTAGTAGTAGTCAATAGACAATGAGTTCGATTAAAAAGGTAAGAAGCAATTTACATAAGCATATTTGGTGGATAGCCAATATGCGAGAGTTTCTAGTAAATTAGTTGTTGTCGAGCGAAGCTTGTGATAGGGAGATTATGCTCTTGCATGAATTTTGCTGCTGCGATTGTGAAAGAACAGCTCCCAAATCTTTTAACGCGGGCAAAACAGATTTGGAAGCTTTGGGAGATTTGCTGGTCATTGTTATTTTTTTTTTTCAAAGTTTGATATTTTTTATAATTGGGTCTATGGAAATATATGTATACTTTAAACTCTTCAAATACTTCTATATAATATTAGGTCAAGTAAAAAGTTCGTTTGATTTTTTTATTGATTTTTCAAAAAATGATAACTTTGTGTACATTTGTCCGATTTAAGTAAATGCGCCGTTTTGTTCGTAAACTTGTTGCCGACGAGATTCCAACTTCATTATACCCCTCTTGTAGAAGGCTGCGTCCCTATTGGCAAAAAACTCGGAGAGCCAATTTTCACAGGCCTCTCTTGAGGCCAACTTCTCACCATTGAGCGCGTTCGCCATGGACAGGAAAAGATGGTAATCACTTGGAGCCAGGTGCGGACTATAAGGTGGGTGCATTAGGACCCCCCATCCGAGGTCCTGGAGCTTCTGGCGCGTCACCAAAGACGTGTGTGGCCTAGCGTTCTCCTGATGGAACACAATTCGGCCTCTGTTGATCAAAGATGGCCTATTCTGGTTCAGTGCTGACTTCAAGCGGTCCAGTTGTTGGCAGTAGAGGGCCGAATTGAGCGTTTGGCCATAGGGGAGCAGTTCGTAGTAGATGATTCCTTGCCAATCCCACCAAACACACAGCTAAACCTTCCTTGCCGTCAATCCGGTCTTGGCCACCGTCTGGGCCGTTTCCCCGAGCTTTGACCACGACCGTTTGCGCTCGATGTTGTCGTAAGTGACCCATTTTTCATCGCCAGTCACAATCCACTTCAGAAAGTGGTCGATTTTGTTGCGATTCAGCAGCGATTCGCAGATGGAAATTCGGTCCATCATGTTTTTTTGCGTTAGTTCGTGTGGCACCCAAACATCGAGCCTCTTTTTGAATCCAAGTTTATGCAAATGATTCCAAACGGTTTTCTGGCTCATCTTTAGTTCCTCAGCAATTAAATAAGTGCTCACGTGACGGTCGGTTTCCACTATTTCCATGATTTTATCGCAATTTTCGACTACAGGCCTCCCGACGCGTGGTGCATCTTTGACATCGAAATTACCGGAACGGAACCTAGCAAACCACTGTTGTGCTACACGTTCGTTTACAGTATCGGGCCCATAAACTAAATTAATTATTTCAGCCGCTTTGGCTGCTTTTTCGCCTTGATCGAAGAAAAATTGTAAAATATAGCGAATTTTCTCTTTGCTGGTGTCCATCTTTGACAAGCGCTCACAACGTACTGAGTCAATCAATCGAAAGACTGTCAAAGGAAAACTTTTAGAGCGAATAAACACCTTTTCTGCGCCGTATAGTGTGACATGATGCGACACGTAACACTAGTACTATGGACAATAACGTCATCTCTTAGATAAAAACCGAACGAACTTTTTACTTGACCTAATATATATTTTTTTATGTATAGATATATAGTGACAACCAAATCTCCAATGTATCCCATTGTCGAATACTTTTTTTTTAACTTAGAAACCAACTGTAATTGTATCACCCAATGTAAGCTTAGATCAGCATAGTCAACACGCATCCTTGGTCCAATCAGTGATAAACATTGCTCATGCCCGATCGGACATAAACATTCACTGCACGTTTAATAAATTAAAAGCTTGGCACCGATGCTTGATCGCAAGATATTACAATATTAGTACATTAACATCCCGTCTTCGGATCTAATAAAGATTCAACATTTTTTTTTAATCTGAAGGATACCTCGTAGTTGTAATTAGCGCAGTCGGTAGGATAACAAAAAAAAAAGAATATCCTTCGATATCGGTATTGATAGAAGGACCCACGAAACTCGCAAAGCGAGAAGTGAACCTAATCTTTTTTTTTCCAATTTTATTTTATTTGCTGGATCTTCTCTTCTTAATAGAGACTAACAACAAGTTTTAAAATCTTAGACTAATATTATAACTAAAATCCATTTTTTAGCGATGGGTTTAGTTTTAAGGACTGCTCTAATTATATCGGAACTGAGCGAGTGGATGATCGGCACGTTGAAGTCTACTCCAACTGGAAGTTCTGGTTAGCGAGCGTGCAAGAGGATTTGGATGAGATGTTAATTTAGCTTGGTGTTTTGCTTTTTGATGGAAAATTTCGTCAGAAACGGTGTTGATATTTAAGTCTCGATGAATGTTTTCGTTCCTTATATACCAAGGAGCACCAGTGATGAGTCTAAGCGCTTAAATTGAACTCTTTGAATTACTTCGATGTTACTACGACTGGCATTTCCCCAGAGTTCAGAGCCGTATTTCCATATTGGCTTGATCACGGTGTTATAGATAAGTATTTTGTATTCAAGGCAAAGAGGGGATTGAGAGTTGATTAGCCAATGGAGCTTGTTGGTCTTAAACTTTGAGTTGGGTTTTTGGCTGCTATGCGTGAGCGCCAGGTGAGTCTCCTGTCAAGATGGATACCCAAGTATGTGACGGTGTTTGAAGGGGGATTCGTGCTCCGTTTAGAGTAAGCTGGGGACACGTTTGTCTGTTCAGTGTGAATGTTACGTGTTTACATTTACTTTCATTTACTTTAATTCTCCAGTTAGCTAACCATTTTTCAAGAGAATAACAGGGGACATTTACTCCGGCTAAGAATGGCAGTGTCATCTGCAAAAGTTGAAGTGGTAAGTTGAATGTTTGTCGGAATGTCCGATGTGTATAGTGTATATAGAATGGGACCGAGAACGCTTCCTTGAGGGACTCCAGCATTGATTTCACGCTCAGCAGATGTTGAGGCGCTGCATCTTACGGAGAATTATCTTTTATGCAGATAGGATTCGAGGAGTTTGTGCATACTATTGGGGAGTAATGTTTTGATTTTGTACATGAGTCCATCGAGCCACACCCTGTCAAACGCTTGGGTAATATAAAGAAATAAAGCAGAGCAGTATTCTCGTTGTTCAAACGCAGAGCGTATTTCCGTGGTGATACGGTTTACCTGTTCTATTGTACCATGTTTTTCTCGGAACGCAAATTGATGCATTGGGATTATGTTATTTATACTAAGATGGGGACTGATGTGCGATAAGATGAGTTTTTCGAATAGTTTTGATAAGCAGGACAGAAGACTTATTGGTCTATATGAAGATGCTTGTGTTTTGTCTTTACCAGGTTTTGGAATCATAACTATAGTTGACTTTTTCCATCTTTGTGGAAAATAAGCATATTTAGTCATTGCGTTGAAAAGCGTGCATAAATGATTTACAGCACAGCTCGGTAGTTCTATGATCATTTTTGGAGTAATTCTATCGTGGCCCGGTGCTTTGTTCGGCTTTAATTGCTCTTTGATTATTTGAGCAATTTCGCTTGATCGGAATTTCAGGGGCGTAGTGTGTATTATGTCAGAGCTTGAGAATTCCGGAAGCTCAAATAAATTGGTCGCAGGATTTGGTTGGAAGACTTCTTGGAGGTGTGTTGCAAACACGTTTGCCTTTTCGGAGTCACTTCTAGCCCATCTTCTTGTTTCAATAGGGGCACTGAGACTGCGCGCTTTCCAGCGTGGGTTTTTGGCACATGTTGGAGAGAGTTGTTCGATGTATTGGTGTTGTGCAATATTTTCTTCTTGTTTCAGTACTCTAGAGAGTTTTCGAGTTGCAGCTTTTAATTTCTCTTTGCTTGCTGGTGATCTGTTTTTTTGCCACTCTCGTCGTAAATGTCTTTTTTCTAAAAGAAGCTGTTGAATTTGCCTATTTGTACGGTACTAATGTACTACTTTTGGTTTCATTTGAGGTGTAGATACGCGTGCAGCAGTGGTGAGAATAAATTCAAAGGCATGGTGGTGCAGTGTTGGGCTTAGCTCAATGTGTGAGCTTACATATTTTTTGTAGCGGAGCCAGTTTGTTTGGTTGGATGTAATAATATCAGGCCGTTTCAACGTTGGTGGTTGTTCGTACAGTTGAAGAAGGATATGTGAGTGGTCCGAGGACAAGTCGGCTATTGCTTCTATCCGCATTAATTGTTTTGGTATGTTTCGGGTTATAGCAAAGTCTATAAGATCCGGTTTTTTGTTTGGATCAGCTGGCCAATATGTAGGCCTACCCGGAGATATGAAGTCAAGTTTATTCGATCTTGTGATTAAAGCTTTGTATAATTGCCTTCCTTTTGGGTTTGTAAGACGGGAGCCTCAGTGCGTGTGTTTGGCATTATAATCGCCTGCTGATATGAAATGGGCACCTAGTTGGTTGAAATATTCCTTCTTCCGAAATATAAAACCGTGGTGGGCAGTATATTGAGGCAATACTAAGACTGCCGAAAGACACTTTAATACTTATTGACGTAGCTTGCAAGTAATTGGTTGCGAATGGTTGCAATTGATGGTGCTTGATGCGTCTCTTCATAAGGATGCCTGTTCCCCCATGAGCTTTGTCGTCTGGATGATTCGTTGAGTGAAAAGAGTACTCACTAAGAAAGAAGTTATTTTTATTTGTGAGATGGGTTTCGAAGATTAACATTATATTAATGTCGTGTTCCTTTAGAAATTGAATAAGTTCGTTTTTGTGCTGTGAAATGCCGTTAGCATTCCAGAAATATATCTTTAAAATAGCCATTTATGGTTTTGAGTGTTGGGATGCAAGCATTTCCATGAGTAAGTTTTGATTTCGCATGAGGTCTTGCATTGTAGATTGCATACACTGCATAAATTCCATCATGCTCCTATGAAGTGAACTAATTAGTGATTCAATTCCAGTTGATGGCTGTTCTAAGATGTGGTGTTTCTCTGATGTTGATTGGGCAGCTGGTGTTAGGGAGATTGCAGACTTAGAAGCTGGCTTTACTATGCCTGTCAAGGCATTTGCAAATGATACTCCTGGAATTGTGCATACAGGTTCAAAGGAGGACTTAGTTGCTTTGGTGAAAAAGACTCCCGGTGTTGATTGTGATGGAGTTACAGAGTTCTGTTTGGGGAATGGTTGCTTAGAAACGCGACTTTTGAGGTCTTTGTAGACTGGACACCCTCTAAAGTTTGCTGTGTGGTTTCCACCACAGTTGCCGCATTTCCTTAGATTGGGGTCGTTTTTATTATTTGAACAGATGCCAGAGTCGTGCAAGTCTCCGCAACCTACGCACACTGGGCGTAGTGTACAGTAGGTTCTAGTGTGTCCATACTCCTGGCAATTCCTGCATTGTACAGGAGCATGACGCTTATGTGGCTCCTCCACTGTTATTCTGCGGTGGAGTAGATACTGGAGTTTATAGATTGGATGGACGGAATTTTTGTTTTTGGGTTTGTTTTCGGGGCTTAATTCCACTTTGAAAAGAGGCTGTGGTATCTTAGCTCTATTTATAATATTGATAGCCAATTTCACCTCAAATCCTTTCTCTTGTAGAGCAGAGATGATTTCTGCAGTTGACACAGTTGGTTCGATGCCTTTGATTACCACTTGAAGACCCTTACTGCTCTTTAATTGGTAGCTATAGTAATTTTTCTTTGTAGCACTTAGGTCTTTCTCAACGGTGCGGTAGTTATTTTCATTGTTAACTTGAAGCTTGACTTCGCGTATATTGCCCTTATTTATATGGGTCACATAAAAGTTGTTGGTGCCTATTACCTCCGTAAGTCGTTCGACGATCGAAGAACCATTTGAGTCTCTTATGTAGATGGGAGAGGGTTTTGGCTTTGCAGGTTCTGTGGCCACTTCTTCGGGTTCGTCTTCAAGGTGTTTGCCTAAAATTTTGAATCTATTATCGTTTGAAATGTTTTCTTTATTTGATGATTTTGATTCGGAGGTTTTATTTAGCTTTGGATTATTGCCCAACTTTTTATTGTGCGGGCTTAATTTGCGCTTGATAACTTGTATGTATCGATCCATTCTAGTCTGTATAGTTGGACGTGAGTTTAAAGTTGAGGTAGGTTGTTTAGATAATTGACTCGGAAACTGCTGACTTTGCAGTTTTGGCCGGTCGGGCATGGCAGCAGTGGTCATTGATGTTGTTGTTGCAGCACTGTGGACTGAGACAGGGAGAACGAAGGTTGCGTAGTTGTTGTTGATGTTGTTGGCAAAGAGAATGCCGCGCATTCTACACTCCAACTTTCTTTTGAGCCCAGGGGAGCGGGAGAGATAGATCGATCGCTTGCATTGTTTGTTGTTGCTGTTGGGGAAATTATTAATAGGTAGGCATTATTGCGAGCCACTGAGAGACGACGCTCGTCTTGCTCTCTTTTCCGTTGCATTCTGATTTCGTCTTGAATATTTTTGTTGTTGGCACTTTTACCGATTGCTTTTGCATTATTATACATTGGCATTGTTGATTTTATGTTTTTCTTAGATTACTTAATAGAAGGAACACAAGGTTTTGTGTGCTTGCACATTGCACACAGTAGCGTCTTTTCGCTTGGTGGTGGTACCACTTTATATGTTTTTATGTAGAGTTTTACACTGTTGAGATTGTTAAATTCACGGAGCACAATTGTGAGACGTCTGCACTCGCGTATCTTCCAATCGAACGAACCTAATCTTAAACCGGAAGTTATCTTGAAAAAATTGTTATCCGCATAAGAACATAGAAAACCAAAAATCCAATTTGGTCAGTTCTTCATAGAGAATTAAAACATTTCAACGAAAAAGACTGTAAACTCAAAATCCAATTCGGTCAGTACTTCGTAGAAAATAAACCTTTTAACGAACCAATTGCTGTGTAAATAAAAAAATCCAATTCGGTCAGTGTTTTGCATAAAAATATAAAAACCAATATATCCAATTCAGTCAGTACTTCGTGAAAATCAAATACTATAACGAAAAATACTGTGATAACAAAAAAATCCAATTCGGTCAGTGTTTCGTGAACATTCAAATACCATAATTCAAAGAAAATACTGTAAAAACTAAAAAATCCCATTCGGTCAGTGCTTCGTGTTAAATTAAAATCCAACGAACTATACTGTATAAACAAGAACATATTTTTGAAAAAATAAAAACGAAATAAATCAATCAAAATGACGACTTCACCCCAAATGCTGTCGGAGATCCACTTGAACCAGGCTCGGGTACAAATCAAACATATACCAGCCTATGATGGATCACCAAACACCCTAATTGCATTCATACGAAGAATTGATTACATATTTGCATTATGCCTAACGGAAAATGAACGCCAAAAAGCCATCCTATACAGAGCTATCGAAGTAAAAATGAAAGAAGATTTCACTAGATAATCTATTAAAGAAGCTACAGTTAAAATTTCAAGTCAATCGGATGTAAACTTTTTCAGTTCTACTGCTCGCCAATTTTGAAATATGGTTTCGAGAAAAACGCGTTTAAAGTTTTTAAATGCTATACAAGGAGCCTAAAAGTTGTAAGGTAAAAATTTATTTAAACGAATTTTGAGTTTAGATTTATACTTGGGCGTTGCAGATTTTGATTCTAGGATAAAAAAAAATTTGGTGGATGTATTCCTTTAAATTAAAATGTACCATCTACTAGCCATATTGTTAATCCCCCTGTCAAAAGACAGAGAGAGTCAGAGTGGTCAGTTAAAAATGGACGTAAATTTTCACTGCCTCGGACTCAGAAGACGAAACCTCTATTTCAGGATCCGAATAAAAAACAAATCCTTAAAAGGTATGATTGACACGGGGTACCCATAAAAATTGTCAAAGATAACATATTTAAATTAAAAGACAAAAAAACATATAGAAGTATTTACGATCAGAGGATCAGTAATACTGAAAAGAAGCATTATAATGCCACCCAATAAACTATCCACAAAAGAGCAAAAGTTCTAATTTTTCATAATTTTTAATTTTTCCAAAGATTATGAAGTCCTTTTAAGAGTCCTTTATTCCTAAAGGGTAACAATGCAAAAATAAATTTTGCAAAAGAAATAATCCATCTAAATGGAAATCATGTTTCATTCGAATATGGTGACGAAATAATTGATAAAACCGCAGATACATGGCCTTGCTTGCCTTAACCAGAAGATCAATCGTCTAATTTCGCCATTAACGCTTTCTTCGACTCTTGCGTGCCATGGAAGTATCCATCCACCTCGACCGACCCTCCTTGGTTTAGAAGGAGCCTTAAAAACTTAAATTACATTAAAAATAGACTCCTTAAGAGACATAATAAAACTGGCTGTAATGTAACTTTCTCAAGATACTTAGTAGCTCGGTCAAATTTCACCGTGCATAACGCTGAGTGTTATAAGTATATATATACCGCTGTCGGATCCAGTTTACTCAGGATCCGAAGCAGTTTTATAATTTTGTTAACACTAAGCGTAAGCAGGTATCTTCTCCCCCCCTAATTTCGTTTGAAAATGTATCTGCGACTACTGATCAGGGTATTGCCGATCTATTCGCAACTTTCTTTCAAACAACGTACTCATTTCCTACAATTATGGATCAGCCTTATTCATATAACATTCAATCAGCTAATCTTATTTTCAGACCAACTTTCTCCGAAAGCACTGTGTTATCGGATCTTCTGAGGGTGAAACCAGTCTATTCGCCAGGTCCTGATGGTGTTCCTGGCTGTGTACTGAGAAACTGCGCTAAGCCATTGTGCAGACCCCTTCTTAAACTTTTCTCTTTGTCTCTGGAAACATCGATTTTTCCTCAAATGTGGAAGGAATCGTTCATAATTCCCTTACACAAAAAAGGAAAAAAATCGGATGCTACAAACTATAGAGGAATTTCTAAATTGTCAGCAATTCCAAAGCTTTTTGAAAAATTGGTAACACCACATCTTCAACATCTCTGCAGTTCAATTATTTCTCCATGTCAGCATGGTTTTATAAAGCGTCGCTCCACCACCACAAACCTCTTGGAGCTGACCTCCTTTATTATGGATGGCTTCCGTAAAGGCCTTCAAACAGATGTCATCTACACTGACTTTAGTAAAGCATTTGACTCTGTCAACCACTCACTCCTTCTGAGTAAACTTAGTATCCTAGGATTTCCCTCAGACCTTCTCACGTGGATTTTAGCTACTTAGCTGGGAGAACCCAACGTGTTCTTTTTAAGGATGTACACTCTCGTCTTGTTAGTGCTACATCGGGAGTCCCCCAAGGAAGCCATCTTGGGCCACTACTTTTCACTATCTTTATTAACGACCTACCCCCTGCCATAACGAACTCTCTGGTTCTTATGTATGCAGGCGACGTTAAGCTTTGTCTTCAATACAAATCCCCTTCTGCTCAGTCAGATTTGGACAATTTTCAAAAGTGGTGTTCCACCAATCTCTTAAAACTTAATGCGTCAAAATGTAAACTTATGTCTTTCTATCGCTCGTGCCCTAACCAGGCGACATATTTTCTCTATGGGATCCCCTTAGATAGATTAACCCAGGTTAACGATCTTAGTGTCCTATTAGATACTAAACTTAAATTTTCCGACCACATTTCTACGATGGTTAATAAAGCCAAGGGTGTGCTTGGCTTCATTAAAAGATGGTCCAAGGAATTCAATGACCCTTATATTACTAAAACTTTATACGTATCTTTAGTACGTCCAATTCTGGAGTACGGGTCATGCGTCTGGAGCCCTCAGTATGGGGTTCATCAAGATCGCATTGAATCCGTCCAAAAGAATTTCTTGATGTTTGCACTTAGGGGTCTCAACTGGGATGCAAATCTTCACCTCCCATCTTACTCTAACAGACTCCTTCTAATTAATTTACCTTCCCTAACCAATCGTAGAAAGATGCTGGGGGTCGTTTTCCTTTATAACCTTATTAATGGTAATGTAGACAGCCAGCATCTACTAACACGACTAACATTTAACATTCCAAATAGACGTACTAGAAATTTTAGTCCCCTATTCCTAAGTTGTTGTAGATCTACATATACCCAGCATGAGCCTTTCAGGGTTTTATGTTCTGACTACAACGACTTATACTCTATTACTTCACTCTGCACGCCCACTTCTATCAAATCCTCACCCACCTTTCAGAGCAACAAACGAACTCTACTATTTCCTCGTAATCTTTTCTAAACTTTATTCTCTCGGGTCTATCCCCGCGATCCGAGCCGTACGATAAACGGCAGCGCCCCTCGGTCGGTTGGGCGGGAGGTGGGCTGTACGTTATGCAGTGGGAGCCGCGCGAAAAAAAAAATGCATTTAGATTTGAACATCTAACGGCAGAAGAAAGGAAAAACTAAAAAAAACGTCCTATTAGAATTTAGTGATATTCAATATCGTGAATGTGACAATTTGACCATTAAAGGCAGGATCAAACACTCTATTCAAACTAAACATGAGGATTCTGTATACAGGAAACCCTACAAATATCTCGGTCAGTAGACGAGGAAGTATCGTGATCGAACAAGGATTCATCAGAAAATCAAAATCTCCTTATTGCTCACCAATTTTGATAGTTCCAAAGAAAAGTGATGCATCTGGAAAACCAAAATTTTAAAAAATCTGCAACCAAATCTCCATTGTCCAATACATTTCCTTAAACTTATGAGCCCATTGTAATTGTTTCACGCAAGTTCTCCGTATTGCTCGCCAATTTGGATACTTCCAAAGAAAAGTGATGCATCTGAAAAACCAAAATTTTGGCTTGTGAATCCAAATTCAAAAAGAAAATAAATATTAGGTCAAGTAAAAAGTTTTTATTGATTTTTTAAAAGATGATAACTTTGTGTACATTTGTCCGATTTAAGTCAAGTATGCGCCGTTTTGTTCGTAAATTTGTTGCCAACGAGATTCCAACTTCATTATACCCTCTCGTAGAAGAAGGCTGCGTCCCTATTGGAAAAAATCTCGGAGAGCCAATTTTCACTGGCCTCTCTTGAGGCCAACTTCTCACCATTACGCGTTTGCCATGGACAGGAAAAGATGGTAATCACCTGTTGCCAGGTCCGGACTATAAGGTGGGTGCATTAGGACCATCCCGGAGCTTCTGGCGCGTCACCAAAGACGTGTGTGGCCTAGCGTTGTCCTGATGGAACACAATTCGGCCTCTGTTGATCAAAGATGGCCTCTTCTGCGGTCCAATTGTTGGCAGTAGGGTGCCGATCTGAGCGTTTGGCCATAGGGGAGCAGTTCGTAGTAGATGATTCCCTGCTAATTCCACCAAACTCACAGCCAAACCTTCCTGGCTGTCTATCCGGTCTTGGCCACCGTCTGGGCCGTTTCCCCGAGCTCAGACCACGACCGTTTGCGCTCGATGTTGTCGTAAGTGACCCATTTTTCATCGCCAAAGACATTTCGCTTCAGAAAGTGGTCGATTTTGTTGCGAGTCAGCAGCGATGCGCAGATGGAAATTCTGTCCATCGTATTTTTGCGTTAGTCAAGCTTTTATTTCAATCCAAGTTTATGCAAATTATTCCAAACGGGTTTCTGGCTTATCTATTTTTCCTCAGCAATTAAATAAGTGCTTACGTGACGGTCTGTTTCCACTATTTCCATGATTTTATCGCAATTTTTGACGACAGGCCTCCCGATGCGTGGTGCAACCACTTTTGTGCTACACGGTCGTTTACAGTATCGGGCCCAAAAACTAAATTAATTTTTTCAGCCGCTTTGGCTGCTTTTTCGCCTTGATCGAAGAAAAATTGTAAAATGTAGCGAATTTTCTCATTGCTGGTGTCCATCTTTGACAAGCGCTCACAACGTACTGTCAAAGGAAAACTTTTAGAGCGAATAAACACGTTTTCTGCGCCGTATAGTTTGACATGATGCGATACGTAACACTAGTACTATGGACAATAACGCCTTCTGTTAGATAAACCGAATGAAGTTTTTACTTGACCTAATATGATAATAATTCTAGGGAAAACCGCAATGACGGCATACATGAAATTGAAGAAATAATGGATTAAAGATGCTCTGATGATCATAACATTACAAGTATCTTTTATCAAAATTACAAAACAACAATTGAAGTTAACCGCATTAAGGCCCCAAGTAGATATTTTATTTTTCAAACAGGATTCAAAGACCAACCGCCAAAATATGAATTTAACCCTAAACATTTCCAAAACAGAAGAAACTTACGAAAATTTATTAAAATCACCCCAAGAATTTAAAGAGGTAATTCACTTTAAATACTTGTATCTATTAGATGAACTCAATCGTGAGATAAACGGTATTGAAATTGTCAAACGCAACAAAAGAGGATTAAATAACAACAGCATTAAAATATCTTTTTCCAACATTAAATGAAAATAATAAAGAACTAAAAAAGAAAACTCAAAAAATAGAAGAAAATAGTATTCAAGATAATAAACTATACTTTATAGTAATAATAATAATAATAATAATAATAGACACAATTAACCATGGTGTTAATGAATAACTTAAGAGACAAAGATGAAAGAGACAGAAATATATAACATCCTAGTATTCAGGCTACAGCCATTCACAGAATACATTGAAGATATTTAATTTGGAATACAAACGACAATATTAGGAATATTTAACCCAAAATTACTAAAACATGACCTATTAAATTCCGTAAACTCCGAAAAACTTTTAAATATCAAAATATCCACCTGGGTAAAAACTGATTCGAACGAAATTCTTATCATTTCTCAAATTCCAACCAAATAATTAGAGTCCCAATATACAAAATAATTCTTTATCCAGATGAGCAAAATAATATATTAACAGAAAACATTCAAGATAAATACTAATTAGTAAATAATAAAACGTTAAGCGTGACGTCAAAGAAGCAAATATTAAATGATTGTATAAACGGTATAATAAAACAAATAATATCAAAATGTCAATACACTTAAACATACAAAAACCATCAAATAAATTACATAGAAGCCAACATATTACTTTCTTGGAATATGCCAAAAATATAAGTAAATCAAAACTGTATTCAAAATAAAATGACAATTGAAGGAAATAATATCATTAAAATTTATAATTTTTCAATCCAATTAAAAGAATTTTCCATTTCAAATATCGTCTTGGATTGTTCCCAAAACATTTATGTAAGCAATAAAATAACGAAATTGGAAGCTTTGTCATTTATGGAAACAAAATATATAATACGAACAGAAAGAAAACACAACAAAATATTCCAAATAATAACTAACTATAGTACATTAGCCATAATGATAATAAGCTTAATATTGTACCTAATTTAAAATACGTTAAGCCCAAAGAACAAGAACCCAATGTAAATCATGAAAATTTAATAGAAAGAGAAATGGAAATACCGTCTCAAAACTAAATCCCTAAGGACAGGCAAAATTAAAGGAATGGGAGAGTGACATATCCAAATCTCCATGTATCCCATTGTCCAATACGTTTCCTTTAACTTAGCAACACACTATAATTGTATCACCCAATGTAATCCAAGATCAGCATATTCAACACGCATCCTAAGTCCAATCAGTCATAAATTTTTCTCAACAGATATATCTATAAACATCCACTGGCAAGTTCCCATAGTTAGCCAAACGAACACTCTAGTTTCGGCAGCCCAAAAAGCAATTCCTTAAAAAAAAAATAGCTTAGACGCGGAAATCGGATTGTTACACGATTTTATAGCGCAGATACTATAAAACATTTACGAAATATATTTAAAATATTAAATAAAATATAAAATTTAAAATATATATAAAAAAATTATTTAGAAGCAAAACAATTATGATATGCAAACTAGTTGCCTTAAACCACTGTACTTAGATGTGAGTAGGTGTAATATATAAGAGAGTGGGATTCATAGGGATGTAAAAGAGCTCAACTAACAGAGATAAAGCTTTGCAGAGATAAGAAGTGCAGAACAGAGGTATACTTTATTTGGGTAACAGAACATTACCTTATTTGGATAAATTAAATAAAAACGAATTTCCCACATAAATATAGTAAAGCACAGGCGTGGTAAATTATCGGATGTTATTGTATATAATTAAATAATTTTCTTTATTTTGACAATAACCGGTTTGTTTAAAATAAGGCAATAATTAAAAGACGTAGAGCGCAAGAAAAACACGACCGTTCGCAGTGAAGTGAAAGGCAGGTTGATAAATTTTTATACCATACTTGGATGAAAAAGCGATCTTGGATATCATTGTGTGTCCATTTATTTATATAAATTTTTTTTATTATTTAAAACTCCGGGGTATTCGTTGGATAAAAAAAATATATAATTTTAATCTTTATGGAATCCGAAGGAGGAATGTTAAACG
Organism: Drosophila ercepeae; assembly: GCA_018150545.1. Classification (NCBI taxonomy): domain Eukaryota; kingdom Metazoa; phylum Arthropoda; class Insecta; order Diptera; family Drosophilidae; genus Drosophila; species Drosophila ercepeae. The sequence goes on along the minus strand of JAECWL010000023.1, from coordinate 2,075,091 downwards.
TTTACAATTGTAGGGACACATCTTAACTCAATGTTGTGTTCTAGCTTATTTTATTAACATATTAATTTTGTTGCTCTTACTAATTAAATGATATAGCGTGTTTCGCTACTTAATATCAAGATAAAGGATTAATTTTATTAGTTAATAGCGTGGCCGTTCTATCGAGCAGTCAATACTCTTCGTGTTTTCATTTAAGTACTACAGAAGTCTTTCGGTGGCGAAAGCTAGACGGATTTGACTTTGATTACGTGTGCACTACTGGGAGGAATCCTTCCGTAGGAAAATTTGACGTGCTTCAAATTAGCGATCTAAATCGTAAAATACATGTATTTTATTTATGTATTTTGTTAAAAGAAGAATAAATTGGGTAGCGTTTAATTATTTGCTAACAAAATCATTCACTCCAAGCATGGCTGATAATATTATTAAGCTCACAATATTAATTAAATTTAATAATTTATAGTTTCTTATACTTGCAATTACTTTTATAATTTTGTTACATTAAATATCTTGGACTCACCTGCTTTTCTGTTTATGTTATGAAAAGTAAGCAATAAAAATTTTTTAAACAACTAAAAATGTGTGATTGTTGGTTTTTTGGTACAAATTTTGTGTTATAAACGTATCTTTTAAACTATTAAAGCGAAAAAATTAATTCTTTCACGAATAAATTACAGATAAATAGCGGCAATAAATGGGTAAAAAACAGAAACCGAAACGGAAACAGAAAGAAGTCGCATGGGGCCAAATCTGGAGAATACGGTGGCCGGGGCAGCAATTCGTAGCCCAATTCGACCAATTTGTCGTTGGCGAGGGCCGACTTGTGAGCCGGTGCGTTATCATGGTGGAAGAGCACTTTTTTCTTTGCCAAGTGGGGCCGTTTTTCCTTCAATTCCGTGTCAAATCGACCCAATAATTCGGCGTCGTACTGCCCTGTGATCGTTTTGCCCTTCTTCAGGTACTCGATATGGATCACACCTTGTGCCAATACGAGATCGTGGATTTTTGTTACTTTATCCTCCGTGGTAGCCATTTTCCGGGCACCCGGACGTGACTCATCAAAAACCGACGTGTGACCACGTTGAAACTCGTTAAACCTTTTTTGGATGGTCGCCATCGAAGGAGAAGAGTCCCCGTAGACAGCATCCAAAACGCCCTTTGATTTCATTGCGCGATTTCACTTCCAGAAACAGGAATCGAATCACCGACCGATATTGCTCTTTTTCCATTTTTCTTAAATTCGCGGACACTCCCGGTTTCACACTCGGTTATAACAAAACGAGTCCGATCCGGCTGAAATTTTGACGGTAGCCGTCTACGAGAATGCATTACACGATAATAAATTACTCTTGCCATACGCCGCCATCGGACGGTGAGGTTAAGTACTTATCGGACTACCCTCGTATTTTGCAAATAGTAGCGGCAAAATGAATTGTTTCAGGAATAATTTATGGATAACTAATGGAAACATTTTAGAATATTAGATATACTTGATATTATATTCTAATTCTAATTTACTTGTTAGTATCACGGCAAGTCTTTCCTCGACTTCGTCCTTCGGAATTCTTTCAATATCTGATAGTTTGGTGCTTGTAGAGCAAGATGAGTTGAGTCTAGAGTTCTGTCCAGCTGGCTAGGTTCGGATTACATTTCCAACAATGTTCCGTTCGATGTGTCCAAAAATTAAGAGTTTTTGCCGTTGCTGTAGTTTGCCATCATGAAATCAATACGCTCAACGAAAGTGTATATTACAACGTTTTAGGGTCACCATTGAAATTTTCCTTCAAGTTTCCTGCTACTGCTTCGTAATTTAGGTTTTAGTTGGTTTGGGTATAAGTTGTGTTTTTGTTTTTACAATTTTAGAGCTAGTACAGAATGGTTTGGTCAACATTTAAGGTTGATCGGAAAGTTTGTTGTTTTTGTCTTTCAGGTGGATGTAAAAAGAAATGAAATGGTTGTGCAACAAATAGGCGCGTCTTCTAAATGATTTCTTCTATTAATAAAAGATATAGCAAATATTGAATATAGTATAACTTAAAAATCGGTCCAGTTGCTTATAAAATGTATTTTGGAAAACGTTTCAAGCTTCTACTCTACTCTATTCTATAGGATTTCCGATCATTCAGTTATATGGTAGCTTTAGTTTATATGGCAGTATATAGTTTTTTTTTTTTTTTTTTTTTTTTAATAAAAATTGTATTTATTTACATAGCAGTTTACTGTTACTGTTTGTAGTAACTTATACAGCAGAGTATCATAATTTCTATCGAGTATTTACATATTTACATACTTAAACCTAATAAGGGAGTCTAGAGGCATGAATTAATTTTATCAATTAACTTATATATCTTCTCGGCAGATCTGTTGGGTGAATGCGCAGGAGCCTCCTTCTCGCCCTCAGTCCCAATACACGTCTCCTCATCAAGAGTTTTCGAGCCAACTGGTTTGGGTGGATTCCCAATTTATTAACGTACGCGGTTGCACGTTTGTTTATGACATCGCCAATCCCTGGTACCTTCAGCTCTTGTTCAATGTCTTTCAATGTTGCGGATGTACCAAGCCGCTCCAGATAGTTTACGCAAGATTTGCGACTGAGCCACACGAATTTTGTTGAGGTGCGACTTTGCGGCAATGCCATACACTTGGATGCCATATTTCAAAATAGGAGACAAGACAACCTTATAAATTTTGGCCTTGTTGGAAATTGAAAGTTTGTTTCCAGGCCTAAGAAGCCAAGCCATGCTGTTCGCCTTTGTTTTGAGCCGCCGAGTTACATCCGTTACATGGCGTTGAAATGTAAGTCGCTTATCCACAATGACACCGAGATATTTGTGGGCGTTCGATTGCGTAAGGAGCTCTCCATGCAGAAACACACCAGGTGATGTGTTTTTTCTCAGAGTGTACGTCACGGAAACACACTCTTCCGGATTGACTGCAATGTTCCAGCGTAGGGCCCAGTTCTCAAATTTTTTTAGATAAAGCTGAAGCGTATCAGTGGCTGTATAGACGCAAGTATCTCTAGCCAGGACTGCAGTGTCATCAGCAAAAGTGGCAACTAGCAGTTCATTGGGATCTGTAAGCGACATGTTGTCAGCTGAGTGTCAGCAGCTATATAGTGTTGGACCTAACACACTTCCCTGGGGTACACCTGCTCTGACTCTTTTTGTTTGGGAGGACAGTCCGTCCTGTACTACTTTAAAGGATCGCTCGTAGAGAAAGCTTTTTATAATCAAAATGAGCTGAGGATTTAGTAGGCTTTTAAGCTTGTGCAGAAGTCCTTCATGCCATACTCTGTCGGAAGCCTGCTGGATGTCCAGAAAAGCTCCAACGACGTACTCCTTTCCATGGAAACCTTCCAGTACAAAGTTCACTACGCGGTGTAGCTGATCAGGTGGGCCATGCCTGAGTCTAAAACTAATCTGAAATTTCGGAATAGCTTTCTGGACCTTTCGGGACTCGAGCAATCTTTTCAGGATGCACCTCACCTTGGGCGATAGGAGTCTAATTCCTCTGCTGGCTTCTCACTTTTATGGAGCATAATGATATTCGCCTTCTTCCAGGCGCTTGGGAAGTGTCCCAGTCGAAGAGCAGAGTTGAAAATCAGTACAAGGAATAACAAAGCTCTGTGGGGCATCAGCTTAATGGAGCGGTTGTCGATGTGATCCGCACCAGGAGCCTTGTTATTGCGAAGGGATTTGATATCATCTTCCAATTCCGTGAGTTTACAGGCTTTATAGGAAGAGCCATCTGCAATGGGGCTTCTAGGGATTCAGCAACCAGTTGTACTCGTCTTGGCGATGCTGTCTCGAACGGCTGGAATCTTTCCTCCAGGTTTCTGGCAAACGCTTCAGCTATGTCCTGAGGTGATTTTGCCCAAGTGCCATCTGGGTTACGAACTGGAAACTTTGGAGCAACTTGTCTCTTGAATCTCTTCGTGAGCTTCCAGAGCGCGAATTTTGAGTTTTCATCGGCAGTAACTTTCCCCAGGAACGCGTCAGTTGCTTCTCTTTTCAGTATGACTAGAACTTTTCTCACCTGATTTGATATCCTTCGGTACAGTCTGTCAATTATTGAATCATTGGTCCTGATGAACTCACGCCGGAGACGTTTCTTGAGAGTTAAAAGTCCTACTGCTTCCGGAGAGAGAGCGATGGTGCTACGCACGTTGCGTAGGTGAACTGCGCCGCCAGGAGCTGCAATTTGAGCTGCATCTTTGATCTTCTTCATAAAAGTTTCAACCGCTTTCTCGATATCGTCTGTTAAAAGTTAAAGGCATTGTTAAGTTCGTACTGAAACAGCCTTATATTCGCACCAGGTGGAACGAGCATCCTAATAGGGGCGGTACTATGAGGTGACGTTCTTAGTGAAGCGATCAGCGGCAAGTGATCGGAAGATAGGTCATACTCTTCGCGTACTGATAGTAGACTATTAGCTATACCTTTGTAAAAGAAGAAGTCGATACATGAAAGTACATTCCTCGTGTTATACGGGTAGTGAGTGGGTCTGCCTGTAGTCAGAACTTGAGTTGAGCTGCCGAAAATAACATCGTGAAGTGTTGAGCCTCGAGCATTCGCTCTTATACTACCCCAGAGGCGATGCCTAGCGTTAAAATCACCTCCAATGATAAACTTTTGACCATGTTGACCAAGGAGATTATCAAACTCAGAGGAATTCCAAGGCAGGCCTGGAGGAAGGTACACAGCTGACACCGTAATTTCGCCCAAATTAGTGAAAATTTTTACCGTCGCCATTTGTAGGTGATTCGTTGTGATCGAGTGCAGGTGATAGTGCACTAATCCCTGCCGGATTAGGATACAAGCTCCTCCTCTGGGGCGACCTCCTGGGTGATCTGCTCGATAGCAGCTGTATCCTATCATATTGAGGTAGGATCCGACGTGTAGGAGTGTCTCTGAAATAAGCATAACATCAATTTCGTGCTTGCTGAGAAACACCTTAAGCTCATTAGCATTTGGGATAATGCTACGAGCGTTCCAGGCTCCGAGGCGCAGTTCCCAAGCCATTAATTGCGCTGCGTCAACGACTTAGAACCTCTGAGTTCTTTGATCTCCTCAAATAACTCAGCGATGGTTTTTTGAAGACCAGCAATGGTCTGCTGCATTGATATGATGACTTGTGCGAGGGAGCCATCAATTACCGTTTGGCTAGGATGTTGAGGTTCACCTGCGTTTGTTGCAGGAGCAAACGCAGCATTCGGAAAAGTCTGGAGCCTTGCGTTTGAGAAAGCATTTCGCTGTTGGGACCGTCAGGTCGCGTGCTCTGTTGTCCAGTTCTAGTCGCATCTGCAAACGATAGGTTCTGCCGCACGATTGAGGTTGGAATAGCTTGTTGCTTGATGTTGCGCATGGGCTGTGGGTATTCTACGCGGGTCATGGAAGTAATGTTGATCCCAGTTTTTCGGCTTTTGAGCCTCTGGACGTAAATTCTGCAGCCCTTGTAAGTTGCCTCATGTTTTCCTTGGCAATTAACGCACTCCAGGTCATCATAGGTCTTTGCCTGGCATTGACTGGAACCAGTCCAATGAGGCAAAATCTGGGCTCTTTGGTGCAATAGTTTTTGGTGTGATCAAAGCCAAAACATCGGTAACACTGACGCAAATCTACATTTTTTCTCGGCAGTTCCACTCTGACTCTTTGACGGCCAACTTTGCAGCCATGTTGCACACCACAACCCTGTAGGCTCTGTCTTCCGGGAGGCAGAAGTGAGTGTATTGGAGATTTACTGATGATAGCTTTTTAGTGATAGCTCTGTGGGCATCAGAGTCACGGGGGTATATGCGCAAGTTGCCATTACGCGCGATCTTGAGTTCATATGATTCAGATGATACCGCCGAGTCGGGAAGCCTTTCCAAGGCAGGTATGTCGCTGACAGCAAGTACTGTTATTTGACTAGGTTTTGGTGACTTCTTTGTCACTGGAGTTTGAGCTTGTCGAGATTCTTCCTCTGCAACGGTTTCGACCTGGAAAATGTCCATGTTATTTTCGCCTTCTTGACAGTCATCATGGTTTGCAAGAGCAGCAAATCTATTTAAAGCGAGATGGTTTCGATTATGTTCGATTACATGCGCTCTTTTTTTTGAACTTTTCGGTGAGGTTGGTAGGCTTCTCTTCTTGGAAGGAACTTTTTGCCAAGAGACTGAAGCCGGCTGGAATGTGAGCGTATTACAATTTTTTTTTCAATTTGCGGCAATAGGTGACTATTTCCAACTGTTATCTGGTTAAGATTGTTTAATTGGCTTGGGCTGCTAACCATAAGAAGCTCCCTGCCAGTTGTGCTAGGCGGGGGCATGCTCTGAAAGGAGCGTGCTGTAGGTGGAACTTCTTGGAAGCTATCAGAACCTAAAACGACTTCCGACATCTCGGATTCGAATCGACCATACTTCTCTTGAAGCACCTCTTTTTTTTTTTAAATTCCTCGATGAAATATAATTTGATTATTTTGCCAAAAACTTATTTTTTTTCTTTTTTTGTCGGAACATATTTAATGAAAATAAAATCAAACTGATCCCTTTCTCAATGATGATTCGAGTGATCCCTATACAATTTTCTAAATTGCCTCAGATCCTAATTAAAGACTCTATTAAGATTTAACTTTATATCTGCAAAAATTCCAGGATATAGTCGTGTGATCCTTATGATTGGACTAGATCCTTATAAAAGAAGCTTTGCAGAAGTGTCAACTTTCCATATGCAAAACATCCAAGTTGTAGCATTTCCGATCATTCACTTATATATAGGATTTAGTCGGCCGATCCGTATGAAATTTTTTTAGATGGATGCTTATAACGTGAATCAGATCTTTTTAAACGAGGCCATTTAAAAGGAACCAAAAAAAAAGGTGTTATTCCAAAGTGTTCCGTATAAAAATTTTTTTATTCATGTGCATTCACATTCGAAGCAGCTTACAAAAATCTTGCAATTATGTACTTATGCTCTAACGAGAGTTCTTATGATCTTTTTACATAAATATTCCCACAGCGCCTTTAAAGTGTAGGCAGGTGCGCTGCATACTGCATACTGGTGTCACTTTTCGTATGTGTGTACAAGTTAATCCTTTTGGAGACGCCAAAAGTGGCGTCTTTATTGAGGATCTATTTTGGACTGACTTACATAAACTTAAATTTACCCTAAGCTAGCTGTGGGACAGTGGTAGCGACGTTGTGCGACGCTGGTATGGCCGGCAAAGCTGTTGGCAGAGCTGCCGGATTAACATTCTTCTGGCTGGCTATCGACATAACTGTTAAATTGACATTCTATTGGTGCTATAATTTATTGGAGCTATTGGCTTTTATGCTTAGCAGTTCAAATAATTGTATTAGAGCGGTTGTTAATGATTTCCTAGAATTTTTTTTATGCTATTGAACTTTCAACATTGTTCAACAAAGTTGTATTTAACTCCTCCGCCTTTAATTCCTACTTGCCCTTAAGTAGGTTTTAAAATTATGGTAAAAATGTGTTATAAAATACAGGATGGATATTGTTGCGATAAATATTAGTATTTCAATTCTGTTGTTTGGTGATTTTATTGGTTCTTGTTGTAACGATAGATTTATTTATTGTAGTTTTTTTGTATAGAATGGGTAGCTCAACCAATTTAAGCATTTCTTTAACTTATTTATCTTTAATTTATAATATTGTAATTTTTGAGTATTTTGAAGACTTCATCTATTTATAAATCGTTTAAAAGGATAGTGTTTATTACATTTAATTTTACCCATTGAATTGCATATTTAACGTCAAAGATTTCGTCTTTTATTAATCTGACTTGGTTTTGTAAGTTAATAGCTATCTCTTCATTGAAATGATCATCTTTTGTGATGGAATTTGACATCTTTGATATCGAGACTAAGTTATTTATTCTATTTTGCAACTGTCTATTTATTATTATGTGGTCATTATTATTGGAAATTATATTATTGCGGTGATCTTCTATCATCAATAAAACCTCGTGGTCCGGGCTCCCGGCAACATATTTCCAGGCAGAACCAATCCAATTGATTAATCTACCATAACAACGTAACTATTTTTTAATTAATTTTTAGTATGTTGTCGGATTTTTATGAGTTCGTTTATTATTTGTTGTAGATAAATTAAGTGTATTAATTTAATGGTTCTTATTTGCAATTTTCCTACTACTTGATTGATGATAGGGTATGTGCTTTAGTGTAGTTCTTAATTTCCATGCTTGCCAAGGTCATTGGCAACCATATTAGAATTAAGAAATACTTAAAAAGAAAAATCGTAAACTGGAAAGTTTAAATTCTAAGCTTTTTTTTTGTGGGCATGGGCTGATCCCTCACGATGGCATTGATACCCGCAAGCGGACAATTGTTGTGTGTGATAGGTAATATTTGGTTTATATTTTTATACCCTTGCAGTGGGTATTATAATATTGTCCAGAAATGTGTAACGCATTAAAGGAAGCATCTCCGACCCTACAAACTATATATATTTTTGATCAGCATTAACAGCCGAGTCGATATAGCTATGTCCGTCTGTTTCTATGCAAAAAATAGACAGTAGTTTTAAAGCTAGCGTTTTGAAATTTTTACCACATCATTATATTTGTTGCAGGCAGATCAAGTTTAAAAATCGGATCGGAGTCGGATCGGACCACTATATCATATAGCTGCCATACAAACGATCAATCAGATTTCAAGTCTTTGTATGGAAAACTTTTTTGTTCTCCAAGCTATCGCAACCGAATTGAACATTTATTCACTTTACATAGCCATACATGATTTTTTAAAGTTTGGTCCGGATCGGACCATTATCTCATATAGCTGCCATACAAACGACCGATATAAATAAAAACAAGTCTTTGTATATACAACTTTTTTGTTTTCCAAGCTATTGCAACTGAATTCAACATTTATTCATTTGACATAGTCATACACGATTTGTGAAAGTTTGGTCCGGATCCGAAGATCTGCAAGATCTAACTTTACCAGAAGCTTCCCTTGCTAAATCTTTAGAACCTGCTACCTGGCCCGAGCACAGTATTGTCCATGAATTCTTGACCCGAGATTCTCAAGGTTACAGTCCAGTTACTATTTCAAAAAACTAAGCAACAAGATTTTTTGTTGTTGCTACCAAAACGTTCTTAGTTTTCTAGGTTGACAGAACCTATTCCTTACTAACAGTGTTTCCTTTGACTTTGATGCTATTGTGCTCACAGAAACCTGGCTAAATTCCTCTGTCATAGACAATGAAATTTTTGTATCGAAGTACACTTTCTTTCGGGAAGATCGCCCAACCTTTGGAGGTGGCGTTCTGATTGCCGTAAACAACATCTACTCAGTTGAACGAATTACTATTACTAATCCTTTCGGAATTGAATTTTTAGCCGTTAAAATTCATTCTGAGTCCTTTAAGCTTTTCATCACCTGTTCCTACATTCCTCCTTTAAGTGAGGCAATCATTTAAATGCACCACTTAACTGCCATTAAATCAGTTTTGTATCTGCTAAATGATGCTGATCTTATTGTAGTTATGGGGGATTTCAATTTGCCCCCCTCATTTCATGGATCAACTCGGACGAGGATAACTCGCTGTTACCCACTAACCAAAATGACTTCCTTGATGGCTTAGCCGACTCTGCCGTTTTCCGACTTAACCCTATAAGGAACAACCGTGGCAGGTCGCTTGGTCGTTACATCTTTCTAATTACCTTCTAATTCGCAACCAGTTTGTTGACCTTAACAATCAACTATATAAAAATTATATTTCTAAATGAAAACTCAATTTTCGCATCGATCCAAGGTTTTTTCACTCTTTCGTGAACTCTAAACGCAAATCCAATCTTTTCCCCCCTTCCCACTCATATAATAATACTTCCGACTCTTCGCATCTCGGCATTGCTAATCTTTTTGCGTCATTTTTTTAATCAACCTACTCATCTGATTCATTTGATCCCTCCTCCTACTGTACCCTATATAAATAACATATTCTTTTCTAGATTCCACTGTCATGATATGTTTACGGCTCTTTCATCAATTAAAATCTCATTTTCACCAGGCCCAGACAACGTACCTAGCTGCATCCTCAGAAGGTGCTCCGATCTTCTAACCTTACCTCTTACTATACTATTTAACCTATCCTTGGAGCAAACTTCCCTACCCAAATTATGGAATGAATCATACTTTATACCAATTCATAAAAAAGGCTCTAAGGCTTCCATTGAGAACTACCGCGGCATTGCAGCTTACTGCGATTCCCAAACTTCTTGAGAAACTCATCACTTTGCAGCTGCAACATGTATGCAAGAGCATAATCTCACCTGCACAGGCTGCACATGGCTTTGTCAAGCTTCGCTCGACAACAACTAATCTACTTGAAAACTGATGTAATTTATACTGACTTCAGCAAAGCATTTAATTCAGTTAATCATCAGCACTTGCTACGGAAACTCTCGCTTATTGGTTTTCCACCAAATATCCTGATGTGGGTTGCTTCCTACCTTTTAGATCGAACTTAGAGTGTCCTATTTAAATCTACCAAGTCGAAGGTCATCCATGTCTCATCGGGTGTCCCTCAGGGTAGTCATCTAGGACCACTGTTGTTTATACTCTTTGTGAACGATCTTCCAAATGTGATTAGTTATGCCTTTACGCTTATGTATGCTGATGATGTCAAGTTATGCTATTCCTTCTCGGAACATTTCCTGCACAGGTACTGCAACTAGACCTTGAGGAACTCTCTTTGTGGTGCTCAAGCAATCTTCTTCTTATTGTATTTTACTCTCACGAAAATCACGTCATTGATCGTGTTTCCACAATCAATGATCTTGGAGTTATTTTTGATCATAAACTTAAGTTGAATGATAACATTCCTGTGACAGTGAATAAAGCCAGAGGAATGTTAGCCTTTATTAAGCGATGGTCTAAAGAATTTAACAATCCTTTCACCACCAAATCCCTGTATATCACCCTAGTTCGTCCCATCCTTCAATACTCCTTTCACCAAAATAGTATTGAGTCAGTGCAAAAGCAGTTTCTATTATTTGCATTAAAAAACTTAAACTGGGATCCTGATAATCGTCTCCCGCCGTACTGTTGCAGGCTTAAATTGTTAAAGTTACCTTCATTGAAGGAGCGCCGAACATGTGCTGGGGTCATGTTGCTACACATGCTAATCCATGGCATGGTTGATTTTAAACACCTGCTAAGCCAAGTATATTTTTCCATCCCTAATAGGAAAAATAGGTCCTTCCGACCCCTATGGTTACCTATCTGCAGATCCAACTACGCTGAACACGACCCCTTTCCGACTATTTGTAAAAACTATAACCTCTTATCACATACTCTATCCCCTGAACTCTCTGTTAATGTTAATAAACTAAAAATCATAGAATACCTCCTAGAATAGTTATATTGTAGTTATATTTATATTTTTATTCATATTTAGCAGAAAAAAACGGTATACCATCTTCGGCAAGCCGAACTTTTCTCACTCGTTTTAGTATATATATATATTGTCTAAATATGTGTTTAGACATGATAAGTAGGCAAACTATAAATATATTCTATTTATGGGCTGCAATAAACATGTCACTGGACAGCATGAGTGGCAACTACAGATAAGTACGATTGCAGCGGCCTATTGCCGAAGTGTCAAGAGATGTGACCACGCGGGAGGTGATTAGCGCGGTCATAGGCCTCAAACATAGATTTAAGAATAAAACTCGGCTGCATTTACGAACGCAGACTGCGGCGTCTTACAAACGCTGCATGATAATTAGATGATTAGAACCTATGTAAGAATGAATAAAAGGCGAAGCCCTCGCAGTAGCGAGTCAGTTAGATTCAAACATCCGAATTAAACTCATTAAATGTACGCACAAGTTTATATTGTGAACATATTTATTTTTGTTTTATGAATCACACTCACACGACACAAGTTCGCCTAAGTAATGACAAATTTAAGTGCTTTTGATGTTACTTTTACGGACGACTCGACCTGTTTCTGTGATAATGGTTGTCCTCCTATTTTCATTTTCTATTTCTTTTTTATAACGAGAGGATAGTTTCAAGCATAATCTTCTGTTATGCTTAAAAATGATTTTTTGCTATGAAACATGGAACTTAATTTCTTTACTTACTTTGTTATGGTTTTCGAAGTCATATTGTTTCTTTTTAAGTCTCTATATTATTTTGTCTAACTTTTTCGTTCTGTTCTATGTCGGTAGTAACGATTCAAGGGGTTTCAAAAAATATTTCAAGGGGTCTTTCCACTAACTCTTCAAATGATCGATGTACTTGTTTTGATTTGAGACATTTATTATTTCGGATATAGTAGAGTGAAACATTTCCATTTGGCCATTATTTATTTATTTATTTAACAAAATTAAATCTAGTATACAATACTAAACCTAATAAACGTAATTAGTACTAGCTACGGGGGCCTTCGACTCGAGACTTATGGGCTATATGAGTTATACCTTATATAATAAACTGAGCTTTTTGGACAAATTTGTAAATTTTTGAAATATTTTCACAAGCGGAATTACTTAAACAATTCGAAAGACTATGTGTACCAAATAATAGAGACTGCAATCGACTGCAGGCGTCGAGAATATGGTCAACGGTGAGCTCGTCCCCGCGTAGTTGGCATGTTGGTCGCGCCGTTCTCTTCAGTAAGTGTTGATGTGTGGATTGGGTGTGCCCGTTTATGTACGTTCGTTGGTGGCTTGAACATGATGAAATTTGGGTTAATAATCTGGTACCTGTGCATGAAGAGTGCCCATTCGGAGAGCTTCTTTTCTTTGAGGTATAGCTTGATTCGACTTTGGAAATCCTTGCAGTTAAACGGAGTGAAAAGGATTGATGGTGTAAATCTCATCTCTTGGGCGGCTTTGTCAGCGAGTTCATTTCCATAGATTCCTTGATGACTGGGAACCCAGAGTAAGGTGATTTTTATGGGATGACAACTTAGAATGTGCCTAACTTCGTGTGTTGTGGGGGCCTTATGATTCCAGTTTCGTATAGCGGAAAGAGAGGAGAAGCTGTCTGTGCAGATAATAGATGGCGAAAGCTTCGGCTGTGAATATGGAGTTGTATGACGGGAGCCTACCTCCTGCAATTATTTTACGGTTGCAGTCAACAACCGCAAACTTGGTTGCGTCGGTGACTTTAGAGCCATCGGTGTAAATCCAGTTTTTCTCACCAAGATCTTCTTGTGCGCTCAAAAAACGTTTTTGGTATTCTAAGCGGCATGTATCCTTTTTGCCAGCATTGTAGATTTGAAGGTTTATGTTGGCGATTTGAAGAACCTCCTGGGCTTAGGGAGGGGAAGGTCAAGTAGCTTGATGTAGTTGGCGCAACGTCTTAGAGTGGATATGCACTTAAAATTCCGCTTTTGTTTGAAAATGGCTCCGAAGTCTTTGGTTACCAGGCAGTTGGACGTGGTATACAGCTTCGGGATAAGCATCAATGTAGTTTCTTCTACGCGTGATTGGATACTCGGAAGACCGGATACTGCCAATGTGCACGCTACTGGAGATGTGGGAAATGCGTGAATGGCGCGACAGACCGCTCCGTGATATGGGGCTTGTAGCTTTTTTAAGTGCAATTTAGCCGTAGTCAATTTTAGATAGCATTAATGCGCGCGTAATATCTATGAGAGTCTTAATATGTATGTAAGAATATTTATATGATAGAAATTTAATAATGTTAAATCTAGTTTCCAGTTTTTTTTTAAGAATCTGACAGTGCTGTTGGAAAAGTAGTTTGGAGTCGAAGGTTATCTCCAAGATTTTTAAAAAGTTTACATCTTTTATTGTGCGGCTGTTAAAGTCAATGTCGGAAAGGTTGCAACGTTGTTTCCGACCAATAATAACCAGTAATAGTTGGCATTATTTCTAAAGATTTTGCTCTGACTGTTTTAATATTTTTTTTATTTTTGTAAAGATGATGGCGTCGTCTGTGTATAGTAAGATGTAAATATGTTTATGCTGAGTTTCAATGTCATTTATATCTTCAATTATAAATAAAACTACAGAAAGTGGCGAACCCTGCAGAATATCATTGTGTAAAATGTGGGAGTTCGATGTGACATTGTTTATTCGAACCCTGAAGGACAGATTGGTCATGAAGGCTTTAATTAGGTTATAAAGCCTTGGACCAATGCAACGTCGCTCGAGACATGATTGTTGGTCGAAAGAGTGTTCGACGCGAAGTGTTGGATACGCAATAACGCGTCCATCGTACTACGATTTCTTTTAAAAGCAACTTGATTATGGGAAATTAGGTTGAGGCGTTTAATGAACCAGATAAGTCTTTGTACTATTATTTTTTCGAGTGTTTTTCCTAGACAGGATAACAGGGAAATTGGACGGTAGCTGTTAATATCGGAAGGAGGTTTGTTAGGTTTTGGGATAGGGATAATGGTAGCCGATCTCCATGTATGTGGGTATTTTCCAGTGTTCAGTATTTGATTAAAGATATCCAAAAGTTTTGTTTCTAGGTGGGGATATAGGTTTTTGAGCATAGGGTATGATATTCTGTCGGCCCCAGGGCTTTTTCCTTTTGCTTTTGCTACTGAATTTTCTATTTCAAGCAATGTGTATTTGGAATCTAAGCATGTAGCCGATGGGGAAAGTGAGTCGATGAGATAGGGCTCTGAAAGATACCGATTTTTTTCTCGTATATATTCTGTTGAAAAATTTTTGTCAGAAGAGTATTCAGACCAAGATAAGGTAAACTCTTCGGCGATATTAAATGATCCAGTTAGAGTACCTGAGTTGGATTTGATATATTTGAACGGTGTGGGAGGGATGCCGGCTAGGCGTTTCATATCGGACCAGACTTTTTTTGTGGAGGATACTGGGGAGATTTTGGAAGTAAATTATTCAAGGGAGTTACGCTTGGCCGAAAGTACGGCTTTTTTGAAAAGGGCGTTTGCTTTTTTGTATCTGATAAGGTCTTTATCATTCATATTGGCATTGTAAGACGAGAACAAGCATTGCTTTTGGACCCTTAGCTGTTGAAGGTTAGCGTTCCACCATGGCACTTTGGCTTTGTAGATCACTCTTTTCGTTTGGGGCATGCTGCAGTTTGCAGCTGCTCGTATGACTTTCGTCATTTGTGCGACTTGCTGATTTAGGCAACCGTCAGTCCAATATGCTGCTGATTTTTCGCAAGATTCATTAAAGCGTTTCCAGTTTGCTAGGTCTGTCTTGTATTTAGGCAGGGGTAAAGTATTATCGGGACGGGTAGGTGTGTTTATGTGGATGATTATGGGGAAGTGGTCACTTCCATGGAGATTATCTGATATAGACCAGCTGCACATATGGGCTATCTGTGGAGATATCAGTGAGATATCGATGTGAGTGAAAGTGTTGTGAGTTGAAAGGTGAGTCGGGGAACCGTCGTTAAGAACAATTAGGCTGGTTTCAAGAACTACGCTTTCAATTTTTTTACCCCTTGTGCTTGTGCGCGGCGAACCCCATAAAGGACTCCATGAGTTTAGGTCACCAAGGAGTACTGTGGATTAAGATTTTGTAGAATTTCTGATATGTCAGAGGATGAAAAGGATTGACTTGGTGGGATGTACGCATTAAAAATATTAATAACCTGTTCAAAATTAAGCTGCAATGCGGAGCAGAGTATGCTGGAGGTAATGTTACGGTATGTATGTGGGACATTCCTTTTAATAAGAACACCAATGCCTTGTTTGGCTGAGGTGTTATAAGAAAAATTTTGGAAATAACCACTATATTCTTTGGGGCAAATAAAATTTATAGAATTACATGGAAGGTTGGTTTCCTGCAAAAATACAATATCGGGTGCGTGGTCTTTTATAAGGAGTGACAGTTCGTTGTAATTATTAAAAATAACGTGGATGTTCCATTGTAATATAGTAATTGTCACGATTAAATTTTATTTGATTATTATTTATTTGTGGTGTGTATGAGTTCCACAACTTCGAGGTCAGTAATGCTCGGGAAGTCATAGGAGGGAGGAGCTACTGCTGTTAGCCGCCATAGAGTGGTCTGCCTTGGGAATAGTTCTGCTACTATGCTAGCCAGAACATCCGAGTCAGTTGGAGTTGCCTCTCTCTTCCTTAGCTTGTTAGCTACGAGTTTGTAGGCAAGTCCCCAGGGCTCTCTATCCACGGTATCTAGCAGTTCCTTATAGGCCCGCGCTTTGGCTGCCAATATGCCGTGCTTAAACTCTGAGCGTTTGTTTCTGAAAGCCTTCATGAGTTCTGCGTGCTGGGTGCTGCCTCTGGCTCGTTGCGCCCTTCTCCTTGCCCTTAGGCATTCCGAGCGTAGCTTGCTTAAGTTGGCGCTCCACCAGTACACTGGGGGTTTGCGCTGCTCTTTTTTCCTCCTTGGCATGGTTGCATCACACGTTGCCTCAAGCATCTTCATGAGGTCGGCCGCCATTGAATCTGCGTGTCCATTTGAGATCCGAAGCGAGTCGATTTGGTATGCCAGCATATCTTCGTCGATCTTCCTCGAGTCCCAGGCTTGTACGACAAATCTTCTCTGCCGCCTCCAAGTCGTGCCCTTCGGTAGGATGCAGAAGGAAATAGGGGGGCGTAGCAGCTGTAAAAATGCGCTCCTTTTATTTTTGCATATGCTATTCCGCGCATCGGCGAGGCCGCCAATTCCTGTATGTGCAGGTTGCTGCAACACCTAATGGCTGCTTTACCGGTCTCGTCCAATATCATTGTGGGGTTGCCGCGGACAGGATAATAAGGTTCGCTCATAACCATGATGTCTACCTTGCGCTCCGCCGCAGTTTGAGCCAGGAGGCTCTGAGCAGCTGCGCAATGGTTAACATTGAGCTGAACAATCTTAATTTGCTCCTGCATTATGCTGTGACTTTGCTTCTTTAAGGCTGGCTCTGTATGTCGGGCACGCGAAACAGCTCGTCGGGTGGTTTTTGTCCACTTTGTCGCTGCATATTAGGCACTTTGGTGGTGCAACACATCCCCTTGCCTTGTGTCCTCGTTCGCCGCATCGCAGGCAGAAGTCTGATCGGTCGATCGCCTTGCAGGTCGTTGCTCGATGCCCGTAGCCCAGGCACTTGTAAGATCTCGTGGCCGGACGTCCTGGATGATGCGGCACCTTGACCACCCCACGGTTACCGTGACCTTCTTTAAGACCGCGATCGCATCATTCGCGTTCATCAGGACAGAGGCTATCTGAGTTCCATCCCGCATCCTACGTAGTTCTTTGATGTCCTCTGGTTTCAGCAGAATGCCTTGAAATTGGGAGACCAGGCAGCTGTGGAGATCTTCCGCTGTCGTGGCCTCGTCCAATCCACTGCAGGATAGTGCTATTCTATGAGTACCAGTACGTACCGAAGCCATGTCTTTTAGAGTTGCTTCCAGCTCGGTCTTAAATTTGGGGACGCTGTCTGAGACTTTTCCCTCTACATCCAGCAGTAGTTCCCCTTGCTGAGTTCTGCGGACTTAGCGAACATGTTTGCCCAGTTCGCTGAGGTTCGGGTCCGCTTTCAGTTTCCGGAGCATTTCCGCATACGAGGCCTCTTTAAAAGGTCTTCTTTAAAATAAGTGCCTCCGGCTTCTTCCTCAGGCGTTTAGGCTGAACTTTTTTCCACTCGCCTCCAGTGCTAGCCTCCTTGGCGACGGATGCATAGCTGCGCGGCTTGGACGCATTTTCTTTGGGTTTAGGTATACCCTCTGAGCTCACCGCGGAGTAGTTGCCGCGCTTGGGTGCCTGTGCTTTAGGCTCCTGAACTCTGGGCATCTGTCCCTTTGGCAGTTCCCTTGCTGGTATAGCCTTTTTTCCAGGCTTTTGGGGCTTGGTTTGGGTAGAAGCGGTCGTAGAAAGATTCTCTTTAGCGACGCCTTCATGAAGCTCAATGGCCCTGTTGCTGGGAGCCGAGAGTTCCAGTAGTACGCTCTTGTCGTCTATGACGACATGGCGCCGAATTTCGAACGCGGATAGTATCGCGTTAATTTTATTTTCAATCCTGGCGAGGATGCTCCGTAGGTCTTCATTTTGGAATCCCGCGGCGAACACGCGAAGCGTGCGACGGCACGCTGATAACGTCCTTTGCTTTCGGGTTGCTCCTATTGCTAGCGCTGCTGGCTACAGTGGCCGAGTTGTCCAACGCTGCATCACTGCGGCGGCAAGTCGGTATATCCTCCAGCACAACCGCCGGCGCAGGAGTTCCGTCATCCTGCACCGCAATTCCTCCTCCTTTTGTTGTCCTCCTTGACATTCTGGAGCTCCTCCTGAATGAGTCATCATCGGTGTGGGCGGAGCCTCCCGCTGCTCTGTCCATTTAGTTCCCGATCACCAGATCTGGCAGCACTGTTAGTCTGCGATAAGTTGTCAGCTCCACCGGCTGATTTAACAGATGGGCCTCCCACCGCAAATAGTGCAATCGAAAAAGAACAAAATGAGAAATTGTGTTTTGGACCTTTTTAACACACTTGCTTTGGTTTAGTTCGCTCAGCCGAACAATTACACGTTCCCACGATGTGGCTCTGTGCAATATAAACTTGTTCTAGATGGGCTGTCTCCGTCTTTATGATTTTTTCGCGCTGCGTATGTTGAACACGTCCGTATCGATCATTGTTGAAATTGTTGAAGTAATTCCATTACTTTATTTTCGATGTTTAGTTTATTTTTAATTTCTTTTACTACTAGGAATTTTGAATACGCGTCAATGCAAGTTAAGAAAATAAGATTTTTGCGCTTAATAAATATCGATGTGTAAATTTTCTCCTTCTTTAGTTGGAATAGGAGCTTCCCCAATAGGAATTTTAATTGGATGCCTGTTTTATTTATTTTCGTTGCAAGTTGTACATTTTTTATGTATTCCTTTAATTTGATAAATAAATTTGGCCAATAATATAATCTATTGATTTGTTTGTAATTTTCGTCTAGTCCTCTATGAGCTCGACTATGTGTTTCTTCTATTATAATAGCTTTATCTTTATTATTTTCTACGTCTTGTAGAAATATTTTAGTAAAAAGAAATTTGTTAGTAAAATTATTTTTAAAAGGTCATTGAAAATGATAAAGATCTTCTAAAGTGCAATGAATTCCAACCGTAATGTTTGGTGGTAGATATTCTCTTAATATTCCTATTAAATTTTCTGGTGTATCATATTCGATTATATGTCGTGTCTTATCAAAAACTCTCAAGGACTCATGTATTGTATACCTGCCCGTTGTTAATAACAGTTGTTGTTGAAACTGATTTAACGGTTTACGGGTCTCATGTATTACATTTTCAAAACTACTTTCAGCAGAATGCTGTGTATTTTGATCTGAGCTTGATTGTTCTATATCGCTGTTTGTAATATTATTTATTTTTATTCGGAGTAATGCGTCAGCTACGACATTTCTTGTTCCGGGTTTATATATTATTTTTGGGGTGAAACTTTCTATGAAAGAATACCATCTTTTCATTTCTGCGTTCGGGTTTTTATCCGAGATTGTAAAAAATAAAGATTGATGCTCTGTTTGTATTACTATATTATTACTATACAAATTACTCCATATAAATAATTTCTGAGATTTGTAAGAGCCCAAACTATGTCTAACAATTCTTTTTTATTTGTGGCGTAAAGTTGTTCGGTTTTATTTAAAGTTTTAGATATGAAAGTAATTGTTAATTATCCTGTGATAAAACCGCTCCGATAGCTACATCTGATGCGTCAGTTGTCAAAGTGAATTTTTTGTTATAGTCTGGTTGAACTAATTCAACTTGTGCTATTAAATTATCTTTAAGTTCGTTAAAAGCTTTTACAGCTTAGTCATCTAACTGTATTGTAATTTTTGTATACATTTTCCTAGAAGTTTTACCATTATCTCCTCCTAAGTATTTGGTAAAAGGTTTGCCAATTTTTGCATAATTTCGGACAAGATTTTGGTAATAGCCAGTGAGGCCTAAAAAACTTCAAAGCTCTTTAATGTTTTGTGGAATCGGATACTTCATAATTGTGGAAATTTTTTCAGGATCTGTTTTAATTACATTGTGAGAAACAATATAACCAAGAAATGATTTTTCTAATTTAAAGAATTTGGATTTTTGTAAAATATGAATTATTTGAATTATATCAGTATAATGTTGTTTAATTGTATTTGAAAAGATTATATCATCCATATAAACATGCAAAGTTTTCCCTACTAGTTCTCTTAATATATCGTTCATTGCTAGTGGCAAGTCCCCAGGGCTCTCTATCCACGGTATCTAGCAGTTCCTTATAGGCCCGCGCTTTGGCAGCCAATATGCCGTGCTTAAACTCAGAGCGTTTGCTTCTAAAAGCCTCCATGAGTTCTGCGTGCTGGGTGCTGCCTCTGGCTCGTTGCGCCCTTCTCCTTGCCCTTAGGCATTCCTAGCGTAGCTTGCTTAAGTTGGCGCTCCACCAGTACACTGGGGGTTTGCGCTGCTCTTTTTTCCTCCTTGGCATGGTTGCATCACACGTTGCCTCAAGCATCTTCATGAGGTCGGCCGCCATTGAATCTGCGTGTCCATTTGAGATTCGAAACGAGTCGATTTGGTATGCCAGCATATCTTAATCGATCTTCCTCGAGTCCCAGGCTTGCCCGACTGATCTTCTCTGCCGCCTCCAAGTCGTGCCCTTCGGTAAGATGCAGAAGGAAATCAGTGCGTGGTCACACAGTGTTACAACGTTAGCCACTAACCCTCTGCTGATGTAGGTGATGTCGATATAGGACGAGCCTCTATCGTTGTTGAACGTTGGTTTGCAGCCGTCGTTCAGTAGTACCAGGTCCAACATTAGCATTGTGTTTATTACTGCTCGGCCTCTGGGATTCGATATGGCTGCCCAGCATCTCCAGCATCTCCTCGAACTGGTCTGGGGTGTCGCTAGGGGGGGCGTAGCAGCTGTAAAAATGCACTCCTTTTATTCTAGCATATGCTCTTCCGCACATCGGCGAGGCCGCCACTTGATGGCTGCTTTACCGGTCTCGTCTAATATCTTTGTGGAGTTGTCACGGACAGGGTAATAGGGTTCGCTCAAAAGCATGATTTCTACCTTGCGCTTCGCCGCAGTTTGAGCCAGGAGGCTCTGAGCAGCTGCGTAATGGTTAACATTGAGCTGAATAATCTTAATTTGCTCCTGCATTATGCTGGGACTTCGCTTCTTTAAGGCTGGCTCTGTATGTCGGGCACGCGAAACAGCCCGTCGGGTGGTTTTTGTCCACTTTGTCGCTGCATATTAGGCACTTTGGTGGTGCAACACATCCCCTTGCCTTGTGTCCTCGTTCACCGCATCGCAGGCAGCAGTCTGATCGGTCGATCGCCTTGCAGGTCGTTGCTCGATGCCCGTAGCCCAAGCACTTGTAAGATCTCGTGGCCGGACGTCCTGGATGATGCGGCACCTTGACCACCCCACGGTTACCGTGACCTTCTTTAAGACCGCGATCGCATCATTCGCGTTCATCAGGACAGAGGCTATCTGAGTCCCATCCAGCAGAATGCCTTGAAATTGGGAGACCAGGCAGCTGTGGAGATCTTCCGCTGTCGTGGCCTCGTCCAATCCACTGCAGGATAGTGCTATTCTATGAGTACCAGTACGTACCGAAGCCATGTCTTTTAGAGTTGCTTCCAGCTCGGTCTTAAATTTGGGGACGCTGTCTGAGACTTTTCCCTCTACATCCAGCAGTAGTTCCCCTTGCTGAGTTCTGCGGACTTTGCGAACATGTTTGCCCAGTTCGCTGAGGTTCGGGTCCGCTTTCAGTTTCCGGAGCATTTCCGCATACGAGGCCTCTTTAAAAGGTCTTCTTTAAAATAAGTGCCTCCGGCTTCTTCCTCAGGCGTTTAGGCTGAACTTTTTTCCACTCGCCTCCAGTGCTAGCCTCCTTGGCGACGGATGCATAGCTGCGCGGCTTGGACGCATTTTCTTTGGGTTTATATACCCTCTGAGCTCACCGCGGGGTAGTTGCCGCGCTTGGGTGCCTGTGCTTTAGGCTCCTGGACTTTGGGCATCTGTCCCTTTGGCAGTTCCCTTGCTGGTATAGCCTTTTTTCCAGGCTTTTGGGGCTCGGTTTGGGTAGAAGCGGTCGTAGAAAGATTCTCTTTAGCGCCGCCTTCGTGAAGCTCGATGGCCCTGTTGCTGAGAGCCGAGAGTTCCAGAAGTACGCTCTTGTCATCTATGACTACATGGCGCCGAATTTCGAACGCGGATAGTATCGCTTTAATTTTATTTCCCATCCTAGCGAGGATGCTCCGCATGTCTTCATTTTGGAATCCCGCGGCGAAGTCCAAAGGCCTTATAGGCGATCCCGTTGATGATTTCCTTCCTTTTTTGTTCGACGGCATGGTGATAACGTCCTTTGCCTTCGGGTTGCTCGTATTAGTATCGCTGCTGGCTACAGGGGCCGAGTTGTCCAGCTCTGCCGCACTGCGGGGGCTAGTCGGTATATCCTCCAACATAACCGCCGGCGCAGGGGTTCCTGCGTCCTGAACCGCGATTCCTCCTCCTTTTGTTGGGGACCTTGACATTCTGGAGCCCCTCCTGAATGGGTCATCATCGGTGGGGGCTGGGCCCCCCGCTGCTCTGTCCATTTAGTTAGTTCCCGATCACCAGATCTGGCAGCACTGTTGGTCCGCGATGAGTTGTCAGCTCCACCGACTGATTTAACAGGTGGGCCTCCCACCGCAAATAGTGCAATCGGAAACGGAAAAAATGAGAAATTATATTTCGACCTTTTTAACACACTTGCTTTTGGTTGGTTCGCTCAGCAGAACAATTACACGTTCTCACGGTGTGGCTCTGTGCAATTTAGGCTTGTTCCAGCTGGGCTGTCTCCGTTTTTATGGTTTTTTCGCGCTGCTTATGTTAAACACGTCCGTCCGTTAATAATTGACAAGACTTATATCTAATCGGGTTAGGTATATATTCTGAAACCTTAACTGTGTGCCAGGAAACCGTTAGTTTACTGGGAAGAGTGATACGGTCAAACGTTACGAGAATTTTTCCAAATGGTTTGGGGGCCGTCGATCATTTTGGTGAATTTGAAGACGCTGTGTACATTTTGAGATTTTAGTTCCTCAACAATTTCGTTTTCTGGAATGATAATAAGACAGGGTGCGTAAATGGTGCCTTTGACAAAGTTAAGAGTGTTGTGGAGCTTGCACTCGATTTCGGATAAGCCGGGTAAAGAGGTCACTTTGATAAATTTGCTGGAGTTGACCAGCAGGAGAAGGTTACCATCGCGAAGATTAGAGATGGATATGATGTCTTTGCTGATATACTTAAGGGCTCTATGGACGGGCAAGCAGTTATACTCGGATATGGTGTTCGGAGAGTTTTTTGATAAGACAACTAAAAATCTCGGATTCTTTGACTGTGTTTCAGGGAGGTCTGGGAAATCAACTGGTAATTGAAAGGGTCTTTTTTATACCCTTGAAAAAGGGTATTATAATTTTGTCCAGAAATGTGTAACGCATTAAAGGAAGCATCTCTGACCCCACAAAGTATATATATTCTTGATCAGCATCAACAGTCAATATAGCCATGTCCGTCTGTCCGTCTGTTTCTATGCAAAAAATAGACAGTAGTTTTAAAGCTAGAGTTTTGAAATTTTTACCAGATTTTTGTTGCACGCAGATCAAGTTTAAGAATCGGTCGGATCGGACCACTATATCATATAGCTGCCATACAAACGACCGAAATGAAAACAAGTCTTTGTATTGAAAACTTTTTTGTTTTCCAAGCTATTGCAACCGAATTCAACATTTATTCATTTGACATAGCCATACACGATTTGTGAAAGTTTGGTCCGGATCGGACCATTATATCATATAGCTGCCATACAAACGATCGATATGAAAATAAGGCTTTTTTTTGCTTTGTATGGCTTTGTATGGAAATTTTTTTGTTTTCAAGGGTATACCATCTTCGGCAAGCCGAAGATAACTTTTCTCACTTGTTTTGTTCCACTTTAGTTTTATTTTGCTTTCTTCAGCATTCCAATGTGCTTTATTGAGAATTTGGAAGATAACATCTAGTTCTAATCCGTTATACAAGACGGATTTAAGTATTTTTTCAGTATTTCGATTAAGTCAATGTCAGAGAACTTTGGTTTGGAAATTTTATGCCTGTGGAATGTTGGGAAAAGGGTATTGTCAATCTATAGTCGTGTGGATTTTCTTTGTGAGTAAAAATTTGGGGTTTAAATGCATTTAATGGTGTTTCAATGCTCAGAATAATATTATGGCTAGAGCTTAGAGCACTATGTTGTGTCATTGTTATGGGGTTGATTTTAACTTGCTTCAGCATTCGTGATGGCGTGTCTGCGACTATATTTTGTTTGCTAGGTTTGTAAATTAGCTTAATCTAATCAGATCTTATTTTTATCGATAACTTACTCCTATGATGTTTACGTAGATTATTATGTTTTAAAGAGTTAGGTTTATGTGTATTCTTAGATACTAAAATATTAATTAATTTTAAATTGTGGAATATTAAGTCAAGGTCCGGTCCAGTAGCTCTTGAGGGTGGTGCCGTTTTGAGTCTTCCCGCAGTTCTTCGGGCTGTAATATTTAACCATATGGCTGTTAGGATGCGATGTCAGTGTCTCGTTATATTTTTGGCACCTTGTGGTCTCTTGCAATACACCTAGTTCTCATGTACCAAGGAGCTCCTGTGATCTTTCTTATTGTTTCAGCCTGGAGGAAACGTATTTTCTTTAGATGCGTTTTGGCAGCGATTGCGTACACCTGCATGGCATAGAAAAGCCCAGGAGCTAATATATTTTTGTATATTCGGACCTCATTATCAAGTGACAGCTTGTTGCGTGAAGTAATCAACCAAGACATTTTTGATACCTTGGTCTTTAATGATTGGGCTATCGACGTGACATGTTTTCTAAATGTTGAACTTCTATTAAGGGAAACACCGAGGTATTTGTATGACGTCTTGTGGTGAAGCACTCTTTCGTTTAGTGAGACACTGTGGCAATTGCTCATCCTCTATGTGAAGGTCATGCTTGCACATTTGCCTGCTCACGTTCCACTTCTTCGCCCAATTCTGGAATACATCTAGGTACTGCTGCGGTGCGTCCGACGCTTGGGTAATGCAACTGCTTTTTGTTAGTACCGCGGTGTCGTCAGCGTCGCGATGAGCACATCTTTGCCATCTAGTTCAGTGACTGCTGTTTGGGTGGGGATATCTGAGGTAAACATTGTAAAGTAGGTGTACTCTACTAGTTTTAACAATTTGTCCATTCTAGATTTTATATCCGGTATAGCTCATTCCAGCGTATGGAACTTTTTTCCAACACCTAAGTCCTGTGTTGATTTTGCTTCTCTCTGTGCTGGCGAGGGCGCAATCGATGCAAATTGGGAAACATTGGATCGCGCAATTTCGGCATATAAAAAAAATCAATTTTTAGGCTGGCGATACTGCTCTTAGGAATATTAGGGAGCCTTGGGTTTGACTTCAGCTTCTTTAATTTATCGTTTTTAACTGGGCAGACTTTCTTACCGAAACCTGATCACCACCGCAATTGACGCACGAATATATGTCACTGGTCAGTTGCATGTGAGCCTGCACAATTGCCGCAAATGGGATCTTGGAGACAATAGTTTTTTGAGAACCCAAAAATGTGCCATCCTGCAACGAGCGCGCTTAGCATTGAATACATTTGGAGCTTGATTAAGATTAACATAGAACAGATTTTGTCTGGTATTGAGGTTAATACTCGCTTCATCGTCATCATCGCATATTTGTTCGTTATGACAGTTTTCCTTTCTCGGGCAATATATATTAAAGGCTTTGTAGCCGAGATCATCAAATGCTAGCTTAATTTGCTCCTTAGGAACCTTGGCATGAACTCCTTGCAGTACAATCGTGTAAGGCGTATCTTCTTTGAGTTGATGATGCCAAAACTT
This sequence comes from Drosophila ercepeae, assembly GCA_018150545.1. Classification (NCBI taxonomy): domain Eukaryota; kingdom Metazoa; phylum Arthropoda; class Insecta; order Diptera; family Drosophilidae; genus Drosophila; species Drosophila ercepeae. Next base: position 2,049,224 of record JAECWL010000023.1, on the reverse strand, counting down.
ACAATTGATCGATGCTTATTTATTAACTATAGCACGGAAAGCATCAGCGTTGGCTATATATATCCGTGACACTCCCAATTTCGAAGTGCGTACAGTGTAGTTACTCTCGCCGCCACAAGAATTCGGCGTTTGTTCCAAAAAGTGTGGATTGTCGATATTTGGGACACAAATGGCTGGAGGCTTAACAATCTTTTTTAGAGGTTGGCAGAAGCTGGTGTTGCTTCTTCATCGTCAGATGCATCCGCAGGCAGGTCTTGCTGCATAGCATTATCCGCTTCTTCAGCCAAGACTGCATATCTCTTATTACTATATAGCGTTTCTGACGCAAAGGCTAACTTAATCGGCTTGGGCCGAAATGAAATTGAAATGCATTGACCTCTCCTTTGCGTTTTCTGCCACCATGTAGGCAGCGATAGACGGCACTGTTACTGAAGACGAAGTATTTATATATGACACAGTTGGAAACGTTTTGCAGCTTGCTGCTATAGCCACTGTATAAGAATTGGTTGACGAGCAGCAAGTTTGAGTTTTACAAGTATTGGGTTGCCCAAAAAGTAATTGCGGATTTTTCATATAGTCGGCGTTGACAAATTTTTTCAACGGCTTGTGACTCTGTAATTGCATTCTTTCTTCTGTCAGTTATCAGCTGTTATTTTTAGCTTGCTTTAAAAAAGTGCGCGAAATTTTGTTTACATTTGTTTGTTTGGCGTCAATTTTAATATGTTAACATTCGTATGCTGATGCGTGAAGACGTGTTTCCATCGAGCTCCGATAAAATCAATTGATTCTAGTGAAGTGAATGGTTATTAATAAAAAACAAATAAATATATCGAATGCGAAAAAGACGCTCCGGGCGATGCACCATCGCTCGAATACATATTCTGCGTTTGAAATAGTTAAATAATAGTTTCAAACAAATTAATTTAAAAAAAAATAAAAAAAAAAAAAATCACTATGAGCCAGAACGAGACTCGCGCTCAGCGACAACGAGAGCAAGACGATCGCCGGCTCCCATTACAACGAAACAACGCGTACTTTTCTTATGTCTCCGCAACACCTGCAAGCGAAGACAACGAGCGGCCAATAACCCAAAACCCAACGAACTTTCTTGTACCAACAAATCAAGAAAGAGCGCGCTCTTGCTCTCCCGCACATCTAGCTCTGACACAAGCTCCGCTATCTGCAACAACAACAACTGGAGCAATATCAACAGGCCGCTTTACTTCGCCATTGGCTGCACCCGCTCACGCTCTTACTAAGTCAGCGAAAACAAAAACAAAAGCCCAAGAGCCAAACGGCACTGCTGCACAACTAGCAAAACAAAACGCAAACAAAAAAGTTGGGTCGGCCTCGCAGACTGGAATGGACCCTTAGCCCTAAAACTTCCGATACAGAAAACAAGCCGAAAAATATAAGCGACAATACTACCTCGATCAACAATGAAGCGCCCGCAAATAACAACAGATTCGCTTTGCTGGCAGATACCAACGAGGACGTGCCACTAAAATCCATCGATAACGAACCAAAGAAAATAAAGCATCCCCCAATTTACATCCGCGAGAAGAGCACAAACGGTTTGGTAAATTCTTTAATTGGCCTTATTGGAAAAGATAGCTTTTATATAATACCCCTCATAAGAGGTACTATTAATGAAATCAAACTTCAAACGAAAACGGAGGAAAACTACAGAAAAGTCACAAACCATCTTACTGCAAACAAAACATGCTTTTACACCTACCAGCTTAAAAGTAGCAAGGGTCTACAAGTAGTACTGAAGGGCATTGAGCCTGATGTAAAGCCCGAGGAGATAGCTGAGGCGCTAAAGGAAAAGGGATTTTGCGTTAAAAGCGCACACAATATTAAAAACAGAAACAGGCAGCCGCAACCACTCTTTAAGATTGAGGTTGAACCATAAAACAATCACCAAAAAAAAATCGAGGTTCATCCAATTTATAAACTCCAGCTCCTTCTGCACCGTAGGATTACAGTAGAAGAGCCGCATAAACGTAACGCTCCTGTTCAATGTATGAACTGCCAAGAATACGGCCACACCTGATCGTATTGCACACTTCGCCCAGTGTGTTTAGTCTGTGGAGATCTCCACGTCTCCACACACTGCCAAGCTAATAAAGAAAATGCAAGCGCAAAAAAGTGCGGTAACTGTGAGGGTAATCACACAGCAAACTTCAGAAGCTGTCCAATCTACAAAGAGCTGAAAACCCGTCTCCACAAAAGAATGAACACGGCACGGGTACACCAAGGAACAGCTACGCTGATACCATCGGAAACAAATCCAGAAGTACTTTTTTCGAAACCAACAAGTATTGCTCGCTGGACTATAACAAGCACTAACAAGATAAGTTTTGCAAACGTATTAAAATCTGGTATGACACCTCCAACCCAAAACTCCCAAACCTCACATGAAGAACACACAAAATTTGACACACAACAAAACTATAGGCCATCTGAGCAGCAAGAAACGAAAACTGAAGCTATGATCCAAGCCTTACAACAGAGCATGATGGAATTTATGACATTTATGCGAACCACCATTCAAGACATGATGCGTAATCAAAACCTATTGATACAAATGCTTGTCTCCCAAACAATCAAAATAAATAATGGCTACCTTACGCATAGCTACGTGGAACGCCAATGGCGTCTCACAGCGCAAACTTGAGCTAGCTCAATTCCTACATGAGAAGCATATCGACGTAATGCTTCTTTCGGAAACTCATCTTACAAGCAAATATAATTTTCAAATAAGAGATTACAACATCTATGATACAAATCACCTCGATGGTAGAGCACACGGTGGGACCGGCATTCTAATTAGGAACCGTATGAGGCACCACTTTTACAAAGAGTTTGTTAAAATTCATCTACAGCCCACATCTATCAATATACAGCTGGAGGACAACACTCACCTCATACTAGCGGCCGTATACTGCAACTTTCACCAACAGGTATTAAACATAAGTCACTGTGGAGAGCCCACCCAACCCTTCGCCCACCCAACCCTTCGCCCACCCAACCCTTCGCCCACCGACTGAAACCGTTTTGCCCATAAGGAATTCCTCAGGCGGCTGGGCACGTAGTGATGCAGACAGAGCCACCACATTTGCCGCTCACCTACAAAATGTATTTACGCCAAACGAGGCTACTGGCACATTTGCGCTACCGACTTCAAACGAAAACTGCAACCAGCTACACACCCCAATTGTGTTTCGTCCAAAAGACGTTAAATAGGTTAGCTAGCTTGTGATGAGTGATCTGAATTTTTCCTCCTACAGAGGCAGCATCAAAAGGATTCTTGTTAGGTACTAGGCTAGAATAGAAATTCAGTTGGAGCCGGTGTCTATCAAAATTTGTATACCCTTTTCGCTCCTCAGCTTGCATTCCAAATATGGAAGCGAGGTGTACGTAACTCTGAAAATTATTGTAAGTATATTGATTTTCGGTATCGTTGTTTTCGATCAACTCAGTGTACTCAGCTAAAGTCTGTTTAAAACCTGCCTGTTCTTCTTGAGTTTCGACAGCATGTCCGTACGATGCCATTCCTGACTTTTCTGTCACATTTTGTTCGTCGTCCGTACTTTAAATTGCGTAGGAATGAATTTTGAAACTTCGTTGCCTTTTAGCCCCATCGTTTTGCAATGCTGCTGCCATAGGGCGTCTCTTGCCTACCTTGAACTAATTTGTTCTGTTCATATTATTAATCTGTCGGGTTTGCATACTCTTATTGACTTCCATTGGCTTTGGCCGTGAAAACAGTTTGTCCACTTTAGGTCGTACTGGTTGGTATTGTGGAAATTGAGCATTAGGGACTTGCCTGTCAGTCCTGCATTCGTAAAGAATGGCCTTTGTCATTCAAGCAAAGATTTAGTGCAGAGGGTGAGTCGTTGGCAACCTTCATACCCAATAGGCTTGAGAGGTCCCCGCGTATTCCTCTAACAAAGGTGTCTAATGCCTTGTCTCTATATAGTTTTGTCATAAATTGTTGTGATTCTGAGTTTAATTCTATGCAACTGATTTAATATCAAAGAGATATGGTTATAATGGGCCTGTTAGAATTCTATTACTGATTGGTTAAACCCCTGTTATAACCTTACTATAGTTATCTGGTATTTCAAAGTATAAGTAAAGTATTTGGTATTTCTGGCACTTTGTCAGTTAAATGTATTAAATGTTCTTGATAAAGTCGCTGACTTTCCGCATAAGTGAAATCAAGGGATGGATTTTGGGCATTTTCAACAAAGCGGGTAATTGTTCAGACATGTTTATTTTTTGTTGATGAATTTGTCGTTGTAGTACTTTATGCTTTTGTTGATTTGCTGCTGCTGAAATTTGCATTTTTTCTAAAGGAATCGGACAAAAAATTCGTTATTTATTATCTTGGTTGTTGGTCAGATTCCTTTTATATATTTTTTTTTAATTTTTATATATGCACGTATTCAATTCTTGAACATTCTTCCAAGGGCCAAAAAAATATGGATTGCTATACATTAAATTTAAATTTTTCTTTGATAACTTTTCAATTTTGTAGTGGACTGTATTTAATTAATTCGTAATGTGTTTTTTAGTTTTTTTGTTTTCTATTTGTTAAATATAACATTTAAAAATTCTCCCAAGGGCTATATATGTTTTTCTTTTTATATCCTGTACCCATTATAAATGGATGAAAAGGGTATCGTAATATGGTGCAAATGTATGAAATAGGCAGAAGGAAGCATCTCCGACCCCATAAAGTATATATATTCTTGATCAGCATCAACAGCCGAGTCGATATAGCCATGTCCGTCTGTCCGTCTGTCCGTCCGTCCGTCCGTCCGTCTGTCCGTCTGTCTGTCCGTATCAACGCCTAGATCTCTGAAACTACAAAAGCTACAGACATGTGCCATATATCGTTGGATAGGTAATTTCCATACGCAGTACAAGTTAGTTGTTATATTTTGATATCACACCCCGCTCCCCCGCAAACAGCAAAAAACTGCCACGCCCACAATTATTATCCTAATGCTATTCAATTCGGCATATGCGTTGGTGCTTAAAAAAGCTATCTAATTTTTAATTTGAACCAAATCGAATAAGAAACACGGAAGTTATGCCACATGCAAAATCTATGGCAAGGGAAGCAGAAGCGCAGCAAAACACGCATTGCGCGACGCCGACTGCGACGTTGACAGCGAAATGTGTATGGCTTTGTGGCACACGAAACTTATTTTCATAACCAAATTTATATTGTTATGGTACTCTTTTCTAATAGAATATTGTTTCATTTATTTATTGATATTAAATAAATAAATTGTAAGCATGTCTAAGGGTACAGGGTATTTTGCAATCGGGAAACTCGACTGCTGCTACCCTACTTGTTTTTTGTATATTTAGGAAATATTATTTTTCCATGTTTAAGTTGGTGCTTGAATCTAAAAAAATGGAAGTTAGCTATAGAATTGTTTATTAATGTGCGTGAAGAAGTTTTTGCGCATTAATGTGTTTGAGGTCTCTCTCAACGTCATTTGCCATAGGACCTATAACCCCACCCCAAGTTAACTGGATTCGAAAAAGGTAAAAAATAAGTGCATTTCAACCTCTTCGAGATTGACCCAAACGGAAATTTAAAAAAAAATGTATACTTAAGACGCACTTAAGACTATTTTGACACACTTGAACATCGTTGTATCTTAACAACGAGGAAGGGAGAATGACTTCCGAAAAAAGAAGTAAATGACAATTATTGTAATAGCTGGGCTCGAAACTCGTGTTTGATTCAATGAAAAGTCATACAATTCAACCATTTAGTAACACATGCACATAAAGCGGAGCGTTTAAGTGCTATTTACCATAATCAGAGCATACTTCAGCAAACTGGTCGCAATTCGGTTCTTGCTCTATAAAGAGAAACGGAAAAAAAACTCAACTGGGCGATAAAAAGAAAATTTGCATGCATCTAAAAAATACGAATCCGATAAGGAATATCGGCGGAGGGACGGGTAATGCTTGATTAAGTTGGTGACGGAGATGTGTCTTGATGACAGTGGCCAGCTCTCGATCTAGAGCCCTGTTGTCTTGAGGACACACAGTCGCGATGATGGCGGTCAAAATCCTAGGCGGCACCGTGTATTGCTGCGAGGAACTTAGCAGCAAATTTTCGCCAACTTGATGAACTTGCAGATCAACGCGCCACGTCAAGACTTCCAGTTTATCATAAGGCACCCAAAATTTTGCGGTTGTACCAAATTTACGTTCATAAATACAGTTTCGTTGATCCATTTTTTGGAACATGTTAAAAATCGAAGACGAGACAAAACACCTCCAAGCGAAACATGTGAAAAATTAACTGAACATTCAAAATGGCCGACCTTGTCAGCATAAGTAAGGGACATGATTACCAACACAACGCTACAAAAAAACAAAATCATATATTTTATACATAGCCCACGGAAATGAAAAATGACGATACTTTTTTAACAGACCTTGCATAATATGTCTATACTGTTGATAATTGGATTTAGGTTGATGTGGACTCTGATACTTTTTGTACTGTAGTGCATTGTGTGTTTTTGGATATCCCAGGGCGCTTAGAGAGGATATTAATTACAGGTGAATGATCAGATGATACGTAAGATGAACTTTTGTTATCTATGAGATTTCTGTAAACGCTTCTCGTGATGTCGAAGTGAAGGAAGGTAGGTCTTTCTCTCAAAACAAAGTCCACCTTATTTCATTGTTGTTGTGGTTAAAAGGTGAGCTCCCCAATGAGTGTAATTCCTATTATACTCACCTAAGGCTAGAAACCGGTCCCTAGTGAAACTACACGATCAAAAGCATTGGCAAGGTAGACATCGTCAACGAGAAAGACAGTTTATATGCGCCCAAACAAAATTTACAATAAAATTGCAATTATAAAAAATCAATAAAATAATGTGCCACTGTGTCAGCACTTCCCTCTAGCATTGATCCAAAAAAGCATATAAAAGAGCTGTATAAAACCGCCAATAATAAAACAACAGCAGAATATGTCGCTAATTGTGCCTATGTTCAAACTCTCCCACAAACAATAAAAATTTATTACTTATTATAATTACTATTTTTTTATTGTGTATCTTAAACTTCGGTTCGAATCTGCTAAATTTCACACACTAGTAGAAAATGTTATTTTAAGGTTATGCAGTTGACCACAATCCCCACGTCAATCCAGATTGGACTTACACAGAACTTATTAAATTAATAATATAATTTATGGTATTATTTAATGTGATTTGTTTCGCAAGAAGCTTGTGTGGTTCAGTGGTAGAGGTTTTTGTCTTTGAACCGCAGTTTGGGCGCGATTTAGTCCCCAACATAACGTATCTCTTTATACTGATTTTTTTCTCACATAAATAAAATTTTAATATATCCTTAGGTAATTTTTTAAATTTATTTCATTAAAATTTTTTATTATTTTTAGATATTTTATTTTGATTTAGAAAATTAATCCCATATATTAGACTAACACAGAGAACTAAATATTATCTTTAACGAGAAATCGACAAGCGGCGGAAACGAGACTTAGACGCTAATGAGCGTATATGACCGAGTGTAAAGATTAGTTGTACTAGCGGGCTTTGTTTTTAAGCCACTGAATATGAAAAAGAAAGACTTAACAGTGTAAAAAAGAAAAACATTTGTAGTCCTTGGGAGAATGTTTAAATGTTAAATTAACATAGTATAACATTAAACAACATATTAAATGGTTTTAACACCTAATAGTGCAAAAGAAACAATTTCAGCCACGGCAAATTAACAAGCAATAAGTAATTATGAAAATTCCAACAATAAGATTATAGTAGTTACTCCCTACAAAGGCTAAAAAGTAACTGATTCTTGACATACACCTCGAAATATAAAACTCTCGCAGCGCGCTTTTTTCTACAGTAGAAGATATTTTTCCGCCACAAACACCCATCTTATTTGCCAAGTACAAAACTGGCTTATACATCATGATAACGCTCCTAAAAACAAATCGTTGCTTATGCGCGAATTTTTGCCTAAAACAAAACAGGAACTATGCCGCAGCCATCGTATTCCCCAGACTACGTCCCCGTGAATTTTTCCAGTACCCAAATCTAAAAAGACCCATGAAAAGACGACGCTATGCCACGATTGAGGAGATAAAAATGGCATTGAAGGAAGGGCTGGAAAATATTACATGAATTGTTTTTTAAGTGTTTCAAGGATTGGAAAAAAACGTTGGCACAAATGTATTAATCTGATGGGAATTCCAATTTATGCTTGTCCTCACGCAGTCTCTAGAAGTATAGAATGGTATTGAACTGAGGTTGCTGTTGTTGCACCCCAGGCACAGTTTGGTCGCAGGTTTATGGTGCGCGGATCGGGATGATCTTTGTTTCCATTCCGGGTGAGTGTGCTTTTAGTTGCATCAGTTTTCCTGTGTAATTAATAAACTTATAGAGAACTTCGAGAGATGGAACCTTAGTCACTCCTTTTTCCTCGGTTCTTATGACGAATTATGTCGTCGTTATAACTGTAGCAATTTCTGAGTCAATGTCTAATCTACCTAATGGTAGCTGGACGTCTAGCTCTGTCTACGTTTTCAACTATATTTCTGCAAAGTTATTTTTCTTCCGGACGTCTAAGTTGTCTGCTTCTGCATTTAGTATTGTTCGCGTTGGCCATAAATAAAATTAAGTGAATTCGAATTAAAGTTACAAAAAATAATTGAGCTTTTGAAGATATTTACAATTAATAACATAAAATAGTTTAATATGTAATTTAATATGTGTGTTTTTTTTTTTAACCTGCGTCTGGTTAAAATGACCCTAGCTCTTTGTCTTCTTTTGTAAACAGTGAACATAAATTGAAGCATTTTCCACCTTCCGTTCCTATAATTATACATCTGAATCTTTACAATTGGTTATTGCTAATCTCTTTGCCGTTTTATTTAATGACCTATTCATTCGAATTATTTAATGGCTCCTCTAATAATCTTTATTACTTACCGTACATATATAACATATTTTTTTCTTTATTTTACTGTCATGAAGTGTTACGGCTCTCTCATTAATCAACATCTCGTTTTCGAGATCTCAAGTCCTAATTCCCTGATATCCTTAGATTAACTTATCTTTGGAGCTTGAATTCTTTTCCCAAGTGATGAAAAAAATCATACATCATCTTACCCTCACAGCATTGATTTGTTATCGCTAGACAATAACAAAACTACTAGAATTTTTTTCGATCATACATCGAAGTTTTCTAAATCGCTTGCAAACAGTCGATATATGACTAAGAACTTCCTAGCAATGCTTTCGTAAATCAGTTAGTCATAATCTCTTGCTATTAAAACATCCCTGTTTTTAATTGTTGTCAACCATCTTCCAAATGTCATAAGTTTTGCTTCTGAATTAAGTTGTGCTTCTCTTTCTCCAATCATTTTCAGCATATACGCCTGTGTAAAGTGATGGCTTTTTTCTGTGATCTCCTAAGTTTATTTAATGAGTTCGTATAAAGGTATATATAATGTTTTTTTTATATTAATTTATATTACATATTATTCGGCTTTTGTCTTCTTGTCTCTATACTGAGCAGCGTCAAACAGCCCTTGTTGGTTAAAAGAAGTCGGGCTCAAAAATTCAATAAATACTAAAATACTCAGGTTTTCAAAACTTTCTGAAATTTCCAGTTTTGCCGCCATTTATCCGTATATCAATTTTGTCACTTCTAATGTTATAAAAGAAATTTTTACAGGTTTGAATGAACTTTATTATATTTTAGTTAACCTAATTATATTTTTTTAATTCCTTTAAAGAATATGTTTACGATAAGTAAATAAAAAAAAAGAATATAATAATTTGGATTCAAACCAGTTCCTTATAAAATGGATTTTGGAAAATGTCCCAAGCTTCTACATCCAAAAATACAAAAGTTGCATCATTTACGATCTTTCAGGTATAAGAGAGCTATACGATATAGCTTCATTTGTGCGAAATTTTCTAGAAGGGCTGAGATTCACAAAAAATTGGCTCATAGCTAATTTAAAAAACAGTTAGCATATCCGATCGTTCAGTTATGCGTCAGATATAGTCGACCGATGCCAAAGGAAAGAGGGGTGTCCAAGTTCAGGGTCGATAACTTTAAAACTGAGAAACTAGTTTGCGTGGAAGTAGAAAGACGAACAGATTGATACGCTATATCGACTAAGGTGATCATTATCTAGAATAATTATAGTTTATAGGGTCGAATATTTCAACTTCACTTTGCAAAAATAATGTGTTATTTTTTTTAAAATTTTTATATATTTGTAAAATTTTTTGGAATCTTCGAAAAATTAGTAATGGGTTGTTCCGCCACGTTTCAATATAGCTTTTTTTTGTCTTGCTGGGTAATGTGTCGTACCAATTTTAGTGGGTCTATGGATATTGTTGACCACGCCTTTTGGAAGCCATCAATAAGGTAAGATTTTCATTTATATTGTTTGCTGGACTCATAGAACTTTCCATCCATCCCCTTATATTTTTAATTGTAATAAAGTCGGGCGTAATCAAGTATGTAAGTATGGTGGCCAACCTAGCAATGTTGCGTTTTCGTGCCAGTGTGTACCACTGCATTATCAAGTAGGAAAAACTATTCCAGACTGCGAGAACTGTCGGACATCATAAAATATATGTGACGCCGATCGCCGATTTACTGGGAGTTGCTTTCAACACTCTCTGCTTCACCAATATAAGAATTAGTCAGATCATGGAGCAAGCTTCTCAAAATAACAAAATATTCAAAACTTAGACTTAACCTCAACCTAACTATTCTCGCATACATACCGCGTGTACATACCGCATTATCTCGTTGGATCTCCAGCACATGTTCCTTGCATGCGCATGCGTAAGGTGATACTGCCAAGCACTTGAAAAGGTCACAAAACACTTAAGCCGCCAGCGCACATACCAACGCATTGAAGTGGTTGGGGGCATAAGTATATTAATAGTTTAAAAGAACTCTTGTTAGTACATAAGAACCTAATTTTAAGATTTTTGTGTTTCTTCGGATGTTGAAGAATATTAATAAAATAGTTTTCAAAACCGAACTCATTGGAGTAAGACCTTTTCATTGGGGCTCCTCTAAACATTTGGTCCTTCGAGACATCCTGACGTTTTCCCCCTTGTGGTAAGAGACTCAGGTATTAACTAGCACCTGGTAAGTGACTGCAGATTCGCGATAAAATCTCAATCCACGGTAGCTGAAAAATAAGGCTTCGGACTAGAAAACAAAAAACATAGTCATAAAACGATGTCCTCTGTTGTTTCCCCCCAAGTGGAAAGGGACACCGAGAATAAAATAAGTGCCATTGTGCATAAAACAAAAAGAACATTTTTTGTATTTTTCTGTTTAAAAAAATTTGTGGGCGTGTCCGTGGCCATACAACGTGCAAAAATGTGAAGCACAAACGATGAGCCACGTCAGCGGAAGGCGTCAAAAACAACATCAAGAGAACAACGGCGGTTACATCGGGAAATACCATTGACCAACCGGAGGCACCCGGAAACGAGAAGCATCAGCGGCGTCATCGACGGCAACACACGAGGCAGTAGCAGCAAAATCAGCGGCAGCATCGGCGGCAAGTCTGTATGTTTTTTTTTTTTTTACTTTATAAGTAGATTTGTTTGTTTATTAAAAAAAACAAATTTCGTCAAAAGGAAAGGTAGTTAGCAATATTTCCGAAACTGAGCTAGATGCCAGGCTTAAGAGTTTCATCGATCAAGTGGTGGATTACCCAAGTCAAACATATATAGAAATCCAGGAAAGGAAAGTTAAAACCTTTCCAATAAGGATTAAAAATTAGTTAAAAGTATTAGTTAATAAGGATTAAAGAGTTTCCAAATCAATTTATCGAAGAGATTTTAGAAACAATATATGATAAAATCAAAGAGAGCAATATTAAAAAATCAATTGAAATTTAGACACTAAGAGATGTCATGGAATTTTGAGAAGAACGGCTTAGTTCGTTGACCTCAGTAGAGGAAGAAATCCCTGTAGAAAAGGTGTTTAAAAATGACGCCAACAAAGTGGGTTCAAAAGAATTTTCGTTAGCCCATCCCGATTTAGATATACCACGAGGTGTTGATATTATAAGAGGTTTTGATTTATACGCACAAACTGTAGTGCCGGGAATAGTTATAAAAGGATCACTTTTCGAGATAAAAATAATCTTTGGATGGATCGTGTCAGGACGAACAAAGTCACAACAATTCCTCACAACAAAGGTAAAAAGAGCAAAAAGATTTTACAAATGTTAAGAAGGAGACAATCGTAGTATTGAAGGAAAAGCACTGACATCCAAGAAGGTGGTCTTTAAAAAAGGTAAGAGAATTCCATCTATGTAAAGACGATAAACTTAGATTAGTCACACCAAGGCCAAAAGAAAATGTAGTAAAAAGATCTTATAATAAAAATTGTTTTCTAGCAATTATTAATGAACTTAAGTCAAATATAAATCAAAATAGATCCGCATATCCCGAAGTTACTAAAAGTGTATCGCTATTATAAAAATTTATTAGAAACAACAAGTTTTGGGATAGTCAAGATTAGAAAAACAAAAGGTAGAAGAAATGCCGGTTATTGTTTGGAACCCCTTAAAGCCTTCGATTATTAATCATACGGCAGAAATAGCTCAGCTAGCAAAAGAAATTAAATATTTGAAAACAAAAAACGTAGAGCTTCAAAATCTAAACGTTGATCATGTGTCTGGCCATAGCTCTTTAATTTTAGGGATAATAATCACTATTATTCTAAGCATATACTATGTAAGAAAGTTAAAATCATATAATCAACTGTTGGTTATAGCAATGCCTACATCTATACAGAACTTATAAAATAAACTTCAAAAATACACAATATTATGTAAACAAACATGTTAAAAGACCAACTTGAACATGAGAAATTAATGTATACAAAATAAGAATAGATCTTTTAACATGAAAAAGTAACATATCAATGTAAAAAAGAACTTTTGTCGCCCTTGGGAGAATGTTTAATGTTAAAAACACTTTACAAATCAATGAAATACAGTCCATTTAAAAATTAAAAGTTATCGAAACTAAAATGTAATAAAAATATATAACAATCCACGCTTTTGTGGGCCCTGGAAGAATGTTTAAGCATTGAATATGTATATATATATATATAACATAAAGAGAATGTAAAAGGGATCGGATCAACAACCAATCTATTATCATATTATACATATCTATTATATGTATCTATATGTACAATCTCTATTATACATACATTTTATGACCGATCCCTTCAAAACAAACGCACACGTAAACGCATGCGTAAGGTGACACTGCCATGCACTTGAAAGGGTCACAAAACACTTAAGCCGCCAGCGCACATACCAACGAATTGAAGTGGTTGGGAGCATATGTCTATAAATAATTTACAAGAACTCTTGCTAACCTAATTGTAAGATTTTTTGTGTTTCTTCGGATTTTGAAGCATATTAATAAAACAGTTTCTAAACCGAACTCATTCGAGTTAGATCTATACCTTTGGGCTCCTCTTAACACGCACTGAACCGTCATATCTCAGGCGCCATCTTCATGCGCCATTCAGCCACCTCCTTTCACCGCAGTCTCCATTAGTTCATTATCCAGTTCTTCTTTTGTATCTCGTGATGCCAGCGTGTGTTTGTGAGACAGTATAATCGGGCGCCGAACTGTATGGCATACATACAGCGGCGTCAATCTTTCCCGTGGAAATTTGAATAAATAGACAAAATTACTTGTTTATTGTATTATTCAATATGTTTTTTATTTAAAAAATCAAAATTTTTGTTAATTAATTAATTTAAATGTTGTGCCGTACAAGTTTTACAGCGCTGCATTTGTCCAGAATGTTCCATACAAACCGCTTTGTTACAATCGTAGCAGTAGAAGCGCGTTTTCTCTGACGATTGTTCAGTTCTCTGCACAAATAGCATGATATATGATGTTCCCTTGGTGCAACTACGGGCCTACCCTACGGGCCTTACCGCTGATATAATAGGAAAAAAGTAGAGAGCTATTACTTCTTGATTATTTAACCGATGGTTAAAATGAGTCTTAAAGGACGCGTAAGACTTTAATTTTGGAGTAGAAGTTCGGTCATGGGTACTTTTCCGTGGTGGAACTACGAGTAATCCTCACTTGAAAAAAAAAGTTCCCAGGGATCCTACCGCTAATCCGAGGGTTAAAATGTTACATATTGTATAAAATTATATATATTTTATACCTATACACAAATTTTATATTATAAAGTCGACCATTATTTAAAATACCATTAAAAATGAAACTCGTTAAAAACATCCAAATAATATGCATAGCATAATATATATGTATATATAGTAAAAAAACAAATAAAACAAGTAAGGTAGCAGCAGTTGAGTTTCCCGATTGCAAAATACCCTGTACCCTTAGACATGCTTACAATTTATTTATTTAGTATCAATAAATAAATGAAACCATATTCTATTAGAAAAGAGGACCATAACAATATGAATTTGGTATGATTTTGGTTATGAAAATAAGTTTCGTGTGTCATAAAGCCATACACATTTCGCTGTCAACGTCGCAGTCGGCGTCGCGCAATGCGTGCGTTGCTGCGCTTCTGCTTCCCTTGCCATAGATTTTGCATGTGGCATAACTTCCGTGTTTCTTATCCGATTTGGTTCAAATTAAAAATTAGATAGCTTTTTTAAGCACCAACGCATATGCCGAATTGCATAGCATTAGGACAATAATTGTTAATTACCTATCCAACGATATATGGCACATGTCTGTAGCTCTTGTAGTTTCAGACGGACGGACGGACGGACGGACGGACATGGCTATATCGACTCGGCTGTTGATGCTGATGAAGAATATATATACTTTATGGGGTCGGACATGCTTCCTTCTGCCTGTTACATACATTTGCACCATATTATGATACCCTTTTCACACATTTTTAATGGGTACAGGGTATAAAAATTATTATGCAGTACATGCGCTAAATAGTGCGACATAGACCTGTTTCGTTTGAAACGGTATTAGCAACTGAGCACTTACTTACACTTACTTACTTACACTTATACTTGTAAGTCGTTCGTCAATGTTCGGGTACTGTCTGTGCAAAAAGCCGAAGACTTCGTGCCCCGGGGTCCATACTGGCTATCATTGGTTTAAATCGATTCATCGAAATTACAATAAACAAGAAAGGAAAGCTTACTTCGAGTGCCCCCGAACTTTATATACCTTTACAGTAAACTGGAGGGTCCTATTAATAAAAAAAAAAAAATTAATTGTCGGATTTAGTTGCCGGTCCCAATAAGAACTTCAAAATCAGTCCAGTTATTTATAAAATGGAATTTGAAGAAAGTCCCAAGCTTCTACTCCCAAAAAAAACACCATTTTTTTTCTATCACATAATATTTAGAAAATTTAACACTTTATACAAGAGATTTGGTCGTAGCCAAAATTGAACTTTTTTAAAACTGAGCCATTAAAATACATATATAGACATACATGTATGTACGAGTTTATAATGTGGCAGCAGAAAGAAAGATTTATGTTCCAGATTGGCCTAATCGTACCGTCACTTTACACTTAGTTTGTTTTATATTCTTTTTAATTTTTTGTTTATCAGTATTTTGTTTATCAATAATTTAAATTTTAAGGGAATTAAAAGGATATTAAAACTATAATCAGTGTTATCTTTACTTAATAGTTTTTCAAATGAATTTGATTTAAAATTTTTTATTGATTTCCTTGTTTGTCTTATTCTAGTTGTTTAGTTTAATTTTATTTTTCTTTTTATATTCAGGTTCAGTACAAATCAATATGATGCCAATTGTCCGAACGGAACGCGGTGAGTTCATACCCCAATCATTTTCAAATATATTATGCGAAGATATTAAAACAAATATTTTAATTTTATTTGATTTAACATAAAATTCACGAATTTATTAGGGTTTCAAAGGTATTAAATTATAGTTAGCTACTATTGGGTATATATATTAATTTAGCCAAGTGAAAAAATTGTTGTTTTCATTGCCTCCCCAAAAATAATAAGTTAGAATAATTACTCTTTCAGATTAACTCACCCAAACATAGTGCAACTCCTGGAAACATTCGAGGATAAATTAAAGGTGTACCTCGTCATGGAACTGTATGTGGCTTTTATTAATTGATTAATTTTCACTATGTAATATACCTATATTTTTGCAATTTTTACTTGTGGATTTTATAGAGTAACTGGGGGTGAACTTTTTGATCGTATTGTGGAGAAAGGCTCTTACACTGAAAAAGATGCCTCCCACCTTGTAAGACAAATACTTGAAGCCGTTGACTACATGCACGAACAAGGTGTTGTCCACCGTGATTTAAAGGTAATTAAGAGCTGATGGAATCATTTTGAATGAATTATTTTTAATTTATTTTTGAAATTACGGGCTAATGTTATTGTTACGAATATTAGTGCTAATGTCGTTTAATCGGATGCAGGAACACAATTTTCCCGCATTAACGAATGGTTAATTTTTAAAAAGGTTATACAAGTACGTTTCTTTTTGAGTATCATCGTGTCATAAGTCAGCCTGTTTCTGTCGCATGTATTGTACTGCTGCTGATATGTTTGCTTTTTGGATTCCCACTTCTCGCCCCAGCTGGTTCTTCGAGTTGCCTGCTATCATCGAGTCCTCTTTCTTCCCCACCTCCCCAGGGGTGCGCGGTGATATATTATTCGGCCTGGTGCTATAATCCGCATCAGCGCCTCTGCTTGAAGTTGCTCGCAAGTAATTATGTTATCGCCACCATTTACGGGCTCTTCAGGGCTTCTTTGGCGGGCTTCGAACTCAACGCGTAATATTTCGCTCTACTGTTAGCCGGTTATCTATTAGTCGCTGTCGTGGCCACAACTAACCGTTCCATTACAATTCGAAATCCAAGCACAATATTAAAAGGTTTCCAAAACAATTTACAAAAAAATGCATACATTTTTCATACAAGAGAGCTAATGTAGAGCTAATGGATACTAAAATTCAAAAGAATGCAGCTCTAAAGGTAAAAAGGAATTATCAAAAAGTAGAAGATTTACCTACCCTACCAAAAAAAAGGTACCCGTATTCTCTGAGATTCCAAAGAAATGGAATCTTAGCTAAGCTACCTTAAAAGGGATTTGTTTCCCATTTATTGCTGGGTTCCGTAAATAATTATGATGCAGTTTGGGAACTGCTCACGAGAAGGTACGATAATATTGGGAAAATATTCGCGGATCAATGAATTCGCCTAATGGAGCTTCTAAAAATTAATATAGATTTATTTATTCATTAAAAAAATTTTTTTGTCTCTAATTATATTGCATCAAATTATATTGCTATACATTTTAATCATTGAC
Source organism: Drosophila ercepeae (assembly GCA_018150545.1). NCBI lineage: Eukaryota > Metazoa > Arthropoda > Insecta > Diptera > Drosophilidae > Drosophila > Drosophila ercepeae. The sequence continues at coordinate 2,031,815 of JAECWL010000023.1, read as the reverse complement.
TCTCCAGAAGAGAGTGGACTTAGCTATTAAATTTAGTTTATGTTTTTAATTTTTTGAAGCGGTATTATCCGCAAAAATGTACTAGTGAGTTATTATGTTCCTATTGCAATGGAAACCACCATAGCATGGTACACATTAGAAAAGAATATGTAAATACATGCATTACTTCTGAACAAGCGTTAAAATTAAAGGTAAAGATGGGAAGTTTCAGAAATATAGAGCTTTGATTGATAATGGTTCACAAAGCACAATAATAAAGGTACTTGCAATTACTTTTATAATTTTGTTACATTAAATATCTTGGACTTACCTGCTTTTCTGTTTATGTTATGAAAAGTAAGCAACAAAAATTTTTTAAACAACTAAAAATGTGTGAGTGTTGGTTTTTTGGTACAAATTTTGTGTTATAAACGTATAGTATAACGTAAAAATCGGTCCAGTTGCTTATAAAATGTTATTTGGAAAACGTTTCAAGCTTCTACTCTACTCTATTCTATAGGATTTCCGATCATTCAGTTATATGGTAGCTTTAGTTTATATGGCAGTATATAGTTTTTTTTTTTTTTTTTTTTTTTTTAATAAAAATTTTATTTATTTACATAGCAGTCCACTGTTACTGTTTGTAGTAACTTATACAGCAGAGTATCATAATTTCTATCGAGTATTTACATATTTACATACTTAAACCTAATAAGGGAGTCTAGAGGCATGAATTAATTTTATCAATTAACTTATATATCTTCTCGGCAGATCTGTTGGGTGAATGCGCAGGAGCCTCCTTCTCGCCCTCAGTCCCAATACACGTCTCCTCATCAAGAGTTTTCGAGCCAACTGGCTTGGGTGGATTCCCAATTTATTAACGTACGCGGTTGCATGTTTGTTTATGACATCGCCAATCCCTGGTACCTTCAGCTCTTGTTCAATGTCTTTCAATGTTGCGGATGTACCAAGCCGCTTCAGATAGTTTACGCAAGATTTGCGACTGAGCCACACGAATTTTGTTGAGGTGCGACTTTGCGGCGATGCCATACACTTGGATGCCATATTTCAAAATAGGAGACAAGACAACCTTATAAATTTTGGCCTTGTTGGAAATTGAAAGTTTGTTTCCAGGCCTAAGGAGCCAAGCCATGCTGTTCGCCTTTGTTTTGAGCCGCCGAGTTACATCCGTTACATGGCGTTGAAATGTAAGTCGCTTATCCAGAGTGACACCGAGATATTTGTGGGCGTTCGATTGTGTGAGGAGCTCTCCATGCAGAAACACACCAGGTGATGTGTCTTTTCTCAGGGTGTACGTCACGGAAACACACTTTTCCGGATTGACTGCAATGTTCCAGCGTAGGGCCCAGTTCTCAAATTTTTTTAGATAAAGCTGAAGCGTATCAGTGGCTGTATAGACGCAAGTATCTCTAGCCAGGACTGCAGTGTCATCAGCAAAAGTGGCAACTAGCAGTTCATTGGGATCTGTAAGCGACATGTTGTCAGCTGAGGGCATGTCGTGCGTATAAAGGCTATATAGTGTTGGACTCTTAGCTCTGACGCTATAGGTCTGACTCTTTTTGTTTGGGAGGACAGTCCGTCCTGTACTACTTTAAAGGATCGCTCGTAGAGAAAGCTTTTTATAATCAAAATGAGCTGAGGATTTAGTAGGCTTTTAAGCTTGTGCAGAAGTCCTTCATGCCATACTCTGTCGGAAGCCTGCTGGATGTCCAGAAAAGCTCCAACGACGTACTCCTTTCCATGGAAACCTTCCAGTACAAAATTTACTACGCGGTGTAGCTGATCAGGTGGGCCATGCCTGAGTCTAAAACCAATCTGAAATTTCGGAATAGCTTTCTGGACCTTTCGGGACTCGAGCAATCTTTTCAGGATGCACCTCACCTTGGGCGATAGGAGTCTAATTTAGTCCTCTGCTGGCTTCTCACTTTTATGGAGCATAATGATATTCGCCTTCTTCCAGGCGCTTGGGAAGTGTCCCAGTCGAAGAGCAGAGTTGAAAATCAGTACAAGGAATAACAAAGCTCTGTGGGGCATCAGCTTAATGGAGCGGTTGTCGATGTGATCCGCACCAGGAGCCTTGTTATTGCGAAGGGATTTGATATCATCTTCCAATTCCGTGAGTTTACAGGCTTTACAGGAAGAGCCATATGCAATGGGGCGTCTAGGGATTCAGCAACCAGTTGTACTCTTCTTGGCGATGCTGTCTCGAACGGCTGGAATCTTTCCTCCAGGTTTCTGGCAAACGCTTCAGCTATGTCCTGAGGTGATTTTGCCCAAGTGCCATCTGGGTTACGAACTGGAAACTTTGGAGCAACTTGTCTCTTGAATCTCTTCGTGAGCTTCCAGACTGCGAATTTTGAGTTTCCATTGGCAGTAGCTTTCCCGAGGAATGCGTCAGTTGCTTCTTTTTTCAGGTTGCTGCCGGAATGTAGCAATCAAACTCCACAATCAGATTCTCAGTTGCCGCACTATCTTCATTGGAGGATATGGTATGGTACTTTGTAGGTCTTCCTCGATGAATATGACATCACCTTTTGAGTGAACTTCTTTTTACACCTTTTTTCCAGAACAATAGTCTTTGCACCAAATACTCTGAGGTCCCCAACAAATGGCTTTCCTCCTGCCCACACCTCAAAAGGTGTCATATTAGGCAGCGTTGTTGACTCCGCACGATTTCTGAAATATGAGGCTATTTTGATTGTCTCCGTCCAAAACCTCTCAGGGAGACCAGCATGCAATAACATGCTCCTCGCCATCTCTACCAACGTCCGGCTCGCTTCGCCACGCCATTCTGGTACGGGGTATGCGGAACTGTCAATTGTCGCTTGATGCCACTATTCACTAACAATTCTTCAAACGCGCCACTCATGTATTCACGGCCGTTGTCGGTTCTCAGCGCTTTCAGTTTCGTGCCGCTTTGATTTTCCGCAAATAATTTAAACTCTTTAAATTTGTTTAAAATTTCGTCCCCCGATTTAAAAAAATACACAAACATGTATCTAGATCGGTGATGACCGATCTATCTATAAAAGTCACAAAATACCGTGCACCACCAATAGATTCTATGTTCATTGCACCAAAGCTAATATTTCTATTGCGCGATTTTCAGTTGCCTTTGGAAATTTCTTGACTCAAACTTTGCTTTTGCACATGTCCCACACACGTTTACTCTATTTAGTTTTGATTTTATGCCTTTTAACAAATTTTCTTTAATCATTTTGTTAAGACTACCAAAGTTTAAGTGTCCGAATCTGTTGTGCCACAAATGCGACGAAGATACTTATTCAATGAAGCAGCTATTAGTCGCGTTTTCAGATGTAAAAAAATTTTGCCGTATTTCTGCATTATTTTTAGAGAAGTTAAAGATAAGTCGATTGTCTATCGCCTTTGCCATAAAGTTACACTGCAGTTTTTTGATACAGCACATCAACTAGTTTAATTACAAAATCATTCCATTTCACTCGCACTGTACCCCGACCTTCACTTTCAATAGAACTGTTGTCTGCAAATAGTACTATTTGTTTAGTACTATTCTCTTTATGTGGCTTGCAATCAAAGTATGAACGATCGCAACACAAATGAGCTGTGGCGCCGCTATCGAGACACCACGCATTTCTGGGAATTTCGCACGCATGAGAGCCTAAGCACAAAACAGAATACGATTTTTTATTGGACTATTCTTGGACTCACTTTTTAAGGTATTTCTTTGTTTGCATATTGCAGCTTTGTGCCACAGCCAGAGCAATGTTTATTGGTCAATCGTAAGCTTTCGTATCTTAGACAGAACTTAAGTGCAATTGAATTGAAGCATAAGTCTACCCTAGCTCCAATGCATCACGCCATAAAATCGTGGTCGGCACGCCGACTGAGCGTTCCATGTGCAGGGTGCTGAACTCATTTTGTGCTCGTCAGCATTGTTTGTGTCAATCTACTTAGTTGCTAGGGTATTATTTATGTAAAACTACTTAGTTGCTGAATCAGATACATCGAGTGCTCCTTTCAGTTGTTAGCTACCCCCCTCCTCCGATTGTTCAGGATCACTCCAGCCCCGAAACAAAGTTTGGGGGAGCCCGCGGCGTCAACCTCTTCCTTGAAATCTTGGATGAAGCGCAGATTGTTGTTGTTCATGCGGTGTAGCAAGGGCATGCTCAGCACCGCGTCATGGCCGACAATGTTCAGTAGTGGTGATCGTACTATGCCATGCTGCTGTCCAATGTTTTTCGCAGATTTACGAACTCCGTTTCAATGATGGTGGCTGAGCCTTCAAAGGTTACCAGGTTCGTTCCTTTGATGATCACCTCTGGGCCGCCGTCCGTGCTGATGCGGGCTGTCGCCTCGTTGATGATAACGACGCCGTCATCTTCGGGCATTATTGCCCTCAGGTGGCTGGGTTGAGTAAAACATTGCGCCGTGTTTCCCGCATGGAGTGACCGAGCACAGGTTGTCGTGCGTGGTTTCCGTGCACTTGGTGACCGCAAAGGTGTCTTCTTCACATTCTGCTAACGTGTCCTCATCAAGCCTTAGGATTACTTGATAGTGTGATACCGGGTAGACGGAGACCTTCTTACACCTGACTTTGACTCTAGGATAGGCTATTAGTATATGGATTATATCATCGGATTGGAGGAACTTAATTCTAGCGGCAGAGTGATCAATGAGTGATTTCAGATCGGCATGATCAAGGATCGTGGGATTTACTATGTTAGCTTTTGTTACAAACTTTTGTTTGCCAATGTTAGAGTGAGAATTAAATTTTGTATTTCTGATGTTAGCATTCTATTTCTCGCTAGAAGTGCCTCGTACATATGTGGGGTGTCAACCAAATCTTTCTTTCGGGCTTTGATAATTTTATTAATGGTGTCAGCTAATGGTTAGCTTGTTCAGCTCGTTTTGAGTTTCTGAGTTTATAGTAATCTGCCTTGAATTTGAGTCCATTAGCTAAGCTTCTGTCATCCTGATTTTCAAAAAATCCAAGGCGTCAGGAGTTCCCGCAACCACATTGTTCAAACACAAGTACATCTCCGTCTACCACTGGGATGTATTTGGCGTGAGAAAAGGCAGTGATCCGTGCATTTGCCACTGCTAGGGTGATGAGCGTTGTGAGGGCGAACCCGCAATCCAAACGTAGAGTGAGACCACGATGTTTTTACTTAAATCTGGCTTACCATTAAAAATATGGATTATTTGCAAATTATAAGTGAGGGGCCTACTTGAGGTTGTCCTAATGGACCAGACGTTCCCAGGTCTGCCAGCACTTTTTGTTCCGTGCATAATGGGGTCAGCTTGTTTCCTAACTTTTTATTGTTTTTGACGAAAACCTCTTCTCCTACCTCAAAAACACGGTTTCTCCTAGCTGGGTTGCATCTTTCAATGTTGTTCTGCTGGGCCTTTATCAAACTGTCTTTAATGTCTAGGCAGCGATCATCGGATCCCGTGTGGAGAATCTCGGCCGGTTTCTCATGAGTGACCGAGTGTAGGGTCCTGTTATATTCTACAGTTGCCCTCAAGATTAGTTCTACCGTATCGCTGATTTTTTTGTCTAGCTTAAGACACCTGGCGATTTCCGTCAACGTGCTGTGGAACCGTTCCACCTGACCGTTTGACGAGCTATATAGAGGGGCTGCGTTCTTACATTGTGATGTGGTAGCTGTTTTTCAGTAAGGAGATGATGGTTTCAGAATTGAAAGCGTCCTCATTATTGCAATATATTGTCTTGACTTTAGGGAATAAATTCACGAGTTGAAGGAAGGTCCCTGTGATGTCCACTATTGTTCTGGACTGCACTGGTTGTACCACCGCAAACTTCGAGAACTTAAGAACACATGTTTGGAATTGCTTTCTATCGGTTGAGAAGATGTCAATGTGCAACATTTCGCCGGTGTAACTTGGTATATGTGTTTCCCCGAGCTCTTTCTTTTTTGGGTGCCTGTCATATTTGGCTTTGGTACATACTCTGCAATTTGCAACCACTTCTTTTGCTAAGATGCTCATTTTGGGGAAATAGTAATCGCGGAGGACTTGCTTGGTATTTGCCCGAGCCGCTCTGTGTGCACGATTGTGTTCTGCCGTGATAATTTCTAATTGTTCGTTTCTATTGGTAACGTCCATTACAACCTTCTTGCAATAGCGAAACTGTGTAGCCGGGAAATGAGCAATTAAGTCATGCTGGAAGCTTGCCAGAGTGGGTAGGTGGCAGTGGTGGCATTTACGACGTCGGGGTTCACGACTTCCTTGAGCATTTTTAAAATGCTGCTTTTGTCGGCGAAACTGATTAAGTGGCGAGTTTTGCTACGAAACAACAGGTCTTTTTTCTTGCGATAGAACGGCGCCGATACTGTTCGCGGAAGCATCCGTTGTCAGATCGAACGGCTTCCTGGTATCTTCGGAAGCCAAAAAATTTCTTAGCCTCTCGAATGCATCTCTCTGGAAATCACCGAAGTCAATAGGAGTTTCCTTAGACATGTGTTTGCTGACGGAGCCATTTTATCCTTTCAGCAAGCTTGACAAAGGCCTAGCAATTGCCTCAAAGTCTTTAACGAAACATCGACAGTAACTAGCAAGACCCAAAAATGACCTAAGCTCATACAGATTTGTCGGTACTGGGTACTCCTTTACGGCTTTTACTTTTTCTGGGTCTTTTTTTGCACCGCCATTGGTTACAATCACTTTGTTTGATAAAGTGTTTTTGTTGGACACCTTCATGTTGGCATCACATATGATTTTTAAAACCCAATCTATGTGCCTAACATGGTCTTTCTCATTTTCGAAAATAATAATGACGTCATCTACGTAAACGTAGCATGATTTGCCAATTTGTTCTCGTAGGACGTCGTCGATCGCTCTTTGAAAGATGCTTCCCGCATTCTTCAAACCGAATGGTAATCGACAAAATTCATACTTACCGCCATTTATTGAGAAGGAGGTCCTCTCGTGGTCATGCTCGGCCAAGTAAATCTGGTGATAGCCGGACTTTAAATCTAGCGTTGTAAAGTACTTGGCTTTACCCAAATTCTAATAATGCCTTTTTGCTTCACGAACTCAGATACACCCATGGGATGCGGGTATAGTTTGGAATATACCCGCTTATCATCGCTTGTTCGAATTGTAGCAACGACCAAAGTGTTAAATGGCAGTGCCTCGTTAGAGGCTGAAAACGCCTTAGATCTGTTCGTGATCATATTTTGAAATTCAATTTTTACAGATTCTGGTACGGCAATGTCATTTACGTTAGTGAAATTAACATTGTCGCAACTATGATGCTGCAGCTTTTCGGAAACAGAACCATAATCAATTGTACCTTTCTCTGCGTCAAAACCTATAATTCCATCAAAAGGTGTCAGCGCGTCTAAAAGAAAGAACGTAGCTGTTTTCCCAAAAACGTTCATCAAACATTTCTGGTAAACCCTGTTAGAACCATAAATGGAATAACTGTGAAAGGGGAATCGACCGGCACCACATTTTTTAGATCATTTACGGGCTTTATGTAGTTTTTCTCCGCCCCTGTGTCGATTAGAATTTTTAGTTGGCGTTCAATAAACGGCAGCCGGGAGCGCTCCCCAAAAAATGTATTCGATTATTATCATCAGACTCCTCATCTATTTCGGTAACGGCCGCTGCGGCGCTTTCCTATTCGTTGTCATTTTTATCGTCAGCCTGTTGCATGGTATTTTGCACTCTCTGACGCCTTTCACCTGTCATACGTGTGGAACCTGGCCTTTTATGGCCTCGGAAACTCTCGCTTCTGGTATTTGCGGGTTGACCGCTTCCGAAGGCGGTCGGCTGTCTAATGTGTGTCATAGTGGAGCCTAATTTCATCGGCTCAGGTGACTGATTATGGTATTTGCTTGTGCTTTGGGGCGAATTATCCTGTTGGGGCCTATTTTGTTTTTTATAGAAGTGAGTGCTATTTTTTCCGTGTGGCTCTCGTGAGCGGCTTTGATTTTTTCGCTGCTCATAGGTAAGTGCCTTATCTTTTAAAGCCCTTGCATACGTGGCAGCAAAGGTAGTGCGTTCTATGGTTGCTTCGGATTCCCTAGCTAAAGCTAAAGCTGAAGGCAAATCCTTGGGTTGAGCCGGTAGGACTATGGCTCTCAAAGGTTTCCTGAGACCTGCAATGAACGCATGGAGGGCATCCTCTCTAACCTCAGTATTGAATAAAATAGCACTGTCCGGTTCGTGTGTCATAACGATCTTATTTGTTATTAATGTTAACCGTTTTCTACGTTGTCGTATGCAGCTTCAGGCTAAGTTCCCCTTGCCTGACCGTCTCAAATCCCTGCCGAAGGACACGCAGCGACGTTTTGTCCGCGTAGGTACAGTCCAATCGAGCAATTATGGCATCGAAATTTAAGACTGTGTTATGGGCTACTAGTAGTCCCCTTGCGGATCCCCTAATTCTATTTCTAATAATAGAAACGGCATGGTAATGTGTCTCGCTGCCACGATATGGTTTAAAGATTGGTTATGGTTTGCGTCTACGGCTGACAGTCGCCACGACACATAGTTATCCTAGTCTCCCATAAAATCTGGCATGGTTTTTACAATGTCAAGCTTGACTTCACATCGAATGTTTGCGTCTACAGTTATTTTTTTGTAGGACTCCACTTGCGGTGCTTCTACACGCAAGCTTTGCATCTGTTGTTTAACCTCCTCTAATTGTGTTTGCAATACCTAAGTCAGCCTAGCTTCTTGCTGGGCTAGTGCCTGGCTAACGGCTGCAGATATTATTGCCTGTAGCTGGGCAGCGTTCATGTCTGTAGTGTTATTTGTCGTAGGGTATTTGTCGTGTCTAAATCCCACCCGTCGTCACTATCGTATTCGACTTTAATATCTCTATACTCACTTGAAAAGTCATTGACTAATGGTTGGCACTATACAAATATATTTTTGCCGAGCAAAATTGATCGGCTTCCGTAAGATAACGAAATTACGTTGCGCGAGAATATAGAATAGAAGGGAGGTAGACAACTTTTATCCTAAAAAAGGTTTTCACAAAAATATAATTATGGCAGATTTAAAAAAAAAAAAAAAATTTTAAGCCGCAAGAAACATAACTTGGGGTATGCCTGTTAGGTTAATATTGTTGTTGTTGGTCTGATGAAGATGGGCGCCAATTATGTTATCCTGTCCCTCGTCGATTTCGGAGGTGTGTCAGGTTGAAGTGTAGTCCAGCGGCGTTTGCTCCTATCCTTGGAATTCTGCAGTGGGACTGCAATTGGTTGTGACAAGTCTTCTTATGACGTTAATGTTAGACAGTTTACTTTCTTCTCTAATCACCGGCCTTGTGGCTCGGTAATTATATCAATTATAAGTTTATTGGTCAATCGTAAGCTTTCGTATCTTAGACAGAACTGAAGTGCAAAATATATTGAAGCATAAGTCTACCCTAGCTCCAATGTGATGATGAAGAATCACGCCATAATGTCAATTTCACAATGTCAAAAGATGGTAACTCGCATAGCAACAACGAAATGCTCGAAGCTTCTGGGCAGACTTGTTAATAACATGATCACTTTCACAGGGTCGCATAAGTCTATGTCTACCTCTGCTAATTTATTTGTGATTTTCACAAACAAATTAACATGCTCTTGCAGGTTATTATATTCCTCCATTTTCAGACGCAATAATTTTTGGTACAGTTGCACTTGGTGTATTGGGCCGGTCAGTGTGTGTACTTTCTTTAACACCTTCCATGCTTCTGACGAAGTTAAACACGACTTGAGATGCATTCTTTAAGAAGATTGCAGGTTCAGTATAATGTAAGCTAATGCCTTTTGATCCGATTTTGTCCACAGTTTTAACTCTGCCTCTGCCTCAGGCTTCATAAAGTCGCCACACACGACGTTCCATTAATTATTTGTTATTAAAACACTTTTTATCGATAAAGCGCACATATCATAATTTCCATCGCACAGTTTTTCAATTTGCAATGACATATTCATTTTGAAATCTTTCACACGACGCGGATTCGTTTAAGAGATTATTTTCAAAAAAAAAAATTAAACTCGCTCTTATGAGTCACTAAACTGAAAGTCCAGAATTATTTTTTCAAAAAGTTAAATTCACTTTCAATCATGTTGATTCAGCAAAGGTTTATTAGTGACTGACGAGTAAAGGATTACAAAGCAAGCTGCACGTATGCAGCGAATAAGCATAAAGCGTAAATACGAAAATACAAACGGTGCTTACACATGTGTATGTATATGTGTAAAGTAGTATACATTTATGCATAATGCGTTGGCTTAAATTCATATTTCCCACAGAAGAAATAAAAAATGACAATGTTTTTTTTTTTGTTTATTGTTATTATTTAAGCATTGAAACCGTGCTACAATTTTGCACCTTAACAATACAAGCAAAAAATTATTTTCAATAAGCCCATCGCCGAGCGCTTAGCACGGGGATTTATGATAATGGTGGATGAAACGGGGACTTATGTTCGTGGAGGGGGAAGCGTCTTCACGAAGCCTTGTCTTTTTAGCCTTCTAAGCGGCCTGGCGGGAAGTAAATTCCTGGCTAGTTCGCTGCGATGGGTGGTGAGTCTGTCTCTGTACCTGCTGGTGTGTCTATTGATCTGCTCCTCCACAGTATGCAGATTGAGGTCTCGGTGTAAAGTTGAATTCCGTACATACCAAGGACAGTTGGTTATCTGCCTTAGGGTACGATTCTGCAGTACCTGGATGCGATTGCAGTTAGATTTTGCTGCAATCCCCCAAATTTGCAGCCCATAGAGCCAGATTGGGGCGACACACTGAGTGTACACTTTTCTCTTCACCCTAAGTGACATACTGCTCTTTCTGCTCAGCAGCCAACGTAATTGCTGAAGTCTTAGGACGCACCTCTTGCGAGTGGCTTTAAGATGCGGCAAGAAAGTGAGTCGCTTGTCAAGAGTAATGCCAAGATACTTCACCGTTGCTTGTTGCTGCAGGATCTGTCCTTCCATTTGGATTGGTGGGATTGTTCTCATCCTAAGTGTGAAGGTAGGGTTGGACGTTTTTCGAGGGTTTATCTTAAGGTTCCACCTCTTGCACCACGCTGATAGGACTGCAACGTATCCCTGCAGACCGTCTGCTGCCTCAAAGCGACATTTGGAGCTATACAGAACGGCAATGTCGTCTGCATATGTGGCAATTAGAGCCTTCGAGGGGTCCTCCATGTAGTCATCATCTGGTACGGGCAAGTCTGCAGTATAAAATGAGTACAGGAGCGGGCCAAGAACACTGCCTTGCGGGACTCCAGCTCTCATCTGGGCAGGCGCAGAGTAAGTGTCCCGAATCTTGACTTTAAATATCCGCCCTTCCAGGTAGGACTTTAGGAGCAAGTAATATGGTGCTGGTAGTAAATCTTTCACCTTGCAAAGGAGACCGTCGTGCCACACCCGATCAAAGACTTAAATGACAATGTAAAAATAAACTTTTTCTGGCCCTTGGAAAAATGTTTAGATGTTAAATCGATCAAGTGTAAAATTTATCAACTAAAAAATACTACAAATTAATGAAATACAGTATACTACAAAATTGAAAAAATATTGAAAGGAAAATTTGATTAGGATTAGGTATTGAATATGTAGATATGTAAAAATATTAGAGGAATGTAAAGGGGATCAAACCAACAATAAATCTAATAAATAAAGTAGTTTATGACCGATGCCATCAAAACAAATCCACTTGAAACCAATCAGTCACATAACTAAATAATAAATAATACATTTTATGGCTGATCCCTTGAGAGGACAGGTTACAGGTGACACCACCACGAGAGTAAAACGGTCACAAAAATACTAAGGCCGCCAGCGCACAGATCAACGCATTGAAGTCGCTGTGGGCATTAATACCTTAACTCTTGTAAGTACAGAAGTGCGTAATTGTATGTTTCTGTATGTTTGTATGTTTTTGAATGTTTCTTCGGGTGTGAATTTATTGGAGAAAGATCTTTATGTTGGGTTCTCTTAACATGTAAAAATGTTTTTTTAAGATTTACCCACTCAAAAATAAAAAAAATAAAAAAATAATTATTCTTGTGTGTCGTTGTCTGTTCGAAGTGAGCGGTGGTTCGATTTCAGCGCGGGTATATTTTTTTTGAAATTATATTTTAATAAAGGATATAGTCGATGGTCCAGATCCTCTTTTAATTTTTTGTATATTTGTAATATTGTATAATTTTGTAAAGCAACACAAAATCAATTTTATCTTGACGCGTTGCTCTTAATTTCGTTTCCCCATTTTCACGACACAGCAGGCGAACTAACAAGCTGGAGCGATGGCAAATAAATGGTGATTTTTAAATAGCTTGAGGTAGTTTAAAAAAAAACACAAAAAATTCAGAAAAATGCATAAATCTTTATTTGAATCCATAGTACGATTCATCTAATTTAATTTTTGAAGATTATTTCACGCAAATGTTGACCGTGACTGTACGTCAAATGGTCCATCCGCTTAGTTCAGTTTTGGCATACTCTCTCCAATGCATGTCAAGCTCTTGCATTTTGGGAAAAAAACGTTTGATATCATCTCACGGTAGCGCTCACCAGTCACAGTTACGTTACGATTCGCATTATCTTCGTAGAAGTGCAGTCCAGTAATTCCACCAGCCCATAATCCGCACCAAACTGTGTTTTTTGTGGATGCATTGATAGCTCTTGCAATGGTTCTGGCTGATCCTCACTCCAAAATCGACAATTCTGAATTAAGCCAAAAATGGGCTTCCTCGCTGAACACAATTTTTCGATAAAAAAACTTCGCCAACTTTCCAAGAGCCCATTCACCAAAAATTCAGCATGGCTTCAATTCTTGCACCAGATGTATTTTGAAAGACTTTACTCTTAAATCCTTCCGCAAAATTTTCCACGTTGTTGAGTAAAAGAGGCACAATTGCTTCGAACAGCGACGAAAATGTTTTTTCAGAATTTTGTACAGTTCGGACTTAAGGTAAGCGTGTTGGTGGTTTAATGTCCAACAATGTCAATTTGGTGCAAAATTAAAAACTGAAGAAGCGCGAGTTACCGCCTCAGCATTAACCCTCGGCGGTCCTCCACCAAAACCGGCTCGACAACCAGAGGCCTAAAGGGGGCACCAAGAAATACTTTGTTGTACTTTGTTGCGGCACTTAAAACGCTGCGACATAAAATCGGCCTACTTAAAACGCTGAGACATTGTAACAACTAAATATCCGAAATGCTGCATCGGCGATCACTTGAATCGGAGATGCTGAATCGATCCAATATCGGGGCCACTTGACAAAACATGGAACCGCATCCGCTCCACTTTTACTTTCGGTCAATCAGCACACTAGACTAAGCATAAATGTACAAAAACCAAAACTATAAAAACCACGAGAAAGAAATAAAAGAATCATTCAGAATCTCAAACCCAAATCCAACGGACGTTTCTCTTGGGAGCCATTCACCAAATCTTCACTACACAACCTTCAGGACCTACGATAGGAGGTAACTAGCGCAGTCGGTAGTTCCAGGCCTAAGGACGATTCATCAGGATTCGTGACGACCAGGACATGAGAATTATACTAATAAAATCAATGTAAGGAAACAGTGAGTAGAGTGAAGTGTGTAAAATGGAGGCGGAAATAATAAGTTAAACAACTAGAAATGGCACGGGGAATAGAAAAAAAAAAAAAGAAAACCGCAAGTGCAATATAAACAAACATAATAATAAATAAAAGCGGTTATAAATGGGAATAAAAACAAAACAAACGAAGAAAAAGAGCTGAAATAAGCCAAATCAAAATGCTACATAAGCAAAATACGAAAACCGAAGAACTGACCTTCGGGTGTGAACAAAAGTAGAGCCAAGGCCAGAAGGCTGGTCGAAAGAGAGTAATTAAGTAGGCTCGTACAAGCAAACGGTCGGAGGTAGATATCGTGGCTCGAAGTCGCAGGGAACGGCTCAAGCAGACGAACGATCGTCAGAGAACGGTGGCGGTTAATAGAAGTTCAATGCGACTAAGGGACTCGACGGTCGAACGATCGTCGAACGATGTCATGCCGTCGATCGGTGGCAGTAGAATTTTGGTGCACAGCGGGAAGTACCAACTAGTCCAGATTAAGTAATTTGGTTCGTTCACAGGTATTAGGCGGGGCACTGTAACGCACAGAGCGGCCGCTTAGCATGAGGACGAATTCGGGGGATTAGGAAAGTCGGGTCATTCACATGTATTAGGCAGGGCACTGTAACGCACAGGGCGGCTGCCTAGCATGAGGACGAGGTCGATTGAGGAAAGTGAATCTAGCGGGCCAGCCATTCACATGTATTGGGCGGCGCACTGTACGTACAGGGCGGCCACTTAGCGTAGGAATGGCTGGGGGTAAGATACACAGAGACAAGTAAGGGAGAACACCGGGGTGCATGACTGTCCGCGATTGGCTCCGAGGCGGTATCACACAGCCAAGGAGCTAGCTTCAGCATGCAGGGTGTTGAGGTAATAGGAGACGATACAATCGCACTGACTGTCTGCAATTGGTTGGGAGGCCGTATCGCACAGCCAAACAACTAGCTTCAGCATGCAGGGTATTAAAAAAGAGAAATATATAAACAAAAAAATATATAAAGAAAGAGAAATAAAGAAAAGAAAGACAAACGACAACATTATTAAACCCCATTTTTGCTAAGTTAATGTTGGACGATACTTACTTATAATAATTAATTACAGAACTCCATTTCACACACGGACACTCGAGGATCCACTACACAATTATATTATATTATTAATTATTATATAAGTCGGAAATTAATACATATCGTATAAGCCATATCGTATAAGCTAAACCACTAAAATAAGTACATTGCTTAAACACAAACATAAACATACACGTGGGATAATTATGTCGAACCCAACAGACGGACAGGACGTTAGAATGGCAGCAACTTCAAACGTATTAGAAGCCATCAAGGTAGTAGACCTGGTGGAAATTATTCCGAAATATGAAGGTAAAGGAGGAAAACTAGACAGTTTTATAGCAGCAGTGGAGCAGGTGTTAGGCCTGATTAGGGGAGAAGAAAGATCGAATATAGGAGTTATAGCGCTCCGAGCGGTCCGGAGCAAAATAGTAGGAGCAGCGGATAAGGTCCTAGATTTGGACGAGTCGGAGTTAAATTGGGATCAAATAAAAAGAATATTGATCTCCCACTTTAAAGACAAAAGATCAGAGCAGGACCTGATAATGGAATTGACCCATATCAAAGAGAAGAAGTTGAATGTAGAAACCCTTTACACTAGGGTTATGACTCTGAAGAAGGCCTTGGTAGGTTTGATCAAAACAGGCGAAAACAGCATACTGTTGAGGAACGAGAAAATCAAGTGGTATGAGGAGATGGTACTAAATGCCTTTATTTCGGCCTTAAAGGGACCGATAGGAGTAACCATAAGAAACATGGGGGTCCTGAATATAGCCAAGGCTTACGAGATAGCTTGTAGAGAGGAAAGGCTAGTTGCCTTAGAAAGCGTCGAACCGGATCCGAAAACACAGAGGTCGGGTTCGCAAGACAAAAGCACTGATGAAACGAAAAAACAAGAGCTTGAGAAGGAAGAGTCACAGGTGGTGGAAACGGGAATTTGGTCGCAACTCCAGTGGGGAGGAAATAATCCTCCTCCATTTCCGATGCAGTTTGCCATGCCGGGGATGAATGGATGGCCAGATTTCGGAATCCAATACCCGATGATGGGCAACCCATTTAGGGCAGGAAACTTCAACCAGGGAGACTCTACAGGCTACCAAAGACCATATCGCAACTACCAGAACAGGAACCCCAGATGGAACCAGAACCAAACGAACAGAGATAGGCAGTACGAATTGGAACTGCATACAACATCCTTTCAACAATCGTCGAGCAACTCCACGGTCGAGAGATTACATTCAACGATAACAGAAATATACAGGTTGATTACGGAGAGCAAGAAGGCAGGGAAGTTAGAGCTCAGACATGAAAAAATACTGAGTGAGGCGTTTATAACATACAACAACGCCATTCACTCAGCAACAAAGCTGACACCTCAAGAATTATTTACAGGCAGAACGCAGGAGTTCCTAAATAACGTAACATTCAATAATGAACAGGATTATTTACAGAAAATCAACGCATTTCAGGCTGAGGTATACCCAAAGGTAAAAGAAAGGGTAGAGAATCAAAAGATAAAGAGAATTGAGGCAGCTAACATAGATAGACAGGAACCAAACCCGGTGCAGATTGGGAACACGATATTCAGGAAAGAGAATCGGAGAGATAAACTCACTCCTAGGTTCTCTAAACACAAGGTGTTGGAAGATAATGACCTAACAATAACAACAACCAAACCGCAGAAAATTCACAAGGAGAAGATCCGAAGAATTAACAAACCAAACGAATAACATTTTTTTTGCAGATGGTCCATTGCTATGGCCGAAGAAAGCAGGTTCGAAATAATACCCTTGGAAGGGAACGAACCATTGGCTCAGATAGAAATGGGGACAGCAAGGGTAATACAAACATACCAAAACTACATCCACATCATAAAGTTACAGGAATATAAGGAAATAGTAGACGGGATAGAAAGGACATTTGGAGAGATCGTAGAGGAGCCAGCAAAAAGGGACTTAGTTAAATCGCTGAAAAATAAATTACAAATGGTGAAAACTAGTTTAGAAGGAATATGGCCCAAGCATAGAAGAACGAGAGGCTTGATCAATGGATTAGGATCGGTAGTTAAAGCGATAACAGGACATTTAGACGCAAACGACGCGGAAAGTTTGGAGGAAGAGATAAGGAAGATGAGAGAGGAAGAGGAAAGGCTAAGAGAGAGCATAAACTCACAGGAAAAAGCAGCAAGGTCAACTTCATGTTTAAGAACTTAACGAAGTTCATAAACGAAGAGCAGAGTAGGGTGAACACGTTTATTAACAACTATAATAACGGCATAAGTAAGTCATTTATAGAAGAAGACAGGAGGATTTATACGTTAGAATATATAGACAGAATTTCACTGACTATAGATATATTGGCCTTGAACCTGAATGACGTTGCCGAGAGCCTATTATTGGCCAAGCTAGGAGTAATTTCCAGATTCCTATTCGATAAGAAAGAAACGGATAGGTGTGCCCACGAATTAGAGAGGCAAGGGATACAATTATTATCCGACGAACACATGTACGAATTGTTAGAATTAAGAGCCATCATTAACAACACAGACATACTATTCTTAATCAAATTACCTGTATTTAAGAAAGAAACATTTTCATTCAAAAGATTAATACCACTTCCCATGAACAACACAGAATTTGTGATAACTCCAAATTATGTGGGGATCCATGGGAATAACTATACTACTACTATATAGAAAAATGTCAGTTAATAGGAACACTTATATATGTAAAAACGATAGAAGTATAAGTCAAATCAATTCAAAATGTATTAAAAGACTGTTAAGTGGAAAGGAAGCGGAATGCGAAACGAAGGACGTCGGATTGGTCACAACGATCTTCGAACCGGAGGTCGGTTACATCGCAATCTTCAATGGAGAAAACGTCAGGATACAGACAGATTGCGGAATCGACAAAACGTTGAATGGATCAGCCCTTATAAAATTCACCCAGTGCAAGGTAATGGTGAACAACATGCAGTACGAAGCGGTAGAAAGGCTTGGCACAGCAGAGATGAAGTTAGACATACCTCGGATAGAGACGATTAAGAGAAACAGGACAACCCAGGAGTTGGGAGTACACGAGCTGAGGATGGAAGATCTGGAAACAAAAATACAGATTAGCAGGATACAGGCGGGAAACACGATCCTCACGACAACAACTTACTCAATGCTCGGTATACTACTGATAGTAGTACTCATCGTGGCATGGTTCCCAAAGAAGACAACAATTTTCACACCACGGACTACACCTCAGGCCACCTTCACACCAACCATCGCTTCACCTGCTACGGTACCAGCAACTATATCCCCAACTAGCAACTATATGGTCGGTAGTTCAGTCTGAGGGGGGAGGAGTTACCGCCTCAGCACCCTCGGCGGTCCCCCCACCAAAACCGCCTCGACAACCAGAGGCCTAAAGGGGGCACCAAGAAATACTTTGTTGTACTTTGTTGCGGCACTTAAAACGCTGCGACATAAAATCGGCCTACTTAAAACGCTGAGACATTGTAACAACTAAATATCCGAAATGCTGCATCGGCGATCACTTGAATCGCTGAGTATTGGATCGATTACCATCGGAGATGCTGAATCGATCCAACAACGGGGCCACTTGACAAAACATGGAACCGCATCCGCTCCACTTTTACTTTCGGTCAATCAGCACACTAGACTAAGCATAAATGTACCAAAACCAAAACTATAAAAACCACGAGAAAGAAATAAAAGAATCATTCAGAATCTCAAACCCAAATCCAACGGACGTTTCTCTTGGGAGCCATTCACCAAATCTTCACTACACATCCTTCAGGACCTACGATAGGAGGTAACTCGCGCGATGAACTTTCTTAACAGAGCACGCATTTAATAAAATTTAATAATTTGCAGGCGTTGTTCGTTTGTAAGACGATTTATGGTTAAATTATAGGCCAAATTGAAGATGTTTGACAGTGATACAAAACATGAAACGTGCGTCACCTAATTAAACGGTGTTCCCAAAAAGTTAATACCTAAAAAATCATCTTTTATCTGGAAAAATACGGATTTTTAAGATAAGATATAGTTCAATAACCGATAATAATTAATTAGAATCCCCTGTGAAATTTAGCGTTTTGCATATTCGATTATGCTAATTTGTTCTATTTGAGTTTGAGTCTATCGAGTTTGTGCATACTCCATTTGAAAAGAATAAAATGAAAATGAAAATTAAAAAAGTATTAAAACAAAATTAAAATTTCGACTGAGCTTTAAATTTTCCCTTAAAAAAAATATTGTTATTATTGACTGGAGCATGTATTTCCATTAATTTAAGAAATGAGTATAGTATACTTACCGTGAATCGGTTCTCGATATACTTGTAGATAGAAATTGAATTTGTTTAATCAACTTATAATTATTAATTATATAATTCATGTGTAACATGAAGAAGAAGTTACACGGAATTCCTTTTCAAAAAATTAAAAAATTGAACATTTATACATTTAAAAAAGTAACTCTAATGATTTTGTAGTTAATACATACAAGAATAAAAAAATATTTTTAAAGTTTATGAGTACTAGCCAATTGGAAAATGTAATAGATTTATGTGAATAAAAAAAAGTTAAACTATCTGCAACAGAAAGGAATACTACTAAATAAAAAGACAGGAAATCGATAATTCGACGTGGCCACCGGGAAAGACCAGGGATCTCGGGCCATCTGCGCCACAGACCAACGCATTCTCCATTAGGCTAACACAACCATTGAGTTGCTCATGGTACAGAAGCTCGTGAAATCGCATCGTTCAAATGGAATTAAGTCAAAACATTATTTAACAAGCTGCTTGAAATTGTAGTTTTCCGAACAAAAAAAATCGCAGGGTGCCATATCAGGCGAATAGGGTGAATCGTTGATGATATGAATGCGATTTTTGGTCAAAAAATCTGTCGTGAGTGTCGAACGGTGAGATGGTGCATTATCAGGCAATAATCGGCAGCTTCCTTCTTCACGATATTTCGGCCGAATGCGACGAATACGTGCTACCAAACGCTTCAAAACACCAACGTAAAACACCGCGCTTACCGTTTGGCCTCCTTAATAATGTCTCTTGAATGTTGAATTCTGAGGTCTTTTTCGTGTTGTTTCAAAGTGTGCGAGATAAATCGAGCACAAACCATTCTGAGGCCCAAAATTTTCTGTCAAAATACGATAAATCGACGCTGCGGATATTGATAATTCCGATTCCATATATTTTAACACAACCATTTCGGCTCTTTTTTAATGAATTCACGCACAATTTCCGTGTTTTTTTCGTTCACAACATCTTTTGGCCGGCCCGAACGTTCGTCGTCTTCCAAGTCCTCCCGTTCCTCTTGAAAACGTTTAAACCACACGTGAATACGGATACGGAATAGACAATTATCGCCATAAACTTGTTTCATCATTTAATGAGTTTTGGCAAAAGTTTTACCAAGCTTAAAACAAAACTTATAATTGGCTCTT
Source organism: Drosophila ercepeae (assembly GCA_018150545.1). Classification (NCBI taxonomy): domain Eukaryota; kingdom Metazoa; phylum Arthropoda; class Insecta; order Diptera; family Drosophilidae; genus Drosophila; species Drosophila ercepeae. The sequence goes on along the minus strand of JAECWL010000023.1, from coordinate 2,011,706 downwards.
TGTTCGATGCTCATTTTCCGACCGACTCTACAAATGTAATGTCACATGCAGCGCGATATCTCAGCTGTTATACAAGTCAGCTGTTATATACATTTTATGTAGATTGTAGATATGTAGATAGACATGCAATGTAGACTATTCTTTCGATTGCTTTACGAAACTGAACTTAAGACTGAAACATAAGCATACCTTTAGCGGGAATGCATCACGATACAAAATTATAATCGGCAAGCCGAATAAACATTTTACACAGCGCGGCGCTCCAAATAAGAAGTGTCAGCTTTACCACAGCCGTCCCATTTAGCTCAGAGCGCTGAACTCAATTCAAGTGCGTCAGCATTGTTTATGCAAACTTACTTAGTTTCTAGGGCAAGATATTGCTTAGTCGGTCAGGATAATGACCGTCCCCGGACATTCTAAACTTTTCAATAGCGGGCTGTATCTCTTTGGAGGCTCTTCGTTTGCTTAATGCCAGATAAAGGATTCCTGAGCCAATCAGTGTTACATTCTAAATTGCACCAGCCAAGAACCAGAGTTTAGGTGATCCTGCTCATTTCACCTCCTTCTTGAAGTTTGGATGTAGCGTAGGTTCTCATTATTCATACGGTGTAGCAGCGGTATGCTCATAACTGGGTCGTGGCCTATGATGTTTAATAGTGGCGACTTACGATGCCAGGCTGCTTGTTTAACGATTTTCTCAGGTTCACGGACTCGGTGCCGGTAATAGTTATTAATCGTTTGAAGGTCACCAGGTATGTTCCATCAACAAATATCTCTTGGCTGCCATCCGTGCTGATGCGGGCTGTCGCTTCGTTGATGTTTACGATGCCGTCATCCACGGGCATTTTGCGTGGTCAAAGGCGTCATCCTAGCATTCTGCCAGCGAGCCCTCGTCAAGTCGCAGGACGGTTTGTTAGTGGTATTCCGGGTAAACGGATACCTTCGTACACCTGAATTTAACTCTTGGATAGGCTATTAGTAGGTGGATAATATTATCGGACTGGAGAACCCTGATTCTAGAAGCTCTTAAAAACTAACTATTGGGGTGTCTTGTTGAATAAGTGATTTCAGATCGGCATGGCCAAGGATCGTAAGATTTACTATGTTGGGTTTAGCCAATGTAATGGTGAGGATTAAATTTTGAATCTCAGTGGCTGACATTCTATTTCTTGCAAGTAGTGCTTCGTATAAGTGTGCAGTGTCAATCAAATCGTTTTTTTCAGGCCTTGCTAATATAATAAATGGTTTCAGTTAGCGTTTATTTGCTAAGTGTTTGCAGTGTTTATTTGCTTTTGTGTTTCCGATTTTATCGCTATTTGCCTAGAGTTCGACTCCACTAGATGAGCCTCTGTCATCCTGATCTTCAAGAAATCTGTGGCATCAGGTGTACCCGCCACTACCTTTAAGGCTGTCCCTAAGAAATCTAAACTCCTCTAAATCTTGTGGTGTACCTTGAGGAGGACAGCAAAGTTCTGAGATGGTCTGTATTAACCTCTAGTAACTTGCGCAAATGTGATTGGGGGAAGGAATCGAACAATTTTTCTGTCTCTCATGCTAATAAACTCTAAAAGGTTGCTAGACTGGCTCAAATAGTCGCGCTGTTCGAATACCAGCACTTCTCCGTGGAAAACCGGGATGTAGTTGGCGTATGAAAAGCTGGTGATCCGGGCACTTGCTACTGCTAGGCTAAAGAGCGCGTGAGAGCGAACCTGGAATACTTGAGGTTGTCCTTATGAACCACCCTCCCCTTAATGAGAACGGCCGTTCCCAGGTCTTCGTGCACTTCTTGTTCTGTGCACAACGGGGTCAGTTTAATTCCTAACCTACTGTTGTTTTTTACGAAAACCTGTTCTCCCACTTCAAAAACTCGGGTTTGCCTGTTTGGGTTTCATCTTTCGATGCTGTCTTGTTGAGCTTTTACTAGTCTTGTCCTGATGTGTAGAGAGCTTTAGGGCCTAAGTGAACAATGTCAATTGGTCTCCTGCAAGTGACAGAGTGCATGCTTATATTCTACTGTTGCTCTCAGGATTCGTTCCATTGTGCGTAGAATTTTTTGTCTAACTTTAGACATCTGGCGATTTCTGCCAAGGCCTTTTTTCTTGGCCATTTGATGAGCTATGAAGCGGCCCATTCACAATGTCAATGCCGTAGTTGTTTTTGAGCTTTGTGGTGGTTTCAGAATTGAAAGCGGGCTCGTTGTCGCAATAAATAGTCCTGCTATTAGGGAATATGTTAAACAGTTGCAGTAGTTGCACCTGTGATGTTGGCTATCGTTCTGGACACCATCGGATGTACGGCTGCGAACTTGGAAAATTTGTCAACACACTTTAGGAGTCGCTTCCTGTCGGTTAAAAAAATGTCAATGTGTAGAATTATATATAATTCCGAAATTACGCGAGTGCAGACGTCTCACAATTGTGCTCCGTGAATTTAACAATCTCAACAGTGTAAAACTCGACATAAAAACATATAAAGTGGTACCACCACCAAGCGAAAAGACTCTACTGTGTGCAATGTGCAAGCACACAAAACCTTGTGTTACTTCTATTAAGTAATCTAAGAAAAACATAAAATCAACAATGCCAATGTATAATAATGCAAAAGCAATCGGTAAAAGTGCCAACAACAAAAATATTCAAGACGAAATCAGAATGCAACGGAAAAGAGAGCAAGACGAGCGTCGTCTCTCAGTGGCTCGCAAAAACGCCTACCTATCAATAATTTCCCCAACAGCAACAACAAACAATGCAAGCGATCGATCTATCTCTCCCGCTCCCCTGGGCTCAAAAGAAAGTTGGAGTGTAGAATGCGCGGCATTCTCTTTGCCAACAACATCAACAACAACTACGCAACCTTCGTTCTCCCTGTCTCAGTCCACAGTGACTGCAACAACAACATCAACGGCAACGTCAATGACCACGGCTGCTATGCCCGACCGGCCAAGACTGCAAAGTCAGCAGTTTCCGAGTCAATCACCCAAACAACCTACCTCAACTTTAAACTCACGTCCAACTATACAGACCGGAATGGATCGATACATACAAGTTACCAAGCGCAAATTAAGCCCGCACAATAAAAAGTTGGGCAATAATCCAAAGCTAAATAAAACCTCCGAATCAAAATCATCTAATAAAGAAAACATTTCAAACGATAATAGATTCAAAATTTTAGGCGAACACCTTGAAGATGAACCCGAAGAAGTGGCCACAGAACCTGCAAAGCCAAAACCCCCTCCCATCTACATAAGAGACTCAAATTGTTCTTCGATCGTCGAACGGCTTAAGTATATAATAGGCACCAACAACTTTTATGTGACCCATATAAATAAGGGCAATATACGCGAAGTCAAGCTTCAAGTTAACAATGAAAATAACTACCGCACCGTTGAGAAAGACCTAAGAGCTACAAAGAAAAATTACTATACCTACCAATTAAAGAGCAGTAAGGGTCTTCAAGTGGTAATCAAAGGCATCGAACCAACTGTGTCAACTGCAGAAATCATCTCTGCTCTACAAGAGAAAGGATTTGAGGTGAAATCGGCTATCAACATTATAAATAGAGCTAAGACACCACAGCCTCTTTTCAAGGTGGAATGAAGCCCCGAAAACAAACCCAAAAACAAAAATTCCGTCCATCCAATCTATAAACTCCAGTATCTACTCCACCGCAGAATAACAGTGGAGGAGCCACATAAGCGTAATGCTCCTTTACAATGCACGAATTGCCACGAGTATGGACACACTAGAACCTACTGTACACTACGCCCAGTGTGCGTAGGTTGCGGAGTCTTGCACGACTCTGGCATCTGTCCAAATAATAAAAACGACCCTAATCTAAGGAAATGCGGCAACTGTGGTGGAAACCACACAGCAAACTTTAGAGGGTGTCCAGTCTACAAAGACCTCAAAAGTCGCGTTTCTAAGCAACCATTCCCCAAACAGAACTCTGTAACTCCATCTCAATCAACACCGGGAGTCTTTTTCACAAAAGCAACTAGGTCCTCCTTTGAACCTGTATGCACAATTCCAGGAGTATCATTTGCAAATGCATTGACAGGCATAGTAAAGCCAGCTTCTAAGTCGGCAATCTCCCTAACACCAGCTGCCAAATCAACATCAGAGAAACACCACATCTTAGAACAGCCATCAACTTGAATTGAATCACTAATTAGTTCACTTCATAAGAGCATGATGGAATTTATGCAGTTTATGCAATCTACAATGCAAGACCTCATGCGAAATCAAAACATACTTATGGAAATGCTTGCATCCCAACACTCCAAACCATAAATGGCTATTTTAAAGATATGTTTCTGGAACGCTAACGGCATTTCACAGCACAAAAACGAACTTATTCAATTTCTAAAGGAACACGACATTGATATAATGTTAATCTTCGAAACCCATCTCACAAATAAAAATAACTTCTTTCTTAGTGAGTACTCTTTTTACTCAACGAATCATCCAGACGACAAAGCTCATGGGGGAACAGGCATCCTTATGAAGAGACGCATCAAGCACCATCAATTGCAACCATTCGCAACCAATTACTTGCAAGCTACGTCAATAAGTATTAAAGTGTCTTTCGGCAGTCTTAGTATTGCCTCAATATACTGCCCACCACGGTTTTATATTTCGGAAGAAGACTTCATGGAATATTTCAACCAACTAGGTGCCCATTTCATATCAGCAGGCGATTATAATGCCAAACACACGCACTGAGGCTCCCGTCTTACAAACCCAAAAGGAAGGCAATTATACAAAGCTTAAACACAAGATCGAATAAACTTGACTTCATATCTCCGGGTAGGCCTACATATTGGCCAGCTGATCCACACAAAAAACCGGATCTTATAGACTTTGCTATAACCCGAAACATACCAAAACAACTAATGCGGATAGAAGCAATAGCCGATTTGTCCTCGGACCACTCTCCTATCCTTCTTCAACTGTTCGAACAACCACCAACGTTGAAACGGCCTGATATTATTACATCCAACCAAACAAACTGGCTCCGCTACAAAAAATATATAAGCTCACACATTGAGCTAAGCCCAACACTGCACCACGAAGCTGACATTGATAAATCTGTAAATGCCTTTGAATTTATTCTCACCACTGCTGCACGCGTATCTACACCTCAAATGAAACCAAAAGTAGTACATCAGTACCGTACAGTACAAAGTACCGGCAAATTCAACAGCTTCTTTTAGAAAAAAGACATTTACGACGAGAGTGGCAAAAAAACAGATCACCAGCAAGCAAAGAGAAATTAAAAGCTGCAACTCGAAAACTCTCTAGAGTACTGAAACAAGAAGAAAATCTTGCACAACACCAATACATCGAACAACTCTCTCCAACATGTGCCAAAAACCCACTCTGGAAAGCGCGCAGTCTCAGTGCCCCTATTGAAACACACAGCCCTATCCGAAGGCTTACAGGAAGATGGGTTAGAAGTGACTCCGAAAAGGCGAACGTGTTTGCAACACACCTCCAAGAAGTCTTCCAACCAAATCCTGCGACCAATTTATTTGAGCTTCCGGAATTCTCAAGCCCTGACATAATACACACTAGGCCCCTGAAATTCCGATCAAGCGAAATTACTCAAATAATCAAAGAGCAATTAAAGCCGAACAAAGCACCGGACCACGATAGAACTACTCCAAAAATGATCATAGAACTACCGAGCTGTGCTGTAAATCATTTATGCACGCTTTTCAACGCAATGACTAAATATGGTTATTTTCGTCAAAGATGGAAAAAGTCAACTATAGTTATGATTCCAAAACCTGGTAAAGACAAAACACAAGCATCTTCATATAGACCAATAAGTCTTGTGTCCTGCTTATCAAAACTATTCGAAAAACTCATCTTATCGCACATCAGTCCCCATCTTAGTATAAATAACATAATCCCAATGCATCAATTTGCGTTCCGAGAAAAACATGGTACAATAGAACAGGTAAACCGTATCACCACGGAAATACGCTCTGCGTTTGAACAACGAGAATACTGCTCTGCTTTATTTCTTTATATTACCCAAGCGTTTGACAGGGTGTGGCTCGATGGACTCATGTACAAAATCAAAACATTACTCCCCAATAGTATGCACAAACTCCTCGAATCCTATCTGCATAAAAGATAATTCTCCGTAAGATGCAGCGCCTCAACATCTGCTGAGCGTGAAATCAATGCTGGAGTCCCTCAAGGAAGCGTTCTCGGTCCCATTCTATATACACTATACACATCGGACATTCCGACAAACATTCAACTTACCACTTCAACTTTTGCAGATGACACTGCCATTCTTAGCCGGAGTAAATGTCCCCTGTTATTCTCTTGAAAAATGGTTAGCTAACTGGAGAATTAAAGTAAATGAAAGTAAATGTAAACACGTAACATTCACACTGAACAGACAAACGTGTCCCCAGCTTACTCTAAACGGAGCACGAATCCCCCAGTCAAACACCTTCACATACTTGGGTATCCATCTTGACAAGAGACTCACCTGGCGCTCACACATAGCAGCCAAAAAAAACTCAACTAAAGTTGAAGACCAACAAGCTCCACTGGCTAATCAACTCTCAATCCCCTCTTTGGCTTGAATACAAAATACTCATCTATAACACCGTGATCAAGCCAATATGGAAATACGGCTCTGAACTCTGAGGAAATGCCAGTCGTAGTAACATCGAAGTAAATCAAAGAGTTCAATCTAAGACATTTAGAATCAACACTGGTACTCCTTGGTATATAAGGAACGAAATCGTCGAGACTTAAATATCAACACCGTTTCTGACGAAATTCTTCATCAAAAAGCAAAACACCAAGCTAAATTAACATCTCATCCAAATCCTCTTGCACGCTCGCTAACCAGAACTTCCAGTTGGAGTAGACTTCAACGTGCCGATCATCCACTCGCTCAGTACCGATATAATTAGAGCCGTCCTTAAAACTAAACCCATTGCTAAAAAAATGGATTTTAGTTATAATATTAGTCTAAGATTTTAAAACTTGTTAGTCTCTATTAAGAAGAGAAGATCCAGCAAATAAAATAAAATTGGAAAAAAAAAAGATTAGCTTCACTTCTCGCTTTGCGAGTTTCGTGGGTCCTTCTATCAATACCGATATCGAAGGATATTCTTTTTTTTTGTTATCCTACCGACTGCGCTAATTAAAACTACGAGGTATCCTTCAGATTAAAAAAAAATTTTGAATCTTTATTAGATCCGAAGACGGGATGTTAAATGTACTAATATTGTAATATCTTGCGATCAAGCATCGGTGCCAAGCTTTTAATTTATTAAACGTTCAGTGAATGTTTATGTCCGATCGGGCATGAGCAATGTTTATCACTGATTGGACCAAGGATTCGTGTTGACTATGCTGATCTAAGCTTACATTGGGTGATACAATTACAGTTGGTTGCTAAGTTAAAAAAAAAGTATTCGACAATGGGATACATTGGAGATTTGGTTGTCACTATATATCTATACATAAAAAAATATATATTAGGTCAAGTAAAAAGTTCGTTCGGTTTTTATCTAAGAGATGACGTTATTATCCATAGTACTAGTGTTACGTGTCGCATCATGTCACACTATACGGCGCAGAAAAGGTGTTTATTCGCTCTAAAAGTTTTCCTTTGACAGTCTTTCGATTGATTGACTCAGTACGTTGTGAGCGCTTGTCAAAGATGGACACCAGCAAAGAGAAAATTCGCTATATTTTACAATTTTTCTTCGATCAAGGCGAAAAAGCTGCCAAAGCGGCTGAAATAATTAATTTAGTTTATGGGCCCGATACTGTAAACGAACGTGTAGCACAACAGTGGTTTGCTAGGTTCCGTTCCGGTAATTTCGATGTCAAAGATGCACCACGCGTCGGGAGGCCTGTAGTCGAAAATTGCGATAGAATCATGGAAATAGTGGAAACCGACCGTCACGTGAGCACTTATTTAATTGCTGAGGAACTAAAGATGAGCCAGAAAACCGTTTGGAATCATTTGCATAAACTTGGATTCAAAAAGAAGCTCGATGTTTGGGTGCCACACGAACTAACGCAAAAAAACATGATGGACCGAATTTCCATCTGCGAATCGCTGCTGAATCGCAACAAAATCGACCACTTTCTGAAGTGGATTGTGACTGGCGATGAAAAATGGGTCACTTACGACAACATCGAGCGCAAACGGTCGTGGTCAAAGCTCGGGGAAACGGCCCAGACGGTGGCTAAGACCGGATTGACGGCAAGGAAGGTTTAGCTGTGTGTTTGGTGGGATTGGCAAGGTATCATCTACTACGAACTGCTCCCCTATGGCCAAACGCTCAATTCGGCCCTCTACTGCCAACAACTGGACCGCTTGAAGTCAGCACTGATCCAGAATAGGCCATCTTTGATCAACAGAGGCCGAATTGTGTTCCATCAGGAGAACGCTAGGCCACACACGTCTTTGGTGACGCGCCAGAAGCTCCAGGACCTCGGATGGGGGGTCCTAATGCACCCACCTTATAGTCCGCATCTGGCACCAAGTGATTACCATCTTTTCCTGTCCTTGGCGAACGCGCTCAATGGTGAGAAGTTGGCCTCAAGAGAGGCCTGTGAAAATTGGCTCTCCGAGTTTTTTGCCAATAGGGACGCAGCCTTCTACAAGAGGGGTATAATGAAGTTGGAATCTCGTTGACAACAAGTTTACGAACAAAACGGCGCATTGACTTGAATCGGACAAATGTACACAAAGTTATCATTTTTTGAAAAATCAATAAAAAATCGAACGAACTTTTTACTTGACCTATATTATACTATATAGTATCCTATCTGCATAAAAGATTATTCTCCGTAAGATGCAGCGCCTCAACATCTGCTGAGCGTGAAATCAATGCTGGAGTCCCTCAAGGAAGCGTTCTCGGTCCCATTCTATATACACTATACACATCGGATATTCCGACAAACATTCAACTTACCACTTCAACTTTTGCAGATGACACTGCCATTCTTAGCCGGAGTAAATGTCCCCTGTTATTCTACAAAATCATTTGGAATCTCTTGAAAAATGGTTAGCTAACTGGAGAATTAAAGTAAATGAAAGTAAATGTAAACACGTAACATTCACACTGAACAGACAAACGTGTCCCCAGCTTACTCTAAACGGAGCACGAATCCCCCAGTCAAACACCTTCACATACTTGGGAATCCATCTTGACAGGAGACTCACCTGGCGCTCACACATAGCAGCCAAAAAAACTCAACTAAAGTTTAAGACCAACAAGCTCCATTGGCTAATCAACTCTCAATCCCCTCTTTGCCTTGAATACAAAATACTTATGTATAACACCGTGATCAAGCCAATGTGGAAATACGGCTCTGAACTCTGAGGAAATGCCAGTCGTAGTAACATCGAAGTAATTCAAAGAGTTCAATTTAAGCGCTTAGACTCATCACTGGTGCTCCTTGGTATATAAGGAACGAAAACATTCATCGAGACTTAAATATCAACACCGTTTCTGACGAAATTTTCCATCAAAAAGCAAAACACCAAGCTAAATTAACATCTCATCCAAATCCTCTTGCACGCTCGCTAACCAGAACTTCCAGTTGGAGTAGACTTCAGTACCGATATAATTAGAGCCGTCCTTAAAACAAAACCCATTGCTAAAAAAATGGATTTTAGTTATAAAATTAGTCTAAGATTTTAAAACTTGTTGTTAGTCTCTATTAAGAAGAGAAGATCCAGCAAATAAAATAAAAAAAAAAAGTGTAGAATTTCGCCTGTTTAGCTCGGGATAGCCGTTTCGCCGAGCTCTTGCTTCTTTGAGACCCAGTGCCTAAACTGGGTGGCTTGGTAATTAAGTCGTGTTGGAAGCTAAATCGGGCAGTTCACAGTGTATAGAGTTCATGACCTCCGGATTCATGATTTCGTTATGTGTTTTTAATATGCTGCTTTAATCAGTGAAACCGATCAAGTGGTGAGTTTTGCTACGAAATAGAACTTGGTTCCACTTTTGCGGAAAACGTGCTTCTTCCAGAACAATTTGATTTCTGAAACAGTTTAAAACTTTGTCTGTAGCCTCGAACGTGTAGGTCAGAGAGAGCTCGCTGTGAATGGTTGCAGCCTCCGATTACGGCTCGTTTTGTAGGGCATTAAGGTTTTGCCTTGAAAGAGCATCGGCAACAAAATTTTCGTTGCCAGGCTTATAAAAAACTTCGGCACTGTGTTGGTCGATGTAAGCCTTCGAACTTTTGCTGGGGTCATGTTTCTACATAGCTTATCCATGGTATGTTTGATTCCAAACACCTTTTAGACCAAATATCTTTTTCCATCTCTAATATAATAGAATAAGTAAGTCCTTTCGACCCCTATGATTACCTATCAATATATACCAACCACGCTGAACACGATCCCTTTCGCACTATATGTAAAAACTATATCCTCTCATCCCATATTTTATCCTCTGAACTCTCTCTGAACGTAATATGTTTATAAATGGTTCAATTAAAATATTTATACTAGTAACTAATTTTAAACTCAAAATTATAAATCTCGCTCAACTGCTGACGCTGCTTTATTCGCTTTTCCCGAACGACTCTGTTTTTACAATTTTACTTCACTGTCCACGATCTCGTTGAGTTTTCAACAACTTCTACTTTTAGGGGGAATAGCAAGATGCCACTTTATATATATAGGTATTTATCAGATCATTGTTATATTGTTAAATAAATTCAAAAAATAAAATAAAAATTGTTAGTTTGTTCGTGGGCCTTTGGGTGTTTGAGAAAGTGTGGGTTTCTATCTTTGCCCTGTTCTTTTTTTTAACTCCTGCCTGGCTTTCCGAGGAACGGCTCTTGCTGTTTTCAGATGTTTCGAATCGCTCCTTCACAGCCTTAGCGTATGAATTCGGGAACATGCTCCTCTCATTGCCTGAATTCTCTTCTGGGTGCCAAACAACTCTGGCACATACTTAATTATGTCCAGTGGTATGTCACACCTAAAATCTGGGCTAAGAGAAACTTTATCATACGTGGTGATTTGCGGTGCTTCCACCTTCAAACTCTGTATTCGATCAGCTAGAGAGTTTAATTGGGCATGAAACTGCGCTTGTCTATGAGAGCTTGGATTTGCGTTGGGTCCATGGTGTTTTCTACCGCGGGACTAGATGACAACTGATCTATTACCTGGTTAACTTGTTCCTCCTCCTTCATATAAGCCCCTGCCAAACTCATTGGCTGTTGTTTGGCACTACACAAACACACTTTCGCAGAGCATAGTTGGTGGGCTGAATATTTGCATCAAGAAAATTAACGCACGCACTGGAGAATTCATTTTGTATTTTGACAAAAATTTTTTTGTTATATATTTTATTTCAAGGGTGTGAATTCATTTATCAAATTTACATGTTTTGTAACTTAATTATCCTGTCCAATTAACTGGTTTGGTTCCTAATTACATTGAGCGCCAATTAAGTCACCCTTCAGGTAAGCGGAAATTATAATGAGTCTTTCTTCAGCCTTCCATAAGTTTCGAGATATGAATTAAGTCTTCCTCCAGGTTACCGGAGATTATAGTGAGTCTTCCATCAGCAATCAGTGCAACATTCTAAATTGCACTAGCAACGAACCAGAGTTTAGGTGATCCTGCTCATTCAACCTCCTTCTTGATGCTTTGGATGTAGCGTGGGTTCTCATTATTCATACGGTGTAGCAGCATACCGCTCACTGTGTCGTGGCCTATGATGTTTAATAGTGGCGACTTACGATGCCAAGCTGCTTGTTTAACGATTTTCTCAGGTTCACGAACTCGGTGCCGGTAATGGTAATGTTATTACCACTTCATTGGTTAATTTTTCCATTCTCGCAAAATAATAAGAACAATAGATTTGTTTTATATTTTCCTGAGCGGTCCTATGTGCTCGATTTTTTTCACTAATAATAATTTCAGTTTTTTCGTCTTAAATATTAATCTATAACAACATTTCTGCAGTTAAATACTAAACTATTTTTTATACTGGCTAACGTTGGCAGATCACAGTACATCGAGATCACTGAGTTAGTATTTAAGATTAGTTTTTGAAATTATATGATTATTTTCGTGTTTCAATCTGTAAAATTTGTTAAGTGGCTTATTTTCCTGCCATGATGTCTGTCTTTAGCGGAAATTTGGCTGTGAATCGTCGCAAAATCTGGCTGGACTTAAATTTCCAAATCGCTTGCACCAATGCCGTTCATCAGTCAATGGGCGGTTTGAAATCCGGGTATATATAGGCGCTTCGATAAATTTCTTTGAACTTGATTTGTACCTTCTTGTACATATGCTTACTCACCGAGCCATTTTCAGACTGCTGGCTGCGATGCGGCGAACGAGGACACAAGGCAAGGTGATGTGTTGCACCACCAAAGTGCCTATTATGCAGCGACGAAGTGGATAAAAACCACCCGACGGGCTGTTTTGCGTGCCCGACATACCAGCCTTAAAGAAGCGAAGTCCCAGCATAATGCAGGAGCAAATTAAGATTATTCAGCTCAATGTTAACCATTGCGCAGCTGCTCAGAGCCTCCTGGCTCAAACTGCGTCGGAGCGCAAGGTAGACATCATGCTTTTAAGCGAACCCTCTTCCCCTGTCCGTGGCAACTCCACAATGATAGACGAGACCGGTAAAGCAGCTATCAAGTGTTGCAGCAACCTGCACATATAGGAATTGGCGGCCTCGCCGATTCGCGGAATAGCATTTGCAAGAATAAAAGGTGTGCATTTTTACAGCTGCTACGGCCCCCCTAGCGACACCCCAGACTAGTTCGAGGAGATTCTGGAGGTGCTGGGCAGCCGTGCGAGAGGGCGCGGCCCGAAGATCATCGCGGGCGACTTCAATGCATGGGCAGTAGAATGGGGCAGCAGGGTATCGAATCCCAGAGGCCGAGCAGTAATAAACACAATGCTTATGTTGGACCTGGTACTGCTGAACGACGGCTGCAAAACAACGTTCAACAACGATAGGGGCTCGTCCTATATCGACATCACCTACATCAGCAGAGGGTTAGTGGCTAACGCGAGCTGGACGGTCCACGACGTTATAACGCTGAGTGACCACGCACTGATTTCCTTCTGCATCCTACCGAAGGGCACGACTTGGAGGCGGCAGAGAAGATCAGTCGGGCAAGCCTGGGACTCGAGGAAGATCGATTAAGATATGCTGGCATACCAAATCGTCTCGTTTCGAATCTCAAATGGACACGCAGATTCAATGGCGGCCGAACTCATGAAGATGTTTGAGGCAACGTGTGATGCAACCATGCCAAGGAGGAAAAAAGAGCAGCGCAAGCCCCCAGTGGTGGAGCGCCACCTTAAGCAAGCTACGCTAGGAATGCCTAACGGCAAGGAGAAGGGCGCAACGAGCCAAAGGCAGCGCCCAGCACGCAGAATCCATGGAGGCTTTTAGATGCAAACGCTCTGAGTTTAAGCACGGCATATTGGCTGCCAAAGCGCGGGCCTATAAGTAACTACTAGATACCGTGGATAGAGATCCCTGGGGACTTGCCTGAAAACTCGTAGCTAACAAGCTAAGGAAGAGAGAGGAAACTCCAACTGACTCCCTGATGTCCTAGTTAGCATAGTAGCAGAACTATTCCCAAGGCAGACCACTCTATGGCGGCCAACAGCAGTAGCTCCTCCCCCCTATGACTTCCCGAGCATTACAGACGTCGAAGTTGTGGAGGCAGCAAAGCGAATCAAGCCCAACAAAGCTCCTGGCCTGGTTGGAATTCCTGGAGCAGTCGTCAAGGCAGCGGCGTTAGCTAGACCTGATATATTCAGGGAAACCTTCCAGCAGTGTCTCTTGGACGGGGTCTTTCCGACGAGGTGGAAAAGTCAGAAACTAGTTCTGCTGCCGTAAGGCAAGGGATCAGCACACGCCGCAACCAGCTACGGCCCGCTATGCCTACTGGACATCGTGGGCAAGCTATTCGAGCGCATCTTGTATGCTCGAATAGAGGAAATCACAAAGAGCAGCAACGGCCTAGGTACGCAGCAGCACGGATTTCGGAAGGGCAGGAGCACCCTGGACGCACTTATGGCGGTGAGAAACATCGCCGAGAACGCTCTCGATGGTGGTAGATGGCTGGGTGGAAGGAAGGAGTACTGCGCAATCGTCACGTTGGACGTGAAGAACGCCTTCAACACCGCCAGATGGCCAGTAATCCTTAGCGCCATGCATAGGATGGGTATCCCGGAGTCTTTCAGGATCGTCGTCACGGATCGTGGCCTCTGGTTCGACACGGACGCTAGCCCGAGATGCTACCGTGTTTCTGCAGGGGTTCCACAAGGATCTGTGCTTGGACCGATCCTGTGGAACATTATGTATGATGGAATCCTGGGCATCAACAGACCCTTAGGAGCTAAGCTACATTGCTTTGCGGACGATGTGGCAATAACTGCAGTGGCCAAGACAATAGCTGTCCTCGAAGGCAAGTGCAATACGACAACTACTATGGCCATCGACTGGCTAGAGAAAGCCGGCCTAGTAATTACGGCGCACAAGACAGAGGCTGTTCTATTAAGCAGCAGGAAGAAGGTGGAAAGAATGCTGATCACGTCAACAGGACACAGGTGGCCTCACAAGACTCCTTAAAATACCTGGTAATAGTGATAGACCACAGGCTATCTTGTAAGGATCAAGCTAGCTTCGCGAGCAGGAAAGCAGCAATAACAACTGCGTGCTTGTCCAGGCTCATGGCCAACATAGAAGGTCCCAATTATCCGGCAAGGAAACTACTGGTGGCGGTAGCCAAGGCAACGCTGCTCTATGCTGCACCAATATGGAGCAATGCCACCAAGAAAGGCTCTTACATAAAAGGAGCACTCGCGGTGGTACGGTCTATGGCCCTTAGGCTCATTAGAGGCTTCAGGAGTATATCCGGAGGCGCAGCACTAGCACTGGTAGGCATGCCGCCAACCGACCTAGAGATAAAAGATATTTGTCAGGTCCGAGAAGGTGCTACCCTGCTGGAGGCTCACGAGCGACTGATGGGAGAGTGGCAGAGCAATCGGCGTGGGCCGATTGCCGCCACAAAAAACTGGACTACCACCTTACCCAGTTCCTCACGGATCATGGTCGCTTTCGGGTAACCTACCCCGGTTCCACCACGTAGAGTCAGCTTAATGCCTCTACTGCCCCGATGCTGAGGAAACAGCAGAGCATGTACTCATGCACTGATCCAGGTTCACGGAGGAGAGGGTGCAGCTAAGGGCGCTGATCGGTATCACGCTCAGCCCTGGCGGCTTGATCGCGGCCATGATGGAGAACAGCGACTCTTGGGAGCGGGGACATAACATCATCAGAGATATGATGAAGCGGGTCCGAGCTGACGAGATGGCCAACAGAGCTAAAGGCTAATAGAGGCGACGTACACCTATATGGTGGCAGGAGAAAAAATACCCAGCGAAACCAGGGATGAAGGACGTACGCCTCTTGGCCAATTAACAAGGAAGGGAGAACAACCAAGCTCCACATCCTGCTCACCGACGAAATAACTTGACTGGCAGTCCCGGTGAGCTTGTAAAGGACGGAAGAGCATACGGAGGTTTTTGTTTTTAGTACGTAGGCATATATGGTTTTCCCGTATAACCATACCGTATGTGTGTAATACCCCTTTCCTTTGAGCTTCGTGTGGATTGTCAATCACCCCAGTCGAAGGCTTCTTTAGGTTTTTTTTTATTTGGGGTGGATCTATGATGCCATTCAGAAACCTGGATCTAAGTGAAAAAACTTTAAGTTCATTGATTTGTGCTCGGAGTTTATAAGCTTTACCCTTTCATATTTTTGTGGTGCTGAATGGGGTTTTTTTTTTTTAATTCTCTGGGCGCATAGTAGTCTGGGCGGGGAGGGACTAGGGGGTCAATGTTTAGGATACCTATGTTCAGTTGAACGTCGGTTTTTCTTTTGTACATCGCTGTGTTGTGGTGCTTTGAACTTTTGCAGCTTATTGATATTAGTTGTCTTTTCGGAGCTGGTGGTCAGAGCCACGCTACAGTGACGTACAAAATTGAATTGAAGGGAGTTAAGCTGATAACCTACCACGATACTACATAGTAGTATTAGTCTTATGGTGGCTTTGTATACAGGGTAGAATTTTGGATTTGATCCGCATTGTTTTTTTCACCAGTGAAGGTTGCTGTTGATGTCTCTTAAGACGTTTCTGTGAGGTTCATTTTCCAGTTTAGTTTCCTATAAAGTACTTAGGTACTTGTCTTCGGTGAATGAGAGCCTTTGGTAATTTATGGTAGGGGGGTTAAATCTAGATCAGTTTTAGTTGGGTTTATCCGTATTCCTTTTTTTTATCCAGTTGGACATAAGGACAGGATAATTACTTCTAAAGATAGTAGAAACGTCATCTGCATGGCCAATAGTCCTCCACCATCTCTGGCTTGTGATATAGAATAAAGTTGATAAAAATAGCCCCTAGGCAAGATGAAAGGACGCTCCTTTTTAAGACGTGTCTCAACTGATGTACTAAGTGAAAATGGACTTGAAGACGTCACAGTTATGTACGTGAGCAGTTGGTCGATGACTCGTTCCAAGTGGCGGTCTACCCCAACGACTCAGGGCTTCAGAAATGCCCTTTGCCCATTCTTCTATATTCAGAAATGCTACTTGTCATATTCTTTAAAAGATGCTAGAGAGTCAAGAGCCATCTCTGTCTTTCTGCCTTTTCTGTAGGCGTGTTGTGTGTCTGTGGTAATTCACGGGTTTCTTAAGAAGTCTGGATGGTCTTAAATCTTAAGGGGTTGTGAAAACAATCCGCCAAATTATCCTATAACTAACCTGCAGCTTATAAGTAACCGTATATACAGTTTCTTGCTCTCCTACTAATTTTGTAAATAACTCGGTAGCGATTTTGGCAGATGGCTTAAGCTTCAAGGTAGCAGTCGCATTGTTTGTATCGCAGAAATAAAAAAAAATGAAATTAATTAATTAATTAATTCAATTAAAATTAAAACAAATGCTTATTTCATTTTTAGATTATATTGGGTGAAGTAAAAGGAAACTTATATGTGTCCAATAGAAGGACACATCTTTATCTCGCTTTATGTAAGTACGCTCAGGTGTCGCAAAATGACGTTAGAATGAGGACATTTCGTACTAAAACGCTATTCTGACCGTTTTGTAATGGCTTGATTCAGTTTGGTTCGAGAACGCGTTTAAAATGGAAGTAGAGAAAAAGCCTCGATTTAACAGTTTTATACTCAGGAAGGGATTACAGGAGAAACTGGAGAAGCAGCTGAAGGAAATCAAGACCCTACTCCACCAGGATAGAAAGCACCTGACAAATTAATTAGTTTGCATCTGAATTTTTTTAGCACTAGTAACGCGTTTACGCCAATTTATACACATTACATACCAACACATGATTTCTGGCGTAAGTTTATTTTAAATAAATCTCTTAAAAATACCCGGCAATGATCAGGGATCTATAAAATTACTAGGTTTAAATTTTGTAAAACTCCGAATCCAAAACGAATCCTATTTATTTCAAATACGGAACCAGCAATCGAAGTATTAATTGTTAGCACGATTGTCGATACAAAATATAAAACCGTGCAAACATTTAATACCAATTTTCACGCTAATACACTTCATAAATATATCATAAAATTTGAAACCATTTCAGCATTTGATACGAAATACCCTAAAAATTCACAAAAAAAAAACACTACAGAGGAACAGTGCTAAACAAACTAAAATTCACACAAAAAATCCAAACACAATTTAAAAACATTATACACAACCTACAATGACATATTCGGTCTAGAAACCGAGCCCATGTCAGCAAAAAACCTTTGCAAATGCGAATCAAAGATGAAAGTAATGCAGAAGCTTAAAACTTGAAATAGATAAAAAAGTCGGACAACTAACCAGAGATGGTAAAGTAGAACCGTCCGTGTGGGTATACAATAGTCCACTACGCTTGGTTCCAAAGAAAAGTCTAACAAATACAGACAAATAAATATGGCGATTAGTAGTTAAGTAACTAAAGGTTCACAAACAACTGCTAGCACACAAATTCCTTTAATCGCGGATGGAAAATATTTGAATTATTAAAATACTTTTTATGCCTTGACTAAATGCCAGGTTTTCATCAGATAGAATTATCTACAAACTACAGAAATCTCACCTCATTTTCTATTCTTCTCATTTTGAAACTATTAGAGGGTATTCATTAACAACTTCGCATATTATTCGAGTCAAATCACTTGCCTGTGCAAAAAAATGTGCGACTCAAATGGAACGAAGAGTGCCACAAGAAGCTTGAACAATCATGCTTAAAAAGAATAAAGAAAAGCGAAAACTTTGTATGATAAAGAAAGATAAAGATTACTTAGAAATTGGTGACCAAGTTTTATTAAAAAGGAACAGATCTCAAATTGGAGACAAAATGAATAAAACCATTCGTCATATCAATAGAAGAAAATAACACAAAAAATTAGAGATAGTAAGAAAAAACAGATCCTATGCCCAAGGGGACCGTGAGGTTAACCATCGGATTAGCGGTATGGTCCCTGGGGCCTTTTTTGATTTTCAAGTGAAGATTACTCTTAGTTCCACCAAGGAACAGTTACCCATGACCGAACTCCTATACCAAAATTAAAGTCTTGCGCGTCTTTTAAGACTCATTTCAAGGCAATCGGTTAATTAATTTAAAAGTAATAGCTCTCTACTTTTTTTTCTTCTTATATCAGCGGTAAGACCCGTCATACAAGTATGGAATGTTTATACAAAAGCGATTTTTTTTGCAAAAATATGATTATTGTATAAAATAAATAATAATATATTATTAAAACCAAGTGAGAAAAGTTATCTTCGACTTGCCCTCGAAAACAAAAAAGTTTTCTATACAAAGACTTGTTTTCATATCGGTCGTTTGTATGGCAGCTATATGATATAGTGGTCCGATCCGAACCAAACTTTCACAAATCGTGTTTGGCTATATCAAATGAATAAATGTTGAATTCGGTTGCAATAGCTTGGAGAACAAAAAAGTTTTCCATACAAAGACTTGAAATCTGATTGATCGTTTGTATGGCAGCTATATTATATAGTGGTCCGATCCGACCGATTTTTAAACTTGATATGCGTGCAACAAAAATAATGATCTGGTAAAAATTTCCAAACGCTAGCTTTAAAACTACTGTCTATTTTTTGCATAGAAACAGACGGACAGAGGGACAGACCGACATGGCTATATCGACTCGGCTGTTGGTGCTGATCAAGAATATATATACTTTGTGGGGTCGGAGATGCTTCTTTTAATGCGTTACACATTTCTGGACAAAATTATAATACCCTTTTCAAGGGTATAATTAGGGTAAAACCAGTGTGGCAGGTGCTGACGTAAATCATTTGCGACTTTCATACCCTTGAGTATAACGCTTCAATTGCTTAATTCGTTACAATATTGAAACTACACTTACAAATAATTTAATATTGTATCATATAATTATTGTAATATTGTAATAATACATGATAAATTTATTATATATAGTTCTTCCTGTGATGAATGTTCAACTTAGACTAAGACGATGTTGCTGACAATGATTATGACTTATAATTATACAAATGTGTAGAAACAATGAAGAGTGCGTTGCCAATAGCAATATGTATATTTCTCACACTCCTTCTCAACGCAATTATACAAATTTTTGATCTACTTCATACCTAACATACATGTGCATACCATACTCACGTAAGAGATTTTTAATATATTGCTTATGGCCAACATTTATGTTGCCAGTCTCGCCTTTACGATCTTTTTCCATTCTAAGAAAATGGTTCATCAGTGACGTCGAATTCGTCAGCAATCGACATCTTTATTCTTTTTTGGTCATCTTTGCCGGTACTGGCCACAATCATGTCATCTACATACACCACTATGATGCCCAATGTTTGACCTTGTCGCCGTATGTATAGACACGGCTCGCTGGCGTAGGGGTTGAAGTCCATCTTCACCAAAACGGAATTTAGCTTCTCATTCCACTCACGCCCACTCTGCTTTAAGCCGTACAAAGATTTGTTCAGCTTCAACACACGCTCAGGGAACTTCTGGTCAACAAATCCCTCTGGTTGGCGCATATACACCAAATATCGCAGTTCACTGTTGAGATAAGCAGAAGAAACATCCATTTGATGAACATACATACCATGCTCAACTGCCAGAGCAATCACCAGCCTGATCGTAGAATACCTCGCCACTGGTGAGAAAGTTTCACTGTAGTTTATGCCAAAGCGCTGCGCACAGCTTTTAGCCACTAAACGAGACTTGAATTTATCCACCTCGCCATTTTTGTCACGCTTGACGGCGAACACCCATCTGCTACCAATGGATTTCTCTCCTTTTGGTATGTCAGTCAACGTCCATGTTTTGATGGCTTGTAGACTTGCTTTCTCCTTCTTCATCGATGACTGCCAAAATTAAAATTATCATCAATTCAAAGCTGCATCCACAGCACTGATATATCATCAGTTGTCAAAACATTGAGTATGTTATACTGCTTGCGAGGGCGTCCGGGTTGCCTAGTGTAGATAAGCTTTGGTCGTCCAGGTCCTCTCTTCCCGCAATCATCAGCTGTGTTGACTTCCAAATCTCCTTCTCCAATATTAGCTGCTTCTTGTTGCTGTTCATGATGATTCATACCGTCCAGTTACACATCTTCAACATTGTCGTCTATGTGACCTCAGTACTGTTTGTTGATCCCTGATCTCTCACACTGTCGTCTGTAAGGGAATCTTCAAGAAATATAACATCTCGTGCCTCTGTTACCTTCTTTGTTTTTGGGTCAAACATACGATATGCCTTTGCTGTTGCAGAATAGCCAATCAACACTCGCTCCCCACCTTTAGGTTAAAACTTCTTGCTGTGCGTCTTGTTAAGTACGATAGCTCTACTACCAAATATTCGTAAATGACTTACGCCTAGTTTCTTGCCATTCCATGACTCGGAAGGTGTCATATCGGTCAACGTCGAAGTCTCAGAGCGGTTGCGCAGATATGCAGCTGTATTTATGGCCTCTGCCCAAAAACTCTCGTCGAGATCAGCATGAATCAGCATGCTGCGTGTCATCTCCACCAACGTACGGTTCGCTCGTTTTGCCACACCATTTTGCTGCGGTGTATGAGGCACAGTAAGCTGCCTCCTTATACCATTGCTGTTTAGAAATTGTTGAAATGCGCTACTCAAATACACGCGCCCGTTGTCACTTCTCAGACACTTTATTTTCCTACCAGTCGATGTTTCCGCAATTGCTTTAAATTCTTTGAACTTATCAAAAATGTCACTTCGCGTCAACAAAAAACAGACGTAAACGTAACGTGATTTATCGTCAATAAAAATAGCAAAGCAACGAGCACCGCCAACCGAACTCTTATGCATTGGTCGACAAATGTCTGGATGAGATCTAATGAGTCTTTTGCCCGATTATAAGACTGCTTAGGAAATTGCTTCTCACTTATTTTGCACTTTGCGCAAGTCTCACACACATAGTTTTACATATTTATACATTGTTCGGATGTTAAGCCATGAACCATATGATTTTTCATCATTTTATTTATACTGGAAAAATTTAAATGGCCAAAGCGATAGTGCCATTTAATAAGTCCGTTTTTATCAGTTTGTGCGCTGAAACATTTTTGTTCGCTCGTTTCAAACAAAAACAAATCGTTTTGGTTCTTGGTAACACAAACAACATTGCCCGTGCGATTTTCATGCGTGCACAGCTATTCGAAATATTTACTGTGTATATTGTGTAATATTTCCCTTGTTCACCACTTTCGCCACGGAAATAAAATTACATTGAATGTTTTCAACCAGAAGTACATTGGTCAAATCAATTGTACTATATTTTCACTGTAAACGCACTGTTCCCATACCGATCGCTTCAATATAATTTTGTCCGGCCAACACATTTGTTTCTTTGTGCTCTTTGATGTGTATAAAAAGCGATTTATCGTTACACAAATGTGCAGTCGCACCACTGTCCAAGCACCAAATATTCTTTGAAAAACTATAGTTGTGGTTCGCAGCAGCAAACACAGAATATGACTTCTTATTATCACTCTCTTCATTATTTCTCTTTTCGTTTGTTTTCTTTGAACTTTTACAGTTATGTCCTTGACGACCATAACACCAGCACACTCGCTGCTTAAAGATTTTATTTTCTGAGACTGTACTTTTCTCACGTCGCGACGAAAACATTTTCTGCGATCCGCTTTGTTCTGTGTCTATATTGCGGCGCTCACCCTCTTCGAGTAATTTAATTTTTAACGTAGCCAACGTAGGTAACGAATCACGGGATTCAATGGCAACTACAAAATTGTCAAAAGATTCATCGGCCAATGTAAAATCAATTTCAGACAGTTTTTCAATTAAGTCTGAAAATTTAGCTATGTGCGATGCCATATTATCTGAGTCTGTCAACTTTATATATAACAGTTGTCTCAGCAAGTGAACACGACGTGCGGGACCTGCGGGCATATGGATTTCTTTTAGTTTTTTCCAAGCACTTACAGAAGTTACGCAATTCTTGACATTGTTTATTTGTGATGCCTTAATGCAGAGCATAATGCTCGCGAGAGCCTTCTCATCTTTGGCATCAAAATCCAATTTTTTTTCGGGACTATCACTTTTAAGTTTCACTTTTAGTCCACACACGTAGCCCCATAACTTGGAATGTATGAGCACGCTGTTCATTTGCACGGGCCACGCACCATAATTATAAACACAAACAGATTTTATTCAAGCTATTTTATCTCCGTCTATTCGTCGACTCGGTGACGCATAAAACAAAGAATGACGAGAAACTAATACTATAATTCAAATATAATAATACTTCTACATTTTCGTAATTTTTAGTTATATTTTCAATATAAAATCGATATAATATTATTGTTTTTTAAGGGCGAATAACAAACTTGAATGGAAACTTAAACGTTTTGTTTATATTTTAATCATTTTACCAATTTTAAAATCGGCTACTCGGCTATTTATATTTTTAAAATTTGAATATTCCTGCTGTAAAATAATATATATATAAATTTACAGCCCGAAAACTTACTTTACTATAGTCCTGATGATGATAGCAAAATTATGATAAGCGATTTTGGTTTATCAAAAATGGAGGATTCTGGAATTATGGCCACCGCATGCGGTACTCCCGGATATGTTGCTCCTGAGGTGCTGGCCCAAAAACCATATGGAAAAGCCGTTGATGTATGGAGTATTGGGGTTATATCATACATTCTTTTATGTGGGTATCCACCTTTTTATGACGAGAACGACGCCAATCTTTTCGCTCAAATTTTAAAAGGTATTATGATTTATAAGTAAAAAAGATCAAAATTAATTGTGTTATGCTTTTTTGAAGGGGAATTTGAATTTGATTCACCATATTGGGACGAAATAAGTGAATCAGCCAAACAGTTTATTAAGAACTTAATGTGCGTTTCAGTTGAAAGACGGTTTACCTGCAAACAAGCTTTGGGACATCCTTGGTAAGAAACTTAAATTTTTAAAGTTAATATTATTTATTTTATAAGGTTAATAACAATATTTTTTACCCTAAATTCGGTTGGTTTTTTTTTTCGAACTGCGTTATTTTTTAATACTAAACCGGTCTGTAAATATTAAATCCTTATGGGTATACCTTCTCTTATCCGTTTCGACTCGAGTTTGCAGTTATATTTGGTGTCATGGAATATAAAATTTTCTGCTTTGTATAGTATTTCAATAAGACTTTCCATAAGCCTGTCGAAAATCTCAAGTTTTATTAGTGATAGTCTAGAACATGCTAATTGTCAGTCTCCTATAGCGCTGGGATGGACTACTGTTGTAATGGGTGAGTCACGTTTCAAGATGTGATTTTTTATGCGGTATGCTGGGTGGGGATTCATTAAGTGAAAGCTGGTCGCAAAAAGCGAATTAGGAGCTTAGCGTAAAAAAGAAACATTGAAGATTCTTAGCCCGTCCTCTCAAATAACATGCAGTCCGAACCCCCAGCACCAGTAGGTATGGCAATATGACACATAAGCTGCTGTTTACCGCAACGTCCCTCACTTATATTTCTGTTATAGTAGTTCTCAGTACCATAGACACATAATGTTATATTTCACATGTTTCTTTCTCCAACCTTCCTCTATCTATCCTCAATATGTCCCCGCGATTTTCGGTCGAACGTTATACGGCAGCAGTTTTCGGTCGATTGAGCGGTAGGTTTTTATAAAGGACTATGCATTTTTCAAAAGTAAACGTAAATAAATCACATAAAACATATTTTTTCATATTTATTTTTTATTGTAAAGTGAACGTTGACATTATGTGTGAAACACTACATCATGTCAATGATGTAAGCATCGATTTTTATGAGGTAATTTTCGACCACTTTTTGACACATATTGGGCACTTAACCATAACTTAATGAATGTTGGTTTTTAAGTGCTAAAGAGTAAAGGGTTTATCTGCATAAACAGTATCGCGAAGTCCCACAAAGAAAGGTCCACCGGTGTCAAGTCTTATGATTTTGGAATTTTCTCTTGCAACAAAGTTGTGTTGCATGTGGCACCTTCTGTAACCGATCCAGTATCTTCCAATTTATTCACAATTGTGACAATTGCTTGCGTGGTTAGACAATTATGTAATCCATAATGTCCTCTTAAAGCACGATATGTGGCTGTGGCACAATCGCAATTTTTGTAGTAGGTTTAAACAATTTGTATGCGTTGTGCGATCGCTTGACTCCATTTTTGTAAATGTAAGACTTTCAACTGAAAAAATTGGCTTAACAACTTAGATTGATAGATGCCGTAGTCCACCCATATATTTTTGGTAGCTCCAAATGGATAACCCTCTATTTTAGTATATTATAATGTAGCTTTCTTTCTTTAGAATTAAAATCTTAACCTTAATATTTTAAAGAATACAATTTTGTACACTTTTGGATTCATTGCATTTATACAGGATTTCCGGAAATGAAGCTAGTAGCAAAAATATTCACGGAACCGTTTCAGAGCAATTGAAAAAGAACTTTGCTAAATCTCGTTGGAAGGTAAATGGCTTTTAAGCTAAAAAAACTTTAATATTTTATTCTATATTTTTAGCAAGCCTACTATGCGGCAACTGTTATCCGACAGATGCAGAAAATGGCGCTAAGCAGCAACAGCAGTGCAAATTTTGATTCAATTGGCAATACAAGTAGCCAAAGAGACTATAAGAATCCATCTGCATCGGGACCTTCAATTTCGACAACTTTACTAACACATGAATCTGCACAAAGTAGCACAACAGATATCAACAATTCAGATCGCTGCGATATAAATGGAGCATCATAGTAGCATAATTGATAATCATATTATTTCAATGTTTGTGGTTGTATCACAGCATCTTGTTTAACCGTTGGTCTATACATTAGTCTATAATAAAGCCGAACGGTTGCTGCAAAACAGGCGCGATGAACTTTTAATATACTGATTCTGTGCTCCATATCCTAGAATACATACAAGGTCTGTGGAAAGAGTATCGCGAATCTTTAATTTTTTTCAGACATTGTTTATTCATGAATATCTATTTTGTACCCTTCAAAGTAATTACCCTCGGATATAAACCACTTATTTCACGTTTTTACAAAATTTCGAAGCACTTTAAAATATAATTGTGATCTTGTCCAGCTCCTCCTACGATGCCGACTTTATCTTCTCAATTGTGGCGTAGCGTTGTCTTCTTACGGGTCTCTTTAGTTTTGAGAACAGGAAAACGTTTACGCCTTTCGCGCTAAGGAGCTCTGCTTCGCTTTAGGCCTATGCCCTCATCGTAGCCTTCTCAGCCGCCTAAGCTCGTTCATTGCTGTTGCAGCAAAGCTGTACAATTCCGGACAAAAGTCGGAGTTAAGTATGGAGTCCTATTCTGACTAAAGCGCACGAAGCTGAGTAGGATGTGCTCTACTGTTTCGACTATAACGCAACTTGGTCACAACTTGCCCGCCCAATCTATGATCACCATCCTAGAAGCGAGACCACGGTGACCTCTACAATCGAGGAATCATTGCCGGGTTGGAAAAATAAAGGATTAATACTAGATTTAATTTTGTTAAATAAATAAATAAATAATAAAGGATTACTCAACCGTACATACAATTTCATGTTTCTTGCTTTTTTGAGGATAACTAAATTACAAAAATAAATATTCTAACTCTAAAGCTCGATACAAAAATGGCTCAACGACTGACACATTTTTTATTAAACTTATTATTTAATTAAATTTATTATTTAATAATAAAGTGGAAAAGTTGAATCGTAATATTGTAATGATAATAATAATAATGTTCATAAAGATAGTAGTAATATGAGGGAGACTATTTTAATTGATTTAATAAAGGTTAGTGTAGTTTAGCTTTGGATATAATTCTTAAATCTCTATTATATTGACATTTTTATTGGGCCAAACTTTCTTTTAATCTAATACTTCAAGGAAATTAACAATAATAATGGAACTGTTTCTCGAGATAAGGTGTCGGTCATAGAATATGCGATTAATTCATTTAAAATTTATAAAATATCTTTAATTTTTTGAATAGCTTTTCAATTCATGACTTTTCTTTCTTCAAAAATGTTCTTTTTAGTAAGCCTAAGACTCAATAAAGATCTTTTACTTTTAGCAAATGTATATGGAAAATTTTTTGAGAATAATTTATCGCTGCGCGACTGTTACTTAGAGCTCGTATACTTTGGTTGCTCCAGCGACGATATATCGATCTTCTCGGCTAAAGTTGACTGATGTAACAGTGATGAAATAGCTAATAATAATAGTGCATTTTGTAAATAATAATTGAATTGAATTAACAGGGAGGCTAAACCTTCAATCATTGTAGAGAAGCATAGCCTGTCCATCTATAACTGCTAGTGATAAACCCCAGTGGATGACTGAGACGTAAATTCCGCCCATTAATGGCTGCTAGCGTTGAACCTCTGCTGGTGACTGAGGCGTAACTTCCGCCCAGTTATGGCTGCCGAATCTCAGCAGGTTATGTGTAGAGGTAGGGCGCAAACCGTAATTCAAAGTTGCGGTGGAGCACATTGAGGCAGAAACTCTTAATGCACGACGCTTTGAGAAATGAAGTTTCTCTGTTCTACTTAATCCCGGAAGTGAGATCACTAGGTTTTCTTTACTCCTGCGTACTGGCGTGTTATGCTTCAATCCCTCCTCTTTTCCTCGATCTTCAAGTGGACTCGCTCTGTCGCTTTTTGTCTCCTTTTTTTCATACTTATTGCATTATTTATTGGATCCTCTATTATTGAGACTAACAATAATTATTCAAATCTTATTATATAACTTAGATTATTATCAATGTAGAGTAATTGTAATAGTAATAGGCGGCCCTAGGATTTCTTTTCTGGGCTGAAGAATCTTTGCGCTTCAGTCAGCTCTGACTGCAAACTCGCATAAGCGACTTCGCAAGAGGGTTTCCGTGTGCGATGAGCTTTTCTTGATTTGTACTCTTTATACCCTTGAAGAGGGTATTATAATTTTGTCTATATTCTTGATCAGCATCAACAGCCGAGTCGATATAGCCATGTCCGTCTGTCCGTCTGTTTCTATGCAAAAAAAAGACAGTAGTTTTAAAGCTAGCGTTTTGAAATTTTTACCAGATCATTATTTTTGTTGCACGCAGATCAAGTTTAAAAATCGGTCGGATCGGACCACTATATCATATAGCTGCCATACAAACGATCAATCAGATTTCAAGTCTTTGTATCTAAAACTTTTTTGTTCTCCAAGCTATCGCAACCGAATTAAATATTTATTCATTCGACATAGCCATACATGATTTTATAAAATTTGGTCCGGATCGGACCACTATATCACATAGCTGCCATACAAACGACCGATATGAAAACAAGTCTTTGTATGGAAAACTTTTTTGTTTTCCAAGCTATTGAATTCAACATTTATTCATTTTACATAGCCATACCAATAATTTGAAATTTTGTAGAGATCTGCAAGGGTATACCATCTTCGGCAAGCCGAAGATAACTTTTCTGACTTGTTTTATCTGAATTTCCTCGTTGGCAAGATTTATATGGAGGTCTCTGTGGAAGCTTTCGCTGCGTGGCCCAGTGATAGTTCGCAGAATCATCGCTCGCTGTATAATTTCAATGTTGGTTTTTGAAGCGTTTCCCCATAGTTCGCAGCCGTATGTCCAGATGGATTTCAGCACTGTATTGTAGAAGAGAACTTTGTATTCCAGACTAAGAGGAAGCTGCTATGAAGCTGTTTTAAGCTTCATATGAGTCCTCTTGGATTCCATATGTCGCCTTTCTGTTCTATTTTGTTCTGTTCTGTTGCCTATGCTGGGCATCTAAATCTTCTAAGTATTGCGGTATCGTCACAAAATGTTGAGGTGGTGAGCTGATAGTTTGTAGATATGTCTGCTGTGTATAGGGTGTAAAGAACGGGGCCCAGAACACTACCTTGGGGGACTCCAGCATTGATAACGCGGTCATGTGAATTCGAACTGTTACACCTGGTTGAGAACACTCTTTTAAAGATATAAGATTCGAGCATTTTGTGTGTGTTCTGGGGAACCAATTTCATTATCTTGTGCTTTTGTCCTTCCAGCCAGCGATAAAATTCTTGTGCAAAATCTAAAAATATCGCTTAGTAGTATTCGCGGTGCTCGAAAGCGGTACGAATTTATTTTGGGATGCGTTGATCTGTTCGATCGTTCATCATTCCTGTTGCCCATCTCGTCCGTGCCGACACGCTTCATCATATGGATGACGATCTCATATGCCCTCTCCCAGACTACGTTGTCCGCCATCATAGCGGAAATCAAGCCTTTCGGGCTGAGAGGTGCCCCAGCGAGTGACTCTAGCTGGGCCTTCTCCACGACGAACCTGGAGCAGTGCAGAAGAATGTGTTCTGCTGTTTCCATTGCGTCTATGCAATAGAGGCACTGGGCTGTATCCACGTGGTGGAACCTAAATAGGTAACCTCGGAAACATCCATTGTCCGTGAGAAACTGGGTCATGTGGTGTTTGTGTTCAAACTTACAACATTTCGTTAGGTTAGGAATAAGCTGGTACGTCCACCGCCCTCGTTGCGAATCTTGCCACCTGTTCTGCCAGACTCCTCGAATCCACTCTCGAATCCACTCTCGAATCCACTCTCGAATCTCTGTCTGTGTAACCCCTTCTCGCGCTAGGTTTGGCCCTGTATCTCCAGGTCAATGGGTATAATACCTGAAATGGTGTGTGCCGCGACATCCGATATGGTTCCCAAGCCTCTGATGAGTCTGAGAGCCATTGTCCGTGACAGTGCACGCGCACTATCCAAGTAGGATACTTTGTTGGTAACCCAGCACCATATAGGGGCAGCGTAAAGCAGCGTGCCTTTGTAACCGGCACAAGCAGTCTCCTAGCCGGGAATCTGGGTCCTCTCACGTTGGGCATGATTCTTGCCAGGGCCGCAGCTGTTATTGCCGCTTTTTTAGCATACATTGCGAGGTCCTTGAAAGAGAGCCTCCGGTCTATTAGGACTCCCAAGTACTTCAGCGTTCCTGATGAAACGGTTTCTACTCCCTTGACTTCGACCAGCATGCGCTCAACGGTCTTTCTGCTGCTCAACAATGCTCAATATCCCATCGTACATAATGTTCCATGGGATCGGTCCAAGTACCGACCTTGAGGAACACCTGCGGAGACTTGGTGACTTCTTGGACCAGCTTCTGTTACATACCATAACACACGGCTCCTGTAGTAGTTGCCAATTACACTCCGTATGTATCCGGGTATACCCAAGTAGCGCATTGTTTTTTGAAGTTTTAGTAAACATGCAGCTGATATGGTATGCTTAGTTGTAAGAGATTCGCGGGTGAACATTAATTAATTACGCATATTTACTTGAAGAGGGCTAAGCGCAGCGTTTAAAACTTGAAACGGTAGTAGATAGGTCGTAGAATGTGTTTTTAGCTTCAGTTACTGTAAAATTAGTGGCTTGAGTTCCTCTTTATGACTAGGTTTACGGTGTAAGCAAGGTGCTGTATTGAGTCCTGGTGTGATGCTTTTGTTAATTAACTTAATAATCAATTACTTAAACTTAATCAACTCAAACTTAATAATTAATAATCACTCAAACTTGTGTATAAGTGTGATTCTAGAAAACTTCACTTTCGTTTATGGATTACCGGTTAAACGTAACTACGCTAATTTGGCAACAACGAAAGGGGAGAACAAAAGGCTTATCTCTAAGAAATGTCTAGAGAGGAATCTAGAGAGTCTCTAGAACAAACAAATAAAATTGGATAATAGATTCAGATAATAATCCACTTTGTATAAAACATTTATGAATCTCGGTTTAAAAAAACTTTTTTGTAAAGCAAAACTCTATAGAAACGAATATAAAATTTAAAAGGAAAATATTACACGGGATCAAAAATTGCACTTAAGCTTAAAACTAGGGGAATACAATCATTTCGTTTGGGTAGGAGATTTCGTTCTTGCCAAAGATTATGATTACGATTCGGGGAGATTACTAGTGCACGTGACGGTAACGTTATGGCCGTTGAGATAACATAACAAAATGCGGTAGAAAGGTTAGATAACATAATGTTGTGGTACTGGCTTTGTAGATGGGGCATTCGAAACCACCATGGTACTTGTCCACGTCGCTGCTGCAGATCAGGCATCTTGGCGGCGCTACGCAGCCCTTTGTCTTATGCCCATGCTCGCCGCATCGTAGGCAGCAGTCCGAGCGATCGACTGACTTGCAGTTAGAAGCCCGGTAGCCGTATTCCAGGCCCCTGAAGCATCTTATTGGACGTATGTCCTGGACGATGCGGCAACGTGACCATCCCACGGTTACTACACCTTGTTGGATGACCGCAATGGCATCGTTCGCGCTCATCAGCACAGAGGCTATCTGGGTTCCGTCCCGCATCCTGCGAAGGCCTCTCACATTCTCTAGTTTCAAGAGGATTCCCTGGAACTCGTCCAGACCGCTGCAGGTTAGCGCAGCTCTTTACGCACCCATGCGTACCTAAGCCAGCTCTTTGATGAGCGTCGCTTGTAACTCACTCTTGAAGTTGGGGATGTCTGCGGAGCTTTCCCTTCAATTTCCAGCAGCACTTCTCCCTGTTGCGTCCTCCTTATTTTACGCACGTGCTTACCGAATTCGCTGAGGCTCGGAACTGATTTCATCTTCCGGAGCATATCAGTTTACGTAGTCTCGCCCGTTTTCTTCAGGATGAGCGCCTCTGGTTTTTTGCACAAGCTCTTGGCCTTCACTTTCGCCCACTCTTCGTCCTTGTTAATGTTCTTAGCGACAGACGCGTAGCTTACCGGCTTGGAGTCCTCCTTTGTGGGTACCGTCTTACCGTTGACTTTGGTGGAAGATATGAGGTTGCACGTTTTGGGCACATGCACTTTCGGTAATGCCTGTTTGATTGGCTCCGCCTGGCTGAGATTTGCTTAATGTGCCTCCGTCTGGGTGGCCGTACTCCCCTTGCTTCTTTGCGATACCCTCCTGCAATTCTATAGCTCTGTTGTTGAGAGCCGATAGTTCTATAATCACTCCCTTGGTCTTCCTGGTGACATGGCGCTGGGTCTAAAAAGCTGCAAGCAGTGTGTTGATCTTGCCATTCATCCTGGCAAGAATACTCCGCAGGTCCTCATTCTGATACGCCGCGATCAGGTTCGTAGCCCGTTGTGTCGATCCAGATGTAGATTTCGCTCTGGTCTTTAGCGACGGCACGCTGATGAGGTCCATAATCCTCTTCTGGCTAGTAGGGTAAGCCAGGTTTTCCACCTATGCAGCACTGCATTCGGCCGATATCGCAGCGGTCGGAACTCGGATTCCTCGACCTCGACCGTCTGGAGCTTCTTCTGAATGGGTCGTCGATGGGGGGCAGTGCCCCCCGCTGGAATATCCATTTGGTATCCAGCGACAGCGGTTAGGCTTTTACAGATGATGAGCACCAAGGATCCCACGTAGGCCACGGATTTCTTCTAGGCGTTCACCGGTGGAGGTTATTCCGCCTCTTCTCGGACACCAGAGCTTCTACTTAGGCACCGCGACCTTTGTGTCTTCTCTTCTAATAATCGGTTCACTCAAAAAATTTAAATTCAAAATCCAATTCAAATTTAAACTTTTATGGATTCGCGCCCTAGCAGATATGGCAGCGTTGTTGATTTGACCAGATCGTCCTCTGCAGTAAGTTGGCTGTACTAACAGCTGTTTACACAGCTGGGGCGGCCACAACCAAATAATTGCCAAATTAGACAATTTGCCACTTCTTGGAATTCGGCCTCTATAACATGTCTCGATCGCTCAGACGAACAATTGCGCAACACCACTATGTATCTCTGCGCAGTAACCAATTTATCCGGCCAAGTTTATACCGAAATACGATGATTTTCGCGCAGCGTAACTTAAACACGTTCGTATCAGAGCTGAAGCTTGTAGATTGGGTGAACTTCATTATGTCTGGCTCTCTGGGTCCAACTCGATTTTGAACATTGGTTGTGGTACGTTATTTTTTTATTAGTAAGTTTATAATCATTTTTGCATTAAAGTTCTTTTCCTTAAGCGCTTCTACGACTTAGGTGGTCGAAAAAGTTGCCTCAATTCCTTTGAGAACAACCTGTAGGCCCCTTGCGATTTTGAGTAGTGGTATGTATACAAGTTTTTTCCTGCTTCATCCAAGAATTAGAAGTTAAATTTTTCGGGTTAGAGCTGATTGACCGCTTGCTGTCTGCAGGTGTCGCGGAGACGTAACAGAAGTACGCGTTGTGTCGTTGCAATGAGAACCGGCGATTGTCTTGCTTAGTTGTCGCTGAGCGCGAGTGTCGTTCTGGCTCATAGTTTTTTTCTCAAATAACCTGCAGTCCCGAGGCCCAGCGCTA
This sequence comes from Drosophila ercepeae, assembly GCA_018150545.1. Classification (NCBI taxonomy): domain Eukaryota; kingdom Metazoa; phylum Arthropoda; class Insecta; order Diptera; family Drosophilidae; genus Drosophila; species Drosophila ercepeae. The sequence continues at coordinate 1,978,777 of JAECWL010000023.1, read as the reverse complement.
GTAGGTGTCGCAATATGACACATAGCGGTTGTTGCCCGCGACTTCGCTCACTTATATTAATGTTATAGTAGTTCTTAGTACCATAGAAACATAACGTAACATTTTACATGTTTCTTCCTCCAACCTTCCTCTATCCATCCCCAATATTTACCCGCGATTCACGGTCGAACGTTATACGGCAGCAGTTTTCGGTCGATTGAGCGGAAGGTTCTTATAAAGAACCATCCATTTTGCGGTTTCAAAAGTAAACGTTCATAAAACACATAAAATTATTTGTTTTTTATATTTCTTTTTTATTAAAAAGTGAACATTGACATTATGTGTGAAACACTACATCATGTATGTTTTATGAGGTAATTTTCGACCACTTTTTGTCACATATTGGGTCTTGCAACAAAGTTGTGTTTATGTGGCACCATTCTGTAACCGATCCAGTATCTTCCAATTTATTCATAATTGTGCCACAATTGTGAAAAAGAAGTTTTCTAAATATCGTTGGAAGGTAAATGGCTTTTAAGCTAAAAAAACTTTAATATTTTATTCTATATTTTTAGCAAGCCTACTATGCGGCAACTGTTATCCGACAGATGCAGAAAATGGCGCTAAGCAGCAACAGCAGTGCAAATTTTGATTCAATTGGCAAAACAAGTAGCCAAAGAGACTATAAGAATCCATCTGCATCGGGACCTTCAATTTCGACAACTTTACTAACACATGAATCTGCACAAAGTAGCACAACATATATCACCAATTCAGATCGCTGCGATACAAATGGAGCATCATAGTAGCATAATTGACCCATCCAAATATTGAACCCTATCCTAGCTAAAGCGCGTGCAGCTAAGTAGTATGTGCTCTACCTTTCGACCGTGCCACAACTTGGTCACGACTTGCCCTCCCAATCTTTAATCGCAATCCTAGCAGCAAGACTACGGTGTCCCCTACAATCGAGGAATCATTCGCCAAGTTGGAAAAAAAAACAATTACTCAATAGTCATTTTAAATTCGTTTTAATAAATATAATACATCATTTTATTTTTCTTGTTTGTTTGAGGATAACTAAAGTACAAAAATAAATATTCTAATTCTAAAGCGCGATTGGAAAATGGCTCAACAACTGACACAATTTGTTATCAAACTTATTATTTAGAATAATATACTGAGAAAGTTGAATGGTAATATTGTAATGATCATTAAATAAACAAACCGTTGAACTTTATGCACGTCGGCCTATTATCGCTCCGTAATTTTGAACTCGGAACACGTTCGAACGAACTAGCAACCTATATCAGCTCCCAACTGATTTAATCAACCTGCTGTATCGCGAAGTGGTCCACAAATTGAATAACACCTCAAAAGTTTTATTTTAAACGCGATAAGACTGTGATTCGCGAACAACAACAACAAAGTAACCAATAATCGTTGCTTTGTTTTGTTATAACAAGCTGCTTACCGCTCTCTATCGCACTCCCCCTTTTGTGGAGCTTCTTCATCTTCCTCTGGATTGACGCTGCTCCTGCTGTTCGCCGAAATCGCTCCCACGTTATCGTCGCTGGATCACTCTCTTCATCGTACATTCGCTGGACCATTCTGTTTTTGAGCGCATTATCTCTTTCATTACCCAAAATGTTTTTGGTTTGTACGTCAAAGAGATGCGAATTTGGAGGATCTATTACCGTCGACTCCTATCTAACTTGCTGGCTATGCGACAATTCCTCGCACATGAAATGCGCTGGTGTTGGTCATTAGGGCCGACTTGGTGATCTCCTGGGCAAAGGCATCGGTTTGACATGGTCCTGTTTGGCCTGTCGAGAGATTGAAGGCGAGATGCGCACGTTTATGCGGCAAACTCGAAATGGTTTCCGGGAGGTTCGGGAACAATTTGCCTCATTAAAAGAGCAGTTTCTAAACCTCGAATCTCTATTTCTGGATCTTAAACTACTAAGCGAATCACAACGCCGGAATATTCCTAATAATAACCAGAATTTGAATATATGTACCACTCCAGCCACACATTTGCCAATGAGCAATGTTATAGTTGATGCCTCTGGCGAACAGCCACCCATCCTAGCTATTCAGAAACCTGGTTTTCCCACTGCAAAATTTGATACGCCAGAACCTGCCAGTAGGAATCTCCCACCTGGTCCCAGGCTTGACAAATCTACAATAGTCATATCACCACGCCAGCCTGCTGCTCCATCACTGCGCCTGCCTGCCGCCGCAACTACCCGCCTACCCGTTGTAAAATCACCAAAGCCATTGACGGGTGTTCCATCTGAATCGCGATCTTCTGGACTTACGCTGAAAGCTGTGGCTCCCCGCAAATCCATCTTTGTATCGCGGCTTATGCCTAATGCCTCTACAGATGACGTTAGGTATCACCATCCAAACAATCTAAATATAGCTCCCTCAGAACTTTTTGTGACCAAATTTAATTTTAAGCATAAACGTAGCATATCCTCATTTAAAATAACTTTACCAGAAGCTTCCCTTGCTAAATCTTTAGATCCTGCTACGTGGCCCGAGCACAGTATTGTCCATGAATTCTTGACCAGAGATTCTCAAGGTTCGAGATCAGTTACTATTTCAAAAATACTAAGCAACAAGATTTTTTTTTGTTGCTTCCAAAACGTTCGCAGTATTCTTGGAAAACTGAACTTACTTTATACTAACAGTGCTTCCTTTGACTTCGATGCTATTGTGCTAACAGAATCCTGGCTAAACTCCACTGTCATAGACAATGAAATTTTGGTATCGAAGTACACTATCTTTCGGGAAGATCGCCCAACCTTTGGAGGTGGCGTTCTGATTTCCGTACACAACATCTACTCAGTTAAAAGTATTACTAATACTAATCCTTTCGGAATTAGTATATTACTGAATTTTTAGCCGTTAAAATTCATTCTAAGTCCTTTAACCTTTTCATCACCTGTTCCTATATTCCTCCTCTGAGTGATGCAATCATTTATATGCACCACTTAACTGCCATTAAATCAGTTTTGTCTCTGCTAAATGATGCTGATCTTATTCTAGTTTTGGGGGATTTCAATCTGCCCCTCATTTCATGGATCAACTCGGACGAGGATAACTCGCTGTTACCCACTAACCAAAATGACTTCCTTGATGGCTTAGCCGACTCTGCCGTTTTCCAACTGAACCCTATAAGGAACTCCCGTGGCAGGTCGCTTGACCTCTTTTTCTCAAATACTACCTCCTCTGCCACTAAAGCAAGGTCTCCCCCCTTATCTACTCCTGAGGACTGTCACCACCCAACACTTTTAGTCTCGCTAATTATTGACTCTCCTGAAGTCCCCCCCCCAGTAATAGCGAGCAGCTTCGTCAAAAATGCTTTAAAAAAACTAACTATTGTGACCTAAGAAATCACCTGACTAATATTGACTGGAGTTATCTTTCTAGTTTCAGCAATATCGAGGAAGCTACAGACTCTTTTTATGAAGTAATTCATATCACCATAAATAAATCTGTTCCTGAAACATAAGCTCCATCAACGTCTAAACCTCCATGGTTTAATTAGCACCTCTCTCTCCTTGAAAATAGGAAATCTAGAGCTTACAAAAAGTCATTAAAGTCTCCAACCTTGTTACATCTATCTAATTACCTTCTAATCCGAAACCAGTTTGTTGACCTTAACAATCAACTATATAAAAATTATATTTCTAAATGCAAACTCAAATTTTGCAACGATCCAAGCTCTTTTTACTAAACACAAATCCAATCTTTTCCCCCCTTCCCTCTCATATAATAATACTTCCGACTCTTCGCATCTCGGCATTGCTAATCTTTTTGCGTCATTTTTTTAATCAACCTACTCATCTAATTCATTTGATCCCTCCTCTAACTATCCATATCATTTACCCTACATAAATAACATTTCCCTTTCTAAATTCCACTGTCATGATGTGTTTACGGCTCTTTCATCAATTAAAATCTCATTTTCACCAGGCCCAGACAACGTACCTAGCTGCATCCTAAGAAGGTACTCCGATCTTCTCATCTTACCTCTTACTATACTATTTAACCTATCCTTGGAGCAAACTTCCCTACCCAAATTATGGAATGAATCATACCTTATACCAATTCATAAAAAAGGCTTCCATTGAGAATTACCGCTGCATTGCTAAGCTTTCTGCGTTTCCCAAACTTCTAGAGAAACTCACCACTTTGCAACTGCAACATGCATGGAAGAGCATAATCTCACCTGCACAGCATGGCTTTGTCAAGCTTCGCTCGACAACAACTAATCTACTTCAATTTTTGTCTATAATCAACGGATGTTTTCAACATCGCTTGAAAACTGATGTAATTTATACTGACTTCAGCAAAGCATTTGATTCAGTTAATCATCAGCTTTTGCTACGGAAACTCTCGCTTATTGGTTTTCCACCAAATATCCTGATGTGGGTTGCTTCCTACCTTTCAGATCGAACCCAGAGTGTCCTATTTAAATCTACCAAGTCGCAGGTCATCCATGTCTCATCGGGTGTCCCTCAGGGTAGTCATCTAAGACCACTGTTGTTTATACTCTTTGTGAACGATCTTCCCAATGTGATTAGTTATGCCTCTACGCTTATGTATGCTGATGATGTCAAGTTATGCTATTCCTTCTCGGAACATTTCCTGCACAGGCATCTGCAATTAGACCTTGACGAAATTTATTTGTGGTGCTTAAGTAATCTTCTGTTCCTAAACTGTTCTAAATGCAAACTTATGACATTCCATCGCAGTGTTATTGTATCTTATGTATCGCTTATTGTATCTTACTCTCTCGAAAATCACGTCCTTGATCGTGTTTCCACAATCAATGATCTTGGAGTTCTTTTTGATCATAAACTTAAGTTTAATAATCACATTTCTGTGACAGTGAATAAAGCCAGAGGAATGTTAGCCTTTATTAAGCGATGGTCTAAAGAATTTATCGATCCTTTCACCACCAAATCCCTGTATATCACCCTAGTTCGTCCTATCTTTGAATACTGCTCGTGCGTTTAGAGTCCTCAATACTCCTCTCACCAAAATAGTATTGAGTCGGTGGAAAAGCAGTTTCTGCTATTTGCACTAAAAAACCTAAACTGGGATCCTGATAATCGTCTCCCGCCGTACCGTTGCAGGCTTAAATTGTTAAAGTTACCTCCACTGAAGGAGCGCCGAACCTGTGCTGGGGTCATGTTTCTACACATGCTAATCCATTGCATGGGTGATTCTAAACACCTTCTAAACCAACTATATTTTTCCATCCCTAATAGGAAAACTATGTCTCTCCGACCCCTATGGTTACCTATCTGCAGATCCAACTTCACTGAACACGACCCCTTTCGCACTATTTGTAAAAACTATAACCTCTTATCACATACTCTATCCCCTGAACTCTCTCTTATTGTTAATAAACTAAAAATCATAGAATACCTCCTAGAATAGTTATATTGTAGTTTAATTTATATTTTTATTCATAATTAGCAGATCTTTGTTAAATTTTCGTTTAATAAATAATAAATAATAAATAATAAATAAATAATAATAATAATGTTCATAAAGATAGTAGTAATATGACGGAGACTATTTTAATTGTTTTAATAAAGGTTAGTCTAGTTTAACTTTTTATACAATTCTTAAATCTTTATTATATTAACATTTTTATTGAGCCAAACTTATTTTGCTTTTAATCTAATACTTCGAGGAAATTAACAATAATAATGAAACTGTTCCTTGAGATAAGGTGTCGGTCTTACAAAAATTCGACTACTTCATTTAAAATTTAAAAGTAATCTTTAACTCTTTAAAAAGCTTTTTAATTCATCAGTTTTCTTTTGCTGTGTTATCTGCAAAAATTTTTTCTTTATTACGAGGATTACAGCTTAAGGCTTAATAAAGAGCAAATGTTAAGGGAAAATTTTTTGAGAATAATGTACGGGTATCCTTCGTATTCTAAGGTTGATAAGTGAAGGACCAGGCTTTTAGTAGTGTATATTCACACTCTTAGAGGAATATTGACGTACGCCTGCACGCAACGCTGACTGTATTCAAAAACAAGTGATAATCAACTTCAACCCCGACGGACGTGTTTCTAACAAAGCTTCAGTTAATATTGAAGTCTAAGTGCAAAATTCAAGCCCAAGTGAAACCATTATATAAAAGCGAAAAGACGCTAATACATATTTATATGTGTTTTAAAAACCCTATATATTCCTGTGAATAAAATAAACAAAAAACAAGTGAAAACAATAATCGAAACATATGAGCGCACCCGGCGCTCAAAATCAGAAGCGAGAGCTTCAAGCAAAACAAAACAAAAACAACTTCTACGTCTCACTCACCCACATATCAAATCACACAAACAATTATCAAAACTTGCACCCGCAAAGTGATGAAAGAGCGCGATCTTGCTCTCCAGCATTGGAGAGACCCAACAGTTACTCTCAGCAACGAAGACCAGAATGCGCGCCAAATTTACCCGCGCGTATACCAACAACAACTTCCGCCATACTAATGAACACACACTCAAGTCTCCCGCTCACAGCAGTTACGCTCTCAGCTTTCCCACTCTCAACTCTACCGCTCTCAGCAACTTCAGACACAAATACCACAACTACAGCAACTATAGCAACAACAACTACAGTTTGCTATGCTTCAATGCCGATACGCTCTTCTTCAGCGAATATTAAAACACCCACAACCTCAATACCTGCTCCAACAACAATAAACAAAACTCAATCCTCTCTCCCAAACCAACAAAACTTAAAACGTCACCAAGACAACCAGTCTCCAAACGGTTCCAAAGATCTTTTAAATGGCAACAAGAAACAGAAGAATAAAGCTCACTCAAAAAACACTCAAAGAGTACTGGCTAGCCGAGCCAAACTCAAGCAACCGCTTTGAGTTATTAGCACAAGATGATGAAGACGAAAACCAAACTGACAATGGGACAAATGCAACTATAAATACGCAAATTGAGCACAAAAAAGCAAACCTCCCCCCCCATATATGTTCAAAACGTTGAAAACATATACGCACTAACTACTGCTTTAAATTCATTGGAAGAAACACGATATGAACTAAAAGCACTGTCAACTAATGAAATAAAAATACAGCCACTAGAAACTACTCACTATCAGAACATATTAGGACTATTAAAAGATAAATCGACAAAATACTACACCTTCAGACCAAAAGACCAGAGAGGATTTAAGGTAATCCTTCGTAACGTCCATCATGCTACAGACAAAGACGATATTATAAATGAACTAGCTCAGCAAGGGCATGAAGTTATAAATTTACACAACATCCAGCGCTACGACTCCAAACAACCATTGCCTCTATTCTCTATTGAACTCAAAATGAAAGACAATAATAAAGACATTTATAAAATTGAGAACCTTCTTCATTGCAAAGTAATATTTGAGCCCAATGTACAAACTGCCAAAAATATGGACATACCAAAAACTACTGCACCAAAGACCCAACTTGTGTAAAGTGCGCTGGAAAACACAGCTCCTCATCATGTACTATTAATACAAGATCGGACCGAACAAGTATTAAATGTGCACTATGCAGTGAAAACCACACTGCAAACTATAAAGGTTGTATGGTGTACAAAGCACTGCAAATCCAAAAAACCCATCTCTTCGGAAAAAAGAAATACCGGTAACAGAAACAAATCAACAAACGACACAATAAAGTACAACAAATAACGTAGCAAGCTTAAGGACGCCAGCTATATCCTATGCCGAAGTCTTAAATAGAAACCAAGTAACTAGCCATCAAACCAACTCAGCAATCCAAACTGCTATTGTACCTGATATACAGCCTGCTCCAACTCAATTAAGCCAAACCGCACAAAATGATTTTGACGAACTAAAACAAATGATGAAACAATTAATAGCCCAAACAACAAATATGATGAACATTGTCACGCTTCTATTATCTAAACTTGACAAATAAACACCTAAAAATCGCCATCTGGAATGCTAACGGACTTTCACGCCATTTACTTGAACTAAAAACATTCTTAAATGAAAAGCTAATTGACGTCATGCTCATTTCTGAAACACACTCAACTGAGAAAACCTATATAAACATACCTAACTATAATATATTCTCTACTAATCACCCGGACGGTAAGGCCCATGGTGGTACTGCAGTAATAATTAAAAAAAGCATAAAGTGCATAGAGCTCGATGGATTCAAAAAGGACTACATACAGGCTACTACTATATCGACCTCAGACACAACGGGTCCAATAAATATATCTGCAGTTTATTGCCCACCTAAATTTAACAATACAAAAGGCCAAAACATCGATTTTCTAAAATCAATCGGTATTTGGCAGGAGGTGACTATAATGCCAAACACATAACATGGGGGTCCAGACTAACCACTGCAAAGGGAAGACAACTGTATGAAGCAATAAGAAGCAATAATAGCCGTGCCCTAAGCACAGGCGAGCCGACTTACTGGCCAACTGACACAAACAAACTACCGGATTTAATTGACTTCTGCATAACAAGAAATATAACTTGCGATAACCTAACAATAAAATCATGCCTAGACCTCTCCTCCGACCATTCCCCAATATTAATAACGTTACATGGTGGGGTAGAAGAAAACAACAATGACCCCCCTTTATTTAACCACAAAACAAACTGGAATATGTTTCGTGAGATTTTGGAACAGAACATGGAAATAAATATCTCTCTAAAGACAAACAATGAACTGGACTCCGCAATAGCATATTTAAATGACAACATCATATATGCAGTAACGCAATCGACACCATCTATAAAAATGATTGTATTAAAGAAAACTCCCGCCTTTATTAAAGACAAAATCAGGCAAAAGCGTAAACTTAGGAAGATATGGCAAAGAACTAGGCATCCAGAAGATAAAAACAAACTTAATAGAGCAACAGACGAGCTCAAGAGAATTCTCAGGGCAGACAAAGATAACCGGCTACAATACTACCTTAGCAACCTTGGAACTTCCTTATCTGCAAATTATTCTCTGTGGAAAGCGACCAAAAAATTGACGAACTCAACTATACACAAGCCGCCTATAAAAAGAAACAACAACACATGGGCGAGATCAAACAATGAAAAAGCAGACACTCTTGCTGAACACTTTAAAACATCATTTACCAATGACATGGACAACGGCAACGCTGAGCTTCCAACACAAATCACCAACTCAAATTGTGCAATTAAAACTATAACAAAGGCAGAAATTAAATCTCACATAAAACAAATTAAAAACAAGATAGCCCCCGGATATGACTTAATCGGAGGAAAAGTTCTTAAAGAACTACCAGACGCTATAATCACCTATATTAGAAACCTGTTTAACGGAATCCTTCGATTGCAATACTTTCCCATAACTTGGAAGGTAGGCCAAATTAAAGCAATTCCAAAACCAAATAAAAACGCCAATATTGTAAGTTCGTACAGACCAATCACTTTATTACCTGTCCTCTCAAAAGTATTTGAAAAAGTCCTATTAAATAGAATCGAGCCAACCCTAAAACAAAAAAATATAATACCTCCTCACCAATTCGGCTTTCGGAAGCAGCACTCGACTGTCCAACAGGTCCATCGAGTAATTAACAAAGTTTTGCTATGCTGTGTACTTGGAAATTGCTAAAGCATTTGACAAAGTATGGCACAAAGGACTGCTGCATAAGCTAAGAAATATACTAACAGATAACCTATATACCATCCTACAAAGCTATATAACGAACAGATATTTCTATATTAAATATGACAATGAATGCTCAGATGTTATGCCAGTGTCAGCGGGTGTTCCCCAAGGTAGTGTGCTTGGGCCCATCTTATACCTGATTTACACCTCCGATAATCCAGCGTCAACTATCCCTGGATCAATAATTGCTACGTTCGCAGATGATACTGTGTTAATGTCGTCAAGCGCGTGTGAAAAAACAGCTGCAAGTACACTACAACAAATCATGACACAAACAGTATCCTGGTTTGAGAGATGGGGTATCGAGATAAATAAAGACAAAACTCAACAAGTAATATACACAAAACGAAAACCCAAAAACTTCGCAATTAAAATCAACGACAATCAAATATTGTTACGCCCATATGCCAAGTACCTTGGACTAACTATTGACTCAAAACTGACATGGAAGCAGCACATTCTAAATAAACGAAATGAAATAAAAAACAAATTTCGACAACTTAACTGGCTAATAGGAAAACACTCAAAACAAAAATTAAATTAAATCCTTTCTTCAAAACTAGTCAACCATTACTCATTGTTATTTAAAAAAAAAAAAAAACAGAATGTAATTTTAAGAAAATTAAAAAAAAAAAAGAAAAAAAAAACAAGTGAGAAAAGTTATCTTCGGCTTGCCGAAGATGGTATACCCTTGAAAACCAAATAGTTTTGCATACAAAGCCTTGTTTTCATATCGGTCGTTTGTATGGCAGCTATATGATAAAGTGATCCGATCCGGACCAAACTTTCACAAATCGCTTATGACTATATCAAGGGAATAAATGTTGAATTCAGTTGCAATAGCTTGGAAAACAAAAAAGTTTCCCATACAAAGACTTGTTTTCATATCGGTCGTTTGTCTGGCAGCTATATGATATAGTGGTCCGATCCGACCGATTCTTAAACTTGATCTGCGTGCAACAAAAATAATTATCTAGTAAAAATTTCACTAGCTTTAAAACTACTGTCAATTTTTTGCAAAGAAACAGACGGACAGACGGATAGACGGACAGACGGACATGGCTATATCGACTCGGCTGTTGATGCTGATCAAGAATACTATATATATACTTTGTGGGGTCGGAGATGCTTCCTTTAATGCGTTACACATTTCTGGACAAAATTATAATACCCTTTTTCAAGGGTATAAATATAACTAAAAATGTCGAAAATGTAGTATGTACTTCTATAGTTTTTGTATTATAGTATTATGGTATACATAGTTTTACGTCATTTTTTTATTTTCCACGTCACCATGTCCACGAAAATAGCTTAAATAAAATCTATTTGTATTTAAGTCGATATAAATCCAATGGAGTTGACTTAAGAATTAAATCTGTCCCAAAAAATTTCTCAAATCAATTTTTTCGAAAAAAAATGTCATATTAAAAATTTCAATAAATTTATACACGGACAGTTCTTTTATGGCCCCAAATATTATCACAGCCTCTAGTACAAGTTCCAGAAAGCATTTCCAGGCATTTCCAACCCCTATAAGTATATACGAGGGCGGGTCAATAAGTCCGTGACTATTTGAATGAAACACAGGTTTTTAGATAAAAAGCTATTTTATTTTTCAACGTAGTCTCCTTGGAGCTCTATACACTTAGCCCAACGTTTCTCCAATTTTTTTATCCCTTCCAAAAAATATGATTTGTCGAGGTCTTCAAAATAGGCATTTGTTTGTGAGATGACTTCGTTATTGAAGGCAAATCTCTTTCCGCCGAGCCATTTCTTCAAGTTTGGGAACAAGAAATAGTCACACGGGGCTAGATCGGGTGAATAGGCCGGATGAGGGAGCAATTCGTAGCCCATTTCATGGAATTTTGCCTTGGAAACTGCACATGTGTGCACCCGTGCATTGTCCTGGTGGAAAAGAACTTTTTTCTTGGCCAAGTGCGGTCGCTTTTTTTTCAATGCCTCATCGAATCGACCCAATAAGTTGCTGTAATATTCACCATTGATTGTTTTTCCTTTTTGAAGGTAGTCAATGTGGATAATACCGCGTGCATCCCAAAAAACAGTCGCCATGACTTTATTGGCTGACACCCCGAGAAACCCACTGTTTTGACTGCTGTTTGGTCTCCGGTGTGTTGTGGTGGATCCACGTTTCGTCCACGGTTACGAAACGGCGCAAAATCTCGTTCGTATTGCGATTGAACAACGCTAAACATTCCTGCGAAATTGTCACACGGTTGCATTTGTGGTCGAATGTGAGCAAACGCGGCACCCATCTTGCGGAAAGCTTTCTCATACCCAAATGATCATTCAAAATTGAAACCATTGAGCCATGTGAAATGCCTACGGCTTCCAAAATCTCTCTTACTTTTAATCGCCGATCGGCTAAAACCATATCGTGGATTTTTTCAATTGTTTCGGATGTGGAAACCTCAACTGGGCGTCCAGAACGTTCGGCATCTTCCGTGCTTGTACGGCCACATCGGAATTCAGTAAACCACTTTTTTACCATGGAAATGGATGGTGCAGAGTCTCCATAATATTTATCAAGCTTGGCCTTGGTTTGCGTAATGGATTTTTTCCTCAAAAAATAATGCTTAATGAGCACACGAAATTCACTTTTTTTCAATTTCTTCTCAGTCAACGCGGTAGTCTGATATTAACGGCTGTCAAAAACAAACTAAATGTCGCAGCTTGTTCAATTTTTGACAAGAGTCAACTGACAGATGACTGTTGACGGGAGCAGTATTAACATTTCAATTAAGAGGCGGGAAATTCAAAAAGTCACGGACTTATTGACCCGCCCTCGTACACAGACCTAGAAAAAAATTAACGAATAAACAGAAGCAGTCAATAAAATCATTTTAGCGAAACAAGATAATATGGTTAACACTCCTCTCCTGTATGAGGTACTCTTGGCAAGAAACAGCATATTAATTACCGAAATCCAAAATTTAATGCTTACCGTATTGGCTAAAGCCAATATCATAAACCCGGCCATTCTTAACCATAACGATTTGAAGTCTGAATTAATTGATCACCCCACAGAAATCCCCGTAATAAGCCTAAAAGAGGCATCTAACATTAAAGTCCCTCAGTCCGATAATGTTATCCATGTGATAATTACATAACCTAACATTAAAACAACTTGTAAAAAGGTTACCATTTTCCCTGTATCCCACCAACACATCATTCTGCAACTAACGGACAACATAATAGCAGAAAAGCCCAGCTAAAGTCAGCACTGACGATGGACCCAAAAAAGATACCACCGGCCCACATTTGATTATGTTAGAGCGAGTGGCTTTCATCAATGGCACCAAATACGCCAACCGACTGGAAGCCATAAGGAAAGCACCGGGCATGGCTGCATCCCAATTGCTGAATATCATCGGCCACGACCCCAGGCTAAGAATACCACTTCTCCAAAGGATTAACAACGAAAACTTGGAGGTTATCCAAGGCCTTAAGGAGGAGGTGAAATCGGCTGGAACAACTGATATTTGGTTTGCAGTCGGCGTGGGAATCAGCGTCTTCATTAGCTGCTCTATCCTGCTCACCTTAGTGCTGAGGAGGAGACGAGATGCGAGGGAAATACAACAAGTCGTTGCCAAGTTTCAGATGACCGAGGACGGACATATTTCTAAGGGGGGAGTAGTTGACACAGTTAATGAGTAGATTTAAGTCGATAAAGGTCCGGGGTTGTTACCCTAACATTTTATATGCAAATTCAGCATAAACGCCTGTAGGGGCCGGGTCTGGTTCTCATTGGTCTTACCAGTAAGGGGAGATATGCTGTTTTTGCTAGTGTCAGCACTTTGCTGGACGAGCGGTCGGCTTGCCGGAAGCGAATAAGTTCTGTAAAATAGAATAAGTTTTCAGTTTGATTTCAAGAATAATAAAGAGCAGTTGCACATGAATCCGACTCCAGCGCAAGCTGCTTTAATTAAATTGGTTGTCTAGCCTTACCGTAAACTGATCATACTCAGGAACGGCGCTGCGCAACGGCCAGCGCACCACCCCTATCGAGCAGAGAAGCCGGCTACGTCGACGATTACGTCATCCCCGGAGAAGAAGATCTCCGACACTCACACCTCTAGCAGAGGAGCCGATTACATCGGCGCTGAAGTACTCGCCCCCTTTCCCCACGGACTGCGGCATGGGACAACCTCAGGGCAATACCTATAACATAATTTGTATACCAATAATAAGCCTAATTTCGAATTTTATCAAGACAGTGTCCCTAAGTATTATGCGCTTACTGTGTGGAACTGGCTAATTCAAAACTGCGGCATGTCATCGACACACCACCCCAAAGCCCAGATCTGAACCCCATAGAAAAATTTTGGTCCACCTTAAGCAAGAAGTAGGAAAAAGGGCACCAAAAACCCGAGCAGCACTAACTAGAGGAGTGGCAAGAGATTCCAAGGAATATGACCTACCAAACTGATTGGATGGATGAAAAAACGCCTCCAATATGTTTCTAATGCTAATGGAGGGTATACAATGTATTAAAATGATTAGTTTTTTATTGTCTTTTCTTTAAAATTTAACTGTAATAGAGCTAGAGTCATTTTTGTAAACAATTTCTTGACGGTGTCAAAAGTGTGTCAACTTGGATTTTGTTGTTTTTCTCGTTAACTGTTAAAAGTTTTGAAATTATTCTTTTACATATTGATAAAAAATATATTAATAAATAGATATAAATAAAAAAAAAATCCTGAATTTTGATAAAAAGCCTTTAATTTAGCATTTTAAGTAAAAAATACCATTTATTTTCGGTGTGTAAACAGTTTCTTGACAAACTGTACATACGAGAGCGGGTCAATAAGTCCGTGACTTTTTGAATTTCCCGCCTCTTAATTGAAATGGTAACACTGCTCCCGTCAACAGTCATCTGTCAGTTGACTCTTGTCAAAAATTGAACAAGCTGCGACATTTAGTTTGTTTTTGACAGCCGTTAATATCAGACTACCGCGTTGACTGAGAAGAAATTGAAAAAAAGTGAATTTCGTGTGCTCATTAAGCATTATTTTTTGAGGAAAAAATCCATTACGCAAACCAAGGCCAAGCTTGATAAATATTATGGAGACTCTGCACCATCCATTTCCATGGTAAAAAAGTGGTTCACTGAATTCCGATGTGGCCGTACAAGCACGGAAGATGCCGAACGTTCTGGACGCCCAGTTGAGGTTTCCACATCCGAAACAATTGAAAAAATCCACGATATGGTTTTAGCCGATCGGCGATTAAAAGTGAGAGAGATTTTGGAAGCCGTAGGCATTTCACATGGCTCAATGGTTTCAATTTTGAATGATCATTTGGGTATGAGAAAGCTTTCCGCAAGATGGGTGCCGCGTTTGCTCACATTCGACCACAAATGCAACCGTGTGACAATTTCGCAGGAATGTTTAGCGTTGTTCAATCGCAATACGAACGAGATTTTGCGCCGTTTCGTAACCGTGGACGAAACGTGGATCCACCACAACACACCGGAGACCAAACAGCAGTCAAAACAGTGGGTTTCTCGGGGTGTCAGCCAATAAAGTCATGGCGACTGTTTTTTGGGATGCACGCGGTATTATCCACATTGACTACCTTCAAAAAGGAAAAACAATCAATGGTGAATATTACAGCAACTTATTGGGTCGATTCGATGAGGCATTGAAAAAAAAGCGACCGCACTTGGCCAAGAAAAAAGTTCTTTTCCACCAGGACAATGCACGGGTGCACACATGTGCAGTTTCCAAGGCAAAATTTAATGAAATGGGCTACGAATTGCCCCGTGTGACTATTTCTTGTTCCCAAACTTGAAGAAATGGCTCGGCGGAAAGAGATTTGCCTCCAATGACGAAGTCATCTCACAAACAAATGCCTATTTTGAAGACCTCGACAAATCATATTTTTTGGAAGGGATAAAAAAATTGGAGAAACGTTGGGCTAAGTGTATAGAGCTCAAAGGAGACTACGTTGAAAAATAAAATAACTTTTTATCTAAAAACCTGTGTTTCATTCAAATAGTCACGGACTTATTGACCCGCCCTCGTATTAATGACCACCTGTCTATTATTTGACTCTATTAATCGAGATTCGGACATTTTTAACATTTCAAAATCGGCGGCATCTGGGGTGCCCGCTATTACTTTCAGTGCTGTGCCTAGAAAGTTTAGGCTTCTGGCAATCCTATGATGCACTTTCAATACGGACAGTAAACTTCTGAGATGGTCGGTATCGATGTCTAGCAATTTTCGCATATGCGACTCTGGGAATAGCTCGGACAACCTACTAGTCTCTTCTATCATTATTTCAATTTCGGACACGTTACTAGAATGCCTAAGCCAGTTTCTCTGCTCGCACACCAGTGCAACACCATCTGTTATGAGGATGTAATTACCATGAGAGTAATTCGTAATCCTAGCGTTAACTATAGTTAACGTACTTAATATGAATCCGGCTATCCTGTAAGAAAGCGTAAGGTTAAATCGAATGTGCATCTAATAAGGATAGGAATGCTTAAATACTAGGTGCATGAATAAAGGTATAAAAATTGTGGAAGATGTAAATTCGTAAGGGATTTTCATCTAATGTTGTCCTTATGGACCTGAGCGTCGCTGACAGAATGCATGGCGTATTTAGGCTGCAAATTTGTGACTGAGTGTAACGTTTTGTTATACTCTACCGTGGCTCTCATGATGAGCTCGACGGTTTCGTCAATTTTTTTGTCAATTTTAATGCACCTAGCTATTTCCGTTAGGGTGCTGTGGAATCGCTCCACTTGCCCGTTGGAGCTGCTAGGTAAAGAGGGTGCATTAACGATGTAAATGTCATATTGGTTTTTCAATAACGAAGTTATGGTCTCCGAATTGAACGATGCCTCGTTATCGCAGTATAAAACAATATACCAACTACGGCGAACTTTGAGAACTTATCCACACAGGTTAAAAATAACTTTTTATTCGTGGAGTAGATGTCAATATGCAGCATTTCGCCCGCATATGAGGGAATTGGTGTTACACCCAATTCCTGCTTCTTGGGGTGCCTGTTGTACTTAGCCTTAGTGCATGTCTTGCATTTTATAACTACTTCGTTGGCGAGTTTGGACATATTTGGAAAATAGTAATCCTGAAGGACTTGTTTAACATTTTCCTGGGCAGACCTGTGGGCGCAGTTGTGCTCGCATGTGATAATTTCCTTCTGCTCATTGGCATCCGTGATTCACGAAGTTTTTGCAATGCCAAAACTTGGTTGCTGGGAATTCCGTCACTAAGGCTTGCTGGATGCACGAAAGTCTGCGTAATTTTCAGTAAATAGCATTCACAACATCTACGTTAACAACTTTTTTGATCGATTCGAACAGACCATTTTCCAAAGGGCGATCGACGACGTGCTACGCGAACAAATCGGGAAAATTTGTTACGTCTATATAGATGATGTGATAATATTCTTCGAAAATGCTGCCGACCACGTCCTACACATTGACACAGAACTGTGTAGCACGTCGTCGATCGCCCTTTGGAAAATGCTTCCTGCATTCTTTAGTCCAAAGGGTAGACGGCAAAATTCATACTTTCCTACGTTTATGGAGAAATCTGTTTTTTCGCGGTCTTTTTCAGCCGGATCAATCTGGTGGTAGCCAGATTTAACTTCGCTAGAATCATCGGCATAGGGTACCGATCAGCAATGGTTCGTTCATTCAGTTTCCTAAAATCGATCAACAGCCGTTTTTTATGTTGCCGTCCGCATCGGTTCCTTTTTTGTCAACAACCCGTATCAGGCGGTTGAATGGCGACCTAGAAAGCCGAATAATGCCTACAACATCGATATTTGTGAAGTTTACAGTATCGCATTCGTGGTATTTTAGCTGTTCTGATATGTTTTCATATCTGACTGCGCTGTTGCGTAGATCTAATGCCGCTCCAGCCTGCGTTAGCAAGTCGAAACCTATTATGGCAAACGTACTAATGGTATCAAGTAAAAAAAATGGATCCGTTAGGCCGAATATGTGCACTAAGCACTTTTCTGTTACTTTACTGAACCATTGAAGGAACTCACAGTATAGGCGGACTCGACAAGTGTTATGTTTTTAAGCTCCTTTAGTGGCTTTACATAATATTTTGACGCTCCAGTATCAATGAGGATTTTTATAGTTCTCTCCGCCAGCCTTTGCTCCACGAAAGGCACAAAATTAAAAAGGTCGTTGGACTCCAGTGAGTCACTGTCGTCTTCAATCGCATTAAAAGCGGCTGCGGTCGCGTCTTCATAATCTCCATCTTTTTCTGCATGGGCGTCTTGCTGAACGGAATTTTTGCCTAGTTTTTCAGGCGCCCGGTGTTGCTTCTTCTGGAAATCAGTATTCTGATTTTTTTGCTCCACTGCTTTGGCATATATGGCCGCGAACATACTTCGTAATACTGGCCTCTGCCTCTCTCGCCGATGACATTGCTGCTGGCAGGTCTTTGGACTTTGCTGAAAACCAACATCCCTTAGGGATTTCTTTCGACCTTAAAAAATAGGTGTAGGGCAATGTATTAAGCAATGTGGCCCTTTCGTCGTCATATGTCATGACAATTTTCTTAGTAACGAGGGTAAACTTTCGTTCGACCTCGTCGTAGTACTGCATTTGGGCTTGATCGCCCTGACTGATCGACTCAAGTCCCTGTCGTAATAGGTGCAAGAATGTTTTATCTGCATAGGGGCAGTCTAGTCTAGTCAAAATGGCTTTAAAATTCAGCACTGTGTTATGCGAAAATAGCAGCGCGAGCGCTGTTTATTTAATTGTGTTTCTAATAATTGTAACGTCTTGGAAATGCCCGCTACTGCTCAGATAATTTTCGAACAATTCAAAAGCATCGGTGGCATCGGTTTTTTTACAGCTGATTAACGGCACTGATTTGATCTGCACATTCGGCTCTAAGCCTCTGTTCTTGATGAATTAATTAGGTCTGAATTATTGCTTCTATTTGCGCCGCGTTCATAGTGTATATTTTTTTTCTTCTTCACTTCACTTTAAATTCACGTTTAGTTTCCCTATATGTGCCTGGCAAACTCATAAGGCTACTAACTGGTTAACACCAAACAAAAGTTATTGAGAGGCCAAATATTTTAATTCGACAGAAAGTAGTTTGGTTCTGGTATATTTATATTAATAACCGATTGCTTGGCGTCTGAAAATATTTATTTAGAGACGGCTGATATTAATTTGCTTTTATTTTTAAGTCACATTTACCATCGCACTTAATTTAAGTTTTATATATTAAAATTTTGCGCAAATAATTTGTAGCGATGTTCGTTTATTTTGTCCCTGTGTAATCGAAGCATTAATTAATTGTTAAGCCCACTTACATATTTTTGTGTCGCGGACTCTGTGTTTTTGTGTGCCAACTATATTTTTAAGTATATTCCCTAAGTTGAGTTGGAGACTTCAGCGCCGATGTACTTGACTGCTCTGCTAGGGCTGTGAATGTTCAGTTTATGGTGGGAGAACTTTCTCCATTATTATCTGCTGAACAACCAATTCAATAAATACAGCTTTGGCTGGAGTTAGTGTCGTGAGCTATATAACCCTTTATTGTTGAAATCAAAACTAAAAACTAAACTCCTGTACTCAAGGTATCCGCGGCTTCGGCCGCTCGTCCAGCAAAGTGCTGACACTAGCAAAAACAGTATATCACATCATATCGGGAAAACCAATTGGAACAAGGCACGGCCCCTAAAGGCGCTTATGCTGAATCTGCATACAAAAATACTAGGGTATTCACCCAAGACTTATAGTTTTCTCATTAACAGTGTTTACTTGTTTTAATATATGTTTGTATTGTTAATTTTAACTTGTTTCACGTATTATAGTTTTTATTTCGAAAATTGATTTACTTATGTTTGTATTTTTTGTTTTTAAGTTGTTTCACTTATAGTTTTTATTTCGAATATTTATTCACTTATGTTTATATTCTTTAAATGTTAGTACTACTTCAAGTACTATTTCAATTCTTTGAAGACGGGTAGAGCCCTCAAGATGATTCATAAATTAATTTTTTTGAGCAGTTTTGTTCTTATACATTGACGGGACACCCTAATATACAGTAGTACGTGTTTGCAACAATCGTACGTTTAAATGGCTAGAAAATTAGTTGGCATTCTAAATGAACTCAATTTCGAAAAGTCGAATACAAATACAAGCGACAAGTTGACGGCAAAACATCTTCGACTGGAGTTGTCTAGCTCACTTTTGACTAATACAATATACAATCAAAAACGCAAATGTCACGGCATCTCGCACGCGCCAAGAAATACATTCCAATCCCAATGAGATGCAAAATTTGCCAACTTCTAGGGCACACAGCCAAACACTGCAAAACCAATACCATTTGCGACCGTTGTGGGCTGCCTGTCCACCAACCGTCTAAACGCAGACGTACATACTTCGTTAATTGCTGAGACTGCTCAAAACCAAATGATCAAAACCAAAGATAAATGTACAATGTATGAAGAAAAAACAAAGAATTTGGCATAAATCAACCACAACCATATGCCGACAACAAGAACAATGTACTCTGAAACTACCGATACACAAAAATTACCTACCTCTCCAACAAAAATTTATTACGGAAAAACCACAAACCTCTAAACAAAAGTCAACCTGGACACAAACAACTTACCAATTAAAACACCGCCCATCGCTAACCAATTTAAATATAAATACCTATCGTGTATCCAACAATATTACAATAATTATATTTAAATGGAACATTAACGGTTACAACGATAAGTATCAAGATTTCTCCCCCTCTATACAAAACAAGAACACCATAAAAGAGCATTACAAGAAGCACACCTTACTCAAACAATTTTACTTAAACAATAAAAATGATTAAACGCATCATCTCACAAGGCCAGCCGAGGAGTAGCTCTATTTATATCTAAAGATATTTAACTCAAGGTAATGAATTTCCAATTCAACCTACTATCCATCTACACGTCTCGATACTCGATTAGCGCGGACGTGTTTATTTTCTCTGCTTCGAAAATAAAAAAAATGATTCAAATGACAACTATATAATTACCAACAATTTACCACAAAAATTTTTTGGAAAAGTCGCTCAAAGTGATGTATAATTTTGGTGTTGAGGCAACGTTGCCACGCCGTATTTCGCGAGCAGCTGCATCAGCTTTTTGTTCTTCGGTCAAGATTTTTGGGACCAGCTTCGCTCATCGCAAGATCCTCACTTAAAATAGGGTAGACAGTTCCGACTGAAATGCCGGTCTCCTCACTGATAAGGGCAATGGTTAAACGCCTGTCGGAGTTTAAAACTCTTCTCACTTTGGCAACCTGAAAATTTGTTCGAGCTGTCATTGGGCGTCCGACGCGGTGCTCGTCTTCAACGAGCTCACGGCCTTCCTTGAACATTTTGTGCCACTCGAAAACTCTTATACGGCTTATGGCATTATCCCCATAAGCCTGTTTAATGAATTCAAAGCTCTCCGACGCTGATTTTCCGAGTTTAAAGCAAATCTTCACAGCGTAACGTTGTTCAATGGTACGGTCCATTTAAGCGCTCCGAACGCCGCCAAAAATCTCGCGCCACAAAAATTCACCTCCTGTCTTAACGAATGTAGGTAGTCGACTAAAAAAATGCGCGCTTTGTTGACGGGAGATCCTTCTACCCAGCCGACTAGTCGGACCCCCCCACCCTCCGCTTCCTCACCCTCCGTAGTCAAAATGTCATTCGCGCTCAACATCAATAAGAGTAAGATAAACGTCGTCTCTCATCGATACGAAACTACGCGTATTTCTCGAATGTGTCTTCGCAACCCGCGAAAGTGCACGAAATTAATACAAATGTCGATCGTCCATGGTCAATCACGCCCAACCCGATACATGGACTTATGCCAACAACGAACGAGAGAGCGCGTTATTTCTTACCGGCAATACCAACGATGAACCAAAGTGTACTGACATCTCCCACGATAACCAAAACTTTGAACTCATTAACCACTGCAATCGCAACAACAACAAATACTGCAACGGTATAGACCGTACGCACGGTGGCAACTGCAACGCTCGTGTCTGCTAAATCAATAATAATGCAAAATTTTAACAAGAATTCTTCGGCGGAAAATAAAATAAAGATCAATCCTAACACTTTAAGTCAGCGAACTGAGACCCAAGAGTCCAACAGATTTGGAATATTGGCAGATATTAATAAGGATTTACCCCCAGCACTGGCGAATGGGACAAAAAACTAAACACCTCAGATAGCATGCAGGCATTAACATCCTGAACAAAGACAGAAAACCGCAACCACTCTTTAAAGTCGAGCTGGAAGCTGATACTAAAGCTATTAGGAAAAATGAAGTGTTCCCTATTTAGAAGCTACAGTTTCTTATGCATCATAGAATTTCTGAAGAGGAACTACACAAGCGCAAAGGCCCCGTCCAATGCATTAATTGCCATAATTGCCAGAATATGGCCATACAAGAGCATACTGCACTTTGCGTTCAGTTTGTGTCGTTTGTGGAGAGCTTCATGACTCGGCTCATTGCACGACAAAAAAAGTGATCCTAGCTCCAAAAAGTGCGAAAATTGTGGGGGTAACCACACAACTGACTATAGAGACTGTCCAATATACAAAGACCTTAAAAGACGGATTAAACACCGAGTAACGCCTGCACGCCTTCATAACGCACAGAATACCACTATACAATAAAAAAACATCCTAAGAAGTTTTTTCGCAACGGCAAAAAAGTCCTCATTTGGTCCTGCGACTACCTTCCAAAATGTGACCTTCGCCAACGTTGTAAAATCGTGACTCACAGAACCAAGCTATACGACAACAACTCTGCATGCTGCCCAAACTGATTCGACACCGAATCCCTCATCATCGACGCAACAACAAAGTAACTTTGAAACTTTGATGCATACTCTGCAGCAGTAGGTGATCGAATTCATGTCCTTCATAAGGACTACCATGCAAGACCTTCTGCGGAACCAAAACTCCAAAAAATCAATGGCTGCTCTACGAATATCATTGTGGAACGCCAACGGCGTTTCACGGCATAAGCTTGAGATAAATCAAAACTAAAACTACTTGCAGGCCACATCCATAAATGTACAATTAGAAAGCGGCAATCTGACCCTCGCAATGGTATATTGTCTCCCTCGTTTTAATGTTTCCGAACAACAATTTCTGGACTTCTTCAACACCCTAGGGGATCACTTCATTGCTGCAGGTGACTACAGCGCCAAACGCCACACCCACTGGGGATCACGCTTCGTCACCCCTAAAGGGAAACAGTTGTATAACGCCATCATAAAGGCAAACAGAAAGCTTGACTACGTCTCTTCGGGCGGACCATCATCCCATTTGATCCGAACAAAATTCCTGACTTGATGGACTTCGCAATAACTAAAAATATTCCTCGAAACCTCATCAGTGCCGAATCTCTACAGGATCTATCATCTGTCCACTTGCCAGTCTTCTTAAATCTCAACCTTCTCCAACGCCCTGAGACTACAATGCAGGCTAACAGATTAACATCAAAGAGAAAAAACAGCAAATAGCCTGGAGAGTGACTTAGTTACAGCCGCCAGAATCTCAACACCTCAAATAGAGAGCGCACCTAGCAGACCCAGGATGACAAACGCAGACATCGCGCGGCTCGTTCTTGATAAAGGACGTATGCGACGGGAGTGGAAAGCTCATAGATCGCCAATCCCAAAGCAAACATTCAAAAACGCCTCACGCAATCTCCCCAATGCGCTGAAGAAAGAAGTTTAAAACGCCCAACTTCGGTATATAGAGCAACTTTCAATTTCAGGCAGCAAAAATTCACTATGGAAATCTCATCCCAGTTTAACCACACTGGCAGAAACTATATCACCATTAAGTAATAGCACTGGTGGTTGGGCCCGCAGCGATAAAGATAGAGCTACCACATTTGCAACGCATCTTCAACGTGTGTTCCACCCGAGCCCTGCTACAAGCTCGTTTATATTACCCACGGCAACAGGCGACGACCAAGCACCACATAAGCCAATAGAATTTCAAACAAATGAAATATTTAAAATCATCAAGGATAAACTGAATCCAATAAAGTCCCCAGGATGTGATTTAATAACTCCAAAGATGATTATCGAGCTTCCATACTATGCTGTATGCACTATTTCCTTGCTTTTTAACTCTATCACAAAACTCGGGTACTATGGAGAGAGATGGAAAAAATCAATCATAGTAATGATACGTAAGGCAGGCAAGTTACCTCAGTTACCTCATCGTACAGTCCTAAAAGCCAATTTTCTTGTCTCTTAAAACTATTTGAAAAATGTCTGATGACAATCTTATTCCAGCGCATCAGTTCGGTTTTCGAGAGAAACAAGTCAAGTCAATCGAATAACATCAGAGATGCGATCTGGTTTCGAAAAACCGAAAAAAGCACTGGAATAATTCTGGATGTTTCTCAGGATTTTGACATGGTCTGGCTAGATGGATTAATGTTCAAAATCAAAACAATGCTTCCCCAAAACACGCACAAACTCCTGAAGTCGTATCTCTATAACAGAACATTTGCTGTGAGATGCAACTCTGACATGTCAGACGACCGCGCTATAAACGCTGGAGTTCCCCAAGGTAGCGTACTTGGACGAACGCTGTACGTGCTTTATACAGCAGACATACCCACAAGACTACTAACAACTTCTACGTTTGCCGATGACAAACCGATTTTAAGTCGATCAAAATGCCCTGTACTAGCAAAAAATCAACTCTCTTCTCACCTAGTGGCCGTGGAAAAGTGGCTATCTGACTGGTGAATTAAAATAAACGAACACAAATGTAAACATGTAACTTTTACACTCAATCGTCAAGACTGCCCTTCAATTACTTTAAACAACACCGTATTATCAAACTCCGTATCTCGGAGTGCACTTCCACCAACGTTTCACCTGGCGCAGGCACATTGAAGCCAAAAGAACACACCTTAAGCTAAGGGCTAGTAGTCTCCACTGGCTTTTCAACGGTCGGTCACCCCTCTCTCTGGACTACAGGGTTCTACCCTACATCTCCGTACTAAAACCAATTTGGTCGTACTTTGGGGAAGTGCCAGCAGTAGTAACATTGATAACATGCAAAGGGCTTTATAAAAGATACTGAGAAAAATCACTGGAGCACCCTGGTATATTCGAAATGAAAATATACACAGAGAGCTTAACATCAGATCCGTCAAAGAAGAAATAACCCATTCAAAACAAAAGTACATGAGCAAATTAAGGTCGCACCCTAACCACTTTGCGAGAAGCTTAACTCGGGTTTGCGACCGATCCCGACATCGCGGCAACGACCTTCCACCCCAGGGCTGATGTCATGATGGCTGGTGGGCATGAGGTCCATTTTTCCAGACCACATTTAAAAAAACCGTTGAAAATCGTATAAAATTAGGATTTGAAAACTTATTGTTAGTCTCATAATTCCAGAAAAGATCCAATAATCACAGCAGTTATATAAAAAACATCCTACTATCCATTGCTGCATAAATACAAAGTAAAACGCTGTTTCTAGTAATAGGTATATACTTATGTATTCGCGAGTTGAGTCGAACAAGTTGAGCCGTCGTTTAGACTAGGATCAAACCTGTAATTAATATTGAATGAATCGAAAACACGAACGAATTCAATTATGTTCTTTATTTCCTTACGGTCAGCTTAAGACTAAATGTAGCGAGTTTAATTTGGTTCAAACAAAATCGTGAGAAACGAACATGTCTTGTCAACATTTTTGGTCAATTATGTAGAGTTTGGTTTTTTTTATGTTTTAGGTGCATACAAAAGAATGATATAGTTACACAACAATCATGCGCTTTATTGTTTAGGTTGCGCCTTTAAAAGTTCATGTTAATAATTGCGTTAAACAAGATTTTCATGCTGTGGCCAAAAATTTTAATAAGCCCATACTCCTTCCTTGTAGATTTAAACGCATGGCACAAACTTTGGGACTCGCACGCAATCAATCAGAGGGGAAATGCAATTATAAATTTTGTCTAAAATAGTAACTTTGTAGTACCAAATATCGGAATCCATACTACTAAACACACAACACATTTACAAATATAAATATCTCAATATGCTTCTCACCATCAAACCTTAACGCATCCTTCTCAATCTCCAATGATCATTAAAATCATTACAGCAAGTGCAAATAATTCAATTCCCACTTCAAGCCCCAACAAAAACTAAGCGCAAAACAACCTAGAAAACCTAGAAAAAGTTAAATTCTTCAATAATTTCAGAAGATCTCTAGGCTCAGAAAACATGCTGAAATGACTTAACCCATCACAGCAATAGAACTCCAATCTTGCCTCGGCGGCCTTAAAGGCTTCAAGAACTCTACAATAGAGTACTACACACTAGCATAATTCCGCATCAATGGAAAACTGCAAAAATAATTCCAATAAACATCCAAAAAACCTACTAACACCTACCTAACAGCTACCGCCCAATATCACTTCTATCCTGCATATCCAAAACTTAAGAAAAATAATCATGTGGACCCTCAACCAAGAATACCTCCTCTCTCCAAATCAATATGCATACAAAACAAACAGATGCACAATAGACCAACTATAATAATTAGATAACTTTTTTATTTTTATTTTTATTTTTTTTTTTATTTTAATTAACATCTTTATTTATTTAATATTATTCAGGAACAGTTCTAATTAAAGCCTTTAACCTAAATGTTGTCTTAAGTAAATAATCACTTAATTATAAATTATAATTTGTTATCATCTTATTATACGAATGGTTTCAAGTAAAAATATATTCATATTAATGTCTTAGAAGCAGCCCAAAATGTCTTCTTTTGAGCCTGCGAATTGGGATAGCCCCCTGTAATCTCCGGGCGAGACGATTACGGTGGGCAGTTAGTCGGTCGTTGTATCTGCTTGAGAAGAACGAGATTTGGTCTTCAACAAGGCTCAGGTTTAAGTCATTGTGAAGCGTTTGGCCGCTAACGAACCACTCACAGCCAGTGATTTGTCTTAGTGTTTTATTCTGGACGGTTTGGAGTCGTTTTCGGTGGGACGCAGCCGCCATTCCCCACATTTGGATGCCGTATCTCCAGGTAGGTGCGATGATTTGCTGATAAATCTGACGCTTGCATCTTAAAGGTAGTTTGCTTTTCTTATTTAGCATCCAGAATAGTTGGTAACGCTTTAGGTTGCACATTTTGACGACTCTGGCAATATGATCACGGAAAATTAGGCGTTTGTCCAGTATGAGGCCTAGGTATTTCGCCTTAGTCGCTTGCTCTATGTCCACATTATTGATTTGTACCGCAGGAGTTGTGTTACGGCGTAACGTAAAGCAAACGTTTACGCATTTGCTTTCGTTAATTTTGATGTTGTTCGCCATGGCCCATTTCTCGAATTCGTTGAGATAAGTTTGCAGCATTTGTGACGACTCGGTCTCACTATTCGAGGAGCTGAGAAAGCAGACGTCGTCAGCGAAGCTGGCCAACAGCATTTTGCTGTTGTCATAGGTCGTTTCAAAATAGCTTGGCTTGGGGATGTCTGCTATATATATGGAGTACAGTATCGGTCCTAAGACGCTTCCTTGAGGTACGCCAGCTGCAATGGCAACATTTGCAGAGGTTGCGTCTCTGGACTGGACGCAAAACTCTCTGTTTGTGAGAAACGATCTGATGAGCTCAAACAGGTTGGCTGGCAGCGCTGTTTTGACTTTGGCTAGTAGTCCCGGGATCCAAACTCTATCAAATGCCTGTTGAACGTCAAGGAAGATTCCGTTGCAGTATTCTTTATGGTCGTAGGCCTTCAGGATATGATTGACTACACGGTGCAATTGCTCAATCGTACTGTGGCCAGTTCTGAATCCGAATTGGTGCATTGGGATAGTATCATTGTCTTCTAGGTGTATTATAAGTCGGGAAACTATCAGCCTTTCCATTACCTTCGATAAGGAGGGCAGGAGACTGATAGGTCGGTAGGAGCTTGGATCCTGTTCCGGCTTCCCTGGCTTTAGAATCATACTGATTCTAGCACTCTTCCATTTTTTGGGAAAGTATTGCACTCTAAGTATCGCATTGAATATCAATGTGATAAGTAATAGTGCTCTCTTGGGAAGGATTTTAAGTACTGCGTTGCTTATTAGGTCGTGACCTGGCGCCTTTCGACTTTTGAGGGTACGTATCATATTTGTGACTTCTTCCAGACGGATATGTCTTATTGGAGGTGACATCTGGAATGGGCGCTGTAGTACTTCGTTTATTCTGTTAATATCCCCCTCGGATGCGAAATTGAACGCAGTGAATCTGTCGCCAAGGTGTTCCGCAAATGTTTGTACTTGCTCTTCTAAGGAGCGACACCAGTTACCATTGCTGTTCTTCAAAGGCGTAACTTTCTGTGGCATTCTTTTTACTTTTTTGGTAAAGGACCACATATTAAAAATGGAATCATTAGAATAATCCATATTGGTCAGCATATGTTCGAATTGCGCATTTTTCAATTCAGCCATGGCAACGTGAAGCTCTCTGGCGCATCTATGCCATTGAGCTTTATCCTCAGGTCTGTGCGTTCGAATATAACGTCTTCTCAGTGCTCTCTTGCGGACTAGAATCTCTGCAATGGTTGGGTCAATTCTATTCGAGTGTCGTATGAGGGCTCTGCTATGATTGTTTGCAGTGTAAACGTTTGCACTCCTCGCCGTATTTGTCACATTGGTAGTGAAGAGGTCTACCGCGTCGTCAATTCCAGCAGCAGAGTTGAGCTCAATGTTAAGGCGTATCGATCTACATAGTTCTTCCTTAAAAACAGCTACATTTATATGTTTGCTAAGAAGTTGCCTACGTTGAGTGTATTGTATGGCTTCTGTTTTTAATGTAGTGATGAGAGACAGGTGGTCGGATTCAAGGTCCCAGCTGTCTCTGATGTTTAGCTTATCGTGTGGAATGTTGCGATAGATTGCAAAGTCTAAACAGGATGGTCTTCGATTTATTGCGCTTGGATAGTATGTTGGTGCTCCAGTCGCCAGGATGTTGGCGTTAATTGAGATGACGCTAGCGGCAAGTAAGTTACCTCGGTGACAGGTGATCGCAGAACCCCACCATGGATGTTTTGCGTTCCAGTCTCCGCTAATGAATGATCTTGGAAAGTTGAAGTTAGCGAATATGTCATCAAATTCTGATTGAGTCCAGCTGAAGTTTGGAGGGCAGTAGATTGATCCGATGAATATTTGTCCTATACATGTTTGGATTTTGGCACCCACGATTTGGACTTTAGCATGGGCGATTGGCTCAATGGGAAAGTGATTGATCTTTTTGTTAACCAGGATTGCAGCTCCACCCCTGCGGCTGCCGTCAGGTAGATTTGAAGTGTAGACTTCATATCCAAATAGTTGAAGGTTGGATGTCTTCGTTTCGGTGAGAAGGAGAATGTCAATATTCTCTCTCTCCGCAAGGTGGCCCATTTTTAGTCATTTTGCCGGCAGCACCTCGCGTGTTCCAGGTGAGAATTTTTATTTGGGACATTGTGTGAGTTGCGCGTTAATTGCGACCAGCGTCTGCAGCATCTGGGCTTGCATGGAGTATAGACCCTCGATAGCTTTTGTGAGCGATGCAATTGCCGTTTCTATTTTAGATTCTTGTGCATTTTGCTGTTGTGACACATCTGGGAAGAAGTGCGCATGATTTTTTGCACCGTAGTGATGTTGCTGTTGAATGGTGTCCTGTAGCCTATTTGTTAGGTTTCCTGGTCGTTTGTTTTGTTTTTCCGTGATTGGAAGTGCATTTCTGGCTATTTGAGCATAAGAAACTCCATTTTCATAATGTTTAGGTGTAGAGTCATTGTTTATGCCAACTTTTGGAGTTTTCTGAACATTGTCGTTCATTTTGAGTAATTTTTGATAGGATTTGCAGCCACGGAAGTTAGCTGGGTGGTTTTCGCCGTAGTGAGTGCAAGATGCTGGTGCTTCTTTGCTTCTGGGACAATCTGATGATTTATGATATCCACCGCAAGAGACACAGATAAAAGGTCTGTAGCAATATTTTGCAGTATGACCAAACGATTGGCATCTCCGACATTGCACAATGTCGTGCGCTTTTCTGGCTACTTCAAAACTGACGCGTTGGCGGCATAGAGATCGTAGTTGGAGTATATCTTTGTTATTTAGATTCTTTTCTACATTAATGAAGAAGAGGTTCATCTGTTCACCGCTCTTGTTGCTTTTTGGGTTATATATTGATTGAACTTTATGCCCCTGTCTGAGTAATTCCTCTTTGATTTTATGATGGAGCTGTGAATGGTGTAATCCTCGCACAACAACTCTGAATGGTTTCTCGTCTTTCAATTGATAGCAATGGAATTCAATTTTCAGAGTAATTAGTTGTCGTACTACAGCCCTGTAAGTATTTGCGTCCTTGGTGTAGATTCTGTGAGTGGAGTAACTGCCTCGATAGCGATAAGAAGTTCATTCACGTTTGTCACGTCCATAAGAACGATTGGTGGTGGTTTTGGACTACCAGTAGAAGCAGAGTTTACCGTAGATAGATCAGTTTTACTTTGTACGTTTGCGTTCTTATTATGTACGTATTATGTACGGTAGGCCGCTGCTGCAGCGCTAGTCGATGGTTCGTCCACACTATTACAATCCATTTCGTCGTCATCTACTGATAGTGTCTCGAACCTGTTTGCTGACACAGGGTCACTGGGTTCTAAATTTCTAGGAACAGCACGTTTTCGTTGAATTATTAGTGAGTTCGATGGCACCTTCCTCTTCTGGCTCTGGATTTTTTGCCATCTAGGTGAATCAGATTCATTGAGGCCCGGTAAAGGGGGGAAGTCTATAGAAGTGCTAAATGCTTTAGGAGGCATAGACGTTGAGCATGCGCTACTGCATATTCTGGGAGATGATGTAGTGTAGGTATATATTGGACTATGAGTTGTTGTCAGAGTACTAGTGACACAGGCCGCATTACTGCTTGATACTGCTATACCATGTGGGTTAAGCTTGCCGCTAGTGGCCAGTTCTTCTGCCAGAGTTAACTCTCCTGTAATCTCCTCGTCCATGACGGCTTTTCTCAGAGCTTCGCCAAGAAGCTTTTTCCTAGAATTTGCCATTTATGCAGCTGCGACCCGCGAATTTATGCAAGGTCGAATGTAAGACAATCACTGCTTTTTTTGCCCCTCTTGTGCAGCTGCGCGCAGTGTGAGGGGACAGCGATGACCTAACGGGCCACAAATGCAGTCTATCGCACTACGCTTATGTTGTTGTTTTTGTCCAACTGCCGACACTGCACTAGACAGCGTCCGAACTGTGCTTTTTTTAGCACACGAAGAATAGAGAACAAAAGAATAACGCGTAAACACGCGTTTTTAATTTTAAAATTTATAAATAAGCAAAAACGTGTTGACACTTCGAGCTCTGATCACTTTTTGTGAATTAGATAACTACATCTGCAACAACCTCTCAACAAAAAACCGTATATCCATAATGTCAATAGATATGGAAATAGCCTTTGACGGAGTAGGAGCCCACTGCATCCTGCAGCAACTGCACAAATGGAAGTTCAGCACAAAAATAAATAAATTTATACACTACCTCAGAAACCGTAGATTTCGTGTAACAGTTGTGTAACAAGTGTAACAAGGATCCCCATTATCTGTTACACTATTCCTAATAGCTTTCAACACTAATGAGCCATCACACAAAATACACATTTTGTGATCAGCAGCACAAATTCATTAAAAGTCATTAAAACAAGTGCAAATAAAACAATTTCTACTTCAAGCCTCCAAAAAAACCAAGCGCAAAATAATCTATTGGTGGAATGCAGAACTAGAGATGGTAGCAATAGAAAAAGTCAACTATTTCAATAATCTCCAAAGATTTTTAAGCTCAGAAAACATGAAATATAAAAGAGCAAACGCTAAAATAAAATTTGAAGAAAAAAGGGCAAAAAACCCGCATTTGCAAAGGTTTCTAAAGACATTAACTCTAACACCACCACAAACACAATCTGGGATAGACATCACACTATTTCAGGAATTAGAAATAACACTGAAATCAGAGACATGAAACACCTAGGACTAAGTATGATAGCCATCACACTCGCCATACATTGCTCAGACTATTCAAATGACTCTAATTTACCAGCCCATTTTCAACACAACCAAGCGCAGTATTGTACACCAATACACCTTAAACTTAACTGCAACACAATTTCACTGATATACATTACAAAATCAATTGAATTAAAAAAATATATATATATTATGGTATCTGTAATAGCGGCAAAACAAACAAAACCAACATGAAGAAACCTATCCTCCCCTATCACGCCTTTATCACGCCCCTATCAACAACATGATGGCAGAAACTAGACATTCTGATTTGGCAACAGATTCTAATGATGCATCAGCAGACAAATTAATAAAACGACCAACATATCCAGCGCATCTTTAAACAACTTAAATGCAAAAGATATTCACTAATCTCATCCAATCTACAACTTTAATATTAAATAAATATCATTAATAAAGCAACAGTGGATGTTGGATCCTCATCCTACCAAATGAAAAAAGGTATAAAGATATAGTCCCACCATGGTTATCCAGAAATAAATCTGTTCTAGTATGAACTTGGAAATAAAATAATATATAAAATAAATAGACAAAAAAAATCAACAACAGTGTTACAACCAACAATTAACAGATAATATTTTGTAACTATAATTGGAACACCGATTTTCAATTTTAATTTATGCGGTGGAAAGTCCCTGGCAAGTCAACCGATTCAGAAATTCTATTGGAAAGTTAACCGCTTCATTTGGTTCCACGACGGCATCAATTGACTTACCTATATGTTACTTCCTCATTCTGAATACTCGACTGAATAATATTGTTGAGTTGGTAGACGTCGTCATTCTTTGCGATATAGATGCGATGATAGCTCATTCGCTCAGCCAATCGAGATTCTTATATTTGACTTGAATATTGGGAAATAGTTTTTCGATCAATTCTTCCATTGATTTAACTTAATTACAGAAATTCTCCGGCAATGAAATTCGTCCGGATATCTCCACCTTCGGTAGCTTTTCATTCCTAATGTTCAGTAACTGTCTTGACAATATTTCAGCTGATTGATCATTCTGTAGCTGGACGAGTATACTCATAGTCAAGTGCAACGTATCCAACCCGTAAACATAGCACTTTACCCCAGTTTATAAACAAATTTCAAATTCCAGTTTATAAACAAATTTCAAATTCCAATCTCGGCGGCATTTCCTTTGTCTTTGTTTTTGTCATTGCCTTTGCCAGCACTTAGCTACCCGATAAGATAAATAAATAAACTTAAAGTAAACACAGCTTTCGCTTGGAGGCCAAGCCATGATCAACTTATTGCGCTTCAATCAAACTGCATCAGTCAGCAAATTTCAATTCCACAATGCAGTCAAAAAAATTCAGCATAAAGATTTTATTCTAAAGATAATTGAAAGTTCAAGAAGTTTTTAAAGAAAAGCTTCTAGCCTATTCTAAACATAATTGAAAGTTCAAGAAGTTTCTAAAGAAAAGTTTCTGGCCGAGGTTGATTGGATAAGGATTAAGAATTATAAAAACCGCGCTAAGCCATTGTGCAGACCTCTTCTAAAACTTTTCTCTTTGTCTCTGGAAACTTCGATTTTTCCCCAAATATGGAAGGAATCCTTCATAATTCCCCCACATAAAAAAGGAAAATCGGATGCTACAAACTATAGAGGAATCTCTAAATTGTCAGCAATTCCAAAGCTTTTTGAAAAATTGGTAACACAATATATATTCTACATCTCTGCAGTTCAATTATTTCTCCATGCCAGCATGGTTTTATAAAGCGTCGCTCCACCACCACAAACCTCTTGGAGCTGACCTCCTTTATTATAGATGACTTCCGTAAAGGCCTTCAAACAGATGTCATCTACACAGACTTTAGTAAAGCATTTGACTCTGTCAACCACTCACTCCTTTTGAGTAAACTTAGTATCCTAGGATTTCAGACCTTCTCTAGTGGATTTCTAGCTACTTAGCTGGGAGAACCCAACGTGTTCTTTTTAAGGATGTACACTCTCGTCTTGTTAGTGCTACATCGGGAGTCCCCCAAGGAAGCCATCTTGGGCCACTACTTTTCACTATCTTTATTAACGACCTACCCCCTGCCATAACGAACTCTCTGGTTCTTATGTATGCAGGCGACGTTAAGCTTTGTCTTCAATACAAATCCCCTTCTGCTCAGTCAGATTTGGACAATTTTCAAAAGTGGTGTTCCACCAATCTCTTAAAACTTAATGCGTCAAAATGTAAACTTATGTCTTTCTATCGCTCGTGCCCTAACCAGGCGACATATTTTCTCTATGGGATCCCCTTAGATAGATTAACCCAGGTTAACGATCTTAGTGTCCTATTAGATACTAAACTTAAATTTTCCGACCACATTTCTACGATGGTTAATAAAGCCAAGGGTGTGCTTGGCTTCATTAAAAGATGGTCCAAGGAATTCAATGACCCTTATATTACTAAAACTTTATACGTATCTTTAGTACGTCCAATTCTGGAGTACGGGTCATGCGTCTGGAGCCCTCAGTATGGGGTTCATCAAGATCGCATTGAATCCGTCCAAAAGAATTTCTTGATGTTTGCACTTAGGGGTCTCAACTGGGATGCAAATCTTCACCTCCCATCTTACTCTAACAGACTCCTTCTAATTAATTTACCTTCCCTAACCAATCGTAGAAAGATGCTGGGGGTCGTTTTCCTTTATAACCTTATTAATGGTAATGTAGACAGCCAGCATCTACTAACAGGACTAACATTTAACATTCCAAATAGACGTACAAGAAATTTTAGTCCCGTATTCCTAAGTTGTTGTAGATCTACATATGCCCAGCATGAGCCTTTCAGGGTTTTATGTTCTGACTACAACGACTTATACTCTATTAATTCACTCTGCACGTCCACTTCTATCAAATCCTCAATTCTCACCTACCCTTCAGAGCAACAAACGAACTCTACGTTTTCCTCGTAATCTTTTCTAAACTTTATTCTCTCGGATCTATCCCAGCGATCCGAGTTTATCATCAAAAAATATAAAATTATATTAAAATAAAAATAATTTTTTTAAATAATTTAACAATAACAATTTTAATTGGCGTCCAACGTGGGGCGGTGTACTTCAAAAGTTCTACATAAATATTAACGATAATAAGTAAAATATAAAACGGAACTCGGGCCGCCAACAACTCATATTTTTAATGGAAAAACTTAATTTGAAATTAATTAATGCAATAATCCAATCAAGAATTTAATATTTAAAAAGGTGGACTGAATATTTAATACAAATTACAAGAACACATGCATCAGACTCAACAGCAAAAACAATTAAAACCTAACCAAAAACTGTAACCAAAATATTCTAAAAATAAAAAAATCAACACCAAGAAGGAAGGAAGAGCTAAGGGCAATCCCCCTCCACAGCTAAATAAAAAAAAATTGAAGGAAGACCCAAGCAGAAAATAATCAGGACAACTAAACTGAAGGAAGACTCCAACAGAAAGTAATCAGGACAACTAAACGGAAGAAAGACTCCAACGGAAAGTATAGGGAGCAGAAAATAATAATAAGTTTTTAAAAGAAATTAATAAAATAAGAGTAAGATACAGGGAATACTATAAAGTTTAAAATTAAACATTACAAAATCAATTTTATGAATTAATCAAAGAAAACAATCTGGAAAATTTAATAAATAGTTTTGAAGATTTAAATTTAACAATGGCAACCGGAGGCTCAGCACCAACCTTTTCTGCGGGCGGGATATCCAGCGCCACCAATCTGACAGTAAAATTAGTTAACCGATTAATAAATGTACAATTGGGTGAAGTGACCAGAAAAATTGAAGGGATAGAAGGGCAGTTAAACGCTAGCAGAAATGAAGTGGAAGATTATAAAATCCAAACAATTGACCCAACTATAAAATTCGAAACTACCCTAGAGGTAGTTAAATTTTTACCAGGTAAAATAACCCAATATGTAGGCTGG
Organism: Drosophila ercepeae; assembly: GCA_018150545.1. Lineage (NCBI taxonomy): Eukaryota > Metazoa > Arthropoda > Insecta > Diptera > Drosophilidae > Drosophila > Drosophila ercepeae. Next base: position 1,943,008 of record JAECWL010000023.1, on the reverse strand, counting down.
AGAAAAGCGGCAGAAACTGCCATGAGTCTATATAAAATTCAAATTCAAATTTTGGACAAAATAATAATTGGAATTCAAATAACAATTCTAAGGTACAACCCCCACCAGAACCAATGCAGGTAGATAGTTCCATAAGGTATCAAAATCAATAATAATTACTATCGTCAGAGTAATAATTATAAAAGGGGGTATAATAATAACAGACAGAATTATAATAATTTTTCGCAAAGAAATAATTTTAATCAATACCAAGCACAAGAAACTGAACCTCAAATCCCATTAAAAAGGGAAGCAACTGGGACCGTAAGTCAACAAGCCCAGAATGGTATGAGAATAAAGAACATTGATGAAGATCATTTTTTAGATCAGAACCCTACAGGGGAATGCCACATATAACAAGAATAGACAGAAATACAAAGAAACAACTAAAAATATTAGTTGACACAGAAGCCTCATCTTGCTATATCAGAAAGGGAATTTATATATATGTAACGATAGTTATCGATATGCGATGATCGATAATCATCGCAAAGGGTAGCGTCGTGAGCGCAGGCAGAAGAGGAAGAAGGAGTTATAAGAAAAAGGACAAGCATAGAGTCAGTCGAAGAAGAACAAAGCGAGTTGAAAGTTGTGCAGTAAAAAGATCGACAGCTGAACGGTACAGAGGTCGCCTGCCTTGTGGACAAAGGATCCGATGTGTCAATCGTATGTCAGTCTTTGTACAATAAACTTCAAAGTACTGTGATGCAGAAGTGTTATTCCGTCCTACGAGGCCTTGGAAACGCTAAGACGCAGCCGCTAGGTTCATTTATGGGCAGAGTACACGTTGACGGGATCGAAGCCATACAAAGGTTTGTTGTGATACCAAACAATCACATCGAGAACGACGTAATACTTGGCTTTGACTTTGCATCGCAGTTCTGCGTGACTTTGAATGACGGAGAATTCATCTTTACAAAGGCGTCAGCGCGGCCGGAATGCGATGAATCAAAAGAGGTAAGTATGTACAATATTGTTGAGACTGGTAGTAACATAGATGCTTCTCCACACTACAAGCCGATGACCGAGTCAATGATAGCAGAGTACAAGCCAGCCGAAAACAACGCTGAATGCCCGGTGTCGATGAAGATCGTTCTAGAGGAGCGTACAAAACCATTTCGTTATCAACCAAGCCGTCAATCAGCTGTGGAATCCGAGTCGATCAGAAAACAAGTTGACGCCTGGTTGCAGGATAGCATTGTGCGCAAATCTTCATCGAACTTTGCCAGTCGAGTCGTCGTGGTCAAGAAAAAGGATGGCACGGACAGAATCTGCGTTGACTTTCGTCAATTAAATAGTATGGTACTTAAGGACTGCTTCCCAGTTCCACGCATGGATGATGTGCTGAAACAGCTTCAGTCCGCAAATGTATTCGTAGTTATGGATCTGGAGAATAGCTTCCTCCACGTACCAATTGAGGAGTCCAGCTGCAAGTTTACAGCGTTCATAACCAAGGAAGGGCTTTTTGAATTCAATCGAGCGCCGTATGTTTTTTGCAACTCGCCGGCCGTTTTCAATCTTTTTGTCAGTTGCGTATTTGAAGACTTGATTATGCAGGACGTACTCCAGTTGTACATCGACGACATTATCATATACGCAAACACAAACGAGGAATGCATGTCAAAGTTGAGAGCAGTTCTAAATCAAGCAGCCAAGTTTAATCTAAAAATCAAATGGAGTAAGTGCCACTTTCTTAAGAACAGAATTGACTTTCTGGGCCACACCGTGGAAATGGGCAAGATTCGACCAGGACAAGAGAAGACGCCATTTCAAGTAAAGTTTGGAGTAAACATGAGGAATAAGGTCAGTGACAATGTACTAACTACTCTAGAACAAGAACTGGTGACAGACTTCGACGCCGAGAGAGCTGAATTACGCAAGGAGGTAAAAACACATATTCAGCAGGCGCAGCAAAAGTATAAAGACGGCTATGATCGCAAACGCAAGGGCGAGCGTACATATAAAGAAGGAGATCTGGTGGCTATTAAACGAACTCAGTTTGTGACTGGCAAAAAACTAGCTAGCAGTTTTCTCGGGCCATATGAAGTAACTAAGGTAAAAAGAAACGGCCGATTCGATGTACGGGAAGCAGCTCAGATGGAAGGCCCTACAATAACTGCAACATGTGCAGAAAATATGAAGCTATGGAAGTACGCGTCTACAAATGAAGAAATATGGTTGTCTGGGTCAGACGACAGTGATCAGGATGGCCGAATGTAACGATAGTTATCGATATGCGATGATCGATAATCATCGCAAAGGGTAGCGTCGTGAGAGGCAGTCGAAGAAGAACAAAGCGAGTTGAAAGTTGTGCAGAAAAAAGATCGTCAAGCCGAAAGTTCTCGTGTCCGGAGTAAGGCAAGGTTGTGTAGTCGTAGTATGTCCAGAGATCAAGAAGCGTTGGCACGAGTCATCTTTTTATTAAATACCAAATACAATAAGCAAACTATTATAATATCAAAATATTAATAAGATTGTTAGATATAAAGTATAAGTTTTATTACGCGCTTAACACGTCTGCTTAGTCGATGATATTTGAAGGAACTGACAGAACATAAAGGAATTCCAAATAGGCTGTATACATACAATATGTGTTGCCAGATCGCTACTTTGCTTAAGTTTATCGTTACAATTCAAATGGGAAGCTTAATATAACACGCCCCCTCAAAGTAGCTGTTCTGCAGATTAAATATTAGTGACGCCCAAGGATGATATGCACTCTCGATGCTTAGTGCTGCTTAGACCCTTCGTTAGGACGTCTGCTGGCATATGTTCTGTCTGCATATACTCAATGGTGATGTCGCCATCTCGGTGCTTCTGCTGTATGAAGTGATGGCGCACATCGATGTGCTTCGTGCGTGGGTGGAAGCCGAAACCTTTTACTAATTTTTGTACGCTCTGATTGTCGTTAAAGAGCATAACGGATCCGCATTTTCGGCCCACCATGTTAAGAAGCTCCTTTAAATATAAGGCTTCTTTAACTGCATCTGACATTGCCAAGTATTCAGCTTCTGTGCTTGATAAAGCCACCGTGCGCTGTTTTCGCGCCTCCCAACTTATGGATGCGCCAGCCATGATGAATGCTAGACCAGAGTAGGAACTCCTGTCGCTTAAGTTTCCACCCCAATCTGCATCTACTAAGCCGTATAGATTCTCGCCTGTTCTCTTGTATAACAGGCCATGCTACCGCTTAAGTATCGCAGTATGCGTTTTGCTGCTTTCCAATGTTCCGCTTCATAACATGAATTGAACTGGCTTAAAAAATTCACAGCATAAGCAATGTCCGGTCTTGTTGTAACTGAAAGAAACATTAAAGCTCCTATTAAGTTTTGATAAGGATACCTTTTCATCTCCTCTTCATTGGGGGCCTCGGATCGCTTCAATGTACACTTTGCTTCTATAGGGGTTAATGCAGGTTTGCATTCTGCCATACCAAATCTCTTCAATATGGTATTAGTGTACAGCTCCTGTGAGATGAAGATTTGATTCTCCTCCAAGTTTTGTTGGAACTTTATGCCCAGGCACGTTTTCACTGGACCGAATTTTCTCCTCCTGCCGTTTCACGAACACACATGGATCTTGCTTGGTAGCCTCTAGACCCATCTCCTGCAGCTTCTCTGTTAATTTGCGGTACCATTGCAAACCTGATTGACGTAGTCCATATAAAGCTTTCTCCAGAAGACAAACGGGATTCTTCATCTCGCTTAAAGCCTTACGCCACGCTTTTCCAGCTGCCATGTGCTTTTTGGTAATTGGATCCTGCTTTGAACCAATAGCTGCACCTGATTTCAATTTGCCTATGAAATCATCCAATCCGTCTGGAACTTCCAGGTAGATACTCTCTTTCAGCTCGCCGTTAAGGTATGCTGTCACCACGTCCATTTGATGGACCTCCATGTCAGACTCTGCTGCCAACGCTGCTAGCATTCTGGCTGATGTAAATCGCACTACAGGTGAGTACGTCTCATGAAAATCTTCGCCAGATCTCTGCGAGTAGCCTTTTGCGACTAGCCTCGCCTTCTTCTTGCCGGGTATGGTGCCATCTTCTTTTGTGCGAAACACCATTTTGCTCCCAATAACCTTTTTCTCAGCTGGACGTTCCACTATTTTCCATGTGCCGCTCTGCACATGCGCCATGTACTCATCTTCGATCGCTCTAATCCACTTTTCGGCATCGCTTGAGCTTTTCGCCTCTTCGATTGTAATAGGGTCGCCTGCCATTGCCGTGAATGCCATCTCGCATTCCTCAAATTCGCCCTTTGATGATGAGTTAGTACTCAGCTCATCGACGCTCTCGCCGCTTGCCTTTTCGACTGCTGGCTGATACACTTTGCGTGGTCTACCTCTTTGGCCTGTCCTCAAAAGTTTTTTGAAGTTTCAAGAACTTGACATCATTACTAATTATTACCTTACGCCTTTCCGGCGACCATAATCGATACGTTTTCGATTTTGTTGAGTAGCCCACCAGTATACATTCTTCAGATTTTGTCTCGAACTTGCCACGATTGCCACCCTTAATGATCGCATATGCTTTCGTGCCAAATATGCGCAGGTGTGCCACTGTTGGAATTTTTTTCGTCCAGTATGTGTATGGTATCTCTCCATTTAAGCCTTTTGTGACGCATCTGTTTCGTATGTAACTTGCTGTGTTTACCGCTTCTGCCCAAAATGACGGTGGTGCCCCAGATTGCCGCATCATGCACCTTGCCATTTCTATTAACGTGCGATTCTGCCGTTCTGCTAAGCCATTTTGCTGCGGGGTATGTGGTGTAGACAACCTTCGCGCAATTCCATGCTTCTTCAAATAGTCGTTGAATTCGTTGTTGCAGTATTCGGTGCCATTATCCGATTGTAGAGCTTTAATCTTGTTATTGGTGAAGTTTTCTGCTTTTGCTTTGTAAGCTTTGAACGCTTCAAATACTTCTGACTTCTGTTTGAGAAAATAAACTTCACAATATCTGGAATGGTCATCGATAAAAGTTGCAACATATTTAGAACCATTCATTGACTCAGTTCTCATCGGGCCACACACATCGCTGTGTACGATCTCTAGTAGTTCACTAGTTCGCTCTTTGCTCGTGCTTTTGTTATTATTTGCTGTTTGCTTTTCGCGTATGCAAATTTCACATTTTGATAATTCAGCTTTATTATCAAACTTCATACCGTAGACCTTTTCACTCATGGCCATTCTTTTAAGGTCGTTCTCATTAACGTGTCCCAAACGGTAGTGCCACTTGTTTATGTCATTTACGTCACTCACCTCTGCTTTGTTTACATTATGCTCTTCGCTGTCTAAGTAATAAAGGTTGCCATATCTCAATTATTAATTACTGCTGCAATTACTGCTTCATTTTTTCTAAAATGCACCTCAAAGCCATGGTCTGTAATTTTAGAAACGGATAATAAATTTTGACGTAAATCTTCGACATAAAACACTTCTTGTAGATCGATATCCTCTTTATATTTCTTTCCTTTGATTGCGGTCATTCTAATTTTCCCAATGCCGTCAATCCTCGTTGTGTTGTTGTTCGCCAAGTGCAAAGTCTTTTCGACTGTCTTTAAGTTTTGGAATGTACTTTTGTTTGAACTCATGTGTGCTGAACATCCGCTGTCTAGACATCATGAACCTCCATTTTGCCTCACTGCATACATACTTTGAACTTCGCTCAGCTTACGTTCAATAGTTGCTCTCTCTTCTTTTTTCGGTATACCGTTTCTGTTTCGGCAGTCTCTCGCTATGTGGCCTGCTTTACCACATACAAAGCATTTTCTGGTTTCCTTTTGTGGTTACCGTTTTTCTCGCTTTTTCCGTTATCTTTGTCTTTTCGACGTTCAACGTACATAGCTTTTTGCTCTCCACGATCTTCCTTTGCTTTTCGTGCTTCTGATTCCTCTAGAATTTTAATGCGCAATACATCAGGGTGCGGTAAGTCATCCCGTGTCTCCATTGCACACCTAAATGCTTCGTACGAATCAGGCAAACTGTACAACAATAAGATCGCTAGTAAATCATCGCCAATCACAACACCAATTTCTTTAAGTTTTTTCACTGCGTCGAAAAACTCATTTAAGTGATGACGGACGTCGTCGCCTACGTACATTCGCGACAACGCTACTCTTTTCAGAAGGCTTCCTTTCCGCACGGGACCTTTCGACTGAAATGTTTCTCGCAATCTCGACCAGCACTCTTTTGATGTCACACAATTCTCAATTATGGCCAACTCTGATGGACTCACTGATAACAAAATATCTGCACGTGCTTTTTCGTCTTGGTTTTCCCAAGCGATTTTCTCTATATCGTCATCCGGGCAACTTTTCGTTCCGTCGACGTATTTCCACAATTCGTTCTTCACAAGAACTGCACGCATTTGCAACTTCCACGTATCATAATTGTTCGCGTTTAGCGGTTCAATTCTGATATGTGCACTAGCCATTTTTCACGGCATTTTATTTAAGCTTTCTTTATAATCTTCAAATACTCTCAACGTATAACTTGTGGCTGGGGCTTGGCCCATAACCTGTTAGATATAAAGTATAAGTTTTATTACGCGCTTAACACGTCTGCTTAGTCGATGAGATTTAAAAGAACTGACAGAACATAAAGGAATTCCAAATAGGCTGTATACATACAGTATGTGTTGCCAGATCGCTACTTTGCTTAAGTTTATCGTTACAATTCAAATGGGAAGCTTAATATGACAAAGATAAACAATTGTGCTAAACAAAAAATATCCTACATATATAATAAAGAATTGCCAACATACAAAAGAGTATCTACAGTTCATGGATACTCAATTATAAAATATTACCATATATTTACAATATTTGAAACAAAACATATATTTTATGAAATAGAAGGTTTAGAATCTGACTTATTGAATGGAGATAATGACCCACAGCGATATAGAACAATCAAGCTCAGAAGAAAATTTACACATTGATATTTATTACAAAAATCTTTCGCAAAATCTTATTTTCTTAACTTGCATTGACGCATGTTCAAAATTCCTAGTAGTAAAAGAAGTTCAAAATAAACTAAACATCGAGAATAAATTAATGAAATTACTTTAACAATTTCCCCACGCCAAAGTAATTATGACTGATAATGAACCAAGCTTTACCTCTGCTCAATTTAAATCCTTTGCACAAAGATGTGGATTAACTCTACATTTCGCAGACCCCAGACACAGTACCTCGAACGGACAAGTTGAAAGGGCACATTCAACATTAACAGAATTAGCTCGTTGCATAAAGGAAGAATTTAATCTCATTGACTATTCAGAAATAATTATTAGAGCCGTAAAATAATTCAATCAGAGAATTCGTTCTACAACAAACCTAAAACCTTTTGATATTCTCTATAATAAAATTGAACACGAAAAAATTTTAAAAATTCTAAAGAACACTCAAGAAAAAATGTTAGAAACACATAAGGAGGGTCGTAATGAAAAAGAATATCATGTAGGATAAGTTGTTTATGAAAAGAAACATGGAGAAAGAAATAAGCTAAAAACAAGATATAAGAAACAGGTTGTTAAGGAAAACTTACCTAACCAAATAATAATCAATAGTAGAAACAGAATTATTCACAAAGACAATATTAAGTTTTAACAAATATTATATTTCTTTTAAAATAACAGAAAATGCATTTCCTATTACTTCTAACACCATTCGTAATGATAGCCATTTCAGAAATATTTGATTACTCCAATCACGAATTTTTCCTGTTCAAGGACAAAAAGGGATGTTTTTACTTATGAATCATATGCCGACTTATTCCACGTGACTAATTTAACTTTTTATAAAGAAATAATCGATCTAAAATCAGGATATAGAAAAAAGGATACAAATAAAAGGTCACAATGGGAAATTATTTGCGAACTACAAATAATTGAATTAATTTTGTCACAGCTGATAACTAGATCCAAAAGGGGAATAAATGAGGCACTGTATGTATCATTTTAAAAACATTTTCATTGATCAAGAATTGCCGTTACGAAAACATCGTTTACGATTATTAACATTCGACTTGAAAAACATAATTGATACTATTACACTGGCAAAAATTGATGTATTTAACACAAAAATGTTAAATAATGAAGACATTAAAGAAATATTAAATCCCCAACAAAAGTCTGTAATTATTGCAGATTTAATAGATTTCTCCGTTTTTAAAATTGTACTACATAAAGAACTTTTAATTATTTATATAAAATACCCTGTAATAACAAATAGATGCGTAATTTATTATGCCAGATCCATTTCACAAAATAATGGAAAATTACTAAAAAGTAATCAGGTCGCGAAATGCAAAAACACTTTTTATGAAATATCCAATTTTAAGAACGAACTTTTTAATAACTATTACGAGGGTGGGTCAAAAGGTCCGTGACTTTTTGAATTTCTCGCCTCTTAATTGAAATGTTAACACTGCTCCCGTCAACAGTCATCTGTCAGTTGACTCTTGTCAAAAATTGAACAAGCTGCGACATTTAGTTTGTTTTTGACAGCCGTTAATATCAGACTACCGCGTTGACTGAGAAGAAAATGGAACAAAGTGAATTTCGTGTGCTCATTAAGCATTATTTTTTGAGGAAAAAATCCATTACGCAAACCAAGGCCAAGCTTGATAAATATTATGGAGACTCTGCACCATCCATTTCCATGGTAAAAAAGTGGTTTACTGAATTCCGATGTGGCCGTATAAGCACGGAAGATGCCGAACGTTCTGGACGCCCAGTTGAGGTTTCCACAACAATTGAAAAAATCCACGATATGGTTTTAGCCGATCGGCGATTAAAAGTGAGAGAGATTTTGGAAGCCGTAGGCATTTCACATGGCTCAGTGGTTTCAATTTTGAATGATCATTTGGGTATGAGAAAGCTTTCCGCAAGATGGGTGCCGCGTTTGCTCACATTCGACCACAAATGCAACCGTGTGACAATTTCGCAGGAATGTTTAGCGTTGTTCAATCGCAATACGAACGAGATTTTGCGCCGTTTCGTAACCGTGGACGAAACGTGGATCCACCACAACACACCGGAGACCAAACAGCAGTCAAAACAGTGGGTTTCTCGGGGTGTCAGCCAATAAAGTCATGGCGACTGTTTTTTGGGATGCACTCGGTATTATCCACATTCACATACAACCTTCAAAAAGGAAAAACAATCACTGGCACTAAAATACGAGAAAACAAGTAAGGTAGCAGCAGTCGAGTTTCCCGATAGCAAAATACCCTGTACCCTTAGACATGCTTACAATTTATTTATTTAATATCAATAAATAAATGAAACAATATTCTATTAGAAAAGAGTACCATAACAATATAAATTTGTTATGATTTTGGTTATGAAAATAAGTTTCGTGTGTCATAAAGCCATACACATTTCGCTGTCAACGTCTCAGTCGGCGTCGCGCAATGCGTGTTTTGCTGCGCTTCTTCTTCCCTTGCCATAGATTTTGCATGTGGCATAACTTCCGTTTTTTTTATCCGATTTGGTTCAAATTTAAAAATTAGATAGCTTTTATAAGCACCAACGCATATGCCGAATTGCATAGCATTAGGTTGATAATTGTGGGCGTGGCAGTTTTTTGCGGTTTGCGGGGGGTGATATTAAAATAAAACAACAAACTTGTACTGCGTATGGTAATTACCTATCCAACGATATATGGCACATGTATGTAGGTCTTGTAGTTTCTGAGATTTAGGCGTTGATACTGACAGATTGATGGACATGGCTATATCGACTCGGCTGTTAATGCTGATCAAGAATATACATATATACTTTATTGGGTCGGAGATGCTTCCTTTTGCCTGTTACATACATTTGCACCATATTATGATACCCTTTTCACCCATTTTTAATGGGTACAGGGTATAAAAATAAGAATATAGATATCATTCAAGAAGGTTCCATTCTAATAAATGGAAATAATATTGTAAATAATTCTCATTTATACGGGTCACATATAATAGCATTCAACGGCACAACTACAATAAATAATATTTCATACACCATTCATTGAAAAATCGTTCATCAAAAAGGAACTTTGTTTTCGGTGTTAAATTGAATTATTTTGCTCTGCGCAGCAAGCTGGCAAACAACCCCTTTGCCGTCCTCCCAAGCAAAGAAGATGACGACATGATGAACCCGAAACTGCCTCAGAGGCAGTGGCATCCAAAACAGCATAGAAACCAATCCCTATCCCGAAGACCCTCAAGACCCCGATCTACATCCCAGACGTGACCGACATTACAGCGGTTGTCAAGATGATAACGACTCTAGTCGGAACCAAAAAGGATTTCTCGTATAAAACGGAGAGAAATAATAACGTACGCGTAATGATGCCAGACAAGGAGTCCTACACAGCCCTACGCCAGCACCTCGTGGCACATAACAAAAGGACGAGAGAGCGTACAGGGCGGTCATCAAGGGACTTCACCACTGAACGGACCAGACTGAAATTAAAGAAGAACTCCAAAAATACGGCCATACTGTGAGGGATCTGCACAATCCCATTGGCAGGAAATCCAAACAACCACTGGGGATATTTTTTGTTAATCTAGAACCAGCGAGCAACAACACAGAGGTTTTCAAAATAAAGAGGATTTGCAGGTCAGTCGTCACCGTAGAGCCCCCAAAAGTTCAACGACTTTTGACAGAGTCTGGCACCATGGACTCCTTTTCAAAATTAAATCCCACCTTCCAAGTTCCCACTTCGCCTTCCTCAAGTCATACACAGAGAAAAGAGAAATCCGAGTGAGATGCGGATCATCAATCAGCACGTCTAGGCCTATAAGAGCAGGAGTACCTCAAGGCAGTGTTCTTGGACCCATATTGAATACACTCTACACAGCGGACCCTCCCATCACCCCCTCTCGGAATCTCACAGTAGCCACATATGCAGATGACACCGCCTTCTTAGCCTCCGCCACAGATCCCTAGGAAGCATCATCCATCATACAAAGATGACTGGATGCTCTCGATCCATGGCTGAAACGATCGAACATCGTGGTCAACGCGGAGAAATCCTTTCACCCATCAACCTCCTAGATAATAGCCAATCCCTTAGATGCCTGAAAAGACCCTAAGACCTTAGGTTGACCTAAGTCAACCTCATTAGATATACATTCCATACTCTACATACATATACTCTACTCCAGTTTATACAAATTTCAAATTCCAGTTTATAAAAAAATTTTAAATTCCAATCTCGGCTGCATTTCCTTTGTCTTTGTCTTTGTTTTTGTCATTGCCTTTGCCAGCACTTAGCTACCCGATAAAATAAATAAATAAACTTAAAGTAAACACAGCTTTCGCTTGGAGGCCAAGCCATGATCAACTTATTGCGCTTCAATTAAACTGCATCAGTCAGCAAATTTCAATTCCACAATGCAGTGAAATAATTTCAGCATAAAGCTTTTATTCTAAAGATAATTGAAAGTTCAAGAAGTTTCTAAAGAAAAGCTTCTGGCCTATTCTAAACATAATTGAAAGTTCAAGAAGTTTCTAAATAAAAGCTTCTGGTCGAGGTTGATTGGATTAGAATTAAGAATTATAATATCAGTTTGATTCGGGACAAGATCGAGAACGGTTTCCAATTATGGATAAGCAAAAAACCAGTGTCTTGTAATAGTGTAAGTGAAAAAGTTTATCATCAAAAAATATAAAATTATATTAAAAGGAAAATATTTTTTTTAAATAATTGAACAATAACAATTTTAATTTGCACGTATCGCTACAAAGTCGAATATTTCAGGAAAGCATTTATTTCGTCCGCGGGTGTAGATTGCGAGCAATATCAGTGCATATCGGAAGGGTTGATAGTTGTCATGCAAATCGCGCATAGATCGATCAGAGCCGCGAGCGATTTTTTATGTGACTTTGTGCATTCACCCCAAGAAGTGAGTTTTCATTTTTGTGAGACTTCCCATGCCGTATGCTTTAGAAACATTACATGTGGGAGCCTCATAAAATTGAATATTTAATGGTAATTTGAGAGCAGAATGAGCCGTCCTTCTGTCTGGTATCAATGTCGCAGCTATTCCAGATGAAGCGAGATCTAAGGCTTTGTGATCGAATCATTGCTAGAATCAATTTGATAAAAAAGTTTTTCCCGTTCCCCCTGGTGCATCCAAGAAGAAGAGGTTTCCACCACCGCTCGTCACAATTCCCATTATCCGATCGTAAACGGCTCTCCGCTCAACCGTCAACTTCGGAATGTTAGGTTGCACATACGACACGAGACCAGTGTTGTAGTTCTGCTCTCGGCGCAAATCCACATTGAATGAAGCGTAGAAGCTCGATTTGGGGCTGGCATTGCCTATTGACTGCGAACTTTATTTGCCATAAGCAACGACTTCCCTTCAATCATTATATGTTTAGTTGTAAATATCTGCAGTACATTCCATTGTCATACTCTCTGCAAAATATCTTCAGACAAATGCGATTGATATCTCTTTCATAATTCTGTTGGGGATGAAGGGAAGCAACTATTATTGCATTATGCAAACAGTGCACGAATTTGACTTGGATGGGCATTCATACAAGTATCCCACTCTTTTTCGTTATCCAGTAAATGCAGAGCTTGACATGCACTGCGGAAAGTTACGTTTGTGACATTGACGACTTTTAATTGCTGGAAAGGTGGAGTACTCGTTGCTGCGCATTTTTTGCTCCGCAAAAGTTTGCCATTCTCCAAATGAACTGCTAAGTGAATCACAGCGGGATTCCGTTCGTGTATGGGAAATGAATGAAGTCGCCATACAGCCTCATTACTGCTTATATATCGTCCAGCTTAATACTTACTTGTATTTAATTGATTTGACGGAATTACAATATTTCACGTTTATGTGTGCCTTGTATGTTATAAACAGCAGAGGAGAGTATGGAACTAGCCAACGCTTCTTCACTTAAAAATCAAAATGCCTCATATGTAAGATTGCCATTTTAACACAATCTTAAACTGATCGTCGCCTACACAAGCGATATCCGTCGTCTCCTGTTACCGTGCTGGATATTAATTCCGAGGGAATCGCTTGGAGAATTTTCCGTCTACCAACGGTGTGGCTCGTTGGTTGGCTAGGCCGATGCTGATTAAAGAGCATCAAATTACTCCCGTAATTAGCGCTATCTGGCTCACTCGATATTTGTCGATGTGCTATAGTTTCCATTTTTAAAGGACATTGTATCTTTACTGCTGGCGACTAGTAACTGATCATTTTTTCAACCGCTTGCTTACATTTTAGTGGAGCTGAAGCTGAATTTGATTCGTCCACCAAGTTATAGACCAGCTGACCTTCTTTTTCTGATGATTTTTGGTCCGTCTCAGAATATTTTTTGTTAGAAAATCCGGGTTAAACTTCTCGCAGGGTGGTTAGGGTGTGAAATTATTTTTGATGATTTTTGATCCGTGTCAGAAAATTTTTTGTCAGAAAATCCGGGTTAAACTTCTCGCAGGGTGGTTAGGGTGTGAAATTATTTTGCTCATGTACTTTTGTTTTTGATGGGTTATTTCATCTTTTACTGATCTAATATTAAGGTCTATGTGTATATTTTCATTTCGAATATACCAGGGTGCTCCAGTGATTTTTCTCAGTACCTTTTATAGAGCCCTTTGCATGTTATCAATGTTACTACTGCTGGCCGAGAGTTGATAACCAGTGGAGACTATTAGCCTTCAGCTTAAGGTGTGTTCTTTTGGCTTCAATGTGCCTGCGCCAGGTGAAACGTTGGTGGAAGTGCACTCCGAGATACGGAGTTTGATAATACGGTGTTGTTTAAAGTAATTGAAGGGCAGTCTTGACGATTGAGTGTAAAAGTTACATGTTTACATTTGTGTTCGTTTATTTTAATTCACCAGTCAGATAGCCACTTTTCCACGGCCACTAGGTGAGAAGAGAGTTGATTTTTTGCTAGTACAGGGCATTTTGATCGACTTAAAATCGGTTTGTCATCGGCAAACGTAGAAGTTGTTAGTAGTCTTGTGGGTATGTCTGCTGTATAAAGCACGTACAGCGTTCGTCCAAGTACGCTACCTTGGGGAACTCCAGCGTTTATAGCGCGGTCGTCTGACATGTCAGAGTTGCATCTCACAGCAAATGTTCTGTTATAGAGATACGACTTCAGGAGTTTGTGCGTGTTTTGGGGAAGCATTGTTTTGATTTTGAACATTAATCCATCTAGCCAGACCATGTCAAAATCCTGAGAAACATCCAGAATTATTCCAGTGCCTTTTTCGGTTTTTCGAAACCAGATCGCATCTCTGATGTTATTCGATTGACTTGACTTGTTTCTCTCGAAAACCGAACTGATGCGCTGGAATAAGATTGTCATCAGACATTTTTCAAATAGTTTTAAGAGACAAGAAAATAGGCTTTTAGGACTGTACGATGAGGTGACTGAGGTAACTTGTCTGCCTTACGTATCATTACTATGATGGATTTTTTCCATCTCTCTCCATAGTACCCGAGTTTTGTGATAGAGTTAAAAAGCAAGGAAATAGTGCACATAGTATGGATAGTATAGTATGGAAGCTCGATAATCATCTTTGGAGTTATTAAATCACATCCTGGGGACTTTATTGGATTCAGTTTATCCTTGATGATTTTAAATATTTCATTTGTTTGAAATTCTATTGGCTTATGTGGTGCTTGGTCGTCGCCTGTTGCCGTGGGTAATATAAACGAGCTTGTAGCAGGGCTCGGGTGGAACACACGTTGAAGATGCGTTGCAAATGTGGTAGCTCTATCTTTATCGCTGCGGGCCCAACCACCAGTGCTATTACTTAATGGTGATATAGTTTCTGCCAGTGTGGTTAAACTGGGATGAGATTTCCATAGTGAATTTTTGCTGCCTGAAATTGAAAGTTGCTCTATATACCGAAGTTGGGCGTTTTAAACTTCTTTCTTCAGCGCATTGGGGAGATTGCGTGAGGCGTTTTTGAATGTTTGCTTTGGGATTGGCGATCTATGAGCTTTCCACTCCCGTCGCATACGTCCTTTATCAAGAACGAGCCGCGCGATGTCTGCGTTTGTCATCCTGGGTCTGCAAGGTGCGCTCTCTATTTGAGGTGTTGAGATTCTGGCGGCTGTAACTTATCAACGACATGTGCATTTTAACAATGAAAAAGCAATCAGTGCCTTAAGGCACTCTTGGGGCTTAGAGTGTACTTTTTCAAAGTGTGGTTAATAGAAGATAATTTACCAGTGCTTGGAATATTTGCTACTTAAGGGTGTTATTGAAAGTTTTTGTATCAGTATTACCATTGTAAGATATTGTACCATTGTACCATTGTAAGATATTCCCTTATTATTTTGCGATATTTATGTCAGTCGGTTTACCTTGGATTTAACAAAGCTGCTGGTTTCGTATTGTTTATGATGGATCTATACTCTGGAAGCGAGTGTTTGTGGAGCCTCCAGTGAGATACGGTTTCTAGTATTGGCTTAGACCGAGGTCAATTGATCATAAGGTCAATGATTTCCTTGCGGTTCTTTTTAATAAAGGCGGGATCCATAATTTTATTGCATATAAAATGGGCTCATAACCGGAATGCTGCGAAGAAGCGAGGCATCGGTGGAGTAGCCATCTTCGGCATCCGTCGCCAAAGCTTTCTGAGTGGCTTTGATGGAAGCTAGGGATTGCTTATTTAATACAAGGATCACCGTGTATTCGGTGCCCACCATTTCCTCCATCCTCACAACTTGACAGTGACAGTGAGGATTTGGTCCGGAACCTTGATGGACGCCGGGGTCGGCAAGGACCGTGAGGCCTGCCCAACGCAACAACTCCGTCGCCCTCGTAGATATTTCTAAGTTTCTTAATTGCGACTTTATATAGCTCCGCAGAACACTAGTCGACATATGGATTCACCTCCACACTGTTTTGTAACCATCACATGTTTGCAGAAAGGAGGAAGGCCGGGTTCCTTGACAAGTATCTCAAAACATTTCCTTGCCTACTGGCACTCGGCCATCCGGGTTATCCAAAAGGATACGGTTATTGGTGATCTCCGCAAAAGACGACCAAGGTTGTGTGCGCTGCCGCTTTTCCGAAGGGTCAGGGGGGACGTCCCCTGGAAACGTTCTTAGGTTACGGTGGCCAGTTCTAACCTCAGTAGTCTTTATAGGTTGCTCAAGGACTTTTGTGCCAAAGATGGCGAGAACGTCTAATTTGTTTTGAGGTTCTCTTCTCGGCACAAGAATGCGTTTTTTATGTCCTGTACCTTTGGCCACATGATATTTTCCATCCTTTGCTGACCCTGTAGAAGGAATCATGGCACTAGGACCGTTAGATGTAACCCTGGTATCGATTTCGGGAGGCTGACATCACCCCGGTTTTTATACAAGGTTCACCAGAATCGGGTGGTCAGTTGGTGGGCTCTTTCGTTATCTTTGCTGCCCCCTTAAACTTGGTCGTCGATGCCAGACATTATTTGCAGTAGGTTTTTTTTTAGAGATCCTGACTAGTTCTCTATTCGGGGCAGTTAATTTAAGGGGAGGACCCCTTTGGGAGAGACCTGTATTGGGCGGTGTAGACTTGATGGATGGATTAATCAGCCGCTACCACATTAAAGCACATTAAAGCAGAGATTCTGCGACACGTATTTTTACCATTTGGTGGATATTTTTTTTTTTTTTGTTTTTTATATTAACTCTGCTTTTATTTATTGGATCCTCTTAAATAAGAGCTAACAATAAGTTTAAAAATCTTAACTAATACAATTTTTTCCTAAACAGTCGTTTTAATTAATTTTTTTCCAACTGTTCCGAGATTAAGCGTCCCTAAAAATTTCTTCGCTGGGTTGATAGGTCCCTTCGTCGGAGACGGGAACGACTGCTGAGCTGGGTTAGATTTCTCGCTAGGTGGTTTGGGTGCGAGGAAAGCTTGTCATGATATTTTTTCGTAAGCTCTGTGATTTCATTGGTGACTGGTGGAATATTTAAATCTCTATGGATGTTTTCGTCCCGAACGTACCACGGTGCCCCAGTGATGGTTCCCAGAATCGTTGACTGTGCTCGCTGTATGATGTCAATATTGCTGTTGCTGGCGTTGCCCCATAGCTGTGCGCCATAGGTCCAGATGGGTTTCAGTACTGCATTGTAGAGTAAGACCTTGTGGTCCAGGCTGAGCGGAGAGCCAGCGTTGATGAGCCAGTGTAAGTTGTTCTCTTTGAGCTTAAGATGGGTTTTTTTCGCTTCAATGTGCTTGCGCCATGTGAGTCTTCCATCGATGTGTACTCCTAGGTACGTTACCTCATCTGCTTTCGGGAGTGGTATGTTGTTCATCAAAAATGGTGGGCAATCTTGTCTGTTCAGCGTAAATGTCACGTGCTTGCATTTTTCCTCGTTTACTTTTATTCGCCAGTCAGAGAGCCACTTCTCAGTGTCTATGAGGTGCAATGCCAGCTGTGCTGTAGCTTGGATTGGGGACCTTGAACGGCTAAGGATAGCTGTATCGTCGGCAAACGTGGACACTGTTATCCGACTATTTGTAGGAATGTCAGCAGTATAGATGAGGTATAAGGTTGGCCCAAGAACGCTGCCTTGGGGGACTCCGGCCTTAATTTCGTGGTCAGTGGAAGTAGCAGTGTTGCACCGCACTGCAAACTTTCTGTCATATAGGTATGACTTTAGAAGTTTGTGTGTGATTTCGGGTAGAGCTGTTTTAACTTTAAACATTAGGCCGTCTAGCCAGACTCTGTCGAATGCTTGGGATACGTCTAGAAATACGGCTGTACAGTATTCTCGATTTTCAAATGCAGTTCTTATCTCCGCTGTTATTCGATTCACCTGTTCAATGGTTCCGTGGCTTTCGCGAAAGCCAAATTGATGGGCTGGGATTGTATTGTGGGCTCTCAGGTGTGGATTCAGTCGGATTAGCAGGAATTTTTCGAATAGTTTCGATATACATGAGAGTAGACTTATTGGTCTGTAGGATGAGGGAACTATGTGGTCCTTACCAGGCTTCGGAATCATTATAATAATCGATCTCTTCCAACGTTGTGGAAAGTAGCCAAGTTTTGTGATGGCATCAAAGAGCTGCGCTAGGTAGCGAATTGCAGAATGTGGCAGCTCGATGATCATTTCCGGGGTAATAAGGTCGTAGCCGGGGGATTTTTTCGGGCTGAGATTTTCTTTAATTATGTTAGATATTTCTTCTGGACGAAACAATTGGGGTGGTGGCAATTTGCGGTTGAAGACGGTAGCGCAAATGTGCTAGTAGCCTCGTTTGGCGTAAATACATTTTGTAGGTGAGCGGAAAATGTGGTAGCTCTGTCTGCATAACTACGTGCCCAGCCGCCTGAGGAATTCCTTATGGGCAAAACGGTTTCAGTCGGTGGGCGAAGGGTTGGGTGGGCTCTTCACAGTGACTTATGTTTAATACCTGTTGGTGAAAGTTGCTCTATATATCGGCTCTGAGCGTTTTCTTCCTCTTGTTTCAGAGCGTTGGTCAGCTTCCGTGTGGCTATTTTTAGCTTTTGTTTTGGAGATGGTGAGATAGCTTAGTTTTGCGTGGACGAGTTGCTCGATTTGTGCGTTAGTCTTATTCGGATTAATTGTTACGTTTGTGGTTTTACGTGTTGCATTACGAGCTGCTTCCGTAAGAATGGATTCCAGTGTTCCAGTGCAGCTCTCTATATCAGGTTCAGTATTGAGTTTTGGGTTTAGCTCAATGTGTGAACTTATATATATTTTATACCTGAGCCAGTTTGTTTTGTGCGAAGTCAGTCTGTAGGGTGGTTTTGCGTTTTCTGCGTACCGGCTGAGATGAATTAGTACAGGCGAGTGATCAGATGACAGATCTGGTAGACATTCAGCTCTAACCAAACTGCGAGTAATATTTTTCGTGACTGCGAAGTCAATCAAGTCAGGCAGCTTATTGAGGTCTGATGGTCAGTATGTGGGACTCCTAGGGGAAACATGATCAAGTTTATTAGTGGCTTTAATTAAAGCCTTATAAAGCTTTTTTCCTTTTGGATTCACAAGGCGCGATCCCCAGCGAGTATGTTTAGCATTGTAGTCGCCTGCTGCAAGGAAGTGTGGTCCTAGTGCATGGAAGAAATCCAGGAATTGGTCTTCCAATATTGTGAAACCAGGGGGGGGGGGCAGTATACGGCCGCTAGTGTGAGGTGAGTGTTGTCCTCCAGCTGTATATTGATAGATGTGGCCTGTAGATGAATTTCAGCAAACTTTTGTAAAAGTGGTGCTTCATACGGTTCCTAATTAGAATGCCGGTCCCACCGTGTGTTCTACCATCGGGGTGGTGATTTGTACCATAGAAGTTGTAATCTCTTATTTGAAAATTGTATTTGCTTGTAAGATGAGTTTCCGAAAGAAGCATTACGTCGATATGCTTCTCATGTAGGAATTGAGCTAGCTCAAGTTTGCGCTGTGAGACGCCATTGGCGTTCCACGTAGCTATGCGTAAGGTAGCCATTATTTATTTTGATTGTTGGGAGACAAGCATTTGTATGAAAAGGTTTTGATTACGCATCATGTCTTGAATGGTGGCTCGCATAAATGTCATGAATTCCATCATGCTCTGTTGTAAGGCTTGGATCATAGCTTCAGTCTTCATGTGAGGTTTGGGAGTTTTGGGTTGGAGGTGTCATACCTGATTTTAAAACGTTTGCAAAACTTATCTTGTTAATGCTTGGTATAGTCCAGCGAGCAATACTTGTTGGTTTGGAAAAAAGTACTTCTGGATTTGCTGGATATACCCGTACCGTGTTCATTCTTTTGTGGAGACGGGTTTTCAGCTCTTTGTAGATTGGACAGCCTCTGTAGTTTGCTGTGTGATTAACCCCACAATTACCGCACTTTTTCGCGCTTGCATTTTCCTTATTAGCTTGGCAATGTGTGGAGACGTGTGGCCGTATTCCCTTCTCTTTTAGCGCCTTAGCTATCTCTTCGGGCTTTACATCAGGCTCAATGCCCTTCAGTACTACTTGTAGACCCTTGCTACTTTTAAGCTGGTAGGTTTAAAAGCATGTTTTGATTGCAGTAAGATGGTTTGTGACTTTTCTGTAGTTTTCCTCCGTTTTCGTTTGAAGTTTGATTTCATTAATAGTACCCCTTATGAGGGGTATTATATAAAAGCTATCTTTTCCAATAAGGCCAATTAAAGAATTTACCAAACCGTTTGTGCTCTTCTCGCGGATGTAAATTGGGGGAGGCTTTATTTTCTTTGGTTCGTTATCGATGGATTTCAGTGGCACGTCCTCGTTGGTATCTGCCAGCAAAGCGAATCTGTTGCTATTTGCGTGCGCTTCATTGTTAATCGAGGTAGTATTGTCGCATATATTTTTCGGCTTGTTTTCTGTATCGGAAGTTTTAGGGCTAAGCTTCCGCTTTATTGTAATGTAGCGGTCCAGTCCAGTCTGCGTGGCCGACCCAACTTTTTTGTTTGCGTTTTGTTTTGCTAGTTGTGCATCAATGCCGTTTGGCTCTTGGGCTTTTGATTTTGTATTTGCTGACTCAGTAACAGCATGAGCGGGTGCAGCCAATGGCGAAGTAGAGCGGGCTGTCGATATTGCTCCAGTTGTTGTTGTTGCAGATAGCGGAGTTTGTGTCGGAGCTAGAAGTGCGGGAGAGCAAGTGCGCGCTCTTTCTTGATTTGTTGGTACAAGAAGGTTCGTTGGGTTATGGGTTATTGGCCGCTCGTTGTCTTCGTTTGCAGGTGTCGCGGAGACATAAGAAAAGTACGCGTTGTTTCGTTGTAATGAGTGCCGGCGATCGTCTTGCTCTTGTTGTCGCTGAGCGCGAGTTTCGTTCTGGCTCATAGTGCTTTTTTTTTTTAATTAATTTGTTTGAAACTATTATTTAACTTTTTCAAACGCAGAATATGTATTCGAGCGATGGTGCATCGCCCGGAGCGTCTTTTTCGCTTTCGATATATTTATTTGTTTTTTATTAATAACCATTCACTTCACTAGAATCAATTGATTTTATCGGAGCTCGATGAAAACACGTCTTCACGCATTAGCATACGAATGGTAACATTGGCTGCAACAAATGCCTATATTTTGTACAGGCGTATATCAATTAATGACTTTTCATAACCCTAAAAAAGTTTTCAATCTTCCGGATTTCCGAGAAGAAATTGCTGCTGGCCTCGTAGGACTTCAGCAAAAGCCATTACTGGGTCACCCCAGGAGTGAAGCATCGCGATCTCCATCTCTTCATAGACTTGGGCAACAAAGTCCGTCCGTGTCGTCTTCTCCACCAGCTAGACTTAAAATTGGTGCAAAGTCAAATCATCCTATAGCAGGCTTGCGTTTGGATCTGCAGGATCATTTTCCTTTTGGCTAAACCGAGATGGCGGGAAAAGATGGTGCAAGTATTGTAAAACGTTTCAAACGCAATGCATTTGCAAAAAATGCAATCTTCACCTTTGTTGCACTAATAACAAAAATTGTTTTTTGAATACCATAATAAAAAATGAAAAATTACACTTATAGAATATGAGTTTGATTTTTTCACTCTAAGCCCCAAGAGTGCCTTGAGGCACTCATTCACATTTTCTCACCTGGAAGGTAAACGATTGGCGAAAAACTTTTTCTGATGCCATTTTTGAGCTCAGTGGGCAAAATTCACTTAAGGAAAAACTTTTAGGATATTTTTTATTTAGAATTTAAGAAAATAGCCTTAGAGGGTTAAGAGGACTGGCAAGTGGACAGATGATAGATCCGGTAGAGATTCGGCACTGATGAGGTTTCGAGGTATATTTTTAGTTATTGCGAAGTCCATCAAGTCAGGAATTTTGTTCGGATCAAATGGGATGATGGTCCGCCTGAAGAGACGTAGTAAAGCTTTCTGTTTGCCTTTATGATGGCGTTATACAACTGTTTCCCTTTAGGGGTGACAAGGCGTGATCCACAGTGGGTGTGTTTGGCGTTGTAGTCACCTGCAGCAATGAAGTGGTCCCCTAGGGTATTGAAGAAGTCCAGAAATGTTTGTTCGGAAACATTAAAACGAGGGAGACAATATACCATTGCGAGGGTAAGATTGCCGCTTCCTTATTGTACATTTATGGATGTGGCCTGAATGTAGTTTTAGTTTTGAGTTATCTCAAGTTTATACCGTGAAACGGCATTGGCGTTCCACAATGATATTCGTAGAGCAGCCATTGATTTTTTGGAGTTTTGGTTCCGCATAAGGTCTTGCATGGTAGTCCTTATGAACGACATGATGCAGAAAATGCATCAAAGTTATTTTTTTTTTTTTATTTAAACAACAATTTAACAAAGATCTGCTAAATATGAATGAAAATTATAAATATAACTACACTATAACTATTCTAGGAGGTATTCTATGATTTTAAGTTTATTTACATTAAGAGAGAGTTCAGGGGATAGAGTATGTGATAAAAGGTTATAGTTCTTACAAATAGTGCGAAAGGGGTTGTGTTCAGCGAAGTTAGATTTGCAGATAGGTAACCATAGGGGTCGGAAGGACCTAGTTTTCCTATTAGGGATGGAAAAATATAGTTGGCTTAGCAGGTGTTTAGAGTCAACCATGCCATGGATTAGCATCATCTGTAGAAACATGACCCCAGCACAGGTTCGGCGCTCCTTCAATGGAGGTAACTTTAACAATTTAAGCCTGCAACGGTACGGCGGAAGACGATTATCAGGATCCCAGTTTAGGTTTTTTAGTGCAAATAGCAGAAACTGCTTTTGGGGATTGCTTATTTAATACAAGGATCACCGTGTATTCGGTGCCCACCATTTCCTCCATCCTCACAACTTGACAGTGACAGTGAGGATTTGGTCCGGAACCTTGATGGACGCCGGGGTCGGCAAGGACCGTGAGGCCTGCCCAACGCAACAACTCCGTCGCCCTCGTAGATATTTCTAAGTTTCTTAATTGCGACTTTATACAGCTCCGCAGAACACTAGTCGACATATGGATTCACCTCCACACTGTTTTGTAACCATCACATGTTTGCAGAAAGGAGGAAGGCCGGGTTCCTTGACAAGTATCTCAAAACATTTCCTTGCCTACTGGCACTTGGCCATCCGGGTTATCCAAAAGGATACGGTTATTGGTGATCTCCGCAAAA
The DNA here is from genome assembly GCA_018150545.1 of Drosophila ercepeae. NCBI lineage: Eukaryota > Metazoa > Arthropoda > Insecta > Diptera > Drosophilidae > Drosophila > Drosophila ercepeae. The sequence continues at coordinate 1,919,900 of JAECWL010000023.1, read as the reverse complement.
GACGACCAAGGTTGTGTGCGCTGCCGCTTTTCCGAAGGGTCAGGGGGGACGTCCCCTGGAAACGTTCTTAGGTTACGGTGGCCAGTTCTAACCTCAGTAGTCTTTATAGGTTGTTCAAGGACTTTTGTGCCAAAGATGGCGAGAACGTCTAATTTGTTTTGAGGTTCTCTTCTCGGCACAAGAATGCGTTTTTTATGTCCTGTACCTTTGGCCACATGATATTTTCCATCCTTTGCTGACCCTGTAGAAGGAATCATGGCACTAGGACCGTTAGATGTAACCCTGGTATCGATTTCGGGAGGCTGACATCACCCCGGTTTTTATACAAGGTTCACCAGAATCGGGTGGTCAGTTGGTGGGCTCTTTCGTTATCTTTGCTGCCCCCTTAAACTTGGTCGTCGATGCCAGACATTATTTGCAGTAGGTTTTTTTTAGAGATCCTGACTAGTTCTCTATTCGGGGCAGTTAATTTAAGGGGAGGACCCCTTTGGGAGAGACCTGTATTGGGCGGTGTAGACTTGATGGATGGATTAATCAGCCGCTACCACATTAAAGCACATTAAAGCAGAGATTCTGCGACACGTATTTTTACCATTTGGTGGATATTTTTTTTTTTTTTGGTTTTTTTATATTAACTCTGCTTTTATTTATTGGATCCTCTTAAATAAGAGCTAACAATAAGTTTAAAAATCTTAACTAATACAATTTTTTCCTAAACAGTCGTTTTAATTAATTTTTTTCCAACTGTTCCGAGATTAAGCGTCCCTAAAAATTTCTTCGCTGGGTTGATAGGTCCCTTCGTCGGAGACGGGAACGACTGCTGAGCTGGGTTAGATTTCTCGCTAGGTGGTTTGGGTGCGAGGAAAGCTTGTCATGATATTTTTTCGTAAGCTCTGTGATTTCATTGGTGACTGGTGGAATATTTAAATCTCTATGGATGTTTTCGTCCCGAACGTACCACGGTGCCGCAGTGATGGTTCCCAGAATCGTTGACTGTGCTCGCTGTATGATGTCAATATTGCTGTTGCTGGCGTTGCCCCATAGCTGTGCGCCATAGGTCCAGATGGGTTTCAGTACTGCATTGTAGAGTAAGACCTTGTGGTCCAGGCTGAGCGGAGAGCCAGCGTTGATGAGCCAGTGTAAGTTGTTCTCTTTGAGCTTAAGATGGGTTTTTTTCGCTTCAATGTGCTTGCGCCATGTGAGTCTTCCATCGATGTGTACTCCTAGGTACGTTACCTCATCTGCTTTCGGGAGTGGTATGTTGTTCATCAAAAATGGTGGGCAATCTTGTCTGTTCAGCGTAAATGTCACGTGCTTGCATTTTTCCTCGTTTACTTTTATTCGCCAGTCAGAGAGCCACTTCTCAGTATCTATGAGGTGCAATGCCAGCTGTGCTGTAGCTTGGATTGGGGACCTTGAACGGCTAAGGATAGCTGTATCGTCGGCAAACGTGGACACTGTTATCCGACTATTTGTAGGAATGTCAGCAGTATAGATGAGGTATAAGGTTGGCCCAAGAACGCTGCCTTGGGGGACTCCGGCCTTAATTTCGTGGTCAGTGGAAGTAGCAGTGTTGCACCGCACTGCAAACTTTCTGTCATATAGGTATGACTTTAGAAGTTTGTGTGTGATTTCGGGTAGAGCTGTTTTAACTTTAAACATTAGGCCGTCTAGCCAGACTCTGTCGAATGCTTGGGATACGTCTAGAAATACGGCTGTACAGTATTCTCGATTTTCAAATGCAGTTCTTATCTCCGCTGTTATTCGATTCACCTGTTCAATGGTTCCGTGGCTTTCGCGAAAGCCAAATTGATGGGCTGGGATTGTATTGTGGGCTCTCAGGTGTGGATTCAGTCGGATTAGCAGGCATTTTTCGAACAGTTTCGATATACATGAGAGTAGACTTATTGGTCTGTAGGATGAGGGAACTATGTGGTCCTTACCAGGCTTCGGAATCATTATAATAATCGATCTCTTCCAACGTTGTGGAAAGTAGCCAAGTTTTGTGATGGCATCAAAGAGCTGCGCTAGGTAGCGAATTGCAAAATGTGGCAGCTCGATGATCATTTCCGGGGTAATAAGGTCGTAGCCGGGGGATTTTTTCGGGCTGAGATTTTCTTTAATTATGTTAGATATTTCTTTTGGACGAAACACAATTGGGGTGGTGACAGTTTGCGGTTGAAGACGGTAGCGCAAATGTGCTAGTAGCCTCGTTTGGCGTAAATACATTTTGTAGGTGAGCGGAAAATGTGGTAGCTCTGTCTGCATAACTACGTGCCCAGCCGCCTGAGGAATTCCTTATGGGCAAAACGGTTTCAGTCGGTGGGCGAATGGTTGGGTGGGCTCTTCACAGTGACTTATGTTTAATACCTGTTGGTGAAAGTTGCTCTATATATAGGCTCTGAGCGTTTTCTTCCTCTTGTTTCAGAGCGTTGGTCAGCTTCCGTGTGGCTATTTTTAGCTTTTGTTTTGGAGATGGTGATCTGGAGGATTGCCATTCTCTACGTAAGCTTAGTTTTGCGTGGACGAGTTGCTCGATTTGTGCGCTAGTCTTATTCGGATTAATTGTTACGTTTGTGGTTTTAGGTGTTGCATTACGAGCTGCTTCCGTAAGAATGGATTCCAGTGTTCCAGTGCAGCTCTCTATATCAGGTTCAGTATTGAGTTTTGGGTTTAGCTCAATGTGTGAACTTATATATATTTTATACCTGAGCCAGTTTGTTTTGTGCGAAGTCAGTCTGTAGGGTGGTTTTGCGTTTTCTGCGTACCGGCTGAGATGAATTAGTACAGGCGAGTGATCAGATCTGGTAGACATTCAGCTCTAACCAAACTGCGAGTAATATTTTTCGTGACTGCGAAGTCAATCAAGTCAGGCAGCTTATTGAGGTCTGATGGCCAGTATGTGGGACTCCTAGGGGAAACATGATCAAGTTTATTAGTGGCTTTAATTAAAGCCTTATAAAGCTGTTTTCCATTTGGATTCACAAGGCGCGATCCCCAGCGAGTATGTTTAGCATTGTAGTCGCCTGCTGTAAGGAAGTGTGGTCCTAGTGCATGGAAGAAATCCAGGAATTGGTCTTCCAATATTGTGAAACCAGGGAGGGGGGCAGTATACGGCCGCTAGTGTGAGGTGAGTGTTGTCCTCCAGCTGTATATTGATAGATGTGGCCTGTAGATGAATTTCAGCAAACTTTTGTAAAAGTGGTGCTTCATACGGTTCCTAATTAGAATGCCGGTCCCACCGTGTGTTCTACCATCGGGGTGGTGATTTGTACCATAGAAGTTGTAATCTCTTATTTGAAAATTGTATTTGCTTGTAAGATGAGTTTCCGAAAGAAGCATTACGTCGATATGCTTCTCATGTAGGAATTGAGCTAGCTCAAGTTTGCGCTGTGAGACGCCATTGGCGTTCCACGTAGCTATGCGTAAGGTAGCCATTATTTATTTTGATTGTTGGGAGACAAGCATTTGTATGAAAAGGTTTTGATTACGCATCATGTCTTGAAATGTCATGAATTCCATCATGCTCTGTTGTAAGGCTTGGATCATAGCTTCAGTCTTCATGTGAGGTTTGGGAGTTTTGGGTTGGAGGTGTCATACCTGATTTTAAAACGTTTGCAAAACTTATCTTGTTAATGCTTGGTATAGTCCAGCGAGCAATACTTGTTGGTTTGGAAAAAAGTACTTCTGGATTTGCTGGATATACCCGTACCGTGTTCATTCTTTTGTGGAGACGGGTTTTCAGCTCTTTGTAGATTGGACAGCCTCTGTAGTTTGCTGTGTGATTAACCCCACAATTACCGCACTTTTTCGCGCTTGCATTTTCCTTATTAGCTTGGCAATGTGTGGAGACGTGTGGCCGTATTCCCTTCTCTTTTAGCGCCTTAGCTATCTCTTCGGGCTTTACATCAGGCTCAATGCCCTTCAGTACTACTTGTAGACCCTTGCTACTTTTAAGCTGGTAGGTTTAAAAGCATGTTTTGATTGCAGTAAGATGGTTTGTGACTTTTCTGTAGTTTTCCTCCGTTTTCGTTTCAAGTTTGATTTCATTAATAGTACCCCTTATGAGGGGTATTATATAAAAGCTATCTTTTCCAATAAGGCCAATTAAAGAATTTACCAAAGCGTTTGTGCTCTTCTCGCGAATGTAAATTGGGGGAGGCTTTATTTTCTTTGGTTCGTTATCGATGGATTTCAGTGGCACGTCCTCGTTGGTATCTGCCAGCAAAGCGAATCTGTTGCTATTTGCGTGCGCTTCATTGTTAATCGAGGTAGTATTGTCGCGTATATTTTTCGGCTTGTTTTCTGTATCGGAAGTTTTAGGGCTAAGCTTCCGCTTTATTGTAATGTAGCGGTCCAGTCCAGTCTGCGTGGCCGACCCAACTTTTTTGTTTGCGTTTTGTTTTGCTAGTTGTGCATCAGTGCCGTTTGGCTCTTGGGCTTTTGATTTTGTATTTGCTGACTCAGTAAAAGCATGAGCGGGTGCAGCCAATGGCGAAGTAGAGCGGGCTGTCGATATTGCTCCAGTTGTTGTTGTTGCAGATAGCGGAGTTTGTGTCGGAGCTAGAAGTGCGGGAGAGCAAGAGCGCGCTCTTTCTTGATTTGTTGGTACAAGAAGGTTCGTTGGGTTATGGGTTATTGGCCGCTCGTTGTCTTCGTTTGCAGGTGTCGCGGAGACATAAGAAAAGTACGCGTTGTTTCGTTGTAATGAGTGCCGGCGATCGTCTTGCTCTTGTTGCCGCTGAGCGCGAGTTTCGTTCTGGCTCATAGTGCTTTTTTTTTTTTAATTAATTTGTTTGAAACTATTATTTAACTATTTCAAACGCAGAATATGTATTCGAGCGATGGTGCATCGCCCGGAGCGTCTTTTTCGCTTTCGATATATTTATTTGTTTTTTATTAATAACCATTCACTTCACTAGAATCAATTGATTTTATCGGAGCTCGATGAAAACACGTCTTCACGCATTAGCATACGAATGGTAACATTGGCTGCAACAAATGCCTATATTTTGTACAGGCGTATATCAATTAATGACTTTTCATAACCCTAAAAAAGTTTTCAATCTTCCGGATTTCCGAGAAGAAATTGCTGCTGGCCTCGTAGGACTTCAGCAAAAGCCATTACTGGGTCACCCCAGGAGTGAAGCATCGCGATCTCCATCTCTTCATAGACTTGGGCAACAAAGTCCGTCCGTGTCGTCTTCTCCACCAGCTAGACTTAAAATTGGTGCAAAGTCAAATCATCCTATAGCAGGCTTGCGTTTGGATCTGCAGGATCATTTTCCTTTTTGGCTAAACCGAGATGGCGGGAAAAGATGGTGCAAGTATTGTAAAACGTTTCAAACGCAATGCATTTGCAAAAAATGCAATCTTCACCTTTGTTGCACTGATAACAAAAATTGTTTTTTGAATACCATAATAAAAAATGAAAAATTACACTTATAGAATATGAGTTTGATTTTTTCACTCTAAGCCCCAAGAGTGCCATGAGGCACTCATTCACATTTTCTCACCTGGAAGGTAAACGATTGGCGAAAAACTTTTTCTGATGCCATTTTTGAGCTCAGTGGGCAAAATTCACTTAAGGAAAAACTTTTGGGATATTTTTTATTTAGAATTTAAGAAAATAGCCTTAGAGGGTTAAGAGGACTGGCAAGTGGACAGATGATAGATCCGGTAGAGATTCGGCACTGATGAGGTTTCGAGGTATATTTTTAGTTATTGCGAAGTCCATCAAGTCAGGAATTTTGTTCGGATCAAATGGGATGATGGTCCGCCTGAAGAGACGTAGTAAAGCTTTCTGTTTGCCTTTATGATGGCGTTATACAACTGTTTCCCTTTAGGGGTGACAAGGCGTGATCCACAGTGGGTGTGTTTGGCGTTGTAGTCACCTGCAGCAATGAAGTGGTCCCCTAGGGTATTGAAGAAGTCCAGAAATGTTTGTTCGGAAACATTAAAACGAGGGAGACAATATACCATTGCGAGGGTAAGATTGCCGCTTCCTTATTGTACATTTATGGATGTGGCCTGAATGTAGTTTTAGTTTTGAGTTATCTCAAGTTTATACCGTGAAACGGCATTGGCGTTCCACAATGATATTCGTAGAGCAGCCATTGATTTTTTGGAGTTTTGGTTCCGCATAAGGTCTTGCATGGTAGTCCTTATGAACGACATGATGCAGAAAATGCATCAAAGTTATTTTTTTTTTTTATTTAAACAACAATTTAACAAAGATCTGCTAAATATGAATGAAAATTATAAATATGACTACACTATAACTATTCTAGGAGGTATTCTATGATTTTAAGTTTATTTACATTAAGAGAGAGTTCAGGGGATAGAGTATGTGATAAAAGGTTATAGTTCTTACAAATAGTGCGAAAGGGGTTGTGTTCAGCGAAGTTAGATTTGCAGATAGGTAACCATAGGGGTCGGAAGGACCTAGTTTTCCTATTAGGGATGGAAAAATATAGTTGGCTTAGCAGGTGTTTAGAGTCAACCATGCCATGGATTAGCATCATCTGTAGAAACATGACCCCAGCACAGGTTCGGCGCTCCTTCAGTGGAGGTAACTTTAACAATTTAAGCCTGCAACGGTACGGCGGGAGACGATTATCAGGATCCCAGTTTAGGTTTTTTAGTGCAAATAGCAGAAACTGCTTTTCCACCGACTCAATACTATTTTGGTGAGAGGAGTATTGAGGACTCCAAACACACGAGCAATATTCGAGGATGGGACGAACTAGGGTGATATACAGGGATTTGATGGTAAAAGGATCGTTAAATTCTTTAGACCATCGCTTAATAAAGGCTAACATTCCTCTGGCTTTATTCACTGTCACAGAAATGTGATTATTAAACTTAAGTTTATGATCAAAAAGAACTCCAAGATCATTGATTGTGGAAACACGATCATAAGTAAACCATGGAGGGTTAGACGTTGATGGAGTTAACGTTTCAGGGACAGATTTATTTAAGGCGTTATGAATTACTTCATAAAACGAGTCTGTAGCTTCCTCGATATTGCTGAAACTAGAAAGATAACTCCAGTCAATATTAGTCAGGTGATTTCTTAGGTCACAGCAGTTGATTTTTTTAAAGCTTTTTTGACGAGGCTGCTCGCTATTACTGGGGGGGACTTCAGGAGAGTCAATAATTAGAGAGACTAAGAGTGTTGGGTGGTGAGAGTCCTCAGGAGTAGATAAGGGAGGAAACCTTGCTATTGTGGCAGAGGAGGTAGTGTTAGAGAAAATTAGGTCAAGCGACCTGCCACGGGAGTTCCTTATAGGGTTAAGTTGGAAAACGGCAGAGTCGGCTAAGCCAACAAGGAAGTCATTTTGGTTAGTGGGTAAAAGCGAGTTATCCTCATCCGAGTTGATCCATGAAATGAGGGGCAGATTGAAATCCCCCATAACTAGAATAAGATCAGCATCATTTAGCAGGGACAAAACTGATTTTATGGCAGTTAAGTGGTGCATATAAATGATTGCATCACTAAGAGGAGGAATGTAGGAACAGGTGATGAAAATGTTAAGGGACTCAGAATGAATTTTAACGGCTAAAAATTCAATTCCGAAAGGATTAGTAATAGTAATACGTTCAACCGTGTAGATGTTGTTTACGGCAATCAGAACGCCACCTCCAAAGGTTGGGCGATCTTCCCGAAAGACAGTGTACTTCGATACCAAAATTTCTTTGTCTATGACAGTGGAGTTTAGCCAGGATTCTGTTAGCACAATAGCATCAAAGCCAAAGAAAGAACTGTTAGTATAAAGTAAGTTCAGTTTTCCAAGAATACTGCGAACGTTTTGGTAGCAACAAGAAAAAATCTTGTTGCTTAGTTTTTTGAAGTATTAACTGGACTGGAACCTTGAGAACCTCTCATCAAGAACTCATGAACAATACTGTGCTCGGGCAGGTGGTTGGATCTCAAATTTAGCAAGGGAAGCTTCTGGTAAAGTTATTTTGAAAGAGGATATGCTACGTTTATGCTTAAAATTAAATTTGGTTACAAATGAGTACCTCTTTGCCCTTGCGTTCTAGGGATGTTTTTGATTGTGTAGGGGTATTCTGTGCGTTATGGAGGCGGGCAGACCTTACTCGGTGATTAATCCGGCTTTTTAGGCTTTATATATTGGACAGCATCTATAGTTTGCTGTGTGGTTACCCCCACAATTTCCGCACTTTTTGGAGCTAGGATCACTTTTGTTGGTCGTGCAATGAGCCGAGTCATGAAGCTCTCCACCAACGACACAAACTGAACGCAAAGTGAAGTATGCTCTTGTATGGCCATATTCTTGGCAATTAGTGCATTGGACGGGGCCTTTGCGCTTGTGTGGTTTTTCTACAGAAATTCTACGATGCAAAAAAACTGTAGCTTGTAAATAGGATGCACTTAATTTTTCCTGATAGCTTTAGTGTCAAGTTGCGGTTTCCTGTCTTTGTTCAGGATGTTCAAGACAGTTTTCGCCTTGAAACCCTTATCGTTTAATGTCCGCTTTATCTGTGAGGGTGTTACGTCAGGCTCTATACCCTTGAGAGCGACTTGGAGACCCTTACTAGTTTTTAGTTGGTGCGTATAGTAGTTTTTGTTATTTTTGCTTAGTGTGAAAGAGTCCTAGAGTTCTCTTCAGTTTTAACCTGGACCTTGGTTTCGTGGATGCTGCCCTTTTTTTGGGGTATTATGTTGAAATTGTCTTTTCCAACAATTTCAATTATATTGTTAACCAGATTATTTAAGCTTTTCTCACGGATGAACACGGTGCGGTGCTTAAATCCGGACAAATTTTTTTTTTTTTTCACGAACCGAAGAGTGTAAATCAAATAAAAAGGACAGTGATGTGCTACAACTACCACAGCTGTGGACACATGGCCAAGGAAACCCAAGAGGAAAGTAGGTGCTTGTTTTGCATGCGGTAATTCTGAATCTATGGGATATCCGATGGTGGTGGGACGGAATTTATTGAAAATTGTAAAACCAAAAACTGTAATACTATAATAATGAAAGTGGGGAAACAAAGAAAGGTCAGAGTGAAGTATATTAACAAGTAGTAGTTTAACAAGTGAAAATAATTCAAATGTATCCGAAGCAGAAGATGCATTCACACTATAACTTTCATTAATTGAATAAAGTCTTGAAAAAAAAAAACATAAAAGAATATTAAGAAAATCAAAGGCTCACAAAATCCAAACATAAAATGTGTATTGAAACTAACATTTGAAGATTATAAGCCTTTTAGTTATTTTTACCAAGGCGTCTATTATATACACAAAATGAAAAATTGGAATTTATCATAGATAAATATTTAAAGTTAATAATACGATCAAGTGAGTCAGAATATTCTTCCTCAATTGTATTAGTACAGAAAAAATAAGGTGGTGTTCGTATGTGTGTGTGGATATTAACAAATTAAACAAAGTCACGACCAAAAAATAATTCATCATGCCATTTATTGATGATTTACTAGTTACGTTAGCAGACTAAGTAGTGTTCTCAAAGTTAGACCTTAAAAATGGATATTACGATGTTTACATGGAACTTACGTACCGACGACCTGGGGAAATGACCCCAGATCGGCACAAGGTCAGATATTACCAAATTATGTGTTGTTCCACGTGAAATAATACGGCGAAGTATTTGCTAATGGTTTTCCTTTATTACTCTTGACAAGTTGAAGGTAGATATGATCCGCTCAGCTCCGGTTCTCCTCTGCAAGTGCCACCCGGCTCCCGCGCCACGAGCGTCGAGCCCTCGGTCGGCCCGCATCAGTGCCGAACACGAGCAACGGGACTGTTGCTCTCGCGCTTGAGTGTTACAATCCTGAGTGCAATCCCAGCAACTCCGCATAAAGGTCCGGGGGGCAGCTGGGGCGGTGAGGTAAGAAAGGCCCCGCTTGCAGATTGTTGACCAGTCAGCCGTGGCACGTGTATGGTGTGTGGGGCCAGGGGAAGCGTTTAGCTGTGGTTAACTGGCGCTATGAGCGTCGAGCCCTCGGTCGGCCCGCATCAGTGCCGAACACGAGCAACTCTCGCGCTCGAGTGTTACAGTCCTGAGTGCAATCCCAGCAACTCCGCATAAAGGTCCGGGGGGCAGCTGGGGCGGTGAGGTAAGAAAGGCCCCGCTTGGAGATTGTTGACCAGTTCAGCCGCGCGGTGAGGTAAGAAAGGCCCCGCTTGCAGATTGTTGACCCGTTCAGCCGCGCGGTGAGGTAAGAAAGGACCCGCTTGCAGATTGTTGACCAGTTCAGCCGTGGCACGTGTATGGTGTGAGGGGCCAGGGGAAGCGTTTAGCTGGTGTTAACTTGGATGAAGAATCAACAAAGTATAAACCGTTTTCTACGTCTTTTGAGCAATACAAATTTTCTTGAATGCTTTTTCCAGTAATGTAACACATAATGTAATAAAAAATAACTATAATATAATATGATATAATAATATTAATATAAGTAACCGATGATTTTTTCTTTTTTTTCTCATTGTGAAAATTATTTTATTAGGTTAGTTTTATGATGTTAACAAGCTTACTGCTACCTATGTGGCAGCTTTACAGGATGTATATAATTTTTTTCCCTAAAATACAACTCAATACATACTGGGCATCTGGTACATTACAATTAACAATTACAGGGTGCGTTACATATAGATCTGATTTCCTTTCTTTTCACAACTCTTATTTTGTTTAGATTATATATACTCGTAATTCCGTGGACTTCCATAGAATGCTTCCACATTAGGCTCAAATGGATTTATAGAGGCGAACTTTATTTGCCAACGAAAGCTTTTTTCTCGGCGACAGGAATTACGATATTTTTGCAGCTATTGAGCACTGCCTGTTTGATCATTAAAGTGTGGTTTTGGAACGTTAATCCTCTGTCAAAAGTCACCCTAACGTATTTGTAGAAGGTCTTGTGTTGAAGTGTGGAGCCGAGCATTCATGGGCAATTAAAAAAAAGGCTTTTAGCGAATGTAACGCAAACACACTTTCTGCAATTGATTCCAATATTACATTCCGTTGCTCACTTTTCGAATGCCGTTCTTTTATAAGTGCATTCTTAAATATTTCATAGTACAATACGCACTCCGATTCTAAAAACAACTTAACGGCAATAATCATTTTGTTTCGCACTTTAACATATTTCTGCTTGTCCGACAACTTACCCCGTGACAATTAAGTTTTCGGAAAATGTCCTTTAAACTGCCCGCGCTAAATATTTTCAAGGCGTTTTTTTGGTTAAGTTGGTAGCGCTTTCCTTAATTACGACGTCTAAAATGAGGGTGATCTGCCAACCAGTTTGCTTGCAGCACCTGTTGAAATCAGTCGACTTCAGTAGTGTTCTGCGATTTTCTTTTACGGCCTCTCTTTTAAGCTTACAACTTAATTTTTCTGTATTTTTAACTCCACAATTGCTAAACTGTACGACTTTGATTTGGAATTACACTTAAATGCACCAACGACTGTCAACTTTCTGCTGTTTTTACTAGTATTTTGCACTCAGACAGGTTGAGCCACCAAATGTAAGATGTTTATTAATGTAATATGTTTATTAATGGTTCAATCCAAATGCTTATATTAGTAACTAATTTTAAACTCAAAATGATAAATCTCGGTCAACTGCCGACGCTGCTTTATTCGCTTTTCCCGATCGACTCTACTTTTACAACTTTCCTTTACTACTGTTCACGATCAACTGACTTTTCTTCTTATCAGCGCTTCTTACCATCCTCCTTACCATATTCGGCTCTAGTTGCATACAGTTAATAATACGAGCCCTGCACGGGCTCGATTGTCTTAAAAGGACAGTAAAGTTCCCTGCAAGCGTTATGGTGTGGGGATGCATGTCCTCCAAGGCGGTAGGAAAACTGCATTTTGTTGATGGAATTGTTAACGCTGAAAATTACATCCATATTTTGGAAGAAAATTTGCTGCCATCAATACTAAAGCTGCCAGATTGTGGTGAATATACTTTTCAGCAAGATGGAGCGTCATCTCATACAAGTCGAAAAACCCCAAGTTGGCTGGAGCAAAAAGGAATTGAGCCCTTGGATTGGCCATCTAATAGTCCATTTCTCAGCCCAATTGAAAATATATGAAGAGGAATCATGAAGAGGCGCTTGAGAAATGAGCCTCAAAGAACTATTCCAGCGCTAAAAATTAAACTACAAGGAATATGGGACTCTATTTCAAGAGAGCAGTGCCAATACCTGCTTAATTCAATGCAGGATCGTTGTAAATGTGTTATAGAGGCTAAGGGTGATATTACTAAGTATTAATATTAAGTATATATATTATATTAAGCCAAATAGACTGTAAAGTTTGTAGCGTACGAAATAATAGTGGTCAAGTGTTTGTAAAAAATAATAAGAATAGTGTATGTAAATAAATGCTGTTGTTGTTGTACGTTAAATAACATATAGAGAATATATATATATATATATCTCTATATATTCATATAGAGAATATAATTATCTTTCAGAAAAATATATGTTTGTATGTGTTATCTGCAATATCTTCACATATATTGTGTGCTAAACATTGCATATGCGTAAAAACATTGGCCGTGCGAATTAATAGTGGGCAGGGCTCGTATGTACGCATATCACATCTCCTTTTGAAAAATAACGTAACTAAGTGTAGTTATTTTATTTTAATATTTTTGTATATATAAGTTAATACCAGCTGCAAGCGGGGCCTTCCTTACCTCGCCGCGCGGGGCCTTTCTTACCTCGCCGCGCGGAGCCTTTCTTACCTCACCGCGCGGGGCCTTCCTTACCTCGCCGCGCGGGGCCTTTCTTACCTCACCGCGCGGGGCCTTTCTTACCTCGCCGCGCGGGGCCTTTCTTGCCTCGCGGCGCGGGGCCTTTCTTGCGTCACCGCCCCAGCTGCCCCCCGGACCTTTATGCGGAGTTGCTGGGATTGCACTCAGGATTGTAACACTCGAACGCGAGAGCAGCAGTCCCGTTGCTCGTGTTCGGCACTGATGCGGGCCGACCGAGGGCTCGACGCTCGTGGCGCCAGTTAGCACCGGCTAAACGCTTCCCCTGGCCCCTCACACTATACACGTGCCACGGATGAGCTGGTCAACGGTCTGCAAGCGGGGCCTTTCTTACCTCGCCGCCCCGGCTGCCCCCCGGACCTTTATGCGGAGTTGCTGGGATTGCACTCAGGATTGCACTCAGAGCAGCAGTCCCGTTGCTCGTGTTCGGCACTGATGCGGGCCGACCGAGGGCTCGACGCTCGTGGCGCGGGAGCCGGGTGGCACTTGCAGAGGAGAACCGGAGCAGAGCAGATCTTACTTAACTTCAACTAACCAAAACTAATAAAGGAAAACCATAAGCAAATACTTCGCCGTATTATTTCACGTGGAACAACACATAATTTGGTAATATCTGACCTTGTGCCGATCCGGGGTCATTTCCCCAGGTCGTCGGCACGTAAGTTATATTTTAATCTTGTTTTTTTTTTATTATTTCATTTTAATTTATGATGTCAATCACGAATAAAAAATTTGTATTCTGTCCTTATGTACTACTTGTTTTTTATTTATATTGTTTGATATTACAGTATAATGTGCTTAACTGTCCACCATGTTTGACCCAAAAAAATGTGCACTTATCTTAAAAATGCACTTAACCGCAATTCAGCTATAATTCACATTTTATTTACTTTTGGATGGAATTTATTGTTCTTATTACATAAAATAATTATTTACTTAAAATAATCGGACATCTTTTTTTGAACAACGTTCGTTGCCCTTATTATCAATAGCTTTCCTTTAATTTTTTGGAATCTCTCTAAGTAACGCAGAACAATTATACTCCATTCCTAACTGTTCCAGAGTCTTGATAGCATCAAAACCGTCTTTGACAGTTGGCAGCATTGGTTCTTCATCACCGCTATTCTCATCGTCATCGTCGCTATTCTGATCTTCATCTTCAGTCTGCTCATTCAGAAGAGCACTTGTTATCTCTTTTGTCGTCGAGGTACCGTAACAATTCAGGCTCTCATCGATTGCCACATATTCGTCCCACTTGCATGTTGACTCTATGAAGGCACATTCTTCCTTGAATCCTTTGGGCTTGTCCGCACTTTGATAAAAAGTTGAACTTGGAACTCGCCATGTATTTTTCCATGTTTAATGTTGTGGCGCTTACGCCAACGCCACAACCAGTTACCATCTGGAATGTAATCTACTTTAAATTGATCAATGAACTCTTTTGCCTTCCTAGCAAAACGTGACGATCCAGTACTGCATTACCAGCACTATGTTGTTTGAACCACAAGTACAATGCGTTCTCTACCAAAGCGTGCTTTCCTTTCCGTTATCGCTTGCATTTAAGTCCCGCTGTTGTGGCCGATTGTTGTACGTCACTATCCTTACGTGTGATGCGGTTTATTGTTGAAAAATCACAATTGTATTTAACTGCAAGGCTCTTTTTGTTAACATTATCCTTAACTTGTTCGATTATTGATAGTTTTTCTTTGATTGTAAGCCCAATATTTCGCTTTGTTTTACCCATTTCGAAAAATTGATTTTTAAACAAACTATGTACTTTCCATTTATATGGCATTGCCAAACATAAGTAAACATCCCCCTCCGAGCAGCACTAGTCGCGCTCGCGCGACCTCTCTACACTCTGTTCACAGGTTATACGTGACTCACCATGTTATGGCCAGATATACAACGCTCCTAGCGAGTATAGTGCCAACGAAAAAAAACACAAATCTATTCACAAAACGAACACTATAATCGGTGGCGTCCTTTATACTTTACTAGCAAAGAGTGACGATCTAAAATAACAACGAAAAAATGATGGCGCTTTTGCAAAGTCGAGCAAAAGGTGGCGCACTTAACTTATGTATTTGGAAGATAAAACAATCAAAATTGCAACAAAATTTATGCAGTTATCCTAAAAATGCACTCATATTGAATGCAACTAAATTAATATTTTTCAAACAAAATAGCTTTTCGCAGTTATCTGTAATGTGCAGTTAAGTGTTGAGGCAGTTAGGCACATTATACTGTATTATATTGTCTCTTTCTTCTATCTTTTCTACCTTATAGGGTCCCGTATATTTAAAATTTAGTTTGTGTCGTACTTCATTTCTTAATAAAACCTTATCTCCTACTCATATTTCTAAATTTTTCGCATTTAAATCATAATTTTCTTTATTTTTTCTATTATGTTCTTCAAGCATAGTTCTATCTCTCTTATATGCTTCTTCCAATATAAACTTACTTTCCTTAGCATAATCATCTATGTAATAAATTGGTTCTATGCTAGTTATATTATTAAAAGGTTTCGGTAAGTTATTTGTTCTACCAAATACTAACTCATATGGACAATAATTATGTACCATAGAGGGGGTTGTATTAAAACAGTAGACATACAGAGAAATACTGACACCATACGTCTTAATCAGTCTTATCAATCGATATGTAAGATTGTATGTATTCATTTAAAGTTCTATAACTTCTTTCGACTACACCTACTGTCTGATGCTGATGAGCGGTAGACGTTACATAGAGACGGTGCCGTAGAGACGGTACTTGCGCTTTTGATTTGTATGGGTGTTCACACTTTAAACTTGGGCGTACATTAATGAGTTCAATTTGGGTGTTTGAATCTAACTGACTCTCTACTGCGAGGGCTTCGCCTTTTATTCATTCTTACATAGGTTCTTATCTTCTAATTATATCATGCAGCGCTTGTAAGACGCTGCAGTCTGCGTTTCTAAATGCAGCCGAGTTTTATTCTTAAATCTATGTTTGAGGCCTATGACCGCGCTAATCACCTCCCGCGTGGTCACATCTCTTGACACTTGGGCTATAGGCCGCTGCAATCGTACTTATCTGTAGTTGCCACTCATGCTGTCCAGTGACATGTTTATTGCAGTCCATAAATAGAATATATAAATAGATTTAACATAGCGGCGATGCAAATTCTTCATAAGTCAAGCTGTTTTCACCAATAACTCGTTTAAGGTGATGCTTCACTGATTTTACACCGGCTTCCCATAAACCTCCCATGTGGGGGCTTCCCGGGAGAATAAAGTGCCACTTGATGCCTTCTTTTTTCAGTGTAGGTGCCAACTCATTATTGTTTTTAATGGCAGCTACAAATTCTTAGTCCAATACTCTTGAAGCTCCCACGAAGTTTGTTCCATTATCTGAGTATAGGTTCTCACTCTTGCCTCGTCTTGCAAAGAACCGTCGAAGAGCCTCCAGGAATTTGTCTGACGAAAGGTCGCTAACAGCTTCCAGATGTATCGCTTTTGTTGCCATACAAACAAATACACAAATGTATCCTTTATACGTTTTTTGACCTCTTCCCTTTGAGCAGCGAATCTGGAACGGTCCGGTGTAGTCGATTCCAGTATTTTGAAACGAGTAATCAGCCGTTACTCGATAAACTGGTAAATTTCCCATCAGTTGACTGGACATCTCTTGCTTGTATCGTATGCATACAATACATTCCCTTAAATAATTCTTTAAGGAATTTTGTATGCCAATTATCCAGAACTCCCTCTGAATATAAGTTCTCATAATGTTAATTCCGCCATGCAGAGTTTTCTTATGAGTATCCTTTGCAATTAACCAAGTCAAATGTGACTTATCCAGTATAATTGGATGTTTTACATTATAGGGTATCATTGCGTTTTGTAGTCGTCCACCAACTCGAAGTACGCCATCACTATCCAAAAACGGATTTAACGCCAGTAACTTACTCTTTGGGTCTAATGGTCTTTTGTTTTTGAGTAGTCTGACTTCGTGTCCAAAATCCAGATGTTGTTGTATCCTTACCACGGCAATCTTCGCTAGTTTTAATTCCTCCACCGTAAGATGTAAAGGCTGTTGCGATTTTCCTCTCAGCTTTGTTATGAAGCGTAATACATACGCCATTACTGTAAGAAGTTTCCATTTGACATTGGGCATTAGTTTATGGATTTCTTCAACTCTAGTTCTGACGAACTTATCTTTGCTGCGCTTGTTCTGTATCCAAGCAATAGTAATTTGCGAATCACTCCATGCATGCGTTGTGATCTCGTTGCTCCATATAGCCTGCACCTTAGCTAATAACTTTGCTAATAAATGCGCAGCACATAATTCCAACTTTGGAATTGTTTTCCTGTTGTTTATAGGATTTACTTTGCTTTTTGCTGCTAGCAAAGTAACTTTGCTGCCTACTTTTGTATACAGACCCGCTGCATATGCTTTTTCTGATGCATCGCAGAATCCATGTAGCTCCATAATACCTTTGAAGCATCCAGTCCAGCGTGAAATGCTAATTTCTATTAAATATGATAGACCTTTAGCATATTCCGTCCACCAGTTAGCTAAGTTGGATTCCAATTCAACGTCCCAAGTCATCGGTAACTTCCACAGTTCCTGAATAAAACATTTGCCTTGAACCGTTACAGGTGCCAACCATCCTAGTGGGTCGAAAATTCTGGACAACTGTGATAACACTAACCGCTTTGTTATGCGTGTTAGCATTGGGTTTTCTGCTGAAAACGTAAATGTATCCTTCTTCGGATCCCATTGAAGTCCTAAGGTTTTGATCGATTCATTCTCCTCAATGCAGATTTTCTCCGTAGCACCGTCGTCCTGAATGTCGGCTAAAATACGTTTGTCATTTGCAACCCATTTTCGCAGATGCATGCCGGCCTTCTCCATCAATTGTCTCAATTTCCTTTGAAGTTCATAGCACTCGTTGACTGTATCTCCACCAGTTATGAGGTCATCCATATAAAAGTCGTCTCTAATTGTTTCTTCTAAGACGCTATCCTTTTGGCAAAAGCGATCTGCTAACTCTCGTAGACATCGGACTGCTAAGAAAGGTGCTGCCGATGTGCCATAAGTTAAGGTTGTCAACTTAAACTCACTGATCGGCAATTTTGGATCATCTCTCCATAGGATGATTGGTATTCTTGGTCTTTCTCAGCAACCATTATTTGGCGATACATTTTTTCAATGTCCGCTACCACAACATATTGCCACTTGCGCCATTTAATTAGAATATCGAATATATCCTTTTGAATCTTAGGACCAGCTATAATAACGTCATTTTGGCTTAGTCCATTTGTCGTCTTTGCGGATGCGTCAAAAACTACTCGTAGCTTCGTAGTTAAGCTTCCAGGCCTGATGATTGCTTGATGGGGTAAATAGTATTTACCTTGACCCGTTGTCTTTACATATTCCATATGTCCCATCTTAGGATATTCTTTCATGAATTCGTTGTATGCAGCCCAGTTCTTTAGGTTTCTTTGAAACTTCTTTTCCATTTGCATAAGCCTTGCCATTGCCTGTTTGCGAGAGTCTCCCAGCTTTGCCTCTTTGTGGAATGGAATTGAAACCACAAATCTGCCTTCCTCGTTGATGACAGTTGTTTCTTGGAATTTTCTTTCGCATTCTGCATTGTCTGTAATTGTCTCATCGGCTTCATCTTCCAATTCCCAAAAGCGTTCCAGGTCCTTTAGATTTATTGTTGTAGTGGCACTTATAATTTTTTGCTTTGCTGCTCGAGTTATATTTCCGGACACAATCCATCCAAATCTGGTTTTTTGTCTCAAGATTCCATTCACGGTTTTTATTTTCTCCATCATAATCAGGGGAAATAGATCCACACCTATCACCATGTCAATTCTGCTTGGCTCGTTGAATCGTGGATCTGCTAGCCTGTAGCCCTTCCACTCTTTGTTGATATCAATATCAAACTTTTTGCTGGGAAGGGCTCTATGGAGTGTTGGTAAAACCAATGCTTCCGTTGATGTTTTGAAGCTGCTTGGAATTTTTGGTTTGATCGTCAGGTGGACGCTATTTTTTGATAATTGAGTAGTCTGGGAGATACCTTCGACCTCTACAGTACTCCTTACTCTGGGAATCCTTAATATTTGTGCTGCCTCCTCTGAAATCAACGTCTTTTGGGATCCACCGGCAATAAGCGCTCTCAACTCGTTGTAACCTCCAGCTTTGTTTTTAACTAAAACAACAGCTGTAGCCAATAGTGTGTATTGGCCTTGCTTGAGGCTATTGCTGTTGACACTGTGTTTTGTGTCTTCATGAAGAAGGCTGAAGGTCTTGTAGCAAGCTGAGCGGTATTTTTGGTAATGGCATTTACTGAGTTGTATTGTTGCTCAATAAACTCCAGTACGTATTGTAAGGACTGTATAGCTTTTAGCTTGCCTTTTTTACATGCTGTTCATACAGCTACAAGGCTTCTGGCGAAAATTTCCGCAGTAGAATTTCTGTTAAAATTACGTCAGCAGAGCTTTCTATTTTTCCTTTATGATGAATATGCTCTCGGTCGCAGTATCCAAAAACTTCATTAAATTTTTCTCATCATGGGGCAGCAAGCACTCCAGTTAGATTAATTTGTTGAAGTGTTGGGAGAATATTTTTCTGCTATTCTCATAGCGTTTGCAGATAAGCTCCCACGCTGCTGTATAGCTAGCCGCTGAGCCCGTTATCAAATGGCTAACCACCATTTGAGCTTCTACTTTTAAGCAGGCTCTTAAATATCCCAGCTTCCTTGTGTTGCTGAGATCTTTCCTGCTGTCTATTAGCTCAGAGAACAGCTCGTAAAATGTTGGCCATTCCTTCGCATTTCCATTGAACGTTGGAAGGTCCACTTTTGGGAGTTCTGGCACGTCGTAGCTGAACTTTTGAACTGTTCCAACTTCATTTGAAGTACCTTCTCTAGTGCGGCAACTTCAGATTGCAGAATGTCTGCCTCATCTTGATCAAAGGCAGTTCTGTCATACTTTTTTTCAAGCAGTTTCAGTGTGTCCGTCACGTTGGACCAATGACTTTTCATCATTGCCTGCTGCTTGACTAGTTCAATCTCACTTGAACTATCTAGGGTTTCGTAGATTAGGCTCATCTGTTGCCTCACCCTGTTCGCTCTTCTATCCACCAGTTGAACCAGATTATCAACTGGACTCGAGCTCCGAGCTGATGCGGTATTAGATAATTTTAATCCGCTTGGTAGATTTATCTCTTCAAGTGTTTCTACCTTCAATTGTGACTCCTTGTAGGCCTTGATAGCATCCAAAGTTTTAATAAATATTTTATCATTAAAATATTGATGATCACCAACTCCCAATATTACCAGCGCATTGTTGTTAGTAGTAAATCGGACTACCAATACTTCTATTGCTGGTATAGATGCCTTTTCTTTGATGGCTTGCAGTATTTTGTTCTGCAGCTCTCCTTGGTCTTGCATCAATTTCACAGATCTTTCCGACAACATCTTGGGAAAACAATCACTGTGACTTTTTTGTGCTTTCTGCTTGTATTCTTTGGCGTGATCCGTTGGAGGATTTTTTGATTGGTCGCCCAGTTGACCTAGCTGTGCCTCGACTCACAGCTGATTGATCAGCCAAAGAAAAGCAAGAACACAATGTTTCACCTTATAGTCCTAGTTCTTTAAGGCGTGGTCTTTTATTCTGTGTTTCTTACCACTGGTGGGGGAAACAACAGAATCACTCGAATAACCTTGCTCTTTTTACTTTTAAGCGCTGGTTTTTTATTCTGTGTTTCTTACCACTTGTGGGGGAAAACAACAGAATTTCTCGAAGGACCAAAATGTTCACACTATAAACTTGTGCGTACATTTAATGAGTTCAATTCGGGTGTTTGAATGTAACTGAACTTCTACTGCGAGGGCTTCGCCTTTTATTCATTCTTACATAGGTTCTTATCATCTAATTATATCATGCAGCGCTTGTAAGACGCCGCAGTCTGCGTTCGTAAATGCAGCCGAGTTTTATTCTTAAATCTATGTTTGAGGCCTATGACCGCGCTAATCACCTCCCGTGTGGTCACATCTCTTGACACTTCGGCTATAGGCCGCTGCAATCTTACTTATCTGTTGTTGCCACTCATGCTGTCCAGTGACATGTTTATTGCAGCCCATAAATAGAATATATTTATAGTTTGCCTACCTATCATGTCTAAACACATATTTAGACAATGGGTGTAGCAACTACATACATATTTAGTTAGGTCACAAATGAGGGTGACTGCATACAATAATGGTTATGACGGCAATAATTATAACCAAAATAATGGTTTATAATTATAGAGGTCGTGGCAAATCGAATAGAGGTAGCCGAAATAACCATCATGAAAATAATAATAACAACTATGAAAATGTGAGAGTAGCCCAAAATAATCGGGAAACTCTCATCAGCCCTCAGATACACAGGAATAGACAAAGCAAAAGGTTTATTCAATCAATCTCAGTATAAATATATTCATTTCATTTAATCACGTGGCAACAGGAAAAATATTAATTTTCTTAGTTGACAAAGGTGCACACATTTCAATATTAAAAAAAGAAGTCGATTACTTCAATAACATACAAGATGACAATAGAATTAATATCCAAGGCATTAGCCAAGAGATTATTGAATCCAAAGGATTAACGTCAATAGAGATACAGACAGATAAATATATATATATAAATATATATAAATATATATATATAAATATATATAAATATATATATATAAATCTATATAAATATATATATATAAATATATATATATACAGAATGTTTTTGTACGAATATTAAATACGCAAAATAATGATCAATTAATAGATTTGAATAACTTAGAATATGAACCACTTTCGAACTAGTTCAATCTAATGAAGAAACAAGAGAAAAAGCTGTCATGTCCCAATTGTCAAACAACTTCCCTACACAATTTGAAACACAAATAAAAAAAAAATAATGTAGTTAGTATACAGATATATTTGGTCTGACAACAGAACCAGTATCGGCAAACAATTTTTATAAGCATTGTAAAGAATAACCTCTAATTTTGGTTTTTATTCTTTAGGTTCTTTTATTTAGAGTTGGGAGCAGCGAAGGTGCCGCTTCCAAGGTTCACTTATCTCTGATTTTACATTATTCCTTAAGTTCTAACTAAGCCTCGGTCTGATCGCTGCGCTGCCCACAGTTGCTAAGCAGCGAGTAACTGTTATGTATATTCTACATTATGCTTCTATATTATATTCTATGTTATGCTCTCTTAAGATAAAGCGCGAGGGTATATGCATACACTTGCACTTTCTGTGAACGTGCCGATCGAATCATATTTTAGTAAGTACTCTTGGTACAGTAGCTATTCAATATGTATGCATACTACATCTCCCTCCTTTGAAAAATAACGTAATATAATGAAGTTATTTTAAAAGATTTTACTTAAAAGATACATTTTTTTTTATTTTTTTATTTTTATAATAATATGGAAGAAAAAAATATTTTCGTTTATTGTTTTTTTTGTTTTTTTTTTTTTGATTATATTAAATTACAAATAATATTCAAATGTATAAAAGTATTTTGTTTTAGTATGGCCATACTAATTACAATTATGAAATAAACATTTTTAACCTATCCTTATGTACCGTTTGTTTTTTGTTTTTATTACTCGATATTATAATATTATTTTTATCTCCTATTTCCGTTACTTTATACGGACCTGTATATTTATATTCTAACTTATGACCTGTTTCATTTCTTAATAAGACTTTATCACCTACTGCTATATTTATATCGTTTGTTTTCTGATCATATAATATTTTATTATTTTTCTTATTTTCTTCTATCACTATTCTAGCTCTTTTATATGCTACTTCTAATCTATATTTACTTTCCTTAGCATAGTCATCTATATTATATAAAGTCTCTATATGATCTATACTATTAAATTGTTTTGGTAAATTATTTGTTTTACCAAATACTAATTCATATGGACAGTAATTATGTGCCATTGAGGGGGTCGTGTTGAAGCAAAAAACGAAGTATTGAAGCCCTACGTCCCAATCAGTTTTATCAACCGATATATATGAGCGTATGTATTCATTAAAGGTTCTATGACTACGTTCTATTGTTCCAAATGTCTGGTGGTGGTGTGCCGTAGATGTTATATTTTCGATTTTTAGAAATTTGCACAGATCATTTATAATTGAATTCTTATATTCTGTACCCATGTCCGTAATGAACGTCTTCATTGGACCGTACTTCAGAATAAAAGATTCAAAAATTGCTTTAGCGATAGTGTTCGCGTTTTTGTTTGGAACTGGTATGGCAACTAAATATTTAGTTAGGTCACATATTAGAGTGACTGCATACTCATTGCCATTCTCTGATTTTGGTAGTGGGCCAATAGTGTCTACTATCACCCTGTCGAAAGCATTTATTGGCGTATTGGTTATTATCAATGGGGTCTTATTGTGCTTTGTTATTTTAGCTTTTTGTCATTTTTGACATTTTCGTATGTAATCAGTAATATCTCGAGTCATACCTTTCCAAAAATTATGTCTTTTGACCTTGGCCAAGGTTTTTGTAATGCCTGTATGACCTCCTTGTATTGAATCGTCATGGAATTTAGACAGTATTGCTTCTTTTTCATTTTGTTTTTCTATATTGGTCACCGGGTTGAGTAGCGCTACTCTTAATGTATTCAATATCTTATTGCCCATTTGTTTGAAATTATCTATTGAAACATGTTCGAAGATATTTTCCCACGGTGCCACTTTGAGTTGGCTGATTTTGTTCATACCGGCTTGCATTTCAAGCCTTTGGAAAAATTGACCTTAGTCTAGGGTTCCATTGGTATATAAATCGCTAACATCATATCTTGCAATAATTTTTCTACCATGTTTGAATAAACATAGAGTATGTTTTACATGCAAGGTCACTACTTTAGGTACTTCGTCATTGTTTATGACTTCATATACGTTGGGCTTAGAAGCTTTCTCTATAGATTGCGTAGGCAATTCTATTTCTTTGTTATCCGCGCGGATTTTCTGTCTATTTTGGTATCTAGTAGTGACTTTCATAATATTTCCTGTGATATTTTGTAGATCTTTAATGGTTATTCTTGATAACGCATCAGCTACATGATTGTCTTTTCCCTTTAGATATTCAACTGTGAAATCATACTCTTCTAATTCTAGCCTCATACGTGTCAGTTTAGAACTCGGATTAACCATTGAGAATAGGTATATTAATGGTCTGTGATCTGTTTTTATTGTAAAGTGTTTTCCATAAATATATGGTCGAAAATGTAATATTGCCCAGTGAATTGCAGCTAATTCCTGCTCAGTTGTACACTTATTACTTTCTCCCTTAGTGAAAGCTCTTGATGCGTATGCAATGGGAAGTTGAAGTCCGTTATGGTTTTGAGTTAAAACCGCTCCGCACGCTTGCTTACTTGCATCAGTAATTATACAGAATTCTTTGCTGAAATCAGGATATTGTAGCAAGGTAGGTTCCATGAGTTTTGTTTTTAAATATTGGAATGCGTTTTGGCATTCATCTGTCCATTCGAAAGGAACATTCTTTTTACATTATCTTGTAATGTGCCGTGAATAATCGGCGAAATTTTTTATGAAACGTCTATAATAATTGCAAAATGCTATGAAACGTCTAGCGCTGTCCGCATCGCGCGGCGTAGGGTAATTCTTAATGACATCATATTTCTGTCATCTGGGAGTATTCCTTTATCTGTACATTTATGACCAAGAAAAGTCACCTCATGCATAAAAAATGAACATTTTTCTGGATGCAACTTTAGATTGTATTTCCTACATTTCTCAAAAACGTCTGTTAAGTTTTTAAGCATATGCTTTTCGGAACAACCTATAACTATTAAGTCATCCATATAAAGGAATGCTTGTGAAGGTTCTAATCCAGAGAATGCTATAGTCATCATTCTCTGAAATGAATTAGGCGCTATTTTTATACCGAAAGGTAGTCGCGTGAAGCGATACGAGCCATTGCTCGTTGAAAATGAAGTTATATCTCTTGAACTACTTTCGAGTTCAATTTGATGAAATCCTGACATTAAGTCAAGGCATGAAAAATATTTTGCTCGTCCAAGTTGATCCAAAATATCATCAATTCTTGGGAGTGGAAATTTATCGGACAGTAATTTTTTATTAATTTGACGATAGTCAATTACTAATCGCCATTTCTTTTGTTCTGAACCTGGAGATGGTTTTTTAGGGACAAGTAATAATGGGCTGTTATATTCAGATACAGATGGTTCAACAATCCCGTCGGTAATCAATTTTCCAACTTGTTTCTGTATTTCGTTCACGTGACTGTGTGGGCTTCTATAATTTTTTATGTACACTGGTTCATCATCTTTTAATCTCAGTTTTTGTTTATAAAAATTATTGGTGCTTATTGGTTCAGATTCTAATCCGAATATATCATTGTATTTGGTGCATAAGCTTGAAAGCTGTGATTTGAATTGTGAAGGAAAGTTTTTTGTTAGTTGAGATAATATAGATTTTTTTCTATTTTCTTGATTAGTTTGGACTACTTCGTAGTTCGAAAGTGATTCATACGCTAAATTATTTGTACTGACTACTTGATCTTTATTTGTTGTATTGAGTAGTCTTATAAAAGCGTTTTTAGATGTTGTGATGGTACTTGCTATGTAAATACCATGCTTAATTTCTTGATTTGGAATCAACACACTGTCTTCTTTTGAATTTATATCTATTTTTCTGCGAACTAGCCAGGAATTTACTTCCCGCCAGGCCGCTTAGAAGGCTAAAAAGACAAGGCTTCGTGAAGACGGTTCCCTCTCCACGAACATAAGTCCCCGTTTCATCCACCATTATCATAAATCCCCGTGCTAAGCGCTCGGCGATGGGCTTATTGAAAATAATTTTTTGCTTGTATTGTTAAGGTGCAAAATTGTAGCACGGTTTCATTACTTAAATAATAATAATAAAATAAAATAAAAATTAAAAAAAAAAAAAAAAAAAAAAAAAAATCTATTTTTCTAATAACTTGGGATCTTGCTGGCAGAAGTATTGAGTTATTGCCAGAACTGTATGTTATTGGAACATAAATTGGAAATTTTAAGTTATTAGGTCTAATTAAAAGCCAATCTTCAGATAGGTTGAAGTCTAATTGACAGTTGTATTTTTTTATAAAATCGATTCCTAATATGCCATCACAAGGAATAGCGAATTGTAAATCCACGATATGAAAATCGTGTTGGATTATGTACTTAGTGGTCTGTATCTCAATAGAAGTTAACCCTTTGGATTTGGTTACTTCTTGACTTATTCCTTTTATATCTATAATATAATTATGTTGTATGTCATGAAAGACATCAGAATTTTCTTTAACTCTTGAAATGTCGGCACCTGTGTCTACTAAAAAGATAAGTTCTTTTCCTGCAGGCACATGGTTGAATGATAAAAATATATTCTGACTGAGATTAATGGTGTGAACCCTTGCATTTTCTACTGTTGAGTATTTAAAGGGATTGAGGAGTTTTCCGATGTATTGTTAGTTACTCGGACATTACTATGGACTATTATAGTTGTGGCCTCGGTTCGAGTTGCCACGGCCTCTTGAGTTTCCTCTATATTGGCCTCGTCCATTATTATATTGTGTATTGTTATTATAGTGACTACAAAAGATGCCTCTATAATTTCCACGTCCGCGGTTTCCGCCGCGCTGTGAATTATTGTTGTAGTATAGGACAGTGTTTGGCTGTCCGGTTGTCTCTGTGCAACAATTTACAAATTTCGATATGGCTTCATTCATATTATTGAAGGTACCAGCTTGCATGATAAGTTTTACCTTATCGATTGTGCAATTTTTAGTCATTGCTTTGACTGCAAGCTTAGTGGCATAACTTTTGGCTAACTCTAGGGGCAAACCCTCTGTTATGTATGCACCTTCTAACATTTTTGTCATCTGCTCAACCTCTAGTGTATACTGGTTAGCAGTTTTGTTGTGTTGCTGTAGGCTCATCAGTTTTGCTGATAAAACTTCCACAGTTTCGCCTTTGACATTATTTTTTAATTTGGAAATGACTTCAGTTATTGTTGTTTCATTTCCGATTAAATTTCTGGCGACACCTTTTAGCCTTGTTTTTATAATCGAAATTGCTATATGTTCGTGTTCGCCTTTTATTAAATCCAATAATTGTAATGCATCAAGAAAACTTTGTAAGTTTTCAGCTTTACCATCAAAAAATGGTATAAGCTTAGTTGCTGTATTAATAAAATCGATATTTGTTTGTGCCATAATGTTGCTTGGCTTGTTCTC
Organism: Drosophila ercepeae; assembly: GCA_018150545.1. Lineage (NCBI taxonomy): Eukaryota > Metazoa > Arthropoda > Insecta > Diptera > Drosophilidae > Drosophila > Drosophila ercepeae. The sequence goes on along the minus strand of JAECWL010000023.1, from coordinate 1,892,807 downwards.
TGTTGAAGTATCAGAATCTGTAGAATTATCCAGATCTGACATCAGAGCAGCTGGAATAGTTAGGTTATTTAAATCCTCCTCTTCTATTTTAGCCATGTAAAGAATAACCTCTTCTATTTTAGGATTTGTACTATGCTTTTCTGACTCTATTTGGTCAGTGTCAGCTTGTTCCGTTGATTCTGGTTAATTACCAGTTTCAATTGAAGTGTTCAGTATTGTTGGTACTGATATATCTAAATTAAACTTTTGTTTAATTGATATCAAGTTAGATCGTAGTCTGATCAAAAATTTTGATACTTGTGACCAATGATCTTGATTTAATTTTTCTTTTTGGCCATATATTAGTATACGTGCTTCGTTAAAGCATTTAACTAATATCTCTACGTGTTTTTTTACTGTAGTTCTTTGAATAGGCCTGTTTTGTGTAAGTGACTTGTACGATTTATCAAAGTCATTTTTTATGCTGTTTAAATTTATATATAATTCATTCCATTCCATTATTTTATGGATATGAATTCTTTTTGAAATATATCACATGTTTCCCTAATTGCCTTTAGTGAGGCCATACTTTAGTTTAATATATATATATATATATATTTTTTTTAAATTTATTTTATTTAATTTTCATTATTTTTGTTTCAATATTTCATCTTTCTGAAGTTACTCTCATTAAAGGATTATTATTTGTATCTTTACTATATTTATCTTATCTTCTTATTATATATGAATTATTTTGCATTTACTTTAACAATTTTTCCTGCCTATTGTTTCGTATAGCTTTACAGGCTATACTTCTAATCGAGCGGAAATGGTTCCGCACAATTTTACAAATTTTCTTATTTATAATTAATTTAATTAATTCTAATTTATAATTATATAATTAAAAAAAAATTTTTTTTTTTTTTTTTATAATAATAATCCTATGAAAATGATGTTATCCGCGTCAGCTGGTCGTCGCCGGTTTGGCTACGCTGACGCTCTTTCGTTGGCGAAAGTGGCGAAGTGCCCCTCTCGCTTTTGTCCTTACTGCTGCTGATGTCCGGGGCCTATTGGCTCAGGCGGGGCCGGTGCTGGTCTTCGCACTGGTCTTCAGTTTCCAGCATGTGAATTTGCATGCTGCGGCGTATAATGGTCCAGGGCAGTCGTTCGGGCAGACGCCATATTTTTTCGGCAACGGCTTGGGAGATGGTGGATTTTTAGGCAGTTTTTCATCTTTTATTTTTATATTTGCTGAGTGAGTTGTGGTATTTGACTTTCTTTGCTGGAGGGTTTGCTTCAGGAAATCTAATTCGGCAGTTAATTTTTGTGCCCTTGCCCATGCTGGCGGTGGTTTATTTGTATATAATAGCCACTTAATGTGTGCTATTCTTTTATTTATTTTATTTTTCTGACCTCCGCGTTTGCCCATTGCCACACTCTACTCACTCAGTATTTTCGGTTTTTTTTTTTTCAGTGTCCCGTCTCCTGGTCTCCCGCGCTGGTGTAAGGGGCGGCCTGCCCCCTGCTCTCACACTTGTTGTTGTTGGTTTTACCGTTGCTGCCCTATTCCATCGTTGTTACAAGTGACGGTTTGCCACTCGTACTTGTCGAATTGTTGTTTTGAATCCTCTGATGTAAAGGATAACCTCTGTATCCTTCCAATTTTTTTCCAATGTATATAAGAGATGTATGTAAGAGATGTAAGATTGAAAGATGACGAACCAGTCTACATAAAAAATTATAGAAATCCTCAAAGTCAGATAGACGAGATTTAAGCTCAAGTATAAAAATTTATCGATGATAAAATCGTAGAACCAACAGTATCAGAATATAATAGTGTTAATTTTTTATGAGTGAAGTCCCCTTTTTGGGACATAAATGCACGTATAAAGGAATATTGACGGATGACAAGAAGTTTGATGTCATCAAAAGTTATACAATACGGCACATAACTAGATTATGTAAAAAGAATGATCCCTTTGAATGGACAGATAACTGTCAAAAATCATTTTTGCATTTAAAAACTAAAATCATGGAACCAACTCTCTTGCAATACCCTGATTTTACTAAACAATTTTGTATTACAACAAATGCAAGCCAGATGGCGTGTGGCGCAGTTTTATCTCAAAACAATAATGGCCACCAACTTTCAGATCGTTTACAAAGGGTGAGACTAATAAAAGAACAACCAAGCAATGGAGTTAGCAGCAATACATACATTGGGCAACAACCCACTTTAGACCCCATATTTACGGTGAACATTTTTTCAGTCGAAACAGATCATAGACTCACCTTCTTCTTTTCAATAACTTATCCTGGCTCAAAATTAACTCGTATGAGACTTGAATTGGAAGAATATTAATTTACAGAGAGAGGGAGGCTGAGAAAACTACGTTGCTGATGCGTTAGCTAGAATAACCATCAAAGAACTAAATGAAATTACTGGAAACATAATGAAAGTCACTACAAGATTTCAAAGTGGACAAAAATCCTGCGCAGGAGAAACAAATAAATCTGAATTGCATACGCAATTGATAGAAAAAGCTTTAATGCCCAACGTATACCAAGTCATCAAGAACGACGAGGTACGTAATGTAGTGACATTGCAAGTAAGAAATATGATATGTTTTTTAAACAAGGAAAAAAATTTACTGTAAGATATGATGTTGACGATTTATATACAAATGGAGTTCTTGATTTAAATCAATTTTTTCAAAGGCTTGAAAAGCAGGCCGGTATATACAAAATCAGTCAACTTAAAATGGCACCGTGGGCCCAAGCAACCGACAGTACCACCCAAAGGTGAGTGCAATCCGGTGCGCAATCCGGTGAACACGGCTTCTTGTATCTTGATGGAATGGCTTTGGGTGGTGGAATGATTTTATTATTCTCTATTTAATTTAAGGATCTTATTTCTAAATGAGTTGGACACTGTGTTTTTCTTTGCGCTTTTGATAAATGATCCCACAAAAGTCGAGCTCTAATTGCAACTTCTGAGCTATTGACCATGCAGGTGGTGGCGTTCGAGTGTACTAGTCTCGATTTTATTTTCTTTTTCTCGCCACCGCGCCTTTTACCCATGGCACACTCTACTCACTCATATTTTTCCTTTGTAATTTCATTCGAGCCGTGATTTTAATTTTAATTTTAATATGTAATTGTAGCTTTGCTAGTCTCGTCAAAAAATTGTTCTTACGATAGTCCTTCGAAGATAAGAGGGTCCTGTCACCCTTGCAGATCAGAGTCTCCTGTCACGGTCGCCATGTAATGGTCAGGAGTTTAAAGGACCACGTGATTTTATGGACGGTCGTTATACATTAGTATAGTCATCACCCAGAAAAAGTCAATCTATTTCATCAGGAAGCAGGGAAGGTCCCGCTCCGAAATCTATTCTTCGATTATTCTTCGAGTGTTCTTAATATCTGCTTATAAAGGATCGCTTAGCCTAAGACCGCGAAGCTGCTTATAGAGAGAGTGTTCTATGAGCGCATGTGAGTATCTATGGTACTTTTGTAGTAACGGTTCAGCTGAAGTCAGTGATCTTCTTACACTTTCCCTTGGGGTGAACCGTGGACTTTGAAATTATTTTTTAACAAAATATTCGGCTCTAATTGTATACAGTAGATACCCAATATGTACGCATACCACACCAGTACTTCGACGTTGGAATTTCTTTGTTGATAGATTCCAAGTGTAATACTTGGGCATTTCAACGTACATCAGCGTCGCTGCGAATGCATCTGCTTCAAACATTGCAAAGAAGCTAGTTATTCTTGTCGAAGGTTGTGTTTCAGCTCGTTGTGCAGTATTAGCCTCAGTAAAGTAAACTCTTTGGGAATTTTCCAAATGCACTGCTAAATGTAGAACGGTGCAACCTCTCGTTGAACATTAATCACGTCAGCTTAATATCGCTCCTTAATTTGAACGTTTCCCGCACGAATTAGCTACTTATTGTCAGCTCTGAATTGATCTAATCAACCTGCAGTACTGCAAAGTCGCCCACAAACTGAAAAACACTTCGAAAATTTTACTTTAAACGTCTAATCTTTATTTTTAAAGCGACAAAACTGTGAGTCGCGAACAACAACAAAGTAACCAAAAATCGTTGCTTTGCTTTGTTACAACAATCTGCTCACCGCTCTTTATCGCACTCCCCCTTTTTTGGGGAGCTTCTTCATCTCCCTCTGGATTGCTGCTAGTCCTGCTCTTCGCCGAAATCGCTCCCACGTTACCGCCGTTGGAATACTCTCTTCATCGTACATTCAGTGGACGATCTGATTTTGAGCGCATTCTTTCTTTTATTACCCAAAATGTCTTTAGTTTGAACCTCAAAGAGATGCGAATTTGGAGGCGCTATTACCGGCGACTTACCGCTGCTGGTTAACTTGCTGGCTTTGCGATAATTGTTCGCACGTGAAATGCGCTGAAGTCGGTCATTTTGGCCGACTTGGTGATCTCCTGGGCAAAGGCATCGGGGTGACCTGGTCCTGTTTGGCCTGTCGAGAGATAGAAGGAAAGATGCGCACGTTTATGCGTCAAACTTTTAATACTTTCCGGGAGGTTCGGAAAAAATTTGCGTCATTAAATGAGCAGTTTCTCAACCTAGTATCTCTGCAACCAGACCCCGCAACCTGGCCAGAGCACAGTATTGTTCATGAATTATTGACCAGAGATTCTCAAGGTTCCAGTCCAATTGCTATTTCAAAAAACTAAGCAACAAGATATTTTCTTGTTCCTACCAAAACGTTCTCAGTTTTTCAGGTAAACAGAACCTATTCTTTTGTAGTATGCATACATATTGAATATCTACTGTACCAAGAGTATTTACTAAATACAACGTAACACTTTGTTGCAGTGCTTACATAAACAGAGCTCCGGTCTTTTACCCAATTGGCCAAAATATGATTCGATCGGCACGTTCACAGAAAGTGCAAGTGTCAGCATTCTGACCGAACTCAAGTGTATGCATATACCCTCGCGCCTCAGCTTAAGAGAACATAATTACACACATAACACATATATACATATAGAATATACATAAACGCGCAGCGATCAGACTTAGGCTTACTTAGAATTTAAGGAATAATGTAAAATCAGAGATAACTGAACCTTGGAAGCGGCACCTTCGCTGCTCCCAACTCTAAATAAAAGAATATAAAGAATAAAAACCCAATAAGAGTTTATTCTTTACATGGCGACCGTGAGGCAGGAGCCTGCAATTTGAAAAAAAAAATTTGGAAGGATACAGAGGATTCAAAATAACAATGAAAATGCCTGCCAATATTGCCGACTGGATTTAAGGATACATTCAAAATAACAATGAAAATGCCTGCTAATATTGCCGACTGGATTTAAAATTCTGCTAAGCCGCCAAACAACAATTCGACAAGTACGAGTGGCAATCCGTCACTTGTACCAACGATGGAATAGGGCAGCAACGTCAAAAACAACAACAACAACAAGTGTGAGAGGCAGGCCGCCCCTTACACCAGCGCGGGAGACCAGGAGACGGGACACTGATGAGAAAAAAACAAAAATACTGAGTGAGTAGAGTGTGGTAATGGGCAAATGCGGAGGTCAGAAAAATAAAATAAATAAAAGAATAGCACACATTAAGTGGCTATTATATACAAATAAACCACCGCCCGCATGGACAACGGCACAAAAATTAACTGCCGAATTAGATTTTCTGAAGCAAACCAAATAGAAAGCCAAATACCACAACTCACTCAGCAAACATAAAAAAAATAAATGAAAAACTGACTAAAAATCCACCATATCCCAAGCCGTTGCCGAAAAAATATGACGTCTGCCCGAACGACTGCCCTGGACCATTATACGCCGCAGCATGCAAATTCACATGCTGGAAACTGAAGACCAGTGCGAAGACCAGCATCGGCCCCGCCTGAGCCAATAGGCCCCGGACATCAGCAGCAGTAAGGACAAAAGCGAGAGGGGCACTCCGCCACTTTCGCCAACGAAGGAGCGTCAGCGTAGCCAAACCGGAGTATCACAACAAATGCAAGCCAGATGGCGTGTGGCGCAGTTTTATCTCAAAACAATAATGGCCACCAACTTTCAGATCGTTTACAAAGGGTGAGACTAATAAAAGAACAACCAAGCAATGGAGTTAGCAGCAATACATACATTGGGCAACAACCCACTTTAGACCCCATATTTACGGTGAACATTTTTTCAGTCGAAACAGATCATAGACTCACCTTCTTCTTTTCAATAACTTATCCTGGCTCAAAATTAACTCGTATGAGACTTGAATTGGAAGAATATTAATTTACAGAGAGAGGGAGGCTGAGAAAACTACGTTGCTGATGCGTTAGCTAGAATAACCATCAAAGAACTAAATGAAATTACTGGAAACATAATGAAAGTCACTACAAGATTTCAAAGTGGACAAAAATCCTGCGCAGGAGAAACAAATAAATCTGAATTGCATACGCAATTGATAGAAAAAGCTTTAATGCCCAACGTATACCAAGTCATCAAGAACGACGAGGTACGTAATGTAGTGACATTGCAAGTAAGAAATATGATATGTTTTTTAAACAAGGAAAAAAATTTACTGTAAGATATGATGTTGACGATTTATATACAAATGGAGTTCTTGATTTAAATCAATTTTTTCAAAGGCTTGAAAAGCAGGCCGGTATATACAAAATCAGTCAACTTAAAATGGCACCGTGGGCCCAAGCAACCGACAGTACCACCCAAAGGTGAGTGCAATCCGGTGCGCAATCCGGTGAACACGGCTTCTTGTATCTTGATGGAATGGCTTTGGGTGGTGGAATGATTTTATTATTCTCTATTTAATTTAAGGATCTTATTTCTAAATGAGTTGGACACTGTGTTTTTCTTTGCGCTTTTGATAAATGATCCCACAAAAAGTCGAGCTCTAATTGCAACTTCTGAGCTATTGACCATGCAGGTGGTGGCGTTCGAGTGTACTAGTCTCGATTTTATTTTCTTTTTCTCGCCACCGCGCCTTTTACCCATGGCACACTCTACTCACTCATATTTTTCCTTTGTAATTATATTCGAGCCGTGATTTTAATTTTAATTTTAATATGTAATTGTAGCTTTGCTAGTCTCGTCAAAAAATTGTTCTTACGATAGTCCTTCGAAGATAAGAGGGTCCTGTCACCCTTGCAGATCAGAGTCTCCTGTCACGGTCGCCATGTAATGGTCAGGAGTTTAAAGGACCACGTGATTTTATGGACGGTCGTTATACATTAGTATAGTCATCACCCAGAAAAAGTCAATCTATTTCATCAGGAAGCAGGGAAGGTCCCGCTCCGAAATCTATTCTTCGATTATTCTTCGAGTGTTCTTAATATCTGCTTATAAAGGATCGCTTAGCCTAAGACCGCGAAGCTGCTTATCGAGAGAGTGTTCTATGAGCGCATGTGAGTATCTATGGTACTTTTGTAGTAACGGTTCAGCTGAAGTCAGTGATCTTCTTACACTTTCCCTTGGGGTGAACCGTGGACTTTGAAATTATTTTTTAACAAAATATTCGGCTCTAATTGTATACAGTAGATACCCAATATGTACGCATACCACACCAGTACTTCGACGTTGGAATTTCTTTGTTGATAGATTCCAAGTGTAATACTTGGGCATTTCAACGTACATCAGCGTCGCTGCGAATGCATCTGCTTCAAACATTGCAAAGAAGCTAGTTATTCTTGTCGAAGGTTGTGTTTCAGCTCGTTGTGCAGTATTAGCCTCAGTAAAGTAAACTCTTTGGGAATTTTCCAAATGCACTGCTAAATGTAGAACGGTGCAACCTCTCGTTGAACATTAATCACGTCAGCTTAATATCGCTCCTTAATTTGAACGTTTCCCGCACGAATTAGCTACTTATTGTCAGCTCTGAATTGATCTAATCAACCTGCAGTACTGCAAAGTCGCCCACAAACTGAAAAACACTTCGAAAATTTTACTTTAAACGTCTAATCTTTATTTTTAAAGCGACAAAACTGTGAGTCGCGAACAACAACAAAGTAACCAAAAATCGTTGCTTTGCTTTGTTACAACAATCTGCTCACCGCTCTTTATCGCACTCCCCCTTTTTTGGGGAGCTTCTTCATCTCCCTCTGGATTGCTGCTGGTCCTGCTCTTCGCCGAAATCGCTCCCACGTTACCGCCGTTGGAATACTCTCTTCATCGTACATTCAGTGGACGATCTGATTTTGAGCGCATTCTTTCTTTTATTACCCAAAATGTCTTTAGTTTGAACCTCAAAGAGATGCGAATTTGGAGGCGCTATTACCGGCGACTTACCGCTGCTGGTTAACTTGCTGGCTTTGCGATAATTGTTCGCACGTGAAATGCGCTGAAGTCGGTCATTTTGGCCGACTTGGTGATCTCCTGGGCAAAGGCATCGGGGTGACCTGGTCCTGTTTGGCCTGTCGAGAGATAGAAGGAAAGATGCGCACGTTTATGCGTCAAACTTTTAATACTTTCCGGGAGGTTCGGAAAAAATTTGCGTCATTAAATGAGCAGTTTCTCAACCTAGTATCTCTGCAACCTAGACCCCGCAACCTGGCCAGAGCACAGTATTGTTCATGAATTATTGACCAGAGATTCTCAAGGTTCCAGTCCAATTGCTATTTCAAAAAACTAAGCAACAAGATATTTTCTTGTTCCTATCAAAACGTTCTCAGTTTTTCAGGTAAACAGAACCTATTCTTTTGTAGTATGCATACATATTGAATATCTACTGTACCAAGAGTATTTACTAAATACAACGTAACACTTTGTTGCAGTGCTTACATGAACAGAGCTCCGGTCTTTTACCCAATTGGCCGAAATATGATTCGATCGGCACGTTCACAGAAAGAGCAAGTCAGCATTCTGACCGCATAATTACACACATAACACATATATACATATAGAATATACATAAACGTCTCTCGCTGCTGGCCAACTGTGGGCAGCGCAGCGATCAGACTTAGGCTTACTTAGAATTTAAGGAATAATGTAAAATCAGAGATAACTGAACCTTGGAGCGGCACCTTCGCTGCTCCCAACTCTAAATAAAAGAATATAAAGAATAAAAACCAAATAAAAGTTTATTCTTTACACTTTACTAACAATGTTTCCTTTGACTTTGATGCTATTGTGCTCACAGAAACCTGGTTAAATGCTCTGTCATAGACAATGAAATTTTTGTATCGAAGTACACTTTCTTTCGGGAAGATCGCCAACCTTTGGAGGTGGCGTTCTGATTGGCGTAAACAACATTTACTCAGTGGAACCTATCACTAATCATTTAGGAATTGAATTTTTAGCCATTTAAATTCATTCTGAGTCGTTTAACCTTTTCATTACTTGTTCCTACATTCCTCCTCTGTGTGATGCCATCATTTATACACACCACTTAACTGCCATTAAATCAGTTTTGTCTCTGCTAAATGATGCTGATCTTATTCTAGTTAGTGGTGATTTCAATTTGTCCCTTATTTCATGGATCAACTCGGATGATGATAATTCGCTGTTACCCACTAACCAAAATGACTTCCTTGATGGCTTAGCCGAGTCTGCCGTTTTCCTACCTGATGGCTACCTCCTCTACCACAATAGCAAAGTCTCCTCCCTTATCTACTCCTGAGGACTCACACCAACTAACACTCTTAGTTTCGGTAATTATCGACACTTTAAAAGTCTCCCCATCAATAGCGCGCAGTGTCGTCAAAAGTGCTTTAAGCCGACTATTGTGACCTTACAAATCACCTGCCTAAAATTGACTAAAGTTATCTTTCAAACTTCAGCAATATCGAGGAAGCTACAGACTCTTTTTATGAAGTAATTCATATCGCCCTAAATAAACCTGTCCCTGAAACGTTAACTCCATCAACGTCTAAACCTCCATGGTTTAATGCACCTCTCTCTCCTAAAAAATAGGAAACCTAGAGCCTACAAAAAGTCATTAAAGTCTCCAACCTCGATACATCTTTCTAATTACCTTCGAATCCGCAACCAGTTTGTTGACCTTAACAATCAACTATATAAAAATTATATTTCTAAATGCAAACTCAATTTTCGCAACGATCCAAGCTCTTTTTACTCTTTTGTAAACTCTAAACGCAAATCCAATCTTTTCCCCCCTTCCCTCTCATATAATAATACTTCCGACTCTTCGCATCTCGGCATTGCTAATCTATTTGCGTCATTTTTTCAGTCAACCTACTCATCTAACTCATTTGATCCCTCCTCTAACTACCCATATAATTTACCCTACATAAACAAAATTTCCCTTTCTAAATACCACTGTCATGATGTGTTTACGGCTCTTTCATCAATTAAAATCTAATTTTCACCAGGCCCAGACAACGTACCCAGCTGCATCCTCAGAAGGTGCTCCGATCTTCTCACCCTACCTCTTACTATTCTATTTAACCTATCCTTGGAGCAAACTTCCCTACCCAAATTATGGAATGAATCATACCTTATACCAATTCATAAAAAAGGCTCTAAGGCTTCCATTGAGAACTACCGCGGCATTGCTAAGCTTTCTGCGATTCCCAAACTTCTTGAGAAACTCATCACTTTGCAGCTTCAACATGCATGCAAGAGCATAATCTCACCTGCACAGCATGGCTTTGTCAAGCTTCGGTCGACAACAACTAATCTACTAGAATTTTCGTCGACAATCAACCGAAATTTTCAACATCGCTTGCAAGCTGATGTAATTTATACTGACTTCAGCAAAGCATTTGATTCAATTAATCATCAGCTCTTGCTACGGAAACTCTCGCTTATTGGTTTTCCACCAAATATCCTGATGTGGGTTGCTTCCTACCTTTCAGATCGAACTCAGCATGTCCTATTTAAATCTACCAAGTCGAAGGTCATCCATGTCTCATCGGGTGTCCCTCAGGGTAGTCATCTAGGATCACTGTTGTTTATACTCTTTGTGAACGATCTTCCCAATGTGATTAGTTATGCCTCTACGCTTCTACTTATGTATGCTGATGATGTCAAGTTATGCTATTCCTTCTCGGAACATTTCCTGCATAGGCATCTGCAACTAGACCTTGACGAACTCTATTTGTGGTGCTCAATTAATCTTCTGTTCCTAAACTGCTCTAAATGCAAACTTATGACATTCCATCGCAGTGGAACCGCCGCTTATTGTATTTTACTCTCACGAAAATCACGTCCTTGATCGTGTTTCCACAATCAATGATCTTGGAGTTCTTTTTGATCATAAACTTAAGTTTAATAATCACATTTCTGTGACAGTGAATAAAGCCAGAGGAATGTAAGCCTTTATTAAGCGATGGTCTAAAGAATTTAACGATCCTTTCACCATCAAATCCCTGTACATCACCCTAGTTCGTCCCATCCTCGAATATTGCTCGTGTATTTGGAGTCCTCAATACTCCTCTCACCAAAATAGTATTGAGTCGGTGCAAAAGCAGTTTCTGCTATTTGCACTAATAAACCTGAACTGGGATCCTGATAATCGTCTCCCGCCGTACCGTTGCAGGCTTAAATTGTTAAAGTTACCTCCATTGAAGGAGCGCCGAACCTGTGCTGGGGTCATGTTTCCACACATGCTGATCCATGGCATGGTTGACTCTAAACACCTGCTAAGCCAACTATATTTTTCCATCCCTAATAGGAAAACTAGGTCCTTCCGACCCCTATGGTTACCTATCTGCAAATCTAACTTCGCTGAACACAACCCCTTTCGCACTATTTGTAAGAACTATAACCTTTTATCACATACTCTATCCCCTGAACTCTCTCTTAATGTAAATAAACTTAAAATCATGGAATACCTCCTAGAATAGTTATAGTGTAGTTATATTTATAATTTTTATTCATGTTTAGCAGATCTTTGTTAAATTGTTGTTTAAATAAAAAAAAAGCTACATAGTGATTTTCACACATAGGAATTCAATATCACCAAGATTCGGTAACCTAACCTCTTCAGAAGCAAAGTCGGAGTCCACAGAGATTAGGACTCCTACTCCCCTTCGTAGTGGTCGGTCCCGTCTGTAAGTGGTGTACTTGTCTGGGAAAATTTCCGATCTGAAAATCTCCGGCTTTAACCAGGTCTCTGTGAAAACTAAAATCTGGGATGCAAAAGATAAACTATCAGAATACAGTTTAGGGAGCTTACTCCGAAGCCCCCTAGTATTTTGATAGGTAAGGGATAGGTAAGATGTTGGTTTAGGTAAGGGAGACGAAGATGGTACAGGGTTTTTAGGCTTGGGGAGTTTAACTCCCACAGGCTTATTAACTTTTTTTTTACTGTACTCGGCTGATGTTCTTGTACGAATATATTCTCCGGCCAAAAGCTGGGCGAACAGATCGTATCGAACATCAGCAAAGGTACACGTATCTTAAAAGATGACGTAAGCCTTGAGTAAGTATATTTAAATTTCCTAATGTCCTCCACTCTAATAACGGCCTAAGATTTGGCTTGGATATATGCCGAGATATCAATCTCTGAGGTGTCAGGGGCCAGCCGTGAAATAAATATGTGTTTAGAGGGGAGAATCAGCTGTAAGGGCTTTGGTGATACGGTTGGTATGACAGCGACATCAGTCCGTACCGAGGGTCCGGACGGTGGTTTACCCTTAGCAGTGGATTTTAAGGGGGTCGACTCTACTCGTGCCGGAGGAATCACCTGAAGTGATACCCTGGATGGTAATTCAGACGAGTTATGCTCGATTATAGAGTCAAATTCAGAAACCACATTTGTGTTTCAAACTCCTGCTCTTGGGGTAGTAAGAGTTATGAGCGGCTGCATGGTCGTCGGCCGATTGGGCTGAATAGCGATATCAGTGCATACGGAGTCCCTAATAGTGGTTTTTTTACGCTTTGGGGATTCATTTAGTAGCTGTAGGCTGCTAAATTGGCAATCCAGCGCAGATAGTTGGTCGTTGATTTTACGGAAACCACAGATCAACTCTTTGAAACCGTTTTTAGTTGCCGCATGAACGTCCGCATTTCTTTTTGAACCGCGCGACATCCACTGCAGCAAAAGTGGAAACCAGCGTTTCTAGAGATTGCATCCGAAACTGAGGCGGTGAAACCGGCACAATTCGTATGTACTACGTTTTCATACAGCCAACAAGGGATGCTAGGCTGCGACGCGGAAATCGGCTTATTGCACGATTTTATAGCGCAGATGCTATAATATTCCATTATAAAAATTTTGATTATAAAAACAAGAAATTTAAGATATGTCGGAGATGGATTTTTATTAGCGTCGTTCATGTTTTATAATTTGTTTCACTGTCACGCAGCGAGTCGCAATGGTCACTTCTGTTCTTCTCGGAGGGCTATTCGAACTATCCTTCATCTTCCTGTTTCTTCTTCCTGTTTCCTCTTCCTCCTCACCACCCATTGCGCCACGCTCAGCAGGGATTTTCACTCTCCTTCCCCACAGCGCTCTCATACAGAAACTCTCATACACGCGCTCTCTCAATAAAGCGCTCTCTCTCTCTCTTCTCATTCCTTTTCATCATCATTTATTTCCATAGCGAATACACAGAGAGACTTATAATAAACCTCAAATCTTATAAATCAAGTAAATTCCCGACACGGCCTTCCTGACTATAACACGTCCTCGTGTTGCTTAACTCAACATAAACTTCATTGTATTTCTTTGTTCTTCATCTTTCTAATGTATCGCTTGACTTCATTACTCATATCATTCAACTTAACTTTCCGTAGCAAATTTTCTTACACTTCTTGTGTCTTCAAATGTTAGTTTGGCGGGATAAACCTTCTCAATCTCCTCTAGATTACACGCTCTCTTCCGCACAAACCCAACAATTTGGCTATCAACCATACATTTCATCAGAGATTAGCTTAGTTGGATATTCTTCAACTTAACGCTTGGAGTATAGGCTCTCTTCTAATCAAGCTTAATCGTCTGGCTATCTTACACTAGTCGTCAAATGTCAGTTTAGCAGGCTATACACTTTCCAATTGGAGTACACGCTCCCTTCTGCACAAACTCGACCATTTGGATACCAATCCGCTCACAACTTATTATCGGATAATTTTTCTACGTTTTCTTCTCTGTTGCCGTCGTCAAGGTCTTCTATCAACTCGCGAGTTTCTCTTTCATCAGGCAAACTGCGTACACTATCATGTAGATACTTGTACATTCGCTTAGTCGTTAATGATTTCAACGTATAACGATTTCCATCTAGCAACTCTACTATAACAAACGGTCCCTTGTACTTGGGATCTAATTTCGTTTGGTGTCTTTCTTCACTCTTTAATAACACATGATCACCAATCTTATATTTTACCACACGGGCATGCTTTTTATCAACTCTGGCCTTATCATACTTTGCATTTCTATCAATGTTTTCTTTAGCCTTCTCTCTAGTTTTCTCCAGATCTACTGGCATTTCTTCGTTAATGGTCAACATTCCCATCGGCCTTGCCTCTTTTCCTATCAACAATTCTAAGGGACTGTGCTGAGTCACCCGATTAGTGGTGAAATTTATGGCCAACTGTATCTCACCCAACGCCTCCTGCCACGAACGTTTGCTAGTTTCTACTGCTGTTAACATCCCTTTAAGTACACTCATCACTCGCTCTACCTGCCCATTCGCTCTGCTAGCACCAGTTGCTATCACGTGTAAATCCATTTTGTTTGTGTTACAAAACTTGCGAAATTCGCTACTTGTGAAGCATCGTCCCTGATCCGCTATAATTCTACTGGGGACGCCAAATATCGATATGGCGGACTTCACCGCCTGTATGCAACTAATCGAGTCTAAATTCCAGGTGTGGTACAAATAAACGTACTTAGTGAAAGCATCAATTTGTACAATGACATATAGTATTCCTTTTCGTCTTTCTTGGCACTCAATTTCCTACTAATGTCAATATGAATGGTATGCCACGGTATCTCTACTTTGGGTATTGGATGTAATTCTGTTTGCGTTTTGCCTGACGCTGATTTCGATAATTTACATGTGACGCAATTTTCTACGAATTTCCTAACATATTTTGCCATATTTTCAAACCATTACTGCTCGTAGACCTTATCTAGTGTCTTCTGCCAACCCATGTGCATTATGGCCTCGTGTATATGATTAACAACGGACCATCTAAACGCCCTCAGAATAACAGGCAAGCATCGCGTCTTGCCATTTCTTTGAATAATACGATGCAACAGACTCTTTCTAATCTCATACGTGTTCGCTAATTCTCTCTGCATCTCGTAACTATTTAACTCGCTCATAATATTCGATATGTTTTCATCGCGCTGCTGCTCGGTTACTAGCCAGTTGTGTGTGATAGTTGCAAGTCAACTCGTACTCCCACAACTTTACTCGTATTTGGCTGTGCTTCTACAGCTACAGGATTCCTTGATAAGAAATCAACATGAGCCATTTGGCTTCCTTTACGATATTCAACGTGGAACTCAAAGAGTTGCATGAATGACCAGTTGCATGAATGACTGATTTTTCCTTCTACTTTGTGCAATAACATAGCGCCATAACCATTTGCGCTCGCATCCGTATGCAATTCAATTGGAAATTTGGGGCCAAAAATGATTAATACTGGATCACTGATCAGGACTTTAATGATTCTTTGACGAATTTCCTCATGTTGTTTTTCCCATTTGAAATCATTTAATTTCGAAGTTAATTGGTACAATGGTTTCATCACTTCCGAAAATCTAGGGACGAACTGCCTGAAGTAGGATGCTAAACCAATAAACTGTCGTATCTGTGTGATTGAACCTGGTTCTGGGAGTTGAGATAATGCCTGAATTTTTCGTGGATTGGGCTTCAGTTCACCCTCCTTTACAACGAAACCCAAGTATTCTATTTCCTTTCGCAGAAATTGACATTTTTTTACATTGAAAGAAAACCCTGATATTGATAACACGCTTAGCACTTTATCCAATCTTTCGAACGCTTCCTCTTCAGAATCTGAGACAATCAACACATCCTCAATGTAGACCACCGCATAGGTATTAACTAAATTCCCAAGGGCTCGGACTATGGAACGCTGAAAAACAAATGACGCATTCTTCAATCCGAACGGCATTGCCAAAAACTCATATTGACCTTCAGGGGTCACAAAAGCTGTTCTCTCAACAGAATCGGGGTGAATTGGCACCTGATAAAAACCACTGGCCATATCCAAACTGGAAAAATATTTCCCGCCACGTAAGCGATTAAGCTGGTCTGATATTAACGGCAAGGGATACTTATCTGACACTGCACCTGCGTTCAACTCACGATAGTCAACACAAAGCCTATCACTGCCGTCTTTCCTTTTCACAAGTAACATAGGGCTAGCGAAGGGGGAGCCACTAGGTCTAACCACCTTCGCCTCCAACATTTGATCAATTTTACTCCTTACCATCCACCCTTCGTCCTCGCCGAGGCGACACGGTCGCCTTTGAACAGTCCTACTCATGTCCAGCAAACGGACCTCCAGTGAACCCGTGGTCACACGCCTACATGGGACGCTTATCACTAGCAATTGATTCGACCCTATTTAACATGCCATCGTCATTCATCGATAACACTGTCTGTGTTTTGCAAATATCGAACCTGTTACTTTCTAACATTACTCCAAAGACAAGCTGAAAAATATCTTGCCCAATCATCGTATCGTATTTAAGGCATTTCTTATCAACTACGTGAAACAACAATTCAAGATTAAATTCAGAAACTTTCACAGTGGACAGAATTTGCAAATCAATCTTGACAACATTGTCGCCCATGTCTCTCAAAACCACAGGACTATGGCATCTCTCGCCGACAAGCCTCTCGCCAACCGTCTCTTTTATTAACGAGCATTCGGAACCAGAATCAAAGAAAAATGGAAACCGCTCACCAAACTGTATTGCCGTCCGGTTCTGCTGAATTTACCGCACACGTGCCGACTCTCCTCTCCATGGTTATATTCGCTGTTGCTGGTCTCTTCGCGCACGCCGATGCAATATGTCCAACGTTGCCACATTTGATGCCCAACACGTAACTGTAGATCTGCCGCCGCTACAGCCTGGTCTCGTCTTGTTTCTCTCGTTCCTCTCTTCTGCTCTTCTCTTTCGGCACTCCATTGCCTTGTGTCCGAGTTTACCACAACTATGGCATCTAATCGGTGTTTGCATTTTGTGCCTCTTCTTTTCGGGGCCTTGCTCGATTCCAGCGAGTTCGGCATTTCTGACGAACGAGTGGGCTCTGAGTTGTTGTTGTAGCTCCGCTCGTGTCTTTAAGTTCGTTGTGAAAACCAAATGCTGAAGTCTGGGGTCGATTTGCGATGTATGTGCCAGGACCAATGATACCGCAATCTCTTCGTGAGTCATTTCCTTCCACTTGGTCAGTAAAGTTGTAACCAAACGGCTGGAGTACACCGAAAGGCATTCATGTGGATTTGGGCGTCCTTTCAGCATGTTCAGCAACACTGCAGCCGTTGTCTCGTTGCCTTCATAGCGTTCCAAGAACAATTCCTTGAACTGCAGCCAGCTCATTCCAGGAAAACAAATTTGCGAAAGCCACTGCATCACCAAAGATGCGCCTTCTTGATGATGTTTCGCACAGAATCATATTAGCCGTTTTGCACCATGCAGCTGCGTCGGCGTCAGCAGCTTCGGGGTTGAATGTCGGTAGAGTCGTGGAAACAGCACGTGCGCCAGGAACCGACGCTTTTAATAATTCAGCTATCATTTTATTTTGCCTTTCGACTATCGCGCGTAGACTTTGTTCCGAATTGTTTTGTAGGTGTGGTGATCCCACTTCTGATGTCGGAGATGGATTTTCATTAGCGTCGTTCATGTTTTATAATTTGTTTCACTGTCACGCAGCGAGTCGCAATGGTCACTTCTGTTCTTCTCGGAGGGCTAATCGAACTATCCTTCATCTTCCTGTTTCTTCTTCCTGTTTCCTCTTCCTCCTCACCACCCATTGCGTCACGCTCAGCAGGGATTTTCACTCTCCTTCCCCACAGCGCTCTCATACGGAAACTCTCATACACGCGCTCACTCAATAAAGCTCTCTCTCTCTCTTCTCATTCCTTTTCATCATCATTTATTTCCATAGCGAATACACAAAGAGACTTATAATTAACCTCAAATTTTATAAATCAAGTAAATTCCAGACAGATATATAAAAAATATTTTGACAACAAATATTTAATTTTAGACAAACTAGTAGCCTTAAACCACTGTACTTGTTAATAAGATTATATTATATATATTATATATATATATATTATAAGATATATTATATTATATTATCTAAAGTAAAGCTAAATTATTATTATCATGTAAGAGCTTTCTAATGAATATATTTAGAACGGAGCCGCAAAGATGAAGGTCATACTAATATTTACATTCCCTTTCGCACAGATAATTATATATATATTTTTTGTCAAATATGTTACACGTATACACACAAACATTAAAGTATCATACTCATTAATATATTATTTATTTATTTAACAACATTAAATATAGTATACAATACTAAAGCTAATAAGTTAATGAGTACTAGCTAGGGTGGCCTTCGACTTGAGACTTATAGGTTATTACTTTATATAATAAACTGAGCTTTTTGGACACATTTGTACATTTTTGAGATATTTTCACAAGATGGGTTACTTAAACAATTCGAAAGACTATGTGTGCCAAATAATAATTGCAATCGATTGCAGGCTTCAAGAACATGGTCAACGGTGAGCTCGTCCCCGTATAGTTGGCATGTTGGTCGCGCCGTTCTCTTCAGTAAGTGTTGATGTGTGGATTGGGTGTGCCCGATGCGTAGGCGGATGAAGGTCGCGCATTCCCGACCTGATGCCTGATGACACATGATGCAATTTGGGTTAATTAACTGGTACCTGTACATGAAGAGTGCCCATTCGGAGAATTTCTTTTCTTTGAGGTATAGCTTGATTCGACTTTGGAAATCCTTGCAGTTCAACGGAGTGCAAAGGATTGGTGGTGTAAGTCTCATCTCTTGGGTGGCTTTGTCAGCGAGTTCATTTCCATGGATTCCTTGATGACTGGGAACCCAGGGAAAGGTGATTATTGTTTGATGAGAACTTAGAATGTGCCTAACTTCTTGTGTTGTGGGGTCATTATTATTCCAATTGCGTATAGCGGAAAGGGTGAAGAGGCTGTCTGTGTATATAACAGATTTACCATTGTTTTTGGAGGCGAATTGGCATGCTTTGAGAATGGCGAAAGCTTCAATTATTGCAATTGCAATTATTGCAATTATTTTACGGTTGCAGTCAACAACCGCAAACGTGTTTGCGTCGGTGACTTTAGAACCATCGGTGTAAATCCAGTTTTTCTCACCAAGATCTTCTTGTAACGGTTTTGGTATTCTAAGCGGCATGTATCCTTTTTGGCAGCATTGTAGATTGGAAGGTTTATGTTAGGCCGTTGGGAACCCCAATGTGCTGGCGATTTGAACGACCTCCTGGGCTTAGGGAGGGGAAGGTCAAGTAGCTTGATGTAGTTGGCGCAACGTCTTAGAATGGATATGCACTTAAAATTCCGCTTTTGTTTGAAAATGGCTCCGAAGTCTTTGGTTAGCAGGCAGTTGGACGTGGTGTACAGCTTCGCGATAAGCATCAATGTAGTTTCTTCTACGCGTGATTGGATACTCGGAAGACTGGATTCTGCGAATGTGTACGCTACTGGAGATGTGGGAAATGTTGTTTGTAGGTTTGAGGTGTGTGAAGCAATTGATTCGTTTGAGTTGGATCTTGAGGTCATTAATGTATTGTTGTCGTCGTTGTTGGTTTGTCCGATTAGAGCATTTGCTTCCGACCTAAGGGAGCGAGATTTTTCCATACATGTATTCAGTTTACTTGTTGGGCTCAAGTGAGAGAAATCAGTTTTGGCAGAGGTGCTGGTGAGGAAGTAAGATTCTTTTCGAGATTTAAAGAGTTGGCACGAGAAGTGGGATACGTTGGTGAGAGGGGAGTTAGTACTTTTGTCGAGCTGGTGGGCAAGTCGGTGTTTGTAATCGTGTCTGGGTTTCGGGTTTTTTTGATAATAACAGCGGATGCTGGGTTTTGTTTTACGACGGTCGAGTAGGTAAGCGTGGAGTTAGTTGTTGTTTTTTGTTTTTGCTTTAGGATGGTGCGAGCTTCACGGAAACTGCATTTTTTGCTTGTTTTGATGTGAAGAAGATGTTTTTGTGTTTGATATTGTGGGTATTTAGGTGAGGAAGCTGGGTGTTCGCCGGTGCAGTTTGCACAGAAAATGCGAGTGCAGGGCACGGGAAGGTGGGGCGTGAGATTGCATGATACACAGGCGGCTGGGTTGTTGCAGTGCTTTGATGTGTGGCCCAATAATTGACAAGACTTACATCTCATCGGGTTGGGTATATATTCTGAAACCTTAAATGTGTGCCAGGAAGAGTGAAACGGTCAAACGTTACGAGAATTTTTCCAAATGGTTTGGGAGTGCCGTCGATCATTTTGGTGAACTTGAAGACGCTGTATACATTTTGAGATTTTAGTTCCTCAACAATTTCGTTTTCTGGAATGTTAATAAGACAGGGTGCGTAAATGGTGCCTTTGACAAAGTTAAGAGTGTTGTGGAGCTTGCACTCGATTTCGCATAAGCCGGGTAAAGAGGTCACTTTGATAAATTTGTCACTTAGTTCCCTGGAGTTGACAAGCAGGAGAAGGTTACCATCGCGAAGATTAGAGATGGATATGATGTCTTTGCTGATATACTTAAGGGCTCTATGGACGGGCAAGCAGTTATACTCGGATATGGTGTTCGGAGAGTTTTTTGATGAGACAACTAAAAATCTCGGATTCTTACACTGTGTTTCAGGGAGGTCTGGGAAATCAACTGTTAATTCCTGACAGGTTCTTTTTTCTTTACTTTTGAGGATAACGCTGAGGCTGGCGAAGCGATTATCCCCCAAATTGAGTGGCCCGGGGGCCATGGTTAACAAATTTACTGATATAGAAAATTTGTTTTTGGGTTTTGCACGTGCGCGCTGAAAAAAGGAAAAAAAAGAAGAAGAAAAAAGCACTCACAATTAGATCACAGACGTTCGCACTCGAAGAGAGATAGTCGGTGACTTATGATAAATATTATAATATATACATATATTAGAGAATATTATAATAAGACATGCAAAACATTGTGATTCCAAAGTAGTCAAGGAACGACTATTTCGATAAATACATGTAAGGCATTATAGCCAGTTTATTAATATAGTTCTATTGGATATAACAAGAATTGGTGTATTACAAATAAATGGAACAGTGACTTCTCGACTTTGCTGATAACAACTGCAACTTGACTACTTGACTAATTAACGACTTGACGACGACTGACCCTCCGACACAGCAACTTCTATGCTCGGACTTGATCCCTCCACGACTTTTTTTACCCATTGACAACTTGACTACTTCACGTTCCCAATATTCTGCTCTTCGTGAGTCTTGCACTCGCTAGCACTCCTTCCTCCTTTTCATTTGTTCTGGTGATGATGCTTCCTTAATATCGTATACTATCGCTTGGCAGGCACGTTGATAACTATCGATGCCCAACTCTACTTTACATTCGGCCATCCTGATATTCTGAGTCTGACCCAGATGACGCAGCATCTTCGTTTTCCACTACATACTTCCCAAACTTCATGTTATCAACGCTGGTAGAAGTAAGAGCTGATCCTTCAACGAATGCTGCCTTCTTTACATCGGAACGCCCATTTTGCTTCACCTTTGTTACTGTGTATGGACCGATGAATGAACTGGCCATTTTTTTCCCAGCCACAAATTGAGTTCGCTTAATATCAACCAGGTTACCTTCTGTGAAGAGCTTTTCCATGACTCGGTTCTTGTCGTAATTCCCCTTGTACGTTTTTTGGGCTTCTTGAATTTGTCTTCGTAACTGGAACGGAGTCTTCTTTGTGGAGCAGCGGACATGCAAATTTATAGCTTCTTGAACTTGCACTTCAAACTTATGCCACTTGGATCTTCAGAGGATTCTATCATTGAAATTATGCATCCGTTTACACATTCAATTTGTCTTTTTCCTCTTGCAACTCCTGTCCACACATGCCACATTCTATTTATCATTATATGCTCTTGAAATTGATTTGACGTAAACGCGACTCCTCTATCGCTTATGAGACGAACTGGGTGGCCAAAGACAGCTGCCATTCGTGCAACATTAGCCATTCGTATGCTGATGCGTGAAGACGTTTTTTCATCGAGCTCCTATAAAATCAATTGATTCTAATGAAGTGAATGGTTATTAATAAAAAAACAAATAAATATACCACCATCGCATAAATATCAAGCACCATCGCTTGAATACATATTCTGCGTTTGAAATAGTATAAATAATAGTTTCAAACAAATAAATTAAAAAAAAAAAGTTGGGTCGGCCTCGCAGACTGGACTGGACCGCTACATTACAATAAAGCGGAAGCTTAGCCCTAAAACTTCCGATACAGAAAACAAGCCGAAAAATATACGCAACAATACTACCTCGATCAACAATGAAGCGCCCGCAAATAACAACAGATTCGCTTTGTTGGCAGATACCAACGAGGACGTGCCACTGAAATCCATCGATAACGAACCAAAGAAAATAAAGCCTCCCCCAATTTACATCCGCGAGAAGAGCACAAACGGTTTGGTAAATTCTTTAATTGGCCTTATTGGAAAAGATAGCTTTTATATAATACCCCTCATAAGAGGTACTATTAATGAAATCAAACTTGAAACGAAAATGGAGGAAAACTACAGAAAAGTCTCAAACCATCTTACTGCAAACAAAACATGCTTTAACACCTACCAGCTTAAAAGTAGCAAGGGTCTACAAGTAGTACTGAAGGGCATTGAGCCTGATGTAAAGCCCGAAGAGATAGCTGAGGCGCTAAAGGAAAAGGGATTTTGCGTCAAATTCGTACACAATATCAAAAACAGAAACTGGCAGCCGCAACCATTCTTTAAGATTGAGCTTGAACCAGAAAACAAGCATCTAAAAAAACGAGATCCATCCAATTTATAAACTCCAGCTCCTTCTGCACCGTAGGATTACAGTAGAAGAGTCGCATAAACGTAACGCTCCTGTACAATGTATGAACTGCCAAGAATTCGGCCATACGAGATCGTATTGCACACTTCGCCCAGTGTGTGTAGTCTGTGGAGATCTCCACGTCTCCACACACTGCCAAGCTAATAAAGAAAATGCAAGCGCGAAAAAGTGCGGTAATTGTGGGGTTAATCACACAGCAAACTACAGAGGCTGTCCAATCTACAAAGAGCTGAAAACCCGTCTCCACAAAAGAATGAACACGGCACGGGTACACCAAGGAACAGCTACGCTGATACCCTCGGAAACAAATTCAGAAGTATTTTTTTCGAAACCAACAAGTATGGCTCCCTGGACTATAGTAAGCACTAACAAGATAAGTTTTGCAAACGTTTTAAAATCAGGTATGACGCCTCCAACCCAAAACTCCCACAACAAAACTATAGGCCATATAAGCAGCAAGAAACGAAAACTGAAGCTATGATGCAAGCCTTACAATAGAGCATTCAAGACATGATGCGTAATCAAAACCTATTGATACAAATGCTTGTCTCCCAACAATCAAAATAAATAATGGCTACCTTACGCATAGCTACGTGGAACGCCAATGGCGTCTCACAGCGCAAACTTGAGCTAGCTCAATTCCTACATGAGAAGCATAATGACGTAATGCTTCTTTCGGAAACTCATCTTACAAGCGAATACAATTTGCGAATAAGAGATTACCATTTCTATGGTACAAATCACCCCGATGGTAGAGCACACGGTGGGACCGGCATTCTAATTAGGAACCGTATGAAGCACCACTTTTACAAAGAGTTTGCTGAAATTCATGTTCAGGCCACATCTATCAATATACAGTTTGAGGACAACACTCACCTCACACTAGCGGCCGTATACTAGCCGTATAAACTTGATCATGTTTCCCCTAGGAGTCCCACATACTGGCCATCAGGCCTCAATAAGCTGCCTGACTTGATTGACTTCGCAGTCACGAAAAATATTTCTCGCAATTGGGTTAGAGCCGAATGTCTGCCAGATCCGTCATCTGATCACTCGCCTGTACTAATTCATCTCAGCCGGTACGCAGAAAACGTAAAACCACCTTACAGACTGACTTCGCACAAAACGAACTGGCTAAGGTATAAAAAATATATAAGTTCACACATTGAGCTAAACCCAAAACTCAATACAGAACCTGATATAGAGAGCTGCACTGGAACACTGGAATCCATTCTTACGGAAGCAGCTCGAAATGCAACACCTAAAACCACAAACGTTACAATTAATCCGAATAAGACTAATGCACAAATCGAGCAACTCGTCCACGCAAAACGACTCTTACGTAGAGAATGGCAATCCTCCAGATCACCATCTGTAAAACAAAAGCTAAAAATAGCCACACGGAAGTTGACTAACGCTCTGAAACAAGAGGAAGAATACGCTTAGAGCCGATCTGCAGTCTGTATACACAGTAAACTGTCTACCGGTTAAATAATGACGGAAGTGCTTGATGGCATTAAAGACTACCAATGTTTCGAGCTCATAAGAGTGGTATTTAGATTCTGCTAACGTGGTGCATTTGCTATAATACTCGACTACCCTGCGTTTTCCTTCTACTTTGTGCAAAAACATAGCGCCATAACCATTTGCGCTCGCATCCGTATGCAATTCAATTGGAAATTTGGGGTCAAAAATGATTAATACTGGATCACTGATCAGGACTTTAATGA
This sequence comes from Drosophila ercepeae, assembly GCA_018150545.1. Taxonomy (NCBI): domain Eukaryota; kingdom Metazoa; phylum Arthropoda; class Insecta; order Diptera; family Drosophilidae; genus Drosophila; species Drosophila ercepeae. The sequence goes on along the minus strand of JAECWL010000023.1, from coordinate 1,868,054 downwards.
TTCTTTGACGAATTTCCTCATGTTGTTTTTCCCATTTGAAATCATTTAATTTCGAAGTTAATTGGTACAATGGTTTCATCACTTCCGAAAATCTAGGGACGAACTGCCTGAAGTAGGATGCTAAACCAATAAACTGTCGTATCTGTGTGATTGAACCTGGTTCTGGGAGTTGAGATAATGCCTGAATTTTTCGTGGATTGGGCTTCAGTTCACCCTCCTTTACAACGAAACCCAAGTATTCTATTTCCTTTCGCAGAAATTGACATTTTTTTACATTGAAAGAAAACCCTGACATTGATAACACGCTTAGCACTTTATCCAATCTTTCGAACGCTTCCTCTTCAGAATCTGAGACAATCAACACATCCTCAATGTAGACCACCGCATAGGTATTAACTAAATTCCCAAGGGCTCGGACTATGGAACGCTGAAAAACAAATGACGCATTCTTCAATCCGAACGGCATTGCCAAAAACTCATATTGACCTTCAGGGGTCACAAAAGCTGTTCTCTCAACAGAATCGGGGTGAATTGGCACCTGATAAAAACCACTGGCCATATCCAAACTGGAAAAATATTTCCCGCCACGTAAGCGATTAATCTGGTCTGATATTAACGGCAAGGGATACTTATCTGACACTGCACCTGCGTTCAACTCACGATAGTCAACACAAAGCCTATCACTGCCGTCTTTCCTTTTCACAAGTAACATAGGGCTAGCGAAGGGGGAACATTTGATCAATTTTACTCCTTACCATCCGCCCTTCGTCCTCGCCGAGGCGACACGGTCGCCTTTGAACAGTCCTACTCATGTCCAGCAAACGGACCTCCAGTGAACCCGTGGTCACACGCCTACATGGGACGCTTATCACTAGCAATTGAGTCGACCCTATTTAACATGCCATCGTCATTCATCGATAACACTGTCTGTGTTTTGCAAATATCGAACCTGTTACTTTCTAACATTACTCCAAAGACAAGCTGAAAAATATCTTGCCCAATCATCATATCGTATTTAAGGCATTTCTTATCTTATTTCTTCGCCAACCGTCTCTTTTATGAACGAGCATTCGGAATCAGAATCAAAGAAAAATGGAAACCGCTCACCAAACTGTATTGCCGTCCGGTTCTGCTGAATTTACCGCACACGTGTCGACTCTCCTCTCTATGTTTATATTAGCTGTTGCTGGTCTCTTCGCGCACGCCGATGCAATATGCCCAACGTTGCCACATTTGAAACACGTAACTGTAGATCTGCCGCCGCTACAGCCTGGTCCCGTTTCGTTTCTCTCGTTCCTCTCTTCTGCTCTTATCTTTCGGCACTCCATTGCCTTGTGTCCGAGTTTACCACAACTATGGCATCTAATCGGTGTTTGCATTTTGTGCCTCTTCTTTTCGGGGCCTTTGCTCGATTCCAGCGAGTTCGGCATTTCTGACGAACGAGTGGGCTCTGAGTTGTTGTTGTAGCTCCGCTCGTGTCTTTACGTTGCTGAAGTCTGGGGTCGATTTGCGATGTATGAGCCAGGACCAATGATACCGCAATCTCTTCGTGCGTCATTTCCTTCCACTTGGTCAGTAAAGTTGTAACCAAACGGCTGGAGTACACCGAAAGGCATTCATGTTGCAGCCGTTGTCTCGTTGCCTTCATAGCGTTCCAAGAACAATTCCTTGAACTGCAGCCAGCTCATTCCAGGAAAACAAATTTGCGAAAGCCACTGCATCACCAAAGATGCGCCTTCTTGAGGATGTTCACACAGAATCATATTAGTCGGCGTCAGCAGCTTCGGGGTTGTGTCGGTAGAGTCGTGGAAACAGCACGTGCGCCAGGAACCGACGCTTTTAATAATTCAGCTATCATTTTATTTTGCCTTTCGACTATCGCGCGTAGACTTTGTTCCGAATTGTTTTGTAGGTGTGGTGATCCCACTTCTGATGTCGGAGATGGATTTTCATTAGAGTCGTTCATGTTTTATAATTTGTTTCACTGTCACGCAGCGAGTCGCAATGGTCACTTCTGTTCTTCTCGGAGAGCTATTCGAACTATCCTTCATCTTCCTGTTTGTTCTTCCTGTTTCCTCTTCCTCCTCACCACCCATTGCGCCACGCTCAGCAGGGATTTTCACTCGCCTTCCCCACAGCGCTCTCATACAGAAACTCTCATACACGCGCTCACTCAATAAAGCGCTCTCTCTCTCTTCTCATTCCTTTTCATCATCATTTATTTCCATAGCGAATACACAAAGAGACTTATAATTAACCTCAAATTGTATAAATCAAGTAAATTCCAGACAGATATATAAAAAATATATTGACAACAAATAATTAATTTTAGACAAACTAGTAGCCTTAAACCACTGTACTTGTTAATAAGATTATATTATATATATTATATATATATACTTACGTAGTTATTAATTTTGTCAGTCGAATAAATGATCCGTCAATAACAAAGACAAAGATCAACGCTGAACCAACTTTAAATCGAAAACACGAACAATTTCGGTGAACGTCTTTATTTAAGAAATGTCAGCTTAAGACTAAATGTACAGAGTTTTGATCGGCTCGAAGTGAGTCGTGAGAAACGGAAATGTCTAGTCAGCATATTTGTGGGGACAAAAAGAACGATATAGTTGCACAACAAATCATGCGCTTAGGTGTAAGCAAAAATGTGAATTGGTTTCATGTTTCGTGTGTTTATGCATGTGCAAGATTGTATGTGCGGTGCAAGATTGTATGTACAATGCTTATGTAAGCGTAATATGTGAAGCATATTATGCTACTTCCCTCCCCTTAAAAGGAAGCTTATGCTTCTATTGGGGTTGACGCATATAATCTTGGTAATGCAGTTGGGTTTGTATCTTGTGTTTCTATAATTGTTTTTGTTGTTTTTAGTTTTAAGTAGATACAAACTATACAAAATGTGAGGCTAATGAGTGATACGATAATAGAGACTGTAATATTATTATTTGATATTAGATTTACAATGTCTTTATGTTCTATTGGTTTTATTTTTATTAATTCAATGGGTGTGTACAATGGTGTTAGATTTATTTCGGGATAAGCTGGTTTTCGTTTAACGTTATTTTCCTATTTTAATTTTACATTGTTTTATTGTTATTATTTTGTTGCCGTTTATTGTTACATTTTTATTTATTTCTTGGCAATCTTGTTCTATAATAGTATTTTTAATATTCCAAGTAAGGATATTGTTTGCTCTACATATTTAATTATCTGGTTAACTGTTGTAGGGATGAAATTGCATATTGGTTTAGTTGTTTTTATAATGTTCTTAATACATTCGTTATTTATTTCGTTACAATTTTGGTTATAGACTTTGCCATGTTCTTCAAAATAAGTATCTTTTTCGTTATGATCGAGTTGATATCCGTTATTATCTGGGTAGGGTATTATGTTAATGGTGTGAACGGTTTTTTGTTTAATTGGAATGTGTGCTATGATAAATATTTGATTGGTACTAATCCAGGTTGATGTTTTAATTTGTAGTATGTTACTACTGTCAACGTTCTCTAGTCTGTCGTAATTAAGTAATTTGGGATTAAATAGTCCTAGTCGCGAAAGTTGCATTCCCATTGCAATGTCTTCTTTATACTCGGTAATACTCGTTGCTACTGATTCTAACTGTTTCTCAATCTTTGTTCGGTCATCATTGTCTAGTGTTCCAAATAAATATTTAAACGCAGATCCTACTATGTTGATTAGTCCTCGTTTCTGCCTGTTTGTCTGGTGTAAAGTTATTCCGCTAAGTATTTTATTGTTGAAATAGTGAGTTAGGTTATCTATATCGGAAAGGTTTACGCGAAGACAATGATGTTCATATTCTGAAGGGATTTGAATTGATTTATCGGAAAATAAGAGGTATCCATGGTTAGTATCAATGTTGTTGATTTGAAGTTGTTGGGTTTGGCATACTTTTGTAAGCGTGAGGAGGAATATTATGATGAACCAGGGGCCTGTGGAATGTAAAGTTTATTAATTATACCCTTGAAAAAGGGTATTATAATTTTGTCCAGAAATGTGTAACGCATTAAAGGAAGCATCTCCGACCCCACAAAGTATATATATTCTTGATCAGCATCAACAGCCGAGTCGATATAGCCATGTCCGTCTGTCCGTCTGTCCGTCTGTTTCTATGCAAAAAATAGACAGTAGTTTTAAAGCTAGCGTTTGGAAATTTTTACCAGATCATTATTTTTGTTGCACGCAGATCAAGTTTAAGAATCGGTCGGATCGGACCACTATATCATATAGCTGCCATACAAACGACCGATATGAAAACAAGTCTTTGTATGGGAAACTTTTTTGTTTTCCAAGCTATTGCAATTGAATTCAACATTTATTCATATGACATAGCCATACATAATTATTGAAAGTTTGATCCGGATCAGATTACTATATCATATAGCTGCCATACAAACGACCGATATGAAAACAAGTCTTTGTATGGAAAATTTTTTTGTTTTCCAACCTATTGCAACCTAATTCAACATTTATTCATTTGACATAGCCATACACGATTTGTGAAAGTTTGGTCCGGATCGGACCACTATATCATAAGCTGCCATACAAACGACCGATATGAAAACAAGGCTTTGTATGGAAAACTCTTTTGTTTTCAAGGGTATACCATCTTCGGCAAGCCGAAGATAACTTTTCTCACTTGTTTTTTTCTGTTTTTTAAATTGGGTCTTGTGGTAATGTGTTTCTATATTTCTATTGGTGATTTTGTAACGGTCTTCGTCAGTTTGTTCGACGTTCCTTGTTAATTTACAAGGCTTTTCTAATTTCCCTTTTTGCAACGGTCCCTTTCTATACTAGTGTCGGTCTTTGTTTATTTCGTTGATTTTAATTTCTTTGTTGTGTTGTGTATCTAAAATTGGTTGTCCAGCATAAATAAATATGTGGGCAGGAGTTTGTCCAGTAGTATCGTGTTTGGTTTTGTGGTTGTAAATGTAAAGGATCCTTTCTATTTTACTGAGTTTGGCTTCATTGTCATCGCAATTTTTTATAAAACGGATTTTTTCATTTATCGTTTTGTGGAGCCTTTCTATATCTGCAACACCTGTTTTTGTAGTGTTAAGTTGTAATTCCACATTTTCAGTTTCGATCCAACGTTTGAGGGCTAAGCTAGAAAATGCGCCATCTCTGTCTGCCTTTAGGATTTTAGGTTTTCCCAACTGATTGAATATGCGCATTAGAGCATTTTTACCTTCTATCCAATCTTTTTTTTTTATCTGCTCAAGGGTGGCAAATTTAGAATAAATGTCGATACAGCTCAAATAGTGATTTCCTTCAGAGGAGTAGATATCTATTACAAATTTATCGCGGCAATGTTCGGGTTTAGTGGTGACTTTCATTGGCCTTTTTGTATTTCGGTGTTCTGTTTTTGCTAAGTTACAAACTTGACATTCGTTAATTATATTTTGAATGAGGAGTTGGCTATTTGGGAAGTAGTATGTTTCGCTAAAAAGTTTTACAGTTTTCTGTATTCCGGGGTGTAAGAGTTTTTCATGTGTGTTTGGAATTAGTTCTTTAAAATTTGCGTACGTGGGAATGTTTTTTAGTAAGATGAGGCTTCGGAAAATTTTTGTATGTCTTGGATTCATTGTCTCCTTATGTGCTTTTTGAATTATTTCGAAATCTGCATCGCTTTCGATGTAAAGAGCGCTGTTTTTTGAACAGAAATAATCGAGTAGATATCGTTTGGCTATTTCGGGGGTCATTTCTTCATAAGATAGGTGTATAATTTGTTTTTTGAAGTAAGTTTCTATTTCTGTACTATTGGGACCTTTAGTAAAGATGATTTGCCTTTTATATTGATTAATAGCATTCTCTGATAGTCCGATCAAATTGTTACTGTCCTCTTCGGCACTATGTTGTGTAGATTCACCAAAAAATGTTTGTTCTATCTTTATTCTAGAAAGTGCGTCTGCTACGTAATTTTCTTTTCCTTTTATATATTTTATGTCCTAACAGATAGTGTCGGAAGGTTTTAGTGGCCCAAACTATTGCTAATAATTCTTTTTCTATGGCGCTATAATCATTTAATGTTCTGCTGATGTAGCTAACAGGGTGTCCGTCTTGTGATAGAACAGCTCCTAAAGCTACATTGCTGGCATCTGTTGTTAATGTAAATTTCCTCTCGAAATTCGGTATTTTTAAGATCGGGTCTTCAGAGATTAATAGTTTTAACCTTTGGAATGCTTCTAAGTATTCTGAACTGTTTATATCTATTGTTGCACCTTTCTTTAGGCACTTGGTCAGGGGTTTGGCAATGTCAGAAAAGTTAGGTATAAATTTCCTATAATACCCTGTGAGTCCTAGGAAGGCTTTAATTTCTTTAGTTTTTCTTGGTAATGGATACTTTACTATAGCTTTTATTTTATCCGGGTTTGGTTTAATCCCGTCTTTAGTGATAACATGTCCTAAGAAAATTGTCTCTTGTTTTAAGAATTCACATTTGTTTAGTTGTAAATTTAAATTTGCCTGTGATAATTTTTCGAAAACAGCCTGTAAGGCTTGAAGATGTTCTTCTAAAGATGTGGAGAAAACTATGATGTCGTCTAGGCATAATAGACAACATTTATTTAAAATCGGACGGAGTAAATTATTCATACATCGTTGAAATGTAGCGGGGGCATTTTTAAGCCCAAATGGCATTCGCGTGTACTCGTAGTGTCCATATTTTGTAGAGAAGGCAATTTTGGCTATTGACTCTGAGTCCATTTCTATTTGATGAAAGCCCTTTGCAAGATCTATTGTTGTGAAATAATTTGACCTCCCTAGTTTTCCTAATATTTTATCTATGTTTGGTATGGGGTATCTGTCGTTTATTGTTATTTCGTTCAATTTCCTATAGTCTATTACGATACGGAGCTTCTGCTGTCCAGAAGCATCTAGCTTTTTAGGTACGACCCAAATGGGGCTACAGTACGATGAATTACTTTCTCGGATAATACCCTGTTCTAGCATGTCTTGGATCTGTTTTTCTACCTCCTTTTCATATGTTTGTTGGAAACTATAAACTTTAGAGTAGACGGGGATATTTTGTGTGGTGTTGATAACATGTTTTTCTTGGTTTGTGAACGTAAGCGTGTCACCTTCGTGAAATTGAATGTCTTGGTATTTTATCAGTAGGTGAATTAATTTTTGTTTTTCTTCTACGTTAAGGTGTTCTAGTCGGAACAAGTTTTCCTGAAGTGTGGAGGTTTCTAAATAGGTGGAAATGAAGGGTCCATTTGGATATGATTCTGTTCTGTAATGTTATTACTGTCTTTTATCTTGTATATTTTGTTAAATAGAGTAGCAGTTTTCTTTTTATAATCGATTATTGCTTTGGCTTCGGACAACAATTTGCGTCCAATCAGCATGTCATAATGATCCGAGAACTGGTGGATCAAGAACTCTTGGGCAATAGGGAAGTAGTTATTAGGTGGTATATTCGTAAGTGTGTTAATAATTAATGGGCCATTACTAGTGTGTATTAGATGATTGGTTTCTTGTATTGGCGTTTGAAAAATATTTCGCGTGAGCATATTTATCGTAGATCCTGTATCAATTAGACATTTCAATTCAGTATTATTATGTTTTATCATTATGTATTGGCTTGATCCGGGGCTACTAGCCGAAAATTTTCTGCTTGTTCAAGGTCATCTGGTTCGTTGTCATTTGTTATTGGTATTTCCTCTTCTGTTGTCTCCGAATTGTCGTAGTTCTGTTCAGGGGGACACTGAATTGATTCTGGTGTATAGTTCAATTGGTAGGGATAAGGCTGGGGTTGAAAATATTCTGGATAGCAGGGATAATAGCAGTTATAATTATAAGGATTTTCAGGTTGATAAGACGTTACTTGCTGGTATCTTAGCTCTTCTATGCTCATTTTAGACTGTCCACTGTCTGATGGTCTCTGTCTTTTTATTGGGTTATTGGTTTGTACGTTTCTGTTTTGAGGATATGTTGTGGGCATGTTAGTGTGGCTAGGTCCAAATCCGTTTTGGTCAAAAATATTTTGTCTGTTAAAAGCTGGGTTTGGTCTGGGTACTTGTGACATGGGTATGTTAGATTGTGGGTAAATGGGTCTATTTTAGTATTGAGGAACCGGGTTTGGGTTAAACCTGGGCATATGAGAATGTGCTTGGTGATAGGGTTGATAGACGTTATTATAGAATGGTTGTAAGGGTACACAGGGTCTAATTTGGTTATTCATTTGTCTATTTTGGGGGTTGGTTGTTATTTTGTTTGGAATTGAAGTTGGCTTTATATTATCTTTACTTGAGGTTGGTGCCTCATAAAGACCTTTTTCTTGTAATATATTTATTAGTGATCTTAGGTTTGGAATATTACAGTTAACTATTCTGAGATAAATGTGGCTTGGAAGTTTTTGAATTAGATTTTCGATGCTGGTTTGTATTAATCTAGTATAGAGAATGGTTTCGTTAGTATTATTTTCTAGTTCTAATTTACTTATAAGTATCTGTCGTTTTCTTTCGGCTTCTTCAAGGAAATATCGAATGTTACCTCGATATTGTATGTTCCTGAATTCTTCCAGAAGTTGGTGGTTCGGTGCTTGGGGCTTGTAGTTAAGTATAAGCTGAGTCCTGAGTTCGCTCCAGCTGCTGAGGTTGGTTACTCCGAGGGTGCGGATAACATCGCCACTGATGTTCCGTTCGATGTGTCCAAAGATTATTAATTTTTCTCTTTTATCTGTGGTCTGATACAGAGCCAAGATGAAGTCGACGCGACTGATGAAAGTGTACAAAGTGTTAGGATCTCCGTTGAAAACCTCGATTGCGTGTATTTGTCTTTCTACTTGAATCATGTTCGAGTCAGACAATTCTAGTTGTGCTGGTGCTGCTACGGCCATCGTGGTTTGTTGGTTTGAATTTTGATTAGTGTTTATGTATTTGAAGTTGGTTTAAGTATTTACTTGTTGTAGTTAAGTTTATTTAATTTTCACTTATTTTCGCTGTTATTATTATTGTTGTTATTATTGTTCGCTTATTTTTAGTTAAGTTTATTTGGTTTTCACTTAGTTTAACTGTTATTATTGTAGTTCACTTAGTTGTAGTTACGTTTATTTAGTGTTGCGCACTTAGCTATTTCACTTTGTTTTGAGTAACCTTTTGTGGATTTACTACACAGTGAATTCAAAGGCGTCTTCTTAAAATTTGATATAATTTTAAGTTTTTCAATTTCGCTATCACTTGATTTACCGACGCGAGATATTGAAGTTGTAGTTCTTTAGCGGATGATACACAGAGAATTGAATATGATTAATATCGCATCAATTAGTATCATCCTACCGACTGCGCCACTTACGTAGTTGTTAATTTTTTTTAGTCGAATAAATGATCCGTCTATACCGAAGACAAAGATCAACGCTGAACCGACTTAAAATTGAAAACACGAACAATTTTGTTGAATGTCTTTATTTAAGAAATGTCAGCTTAAGACTGAAAATCAAATGTACATTGGGTTTGAGGAGAAGCCTCGGTATTTTAACAATGTTTGTATTTCTGGAGAGTCTTGCTCTTGGATTCTTAAGATTAGGAAAAGATTCAAAGAGAGCAGTCAAATCTGCTTAGGTCAGGATTTAGGATGTTTACAAGAATGGCTAAGTGCGGCTGCGAAAGAATTCTTTATTGGAAACGGATGCTGCGCAGCTGCGATACATTATGGAAATCGCTTAAGTGCATAACTGTTTATAGTTCTTTGAAATAATTGAAGTGGCCGGTTTGGACCACCCAAATACGTCACTATATATGTGTCGGAGAATTATTCTGAATTACTAGATTTAGTTAATAATTGTAAGTTTCTCGTGTAATCGATCATGAAAATAAAGGAAGACCAAAGGAATGAAAGAGAACTTTCCCAAATCTGTTTCCCTGGAATAAGGTGTGTGCAGTTTAAGGAATTATTTATGGAGCGCTATGAAGGCAACCAGTGTTGCTAAACATGGTGATAAGACGCCCAAATTCCCATGAACGTCTCGCTGTGTACTCCAGCCGTTTGCTTACATCTTAACTTACCAAGTGGGAGGCAATGATGAAGAGATTTCGGTATCATTGGTCCTGGCACATACATCGCAAATTGATTTCAGGCTCCAGCGTTTTACAACAGACATAAAAACACAAGCGGAGCTACAACAACGCAAAGCTCACACGTTTGTCAAGAATGCTTAATTCTCTGAAATCGACCAAGGCCCTGAAAAGAAGAGTCAAAAGATGCAAACATGTACATGTGTGCGGTACTTCAGCCGAACCGGGACTGCAATACAATTTGGTGAGCGGTTTCTATTTTTCTTTGATTCTGGTGCCGAAGGCTTGTTAATAAAAAAAAAAACAATCAACAAGAAGCTAGCCGGCAAAAGTTGTCATAATCTTGTAGTTTTGAGCGACAATGTCGTCAAGAGCAATTTGCAAATTCTGTCCACCGTACAACATTTCTCAATATAACTTTGAGTTATTATTTAACGTAGTCGACAAGAGTTGGCTTAAATATGACATGATAATTGGACGAGACATTTTTCAACTTGGTTTTGGAGTTAGAAAGTTTATGTTAGAAAGTTTATTGGATATTTATAGAACTCAAACGGTATTATTTGGTAATTGATGATAACATATTGAATAAGATTGACTCAATTGGTAGTGACAAATCAAAACTAAATGACATAAGAAATGTCAGCTTAAGACTAAATGTACAGAGTTTTGAGCGGCTCGAAGTGAGTCGTGAGAAACGGAAATGTCTAGTCAGCATATTTGTGGGGTTTGGTTTTTTATATGTGTACAAAAAGAACGATATGGTTGCACAACAAATCATGCGCTTAGGTGTAAGCAAAAATGTGAATTGGTTTCATGTTTCGTGTGTTTATGCATGTGCTAGATTGTATGTGCGGTGCAAGATTGTATGTACAATGCTTATGTAAGCGTAATATGTGAAGCATATTATTGGATTGGGTGATGTGTGGATTAATGAGTACTAGCTACGGTGGCCTTCGACTCGAGACTTATAGGTTATTACTTTATATAATAAACTGAGCTTTTTGGACACATTTGTAAATTTTTGAGATATTTTCACAAGATGGGTTACTTAAACAATTCGAAAGACTATGTGTACCAAATAATAATTGCAATCGACTGCAGGCTTCAAGAACATGGTCAACGGTGAGCTCGTCCCCGTATAGTTGGCATGTTGGTCGCGCCGTTCTCTTCAGTAAGTGTTGATGTGTGGATTGGGTGTGCCCGATGCGTAGGCGGATGAAGGTCGCGCATTCCCGACCTGATGCCTGATGACACATGATGCAATTTGGGTTAATTAACTGGTACCTGTACATGAAGAGTGCCCATTCGGAGAATTTCTTTTCTTTGAGGTATAGCTTGATTCGACTTTGGAAATCCTTGCAGTTCAACGGAGTGCAAAGGATTGGTGGTGTAAGTCTCATCTCTTGGGTGGCTTTGTCAGCGAGTTCATTTCCATGGATTCCTTGATGACTGGGAACCCAGGGTAAGGTGATTTTTGTTTGATGAGAACTTAGAATGTGCCTAACTTCTTGTGTTGTGGGGTCATTATGATTCCAGTTGCGTATAGCGGAAAGGGTGAAGAGGCTGTCTGTGTATGTAACAGATTTACCGTCGTTTTTGGAGGCGAATTGGCATGCTTTGAGAATGGCGAAAGCTTCAGCTGTGAATATGGAGTTGTATGACGGGAGCCTACCTCCTGCAATTATTTTACGGTTGCAGTCAACAACCGCAAACGTGTTTGCGTCGGTGACTTTAGAACCATCGGTGTAAATCCAGTTTTTCTCACCAAGATCTTCTTGTAACGGTTTTGGTATTCTAAGCGGCATGTATCCTTTTTGGCAGCATTGTAGATTTGAAGGTTTATGTTAGGCCGTTGAGAACCTCAATGTGCTGGCGATTTGAACGACCTCCTGGGCTTGGTGAGGGGAGGGGGGTCAAGTAGCTTGATGTAGTTGGCGCAACGTCTTAGAATGGATATGCACTTAAAATTCCGCTTTTGTTTGAAAATGGCTCCGAAGTCTTTGGTTAGCAGGCAATTGGACGTGGTGTACAGCTTCGCGATAAGCATCAATGTAGTTTCTTCTACGCGTGATTGGATACTCGGAAGACCGGATTCTGCGAATGTGTACGCTACTGGAGATGTGGGAAATGTTGTTTGTAGGTTTGAGGTGTGTGAAGCAATTGATTCGTTTGAGTTGGATCTTGAGGTCATTAATGTATTGTTGTCGTCGTTGTTGGTTTGTCCGATTAGAGCATTTGCTTCTGACCTAAGGGAGCGAGATTTTTCCATACATGTATTCAGTTTACTTGTTGGGCTCAAGTGAGAGAAATCAGTTTTGGCAGAGGTGCTGGTGAGGAAGTAAGATTCTTTTCGAGATTTAAAGAGTTGGCACGAGAAGTGGGATACGTTGGTGAGAGGGGAGTTAGTACTTTTGTCGAGCTGGTGGGCAAGTCGGTGTTTGTAATCGTGTCTGGGTTTCGGGTTTTTTTGATAATAACAGCGGATGCTGGGTTTTGTTTTACGACGGTCGAGTAGGTAAGCGTGGAGTTAGTTGTTGTTTTTTGTTGTTGCTTTAGGATGGTGCGAGCTTCACGGAAACTGCATTTTTTGCTTGTTTTGATGTGAAGAAGATGTTTTTGTGTTTGATATTGTGGGTATTTAGGTGAGGAAGCTGGGTGTTCGCCGGTGCAGTTTGCACAGAAAATGCGAGTGCAGGGCACGGGAAGGTGGGGCGTGAGATTGCATGATACACAGGCGGCTGGGTTGTTGCAGTGCTTTGATGTGTGGCCCAATAATTGACAAGACTTACATCTCATCGGGTTGGGTATATATTCTGAAACCTTAAATGTGTGCCAGGAAGAGTGAAACGGTCAAACGTTACGAGAATTTTTCCAAATGGTTTGGGAGTGCCGTCGATCATTTTAGTGAACTTGAAGACGCTGTATACATTTTGAGATTTTAGTTCCTCAACAATTTCGTTTTCTGGAATGTTAATAAGACAGGGTGCGTAAATGGTGCCTTTGACAAAGTTAAGAGTGTTGTGGAACTTGCACTCGATTTCGCATAAGCCGGGTAAAGAGGTCACTTTGATAAATTTGTCACTTACTTCCCTGGAGTTGACCAGCAGGAGAAAGTTACCATCGCGAAGATTAGAGATGGATATGATGTCTTTGCTGATATACTTAAGGGCTCTATGGACGGGCAAGCAGTTATACTCGGATATGGTGTTCGGGGAGTTTTTTGATGAGACAACTAAAAAGGTGTTTCAGGGAGGTCTGGGAAATCAACTGGTAATTTCTGATAAGTTCTTTTTTTCTTTACTTTTGAGGCTAACGCTGAGGCTGGCGAAGCGATTATCCCCCAAATTGAGTGGCCCGGGGGCCATGGTTAACAAATTTATTGATACAGAAAATTTGTTTTTGGATTTGCACGTGCGCGTTGAAAAAAGGAAAAAAAAGAAGAAGAAAAAAGCACTCACAATTAGATCACAGACGTTCGCACTCGAAGAGAGATAGTCGGTGACTTATGATAAATATTATAATATATACATATATTAGAGAATATTATAATAAGACATGCAAAACATTGTGATTCCAAAGTAGGCAAGGAACGACTATTTCGATAAATACATGTAAGGCATTATAGCCAGTTTATTAATATAGTTCTATTGGATATAACAAGAATTGGTGTATTACAAATAAATGGAACAGTGACTTCTCGACTCTGCTGATAACAGCTGCAACTTGACTACTTGACTAATTAACGACTTGACGACGACTGACCCTCCGACACAGCAACTTCTATGCTCGGACTTGATCCCTCCACGACTTCTTTTACCCATTGACAACTTGACTACTTCACGTTCCCAATGTTCTGCTCTTCGTGAGTCTTGCACTCGCTAGCACTCCTTCATCCTTTTCATTTGTTCTGGTGATGATGCTTCCTTAATATCGTATACTATCGCTTGGCAGGCACGTTGATAACTATCGATGCCCAACTCTACTTTACATTCGGCCAACCTGATATTCTGAGTCTGACCCAGATGACGCAGCATCTTCGTTTTCCACTACATACTTCCTAAACTTCATGTTATCAACGCTGGTAAAAGTAAGAGCTGATCCTTCAACGAATGCTGCCTTCTTTACATCGGAACGCCTATTTTGCTTCACCTTAGTTACTGAACTGGCCAATTTTTTCCCAGCCACAAATTGAGTTCGCTTAATAGCAACCAGGTTACCTTCTGTGAAGAGCTTTTCCATGACTCGGTTCTTGTCGTAATTCCCCTTGTACGTTTTTTGGGCTTCTTGAATTTGTCTTCGTAACTGGAACGGAGTCTTCTTTGTGGAGCAGCGGACATGCAAATTTATAGCTTCTTGAACTTGCACTTCAAACTTATGCCACTTGGATCTTCAGAGGATTCTATCATTGAAATTATGCATCCGTTTACACATTCAATTTGTCTGTTTCCTCTTGCAACTCCTGTCCACACATGCCACATTCTATTTATCATTATATGCTCTTGAAATTTATTTGACGTAAACGCGACTCCTCTATCGCTTATGACACGAACTGGGTGGCCAAAGACAGCTGACCATTCGTGCAACATTAGCCATTCGTATGCTGATGCGTGAAGACGTGTTTTCATCGAGCTCCTATGAAATCAATTGATTCTAATGAAGAGAATGGTTATTAATAAAAAAACAAATAAATATATCGAAAGCGAAAAAGACTCTTCTGGCGATGCACCATCGCTTGAATATATATTCTGCGTTTGAAATAGTATAAATAATAGTTTCAAACAAATAAATTAAAAAAAAAAAAAGCACTATGAGCCAGAACGACACTCGCGCTCAGCGACAAGGAGAGCAAGACGATCGCCGGCTCTCATTACAACGAAACAACGCGTACTTTTCTTATGTATCCGCGACACCTGCAAACGAAGACAACGAGTGGCCAATAACCCATAAACCAACGAACCTTCTTGTACCAACAAATCAAGAAAGAGCGCGCTCTTGCTCTCCCGCACTTCTAGCTCCGACACAAGCTCCGCTATCTGCAATAACAAAAACTGGAGCAATATCGACAACCAGCTCTACTTCGCCATTGTCTGCACCCGCTCACGCTCCTACTGAGTCAGCGAATACAAAATCAAAAGCCCAAGAGCCAAACGGCACTGCTGCACAACTAGCAAAACAAAACACAAACAAAAAAGTTGGGTCGGCCTCGCAGACTGGACTGGACCGCTACATTACAATAAAGCGGAAGCTTAGCCCTAAAACTTCCGATACAGAAAACAAGCCGAAATACGCGACAATACTACCTCGATCAACAATGAAGCGCCCGCAAATAACAACAGATTCGCTTTTCTGGCAGATACCAACGAGGACGTGCCACTGAAATCCATCGATAACGAACCAAAAAAAATAAAGCCTCCCCCAATTTACATCCGCGAGAAGAGCACAAACGGTTTGGTAAATTCTTTAATTGGCCTTATTGGAAAAGATAGCTTTTATATAATACCCCTCATAAGAGGTACTATTAATGAAATCAAACTTGAAACGAAAATGGAGGAAAACTACAGAAAAGTCTCAAACCATCTTACTGCAAACAAAACATGCTTTAACACCTACCAGCTTAAAAGTAGCAAGGGTCTACAAGTAGTACTGAAGGGCATTGAGCCTGATGTAAAGCCCGAAGAGATAGCTGAGGCGCTAAAGGAAAAGGGATTTTGCGTCAAATTCGTACACAATATCAAAAACAGAAACTGGCAGCCGCAACCATTCTTTAAGATTGAGCTTGAACCAGAAAACAAGCATCTAAAAAAAACGAGATCCATCCAATTTATAAACTCCAGCTCCTTCTGCACCGTAGGATTACAGTAGAAGAGTCGCATAAACGTAACGCTCCTGTACAATGTATGAACTGCCAAGAATTCGGCCATACGAGATCGTATTGCACACTTCGCCCAGTGTGTGTAGTCTGTGGAGATCTCCACGTCTCCACACACTGCCAAGCTAATAAAGAAAATGCAAGCGCGAAAAAGTGCGGTAATTGTGGGGTTAATCACACAGCAAACTACAGAGGCTGTCCAATCTACAAAGAGCTGAAAACCCGTCTCCACAAAAGAATGAACACGGCACGGGTACACCAAGGAACAGCTACGCTGATACCCTCGGAAACAAATTCAGAAGTATTTTTTTCGAAACCAACAAGTATGGCTCCCTGGACTATAGTAAGCACTAACAAGATAAGTTTTGCAAACGTTTTAAAATCAGGTATGACGCCTCCAACCCAAAACTCCCACAACAAAACTATAGGCCATATAAGCAGCAAGAAACGAAAACTGAAGCTATGATGCAAGCCTTACAATAGAGCATTCAAGACATGATGCGTAATCAAAACCTATTGATACAAATGCTTGTCTCCCAACAATCAAAATAAATAATGGCTACCTTACGCATAGCTACGAGGAACGCCAATGGCGTCTCACAGCGCAAACTTGAGCTAGCTCAATTCCTACATGAGAAGCATAATGACGTAATGCTTCTTTCGGAAACTCATCTTACAAGCGAATACAATTTGCGAATAAGAGATTACCATTTCTATGGTACAAATCACCCCGATGGTAGAGCACACGGTGGGACCGGCATTCTAATTAGGAACCGTATGAAGCACCACTTTTACAAAGAGTTTGCTGAAATTCATGTTCAGGCCACATCTATCAATATACAGTTTGAGGACAACACTCACCTCACACTAGCGGCCGTATACTAGCCGTATAAACTTGATCATGTTTCCCCTAGGAGTCCCACATACTGGCCATCAGGCCTCAATAAGCTGCCTGACTTGATTGACTTCGCAGTCACGAAAAATATTTCTCGCAATTGGGTTAGAGCCGAATGTCTGCCAGATCCGTCATCTGATCACTCGCCTGTACTAATTCATCTCAGCCGGTACGCAGAAAACGTAAAACCACCTTACAGACTGACTTCGCACAAAACGAACTGGCTAAGGTATAAAAAAACTATAAGTTCACAAATTGAGCTAAAACCAAAACTCAATACTGAACCTGATATAGAGAGCTGCACAGGTACACTGGAATCCATTCTTACGGAAGCAGCTCGAAATGCAACACCTAAAACCACAAACGTTACAATTAATCCGAATAAGACTAATGCACAAATCGAGCAACTCGTCCACGCAAAAAGACTCTTACGTAGAGAGTGGCAATCCTCCAGATCACCATCTGCAAAACAAAAGCTAAAAATAGCCACACGGAAGCTGACCAACGCTCTGAAACAAGAGGAAGAATACGCTTAGAGCCGATATATAGAGCAACTTTCACCAACAGGTATTAAACATAAGTCACTGTGGAGAGCCCACCCAAACCTTCGCCCACCGACTAACACCGTTTTGCCCATAAGGAATTCCTCAGGCGGCTGGGCACGTAGTTATGCAGACAGAGCTACCACATTTTCCGCTCACCTACAAAATGTATTTACGCCAAACGAGGCTACTAGCACATTTGCACTACCGACTTAAAACGCAAACTGCAACCAGCAACACACCCCAATTGTGTTTCGCCCAAAAGAAATATCGAATATAATATAATTAAAGAAAAAATCAGCCCGAAAAAATCCCCCGGCTACGACATTATTACCCCAGAAATGATCATCGAGCTGCCACATTCTGCAGTTCGCTACCTAACGCAGCTCTTTAATGCCATCACAAAACTTTGCTACTTTCCACAACGATGGAAGAGATCGATTATCATAATGATCCCGACGCCTGGTAAGGACCACACAGTTCTCTCATCCTACAGACCAATAAGTCTACTCTCATTTATATCGAAACTGTTCGAAAAATGCCTGCTAATCCGACTGAATCCACACCTGAGAGCCCACAATATAATCCCAGCCCATCAATTTGGCTTTCGCGAAAGCCACGGAACCATTGAACAGGTGAATCGAATAACAGCGGAGATAAGAACTGCATTTGAAAATCGAGAATACTGTACAGTCGTATTTCTAGACGTATCCCAAGCATTCGACAGAGTCTGGCTAGACGGAAACCACACACAAACTTCTAAAGTCATACCTATATGACAGAAAGTTTGCAGTGCGGTTCAACACTGATACTTCCACTGACCACGAAATTAGGGCCGGAGTCCCCCAAGGCAGCGTTCTTGGGCCAACTTTATGCCTCATCTATACTGCTGACATTCCTACAAATAGTCGCCAAACAGTGTCCACGTTTGCCGACGATACAGCTATCCTTAGCCGTTCAAGGTCCCCAATCCAAGCTACATCACAGCTGGCATTGCACCTCATAGACACTGAGAAGTAGCTCTCTGACTGGCGAATAAAAGTCAACGAGGAAAAATGCAAGCACGTGACATTTACGCTGATCAGACAAGATTGCCCACCACTTTTGTTAAACAACATACCACTCCCGAAAGCAGATGAGGTAACGTACCTAGGAGTACACCTCGACAGAAGACTCACATGGCGCAGGCACATTGAAGCGAAAAAACCCCATCTTAAGCTCAAAGCCAACAACTTACAGTGGCTAATCAACGCTGGCTCTCCGCTCAGCCTGGACCACAAGGTCTTACTTTACAATGCAGTATTGAAATCCATCTGGACCTATGGCACACAGCTATGGGGCAACAGCAATATTGACATCATACAGCGAGCACAATCAAAGATTCTGAGAACCATCACTGGGGCACCGTGCTGCGTTCGGAACGAAAACATCCAAAGAGACTTAAATATTCCACCCGTCACCAATGAAAAAATATTATAGCAAGCTTTACTCGCACCCCAACCACCTAGCGAGAAATCTAACCCAGCTCAGCAGTCGTTCCCGTCTCCGACGAAGGGACCTATCAACCCAGCGAAGAAATGTTTAGGGACGCTTAATCTCGGAACAGTTGGAAAAATAAAACAACTGTTTAGAAAAAATTTTTATTAGTTAAGATTTTTCAACTTATTGTTAGTTCTTATTTAAGAGTATTCAATAAATAAAAGCAGAGTTAATATAAAAAAACAAGTGAGAAAAGTTATCTTCGGCTTGCCGAAGATGGTATACCCTTGAAAACAAAAAAGTTTTCCATACAAAGACTTGTTTTCATATCGCTCGTTTGTATGGCAGCTATATGATATAGTGGTCCGATCCGGACCAAACTTTCATAAATCGTGTATGGCTATATCAAATGAATAAATGTTGAATTCGGTTGCAATAGGTTAGAAAACAAAAAAGGTTTCCATACAAAAACTTGTTTTCATATCGGTCGTTTGTATGACAGCTATATGATATAGTGATCCGATCCGGATCAAACTTTCACAAATCATGTACGGCTATGTGAAGTAAATAAATGTTGAATTCGGTTGCAATAGGTGGGAAAACAAAAAAGTTTTCCATATAAAGACTTATTTTCATATCGGTCGTTTGTATGACAGCTATATGATATAGTGGTCCGATCTGACCGATTTTTAAACTTGATCTGCGTGCAACAAAAATAATGAATTGGTAAAAATTTCAAATTGCTAGCTTTAAAACTACTGTCTATTTTTTGCATAGAAACAGACGGACAGACGGTCAGACGGACAGACGGACAGACGGACATGGCTATATCGACTCGGCTGTTGATGCTGATCAAGAATATATATACTTTGTGGGGTCGGAGATGCTTCCTTTAATGCGTTACACATTTCTGGACAAAATTATAATACCCTTTTTCAAGGGTATAAAAAAAAAAAAAAATTCTATACGACCTCGTCGCTTCCAGTGCTTTTGGTTGGCAATAACCAATGCATCTGGTGAATGCATCTACGGCTGCAAAGATACACCGATACTGTTTAGAAGATGCATCCATTGGTCCGAGATGATCAACATGAGAGGTATGCAGTGGCTTATCTCCCTTTCCAATACAATACAGCTGACCTTCTTTTTTTTCCAACCTTCTTGTTCATCAGAATACATTTCACGCAGTTGTTGATGATTTGACCTACTTTTTTCTCCATATGCGGAATCCAAGAATGTTGCTGCAAGGAATGCATAGTTTTCTGCAGGGCAAAATGGCCAATTTCATGTGCTTCCTTTATTATTTCGTTCTCCATTGATTTAGGGACGACTATGACATGGTTACCATCCACCGTCATCTTCACCGTCTTAGAAACGCTGCGCAATCGGTAAGCAAACTTGAACTTGACTCCCAGATAAATACGCAGCTTTAACTTCTAGAATATAACTGTGGCGCTTTGAACCTACTGCTGAAGTTTTCTTGCTCCAATATACAACTGGATTTTTTATTTATTTTTTTTTTTTATATATATAAAAATTGTATTTATTTACATTGCAGTCCACTGTTACTGTTTGTAGTAACTTATACAGCAGAGTATCATAATTTCTATCGAGTATTTACATATTTACATACTTAAACCTAATTAGGGAGTCTAGAGGCATGAATTAATTTTATCAATTAACTTATATATCTTCTCGGCAGAGCTGTTGGGTGAATGCGCAGGAGCCTCCTTTTCGCCCTCAGTCCCAATACACGTCTCCTCATCAAGAGTTTTCGAGCCAACTGGTTTGGGTGGATTCCCAATTTATTAACGTACGCGGTTGCATGTTTGTTTATGACATCGCCAATCCCTGGTACCTTCAGCTCTTGTTCAATGTCTTTGTTGCGGATGTACCAAGCCGCTCCAGATAGTTTACGCAAGATTTGCGACTGAGCCACACGAATTTTGTTGAGGTGCGACTTTGCGGCGATGCCATACACTTGGATGCCATATTTCCAAATAGGAGCCAAGACAACCTTATAAATTTTGGCCTTGTTGGAAATTGAAAGTTTGTTTCCAGGCCTAAGGAGCCAAGCCATGCTGTTCGCCTTTGTTTTGACCCGCCGAGTTACATCCGTCACATGGCGTTGAAATGTAAGTCGCTTATCCAGAGTGACACCGAGATATTTGTGGACGTTCGATTGTGTGAGGAGCTCTCCATGCAGAAACACACCAGGTGATGTGTCTTTTCTCAGGGTGTACGTCACGGAAACACACTTTTCCGGATTGACTGCAATGTTCCAGCGTAGGGCCCAGTTCTCAAATTTTTTTAGATAAAGCTGAAGCGTATCAGTGGCTGTATAGACGCAAGTATCTCTAGCCAGGACTGCAGTGTCATCAGCAAAAGTGGCAACTAGCAGTTCATTGGGATCTGTAAGCGATGTCGCTTGTTGTCAGCTGTTGTCAGCTGAGGGCATGTCGTGCGTATACAGGCTATATAGTGTTGGACCTAACACGCTTCCCTGGGGTACACCTGCTCTGACTCTTTTTGTTTGGGAGGACAGTCCGTCCTGTACTACTTTAAAGGATCGCTCGTAGAGAAAGCTTTTTATAATCAAAAAGAGCTGAGGATTTAGTAGGCTTTTCAGCTTGTGCAGAAGTCCTTCATGCCACACTCTGTCAAAAGCCTGCTGGATGTCCAGAAAAGCTCCAACGACGTACTCCTTTCCATTGAAACCTTCCAGTATAAAGTTTACTACGCGGTGTAGCTGTTCAGGTGTGCCATGCCTGAGTCTAAAACCAAACTGAAACTTCGGAATAGCTTTCTGGACCTTTCGGGATTCGAGCAATCTTCTCGGGATGCACCTCTCAAATAATGCTGGAAGCAGGATTATTGGGTGATAGGAGTCTAATTCCTCTGCTGGCTTCCCACTTTTATGGAGCATAATGATATTCGCCTTCTTCCAGGCGCTTGGGAAGTGTCCCAGTCGAAGAGCAGAGTTGAAAATTAGTACAAGGAATAACAAAGCTCTGTGGGGCTACAACTGGATGAAGTTCGCCTTCGAATCTCTGCATTAATATGCCCCCAAACCCTTTCATAGAAGCATCAGTATGTATTTCGGTTGGCGCTTCCCTGTCAAACAACTGCAGGACAGGTTCATTCGAAAGTATATCCTTCAGTTAGTTCATTGCGCTCATTTGTTCGGCTTCGAATATAAACTCGGTGTCTTTCTTTAACAAATTTGCTAGCGGTCAGACTTTTATTGCATACCCTCATAAAAATTTCTGAAAAAATCTCGTCAATCCTAAGAACGATTGGACATCTTTAATGTTCTTGGGTCGACCAAACTTCTTAACAGCCTGTGTTTTTTCCTTTCCTGGCCAAATTTTGCCGTCCTCCACCGTGTGACCTTAACAGCTGATCCTCTTTTCCAAAAAAGAACATTTTTTCCACTTAATGCGCAATCCATATTTAGCTGCCTCCATCAGGACTTTCGATAGCTTGACTATGCCCTCCTCATTTGTTTGAGCGAATATGATTATATCGTCGACGTAGATCTACATGACATCTTCTTGTATCAGGTTTCGACAAATGGCATTGACATAACGGTTAAACACGGCAGGTTGATTGCAAAATTCAAACGGTGCTTTACAAAACCAAAATAAATCCTCTTTGGTGATAAAATCAGTGTAGCGACGACTAGACTCTTCGATCGGTATATGTAAGAAGCTGTTCTTGAGATCCATGACAGTGAATACTTTCGCAGATTGCAGCTTTTCTAGTACTTCATCAATTAAGGGTACAGGGAAACTGTCTCTGAGTACCGTCCTGTTCAGCAGACGGAAATCTATACAAATTCTGTTGGTTCCGTCTTTCTTCTTCACTATGACCACTCGACTTGCGAAATTTGAGGTTGACTTCCGTATTATTTCATTCTTAAGCCAATCGTCCACTTGCTCTTTTACGGCGGCCGCTTCCATAGCTGAATAACGACTTGGTTGGTGACGATATGGTTTTATTTTTTGGTCCGGTACGATCCTCATTTGTACAGGACACTCGATCGGAGATTCAGCTGGCTTGTAATTGTCGACCAACGGCTAAGTTATCGGCTTGAACTGTTCAGAAACACCTAAGTTATTTTCGTTCTCGACAATATTGTATTGTATATACTTAGCTCATCATGTCCAGCGCTGTCTGGTCGCGCTGACACCTTGGTGAAAGTGAACCCCTCCTCGTCCAATGTGACACGAAACTTGGATGCGAAGTCAAAACCGTTATCGGCGTTATCTTCAATATTTTTATCCGGAACAACAGCAAATTTGTTGTTCTACCACTGCTCCATCGACGCACACGGCTCCCGTAAATGTACTCAGCGGCATTTTTTTACATTTCCTAGGCCTCGCAGTGCAGTGAAACATTTTTCCAGTTCATTTTTCACGTCGGTCAGTTTCTTAAAAACTGAGTTGCGAACGATTTACACATCCGCTCCAGTGTCCACCAGACGATTTATTTCAAGTCCGTTCACGTTTATCGCTGTATGTCGTTTTGAAGACCATCTGCACAGATCTGGATACTTGTATACACTCCCTTGCAATGTGTCCCACGCCATCACACTTAAAGCATTTTGTATCTGTCTGTGACCCGATATGTATGTGTTTTGCTTGTCACCACTGTACGACTTGACTTGATTGGACATGCACGTGCGTTGGTATATCTCGAATTTCTCCTTAAGCTCGTGAAATTCTTTGAAGCTGTAAAGGTTAAATTTGAATTCACTTGGTATATCTAACCCGTCCACAATGTATCCAAATAAGGGACTCTTCGTCGATCGTTCCCTATGCTGCTATGCTTTTCATAATCAAAATATACTCTTGAAAGCTCTCATCTTTCTTCTTCTTTCGCTCTCCCAATTCGGCATGTAAATCAGGACTTCTCATTGTACGCCTAAATTCTCTAGTTAATACGTTTTTCAACTGCTCAAACGTATTAACAACTTCCGAATCTAAAAACAGCTTTGCCAGCTTTGTAATCTTTCCACGTCGTTGTACGTATTTCTGTTGCTAGCTTAAGCCAGACGCCTTTGCATTTTCTTCAATATTATTGAACCACTTCTCCACAGGAATAGTCTCTCCGTCATAGTTCGGAACCATATTCGCAAAATTTTCAGATGAAATTGTTGTTCTGTTCCGCTCTCTGTCAGTGGCTTCGTCCGCTTAAATTATCAGCGTTAGTAACCGAATTTCTTGTTGAAGACTCTCGTTACTCATTTCTTCTTCAGTTTGTATTTCCAGATCACCTCTTTTCTGTTGATTCTCTCCTTTTCCAACTTCCCTTACGTAGCGCGTTTGCGATAGTGTTAAAGCATGTTTTCTCTCTTGCTCTGTTTCTTCATTGCTCATGCTCATGTACTCGCTCTCTTCTGACGACATACTGACGCTTTGATCGCAAAAGCTAATGTAGCCAACTGATTAAGCCTCAGATGTAAGGCTTTAGACCAGGACGAGTCCCCAAATGTAAGGCATTAAAGCCAATTTATTAATATAGTTATGTTGGATATATCAAGAATTGCGGTATTACAAATAAATAGAACAGCGACACTGCTGACAACGGCTGCAACGTAACGACTAGACTACTTAATGACTTGACGATTAACCCTCTACGTCTGAGAAAACGCTGCGCAATCGGAGAGCAACTTGAACTTGACTCCAAGTAGGTAATGGCGAAACTTCTTGACAGATAAGTAGGCAGCTTTAACTTCTATAATATAACTGTGGCGCTTTGAATCTGCTGCAGAAGATTTCTTGTTCGAATCTCTGCATTACGAGTATGTAGTTGTAGTATGTAGTTCGGTTGGCGCTTTCCTGTCATACAACTGCGGGACAGGTTTATTCGACAGTATATGCTTCAGCTGGTTCATTGGGCTTATTTGTTTGAATGCACGATCCCGATAATTTAAACAGTTCAAATTACCACCTTAAAGACAAATGCCTCCTGTTAAAATTGAATAAAAATTGCACAATACACGTGATTGATTTGATGGTTTCTAATTGAAATATTACCAAACGAAAAACTTATTTTTTTTTACTTTTTTCACAATTTCACAGTGAACATAATACCGGTTTGTCACATGAAATTAACTGAGCGGAGAACAATAGATAGTTTTTAAACAATGTAAAATATGTAACCCTCTTCCGCGTCGATGTAGGAGGCGTGGCATGTTGAAGTGTAGTCCAGCGGCGTTAGCTGCTATCCTGTTATTCTGCAGTGCTACTGCAGGTGTGGGGTCAGTCTTCTTATGAAGTTTATGTTGGAGAGTTTACTTCCTCTCTAATCACCGGCCTAGTGGCTCGGCAATTTTATCAATAATAAGACAAGGTTTTACGGCAATGCCGGAGCTATGTTTTATTGATGAAGCGTAAGCTTTCGTATCTTAGAGAGAACTGAAGTACAAAATATATTGAAACATAAGTCTACCCTAGCTCCAATGCATCACGCCATAAAAATGTGGTCGGCACGCCGACTCAGCATTTCATGTATTGCAATTCGGCACTCCGGATAGAGCGGGGTGCTGAACTCATCTTGGGCGCGTTTTTATGTAAAACTACTTAGTTGCCGAATCAGATATATCGAATGATCTTTTCAGTTGTTAACTACCCCCCTCCTCAGATTTAAGACCTCGTCCTCGGTTGTATTAAGCTTATCAATCGCTCGCTGTATCTTGACGGAGGATCGTTTTCTCCGATGTTCAGGATCATTCCAGCCACGAACCAAGGATTAGGGGAGCCCGCGGCGTCAAACTCGTCTTTGAATCCTTGGATAAGGCGCAGATTGTTTTTTTTTCATGCGGTGTAGCAAGAGTACTATGCCATGCTGCTTGTCCAATGTTTTTCGCAGATTTACGAACTCCGTTTCAATGATGGTGGCTGAGCGTTCAAAGGTTACCAGGTTCGTTCCTTTGACGAGAACCTCTGGGCCGCCGTCCGTGCTGATGCGGGCTGTCGCCTCGTTGATGATAAAGACGCCGTCATCTTCGGGCATTATTGCCCTCAGGTGGCTGGGTTGAGTAAAACATTGCGCCGTGTTTCCCGCATGGAGTGACCGAGCACAGGTTGTCGTGCGTGGTTTCCGTGCACTTGGTGACCGCAAAGGTGTCTTCTTCACATCCTGCTAACGTGTCCTCATCAAGCCTTAGAATTACTTGATAGTGTGATACCGGGTAGACGGAGACCTTCTTACACCTGACTTTGACTCTAGGATAGGCTATTAGTATATGGATTATGTCATCGGATTGGAGGAACTTAATTCTAGCGGCAGAGTGATCAATGAGTGATTTCAGATCGGCATGATCAAGGATCGTGGGATTTACTATGTTAGCTTTTGATACAAACTTTTGTTTGCCAATGTTAGAGTGAGAATTAAATTTTGTATTTCTGATGTTAGCATTCTATTTCTCGCTAGAAGTGTCTCGTACATATGTGGGGTGTCAACCAAATCTTTCTTTCGGGCTTTGATAATTTTATTAATGGTGTCAGCTAATAGTTAATTTGTTTAGCTCGTTTTGAGTTTCTGAGTTTATAGTAATCTGCCTTGAATTTGAGTCCATTAGCTAAGCTTCTGTCATCCTGATTTTCAAAAAATCCAAGGCGTCAGGAGTTCCCGCAACCACATTGTTCAATCTCCGTCTACCACTGGGATGTATTTGGCGTGAGAAAAGGCAGTGATCCGTGCATTTGCCACTGCTAGGGTGATGAGCGTTGTGAGGGCGAACCCGCAATCCAAACGTAGAGTGAGACAACGATGTTTTTACTTAAATCTGGCTTATATTAAAAATATGGATTACTTGCAAATTATAAGTGAGGGGCCTACTTGAGGTTGTCCTTATGGACCACCCTCCCCTTAATGAGAACAGACGTTCCCAGGTCTGCCTGCACTTTTTGTTCCGTGCATAATGGGGTCAGCTTGTTTCTTAACTTTTTATTGTTTTTGACGAAAACCTCTTCTCCTACCTCAAAAACACGGTTTCTCCTAGCTGGGTTGCATCTTTCAATGTTGTTCTGCTGGGCCTTTATCAAAGTGTCTTTAATGTCTAGGAAGCGATCATCGGATCGCGTGTGGAGAATCTCGGCCGGTTTCTCATGAGTGTAGGGTCCTGTTATATTATACAGTTGCCCTCAAGATTAGTTCTACCGTATCGCTGATTTTTTTGTCTAGCTTAAGAAACCTGGCGATTTCCGTCAACGTGCTGTGGAACCGTTCCACTTAACCGTTTGACGAGCTATATAGAGGGGCTGCGTTCTTACATTGTGATGTGGTAGCTGTTTCAGTCAGTAAGGAGATTATGGTTTCAGAATTGAAAGCGTCCTCATTATTGCAATATATTGTCTTGACTTTAGGGAAAAAATTCACGAGTTGAAGCAAGGGCCCTGTGAGGTCCACTATTGTTCTGGACTGCACTGGTTGTACCACCGCAAACTTCGAGAACTTATCAACACATGTTAGGAATTGCTTGCTATCGGTTGAGAAGATGTCAATGTGTAACATTTCGCCGGTGTAACTTGGTATATGTGTTTCCCCGAGCTCTTTCTTTTTTGGGTGCCTGTCATATTTGGCTTTGGTACATACCGTGATAATTTCTAACTGTTCGTTTCTATTGGTAACGTCCATTACAACCTTCTTGCAATAGCGAAACTGTGTAGCCGGGAAATGAGCAATTAAGTCATGCTGGAAGCTTGCCAGAGTGGGTAGGTGGCAGTGGTGGCATTTACGACGTCGGGGTTCACGACTTCCTTGAGCATTTTTAAAATGCTGCTTTTGTCGGCGAAACTGATTAAGTGGCGAGTTTTGCTACGAAACAACACTAAGCTTCATTTTAGTTGGCTGCTTCTTCTATAATGATTTGATTTCTGAAGCAGTTTAGTAGTTGATCTGTCGTTTCGACCGTGTAGGTCAGTGAAAGTTCGCTGTGAATAGTCGCAGCGTCTGACTGAGGCTCATTCTGTAAGGCGTTAATATTCTGCCTTTTCTTTACCCGGCTTGTAATGGATTTTCGCGTTATGGTCGTCTATGTACGCTTTCCATCTTTTTATTTTCGGATTAGGATTTCGATCGGACACCGCGAATGTCAAAGGCTGGTGGTCTGTATAAATGTTGGTATCGCGGGTGCCGTACAGATAGTGCTTTAACTTCCTAGAGATCATTGTAATAGGTCTTTTTTCTTGCGATAGAACGGCGCCGAAGCATCCGTTGTCAGATCGAACGGCTTCCTGAAATCAGGGTATCTGAGAATTACATCTTCGGAAGCCAAAAAATTTCTTAGCCTCTCGAATGCATCTATCTGCAAGTCGCCGAAGTCAAAAGGAGTTTTCTTAGACATGTGTTTGCTGACGGAGCCATTTTCTCCTTTCAGCAAGCTTGTCAAAGGCCTCGCGATTGCCGCAAAGTCTTTAACGAAACATCGATAATAACTGGCCAGGCCCAAAAATGACCTAAGCTATACAGATTTGTCGGTTCTGGGTACTCCCTTATGGCTTTTATTTCTCTGAGTCGGTTTTTGCAACGCCGTTGGTTACAGTAAATCCCAGATACTCATCACTTTGTTTGAAAAAGTTACACAGTTTTTCGTTGGACACCTTCGTGTTGGCATCACATAGGCTTTTTAAAACCCAATCTATGTGCCTAACATGGTCTTCCTCATTTTCGGAAAAAATAATGACGTCATTTACGTAAAAGTAGCATGATTTGCCAATTTGTTCTCGTAGGACGTCGTCGATCGCTCTTTGGAAGATGCTTCCCGCATTCTTCAAGCCGAACGGTAATCGACAAAAATCATACTTCCCGCCATTTATTAAGAAGGAGGTCTTTTCGCGGTCATGCTCAGCCAAGTAAATCTGGTGATAGCCGGACTTTAAATCTAGCGTTGTAAAGTACTTGGCTTTACCTAAATTTGCCAGTATCATGGGAATATTCTTAGACTTGTCAGCGATTGTTTTTTCGTTAAGTGTCCTAAAGTCCATAACCAAAGGCTTATTCTTATTCTCCAGATCGTCATAGCCTTTTTTGTCCACAACCCATGTTGGGTTGTTGTAAGGCGACCTTGAAGTTCTAATAATGCCTTTTTGCAATATGTCTGCGATTTCTCACTTCACGAACTCAGATACGTCCATGGGATGCGGGTATAGTTTGGAATATACCGGCTTATCATCGCTTGTCCGAATTGTGGCAGCGACAGAAATGTTAAATGGCAGTGCCTCGTTAGAGGCCGAAAACGCCTTAGATCTGTTCGTGATCATATTTTTTTTTGAAAAAAAATTTAACGGATTCTGGTACGGCAATGTCATTCACATTAGTGAAATTTACATTGTCGCAATTATAATGCTGCAGCTTTTCGGAAACAGAACCATAATTTATTGTACCTTTCTCCGTGTCCAATTTCGCCCCTACTTGAGCCAGAAAGGCAAATCCTATAATTCCATCAAAAGGTGTCAGCGCGTCTAAGAGAACGAACGTAGCTGTTTTCCCAAAAACGTTCATCAAAAATTTCTAGTGAACCCTGTTAGAACCATGAATGGAACTAACTGTGCAGAGGGAATCGACCGGCACCACATTTTTTAGTTCCTTTACGAGCTTGATGTAGTTTTTCCCCGTCCCTGTGTCGATTCGAATTTTTAGTTGTCTCCCCTGTAACTGGCATTCAATGAACGGCAGCCGGGAGCGCTCCCTAAAAAATTGATCTGAAAAATTGATCATTATCATCGGTGTCATAGTGGAGCCTAATTCCATAGGCTCAGGTGACTGATTATGGTATTTGCTTGTGCTTTGGGGCGAATTATCCTGTTGGGGCCTATTTTGTTTTTTATAGAAGTGAGGGTTTTTCCCCTGACCATCTTCGGTCCTGCTATTTTTTCCGTGTGGCTCTCGAGAGCGGTTTGATTTTTTCGCTGCTCATAGGTGAGTGCCTTATCTTCCAAAGCCCTTGCATACGTGGCAGCAAAGGTAGTGCGTTCTATGGTTGCTTCGGATTCCATAGCTAAAGCTAACGCTGACGGCAAATCCTTGGGTTGAGCCGGTAGGACTATGGCTCTCAAGGGTTTCCTGAGACCTGCAATGAACGCATGGAGGGCATCTTCTCTAACCTCAGTATTGAATAAAATAGCACTGTCCGGTTCGTGTGTCATAACGATCTTATTTGTTATCAATGTCAACCGTTTCTCTACGTCGTCGTAATACTGCATCAGGCTAAGTTCCCCTTGCCTGACCGTCTCAAGTCCCTGCCGAAGAACACGCAGTGACGTTTTGTCCGCGTAGGTGCAGTCCAATCGAGCAATTATGGCATCGAAATTTAAGACTGTGTTATGGGCAACTAGTAGCCCTCTTGCCTCTCACCTGATTTTATTTCTGATAATAGAAACGGCTTGGTAATGCGCCTCGCTGCCATGATATGGTTTGAAGATTTCATTTCTACTTTTGCAATAACACTCTCTCCTAGTTTGCGCTCTTTTTTTCCATTACCTCTCCCTTTTATCGTGCTCTTATTAACAAGTACACTGGTTTAAGGCTACTAGTTTGTCTAAAATTAATTATTTGTTGTCAATATATTTTTTATATATATTAAATTTCTAGTTTTTATCAAAAATAAATGTATAATGGAATTTTATAGTATCTGCGCTATAAAATCGTGCAATAAGCCGATTTCCGCGTCCCAGCCTAGCATCCCCTGTTGGCTGTGTGAAAACGTAGTACATACGAAATATGCCGGTTTCACCGCCTCAGTTTTGGATGCAATCTCTAGAAACGCTGGTTTCCACTTTTGCTGCAGTGGACTTTCATGCGGCAAACTAAAAACGGTTTCAAAGAGTTGATCTGTGGTTTCCGTAAAATCAACGACCAACTCTCTGTGCTGGATTCCCAATTCAGCAGCCTACAGCTGCTAAATGAATCTCCAAAGCGTAAAAAAACCGCTATTAGGGACTCCGTATGCACTGATATCGCAGGCTGAATGCCTGATCAGCCAACGACCAT
Organism: Drosophila ercepeae; assembly: GCA_018150545.1. Taxonomy (NCBI): domain Eukaryota; kingdom Metazoa; phylum Arthropoda; class Insecta; order Diptera; family Drosophilidae; genus Drosophila; species Drosophila ercepeae. The sequence goes on along the minus strand of JAECWL010000023.1, from coordinate 1,837,211 downwards.
GCAGCCGCTCATAACCCATACCACCCCAAGAGCAGGAGCTGGAAACACAAATGCGGTTTCCGAATTTAACTCCATAATCGAGCATAACTCGTCTGAATTACCATCCAGGGTATCACTTCAGGTGATTCCTCCGGCACGAGTAGAGTCGACCCCCTTAAAATCCACTGCTAAGGGTAAACCACCGTCCGGACCCTCGGTACGGACTGATGTCGCTGTCATACCAACCGTATCACCAAAGCCCTTACAGCTAATTCTCCCCTCTAAACACATATTTATTTCACGGCTGGCCCCTGACACCCCTGAGATTGATATCTCGACTTATATCCAAGCCAAATCTAAAGCCGTTGTTAGAGTGGAGGACATTAGAAAATTTAAATATACATACTCGAGGCTTACGTCATCTTTTAAGATACGTGTACCTTTGCCGATGTACGATACGATCTGTTCGCCCAGCTTTTGGCCGGAGAACATATTCGTACAAGAACATCAGCTGAGTACAGTTAAAAAAAAGGTATTAAGCCTGTGGGAGTTAAACTCTTAAAGCCTAAAAACCTTGAACCGTCTTCCGTACCTAAACCTTCATCCTCAAAAAACTAACAACATCTATCACCCTTACCTATCAGACTACTAGGGGGCTTCGGAGTAAGCTCCCTAAACTGTATTCTTTTTTTTTTTTTTTATAACATTCTTAATTTGTATTTAAAATCTGTCCAAGTGGACAATCATTAAATGGTTTGGGGGGGACCTTGACTTAAGGGAGGTACATGGAATGTATATCTTATGAGGTTGATTTAGGTGTCTATTGGTTGGGGAGATCAAGCCGTTGTTTCCTTTTCAGGCGTCTTGGAGATTGCCTATTATCTAGGAGGTTGATGGCCAGGTGGTTGGGGTGGTTATCCAGTCTTTTTATGTATCTTCCGCTGAGAAGGGTGATCTCCTCTGCTACACATCTAATTCCAAGCTCTTTATGGATTATTGAGTTTTCGTGGTACGGATGGGCGTTCGAAACTATTCTCAGGCATTTATACTGAAATCGCTGTATTTTGATGCGGTTCGAACAGCTTGCCGTGCCCCACAACTGTATCCCATATGTCCAGATTGGCTTAAGCACTACCTTATAAATAAGCAGCTTGAATTTTACTTTGAGTTTGGACCTCCTTCCCAGGAGCCAATGCAGTTGCTTAAGCCGTAGGTTGGCGTGGTTGCGCTTATTGATTAGGTGCGGACGCCATGTGAGCCTGCGGTCCAGGGTCAGCCCTAGATATTTGGGAGTGTTATTAGATGGGATGGTTTCCCCGTTGAGTGTGACGGGTGGGCATTCTCCCCTGCGTAGTGCGAAGGTTGTTTGTGTAGATTTCTCGGCGTTGACCACGATGTTCCATCGTTTCATCCATGGACCGAGGGCATTCAGTTGCCTCTGGATGATGGCTGAAGCTTCTTGAGGATCTGTGGCGGAGGCTAGGAAGGCGGTGTTATCGGCATAAGTGGCTACTGTGAGGTTCCGGGAGGGGGTGATGGGGAGGTCCGCTGTGTAGAGTGTGTATAAGATGGGTCCAAGAACACTACCTTGTGGTACTCCTGCTCTTATGGGCCTAGGGGTGCTGATTGATGATCCGCATCTCACTCTGAATTCTCTTCCCTCTGTGTATGACTTGAGGAAGGCGAAATGGGAACTTTGGAGATGGGTTTTAATTGTGAAAAGTAGTCCTGGGTGCCAGACTCTGTCAAACGCCTGTTTGACATCAAGCATAACGGCGCAGCAGTACTTCTTCTTTTCGAAGGCCTCAAGTATAGTCTCAACAATCAGGTGGCATTGCTCAGGTGTTCCGTGAAGGCGTCTGAAGCCAAACTGGTGGTCAGGGATCAGACCGGCCTCTTCCAATACTGGCAGTACTCTACGCAAAAATACTCTTTCAAGTATTTTGGAAAGGATTGCTAGCAAGCTAATCGGTCGATACGATGCTAGGTTGTCTTCAGGTTTCCCAGGTTTGAGGAGGACAATTACTTCCGCTCGCTTCCACTCTTTAGGGAAGTACCCTAGACGGAGGCAGCTGTTGAATATGTTGGCCAGCCTTTGGGAACAGATTAGGGGCAACATTTTCCGTGCTGTTGCATCGATACGGTCAGGACCCGGTGACTTGCCATTTTTTAGGGATGCGATCCCCTGCGCAATCTCCTCTGGTTCGACGGGCTGTATTGGCAGGCCAGGAGCACTTGGGCTGTCTATGAACCTTATAGTTGCAGCTCTCACTTCGCCAGTGCATCTGTCGAACGGTGAGAATGCACTATGTAGATGATCAGCAAAGGCTTCTGCTCTTTCGACCTCAGTCCGACACCAGGAAGCGTCCACTTTCGCACGGGTGATATCTTTGGTGGCACGATTAAGTGATGTCTTGTCCCTGGGGTTGCGCGAGGAAAACCAGACTCTTCTGAGGCGCCTTTTTTCGGCCACGAGGGCCGCGATTTCCGGAGACCACAAGTGCACGTCTCTTTTAGGTATTCTCGGGGTAGTCGGTGGAGGTGGATTCGCAAACTCAGCGGCATTGTGCATCTCTTTGGTTAGTTTTTCTATGGCCGCATCTATGTTGCTTGGTGTGAAAGAGGGGTATCTGGGTACTGGGAGGAAAGCATCCAAAACGTAAACTTGGGGGCATTTGTGTGTTTTCCGGTGAGTCTTCTAAGCGGGATTTTTCTGAGGACGGGGATGTTTAGGAGCAAGTTTACTGCGCTGTGGTCAGATAGCAATTTATCATAGCTTGAGCATGTTATCTTAGAGTGTTCTATGCCCTTGGAGACGGCGAAGTCCAGCAGATCCGGCTGCTTTGAAGGGTCGGTAGGCCAGTGTGTGGGTTCTCCAGTGGAATGGCAGTCCAGACTCTTCCGCTGCAGGTACTTATAGAGCTTTATGCCTTTGGGGTTGTTTGTGCGGGACCCCCACCAGGAGTGTTTGGCGTTAAAGTCTCCGGCTGCTATAAACCGAGGACCGAGGGACTCGAAGAAGTCCTGAAGGTGGTCTCGGTTATCGAGTGTCTGGGTGGGAAGTAAACCGCACCAATGGTGATATCTCCCTGTGGGCTGGTAATCCTGGTCACGGCGAACTGTGCCCATTCCTCCTGAAACGCGGGAAGTTCCGTGTACTGAATGCCACTCCTGATGAGCATAGCTGCTCCTCCGCGTGCTCTGCCAGATGGATGGTTGGCATGTAACAGTTCGTACCCGCTGATGTGGAAGTAGGATCTGGGACAAAAGTGGGATTCCGAAACTAGAAGAACATCGATATTGTCTGTTTTGATGAGATGCTCTACTTCGGCTTTGGTCCTCTGCAGGCCGTTTGCGTTCCAAAAAACTATGTTAAGGCTTATTTGCATTATTTTTTGTTGAGGATGGGGGCTATAAACTGCATCATCTGTGAGAACATCTGCGATATCAACTTTTCCATCATCCTCTCAATTGATCCTTCCATGCGGGCAAGCATCGTATCAAACTGGTTGGGTTGTGGGGCTTCGGGAGTGGTATGAGGAGTTTGTTGGGGATTCGTTGGCTGTGTCACTTGGTTTCCTAGGAGTACGTCCCTATAACTTGTACCATTAATGATAGTTGGTATCTGGATGAGAGGTGGTTTATTACTACTCTCAACGGGTCTGGCTTTAGGAGATTGCTGCGCTTTTGCCTTTTTGTAGGTAGGGCATCCTCTGAACGACGCAGGGTGATCAGCTTGGCAATGTAAACAGCATGCTTTCTCGTCTTTCTTTTTTGGTGCACGACCTAGAGTTATGAGAATCACCACATTTCACGCAGCGATGTTCCAGGAAGCAGTAGCGCTGGGTGTGTCCAAACCCTTGGCATCTGAAACATTGTGGAACGTCGTTGAATTTCAGTGGGGGCTCTACGGTGACGACTGATCTGCAAATCCTCTTTATTTTAAAAACCTCTGTGTTGTTGCTTGCTGGTTCTAGATTGACAAGGAAGATCCCCAGTGGTTGTTTGGATTTCCTGCCAATGGGATTGTGCAGATCCCTCACAGTATGGCCGTATTTGTGGAGTTCTTCTTTAATTTCAGTCTGGTCCGTTGAGCTGTGAAGTCCATTAATGACAGTCCTGTACGCTCTCTCGTCCTTTGGTTGGAAGGTGCGGTGTCTTTTGTTATGTGCCACGAGGTGTTGGCGTAGGGCTGTGTAGGACTCCTTGTCTAGCATCATTACGCGTACGTTATTATTTTTCTCCGTTTTATACGAAAAATCCATTTTGGTTCCGACTAGAGTCGTTATCATCTTGACAACCGCTGAAACGTCGGTCACGTCTGGGATGTAGATCGGGGGAGGCTTGATGGTCGGGATTGGTTTCTCTGCTGTTTTAGAGGCCACTGCCTGTGAGGCAGTTTCGGGTTCGTCATGTTCGTCGTCATCTTCTTTGCTTGAGAGGAGGGCAAAGGGGTTATTTGCCAGCTTGCTGTGCAGAACTGCGCTGGTGCTAGGTGTGACGTTTGGCTTCTCTCCTTGCCTATTACGCGCGGACTTGCGCTTGATCTCGCTGGGCTCCGAGAAGGAAGAGCTCCAGCTTGAGTCTCTGCTCGAGCTGCACTTCCTTGCTTTGAGGGCCTTCTTACTGGGCATTGTTTTGCCGAGCTTAATGGCACGCGGCGGGGCCTGCCAGTCCATACTCTAGGTTGGCGTTCTATAACGTTTATGCAGATAATAAGTCACAGCAGCAACGGCAGCGAAAGGGCAACGGACAAAGTGGGACTCCGCTGTTGGCCCGACCCGGCCCGTAAAATAAGCAATCCACCAAGTCCCACGTGCGGGAATAACAAAACACAAAATTCCGAAAAATAATTCAATTTAAAATCAACAAGTAAGGTAGCAGCAGTCGAGTTTCCCGATTGCAAAATACCCTGTACCCTTAGACATGCTTACAATTTATTTATTTAGTATCAATAAATAAATGAAACAATATTCTATTCGAAAAGAGGACCATAACAATATAAATTTGGTATGATTTTGGTTATGAAAATAAGTTTCGTGTGTCATAAAGCCATACACATTTCGCTGTCAAAGTCGCAGTCGGCGTCGCGCAATGCGTGTTTTGCTGCGCTTCTGCTTCCCTTGCCATAGATTTTGCATGTGGCATAACTTTTGTGTTTTTCTTATCCGATTTGGTTCAAATTTAAAATTTAGATAGCTTTTATAAGCACCAACGCATATGCCGAATTGCATAGCATTAGGACAATAATTGTGGGCGTGGCAGTTTTTTGAGGTTTGCGGGGGAGCGTGGTCGTGACAGTTTGCGGGGGAACGGGGGGTGATATCAAAATAAAAAAACAAACTTGTACTGCGTATGGTAATTACCTATCCAACGATATATGGCACATGTCTGTAGCTCTTGTAGTTTCTGAGATCTAGGCGTTGATACGGACAGACGGACGGACGGACGGATGGACGGACGGACGGACGGAGAGACGGACATGGCTATATCGGCTGTTGATGCTGATCAAGAATATATATACTTTATGGGGTCGGAGATGCTTCCTTCTACCTGTTACATACATTTGCACCATATTTTGATACCCTTTTCACCCATTTTTAATGGGTACAGGGTATAAAAACAAAGTTTTTTTTATGAACGATTTTTCAATGAAAACTGTATTCTGATAGTTCATCTTTTGCATCCCAGATTGTAGTCTTCACATAGACCTGGTTAAAGCCGGAGATTTTTAGCTCCGAAATTTTTTCAGACAGGTACACGACTTCGCTTTTGAAGAGGTTAAGTTACCGAATCCTGGTGATATTGAAATCTTATATGTGAAAATCACTATGTAGCTTCAATCACTGTTCATCACATGCTCATATTTACCACCTTCTTCTGAACCACCTACATACTGGCACCACTTATCTGCCATTCAGCTGGTTTCTAACCGCATGTCCGACAGTGACCTTCTAGTGACTCTAGGATATTTCAATTTACCTGAACTTATCTGGTCAAACATCGAGTATTCACCATCTTTAACACTCTCAACACATCATGATTTTACTGAGGGTATGTTCGACATATCCCTTGGTCAAATAAACCACGTAAGGAATTCTTTGGGTCGGCTTCTAGATCTAGGTTTCGTTTCTTACCCAGATGGAATAACCGTTTCCAGAGCCATGCCACTTTCGCTCCCAGAAGATCCTTACCACCAAACACATGAGGTGTCGATTGAAACCCTTACTGCTAGCAACCTTCAGTCTCGCCATGGAGTTCATAAAACTCGCTGCTTTCGCAACGCTGATTTTTAGAGACTAAGCAATTTAATTTCTTTATTTGATTGGTCCGATCTCTGGGAATGCACCGATATTAATATCGCTTTAGAAACATTCTACAAAACGCTTAACGCTTTCTTCGACTCTTGCGTGCCATGGAAGTATCCATCCGCCTCGACCGACCCTCCTTGGTTTACAAGGAGCCTTAAAAACTTAAAATACATTAAAAATAGACTCCTTAAGAGACATAAGAAAACTGGCTGTAATGTAACTTTCTCAAGATACTTAGTAGCTCGGTCAAATTTCACCGTGCATAACGCTGAGTGTTATAGTTTACTAGGATCCGCAGCAGTTTTATAATTTTGTTAACACTAAGCGTAAGCAGGTATCTTCTCCCCCCCTAATTTCGTTTAAAAATGTATCTGCAACTACTGATCAGGCTATTGCCGATCTATTCGTAACATTTTTTCCAACAACGTACTCATTTCCTACAATTATGGATCAGCCTTATTCATATAACATTTAATCAGATAATCTTATTTTCAGACAAACTTTCTCCGAAAGCACTGTGTTATCGGATCTTCTGAGGGTGAAACCAGTCTATTCGCCAGGTCCTGATGGTGTTCCTGGCTGTGTACTGAAAAACTGCGCTAAGCCATTGTGCAGACCCCTTCTTAAATTTTTCTCTTTGTCTCTGGAAACTTCGATTTTTCCCCAAATGTGGAAGGAATCGTTTACACAACAAAGGAAAAAAATCGGATGCTACAAACTATAGAGGAATCTCTAAATTGTCAGCAATTTCAAAGCTTTTTGAAATATTTTATAAAGCGTCGCTCCACCACCACAAACCTCTTGGAGCTGACCTCCTTTATTATAGATGGCTTCCGTAAAGGCATTCAAACAGATGTCATCTACACAGACTTTAGTAAAGCATTTGACTCTGTCAACCACTCACTCCTTTTGAGTAATCTTAGTATCCTAGGATTTCCCTCAGACCTTCTTACGTGGATTTCTAGCTCATTCTCGCCTGAGCTCTCGTATGAGTAGGACGCGTTTGTTTTTCGGTTCACCTTTTTTCTTGTACCACTACAATAAAGACTCACTCTGAGTTATATGGACAAGTCCACTGTACTTCTGGCCATTCTTTAACTTTTTCAAATAAAGTTTAAGCAATTGCTAGAAGACATGGACAATCCTTCGCCAAGTACACCAATTGACTTCGACGCAATGAGGACAATTGCTGACTTCGGCTCACCAGTAATGCGCGCTGGTAAGCAAGCATTCTCACGTAATGGCGGATCATGCGAATACCCAGCCATCTCCGCCCCATGGGATCTCACAACTTGTATTACAACTAGTATGACGACTTTAAGCATCTCCACAATGTCAACGCAGTACAGCTTTACACCGACACTAAATGGTAGTGTGTGCTCTACTACAATTAGCAAGAGCCAAATCAATGTGGCTGTAGAGCCGGCTCAGCTGCTTCCCCCAAAATAACCCGTAACAAGTGAGAAAAGTTATCTTCGGCTTGCCGAAGATGGTATACCCTTGAAAACAAAAAAGTTTTCCATACAGACTTGTTTTCATATCGCTCGTTTGTATGGCAGCTATATGATATAGTGATCCGATCCGAATCAAACTTTCAAAAATTATGTATGGCTATGTCAAATGAATAAATGTTGAATTCGGTTGCAATAGATTGGAAAACAAAAAAGTTTTCCATACAAAGACTTGTTTTCATATCGGTCCTTTGTATGGCAGCTATATGATATAGTGATCCGATCCGTACCAGACTTTTACAAATCATGTATGGCTATGTCAAATGAATAAATATTGAATTCGGTTGCAATAGCTTGGAAAACAAAAAAGTTTTCCATACAAAGACTTGTTTTCATATCGGTCGTTTGTATGGCAGCTATATGATATAGTGGTCCGATCCGACCGATTCTTAAACTTGATCTGCGTGCAACAAAAATAATGATCTGGTAAAAATTTCAAAACGCTAGCTTTAAAACTACTGTCTATTTTTTGCATAGAAACAGACGGACAGACGGACATGGCTATATCGACTCGACTGTTGATGCTGATCAAGAATATATATACTTTGTGGGGTCGGAGATGCTTCCTTTAATGCGTTACACATTTCTGGACAAAATTATAATACCCTTTTTCAAGGGTATAAAAAAGCAGTCCCTTATAAGGAGGACAATGTCGACAAAAATCGTTTCCAGGAGCTAACAGACAACGAAGAAATGGAACCCTTTACCTCGCAAGCAGCGGTCAGTCGTGCCAAAGAGAAGCGTAGAAACACCCTGAAGCCCGCAAATACTAATATACCTGTTCCCGTCGCCCCCTCACTATCACAATCACGGTCCCCGGCGTGGTTAACTTTCTGGAATTTGCCAAAGAACTCGACGCCCTCATTGGACCCACATTCACAATAAAATCGTTAAACTCAGGTGACTGTGCAACTCATCTGACGACTACAGAATTGTGGTCCGTCACTTCCGCGAAAAGGGTACACTCTTTCACCACCACCAGCTACCTGAAGATCGGCCCTTCCGCATTGTCATGCGCAACATTCATCACGGTGTTCCGTCGGAAGACATTACCGAATGCCTGCTGAAAGAAGGTCACCACGTCCTCCGCATGTAGATGCGGAGAGGATGTCTTAACAAGATTACGAAACGCCCACTGAACAACACTAACAACCTCGTACAAAACATCTCTGCTGTCTGCAGACACAAAATTAACTGGGAGAAGCCGCGTAAACAAACCGAGCCTGTCCAATGCCTTAGGTGCTAGGAATACGGGCACACCAAGGCATACTGCACCCGACACCACATATGCAGGCAGTGCGGAAGGAACCATCCAACTGCTGAATGCAATCTCGGACTAGACGATCCTAAATGCTGCTATCACTGTGGCAACTCTCACGCAGCCAACTTTAAAGGTTGCAAAAAATATCTACAAATTAATTTTAAAAATAAGCAGTAGCAGAAGATTATTCCATCACCTCTACCAAATACTACCCCTACCTTTGGCAAGCAAACTTACGCGAGCGTAGCGAGTATTAATAATACGGTCGCCCAAATCGGACAGACCAGTATACAACCAGCTGCACGGAGGAGCGGCAATTATCATAAAATCCACAGTCTCCCATCAACCCTCCTTTACACTGTCGGAAGAACACATACAAGCAGTCGGCATTAAACTGTCTGCAAGCAGAGGATTCTTCGATGTTGCCTCATTCTATTGCCCCCTGCCTACAGGTGGGAGGAGACAGACTTTCTGGCACTTTTTTTGCAACTCGGCAGGAAATACCTTGCTGCAGGGGACTGGAACGACAAACATAGGTGGTGGGGCAACCACAGAATGTGTGCCAGAGGCAGGGTCTTGTCCTCTGCTTTAGCAGACGAGGGCATTGACATAGTAGCTACAGGCGAAGCTACCTGTTACCCTACCGGGTGAGCGCCTCTCCCAGCGCCATTGACTTTGGCATATCAAAAGGATCCCAAGGGCGTGCTTGGCTTCATTAAAAGATGGTCTAAGGAATTCAATGACCCTTATATTACTAAAACTTTATACGTATCTTGAGTACGTCCAATTCTGGAGAACGGGTCATGCGTCTGGAGCCCTCAGTATGGGGTTCATCAAGATCGCATTGAATCCGTTCAAAAGAATTTCTTGATGTTTGCTCTTTATGTTCTTATATCCCTTAGGTTGCTTATATTTGTATCCTTATTTTGTTTTAGTTCTAACCTGAATTTTGTTAGAACTTAAATAACTGGAAGACATAAAATATAAGTTTACCTGTGAAATTAGCCTTGACTTTCAGGATCTGCCAATTTAAAACCTCTCTTCCCTCGATCCATATTATATTATCTAAAATAAAGCTAAATTATTGTTGTCATGTAAGAGCTTTCTAATGAATATATTTAGAACGGAGCCGCAAAGATGAAAGTCATACTAATATTTACATTCGGTTTTGCACAGATAATTGTATATATTTTTTATCAAATATGTTACACGTATACACACAAACATTAAAGTATCATACTCATTAATATATATATTAGAGAATATTACAGTAAGACATGAAAAACATTGTGATTCCAAAGTAGGCCAGGAACGACTATTTCGATAAATACATACATCTTTGATAATTCAAACTTATTTTTATAAAAGAGACTTTCCATACCCTTGCATGTTATAAATATTGATATTTCTAAGTTCTAAACATTTTTTTTGTTAAACGGAGAATATCATATTAATCAAATTCTGTCAGCTTTAAACATATACAACATTTTTTTAAAGAGTTGATTACATAATCCTTAATAAAATTATATATAATCTAATTTTAAAAAGGACAGTGAGTACGTTTTAATAGTGATTTAATTTTTTATCAACTTAACCTAAAGTGTTAGTGAAGCATTTTCAAAAACAGCACATAAGTAAATCTTACTTTGGGTGGATCCAAAGCTTGTATACCCTCCCTTGCAGTATTTCTCTTGTCTTCTCCCTGCAATATATATTACTTCTTACTGTTGGGAAGTCTTTGCACAAATTTATAGCAGGAATAAAAATTTTGTTCCATACTTAAAGGTTTTGACATAAGGCCGCAAATTAAGCACCTAATTAAAAGTCCAATTTTGCAGAATTTTGTTTTTTATTTATACATACATTGAACCTACAAATTGGTGGTTTTCGGGTGTAATAATTTATATTACTGAAAGATACATAGGTGCCAAAACACCAAAAAAGTTTCAGTTATATAAAAAATTTGTATTTAACTGAGTTCAAGGCAAACACAGCAAAAAAATGTATGACTTTAAAACTAAGAGAATATTTATGACTTTAAAATTAATCGAATATTCAGGAGTCACGCAGAGAAAACTGAGCCCACCTTCGAAATTTTATACGGATCGGAGTGCTGTCATGTTTTCTATGTTTTTATATCCTTTAGGTTGTTTATATCTGTGTCCATTTTTAATTTGTTGTTTTGTTTTGATAGGACAACCACTATATATCAATGGAGTTCTAACCTCAAGTTTGTTAGAACCCTAAATAACTGGAGGATATAAAAATACTGGTTTACCTGGGAAACTAGTCATGACTTTTAGGATATTCCAATTTAAAACCTCTCTTTCCTGGATCCATATTATATTATCTAAAATATAGCTCCATTATGATTATCATATGAGGTCCACAACAAGTTCCAACGTTCTTTAAGAGCTGTTTTTAATATATTTAGACAGGAGCTGCGAAGACGAAAGTCATACTAATATTTAAATACAGTTTTGCACAGTTATAAAAATCGGCCAAGAAGCAGCCTTTTGTCTGCTTCGGTATATTAACTTCGGCTCCGACTGAAGTTAGATTTTCTTATTTTTTTTCAAATGACATATTTTGGGCGCTGTATCACGAAAAGTTTTCATTATTTTAAATGAAAATAAATTTCTTAACTATTTTAATTTTTCACTACACATATTTCTTTGTTTTCAACGTGGTCTTTGTAAATATACTTTGCAAATATACTCGGATTTATGTGACAAGAAATTGTCATCAGGTTTAATGACCTTGAGTCCCGTCATTTGGGCGCCAATATTATTAATGTTCAGACATTAACTTAATTGGAGTTTTCGATTATCAACAAAAAAAGAATAATCAGGCACGAAAATCGGATTTCACGTTGAGAGAAGTCAGAAAATATTGAGGTAACCAAAAAAAAAAACTTGATTTTTCATACAAACGGTGTTGACAATTTTTTTAACGGCTTGTGACTGTACCTGCATTCTTTCATTTTGTCAGTTATTAGCTGTCACTTTAAGTGATGTGAGGTGACAAAGCCTAAATAAAAACAATGTCAAAGTTTGTTTGTCAAAGAGAGATTTTTCACGCATGGATAAGCCACGTTCAGGCCAGCCACGTGAAGTTGATGTTGATGATTGAATCAAATCGTCATGTAACTAAGCATGAGATTGACCGCACACATCTTTGGCCACTTCCCAAAAACTGAATGAACTTGGCTGGACACTATTGAAGCATCCACCATATAGCGCTGACCTTGCACCCTCAGACCAATTGGCTCGGTCGTTGCTTAACTCCTTAAATGGTAAAACTTGTGATAAGGAAGAGGATATAAAATCGCTCTTGCTTCAGTTTTTTGAAGACAAAGGCCAGAAGTTCAATAAGCATGGAATAATGAATTTGCAGGAAAGATTGCGAATCCAACAAAATGGAAATTATATAATTGGTAGAATGTATTTACTTTCTTCTATAATCACCGGCTTCTTTTCGGTGAGCCCAATATTTAATTGTGATAATAAATGTTATTAAATTAATGATTTATACATTTTTACTACATCTAATTACACCCAAACACAAAAACCCCTTTATTTCTCAAGACGTAAAAAAAAGTACACAAAAAGTACACACATTTTCGTATGTTTAAATAAATTTAATAAATTTTTATATCTGAATTTCGTTATTGATGTAAGACGGAAGCTGACTTAAAGTTCAGCAAAACACTAGATTGTGTTCGACCTATCGAAGACTAATATTATTTTCATCTAAATCTCAAACAAGGAGATTCTCTTAGTTTTAAAGCTATCAATTTTAAATTTTGCGCACCCTTTTTCCGTTGCACGCAGTAAATATGTCAAATTTTCCGGGGATCGGCGGACTATTTATTATACAATGTTAATTCGGAACGACCTATCATATTCTATACCTTTCAAAGAATGCAATAACTTTCGTAGAATTTCATAGAAACTTTCATTTACCTCAAAGTTAATAAGCTTCGTCACTGACAGAATTAATTGCTTTATATATATATAATAATAATATATAATAATATTGGGGTAACGAAATTGTTCAAAAAACACAGAAGGAAATCTTGTTATACTGAAGAGATAAAAAATATATAGTCATACACATACATGTATGTGTAGGCATAAAGTTATTCGCTCGCACAATCCACTAGGCGCTTGTTTTTACGTCTAATAGATACATTAAGCATTAATAAAAATCGATTCTGACTTATATAAAGAAAAATTGTTTACTGATATATTTTAATCCATTTATATATGCAAGGGTATCAATTCTTCAGTTATCCAATGTATTTATGTAAACATAAATTTTCGCATTGTGATATTGATTTGGTGGGCATTTTTTAGAATATTTGATTCCACAGTTTTACAGTAATTGGATGTGTTGCAAATCGGCTTATTATATTTATTTTTTTTCTATTACAATTTTTTGAGCAGTAAATATGTACAGTAAATATACCATTAAATTATAATAGTTACTCACACATAATTTCATATGCTCATTTACATATGCACGAACACGAAGAATGTTCTTTAAGTTGGAGTGTAATTTATGTTATATTCAATTATTTATACTCTTAAATTGACCAGATCGATTGTTAAAAATATTTTTTATAGGTTCACTATCATTTTATTAAATTAATTAAAAATAAAATAATTAAAAACGTATTATGGTTTATATAAATTAAACAATTTACATAAAATCGTTTCCTTATAAGAGAAACAACATACTACATTATAAAAAATTAATCCAATGGACCTATGATTTTTATTTACAAATTATTAATTTAAAATATATATTTTAAAAAATTTGATCTTAGTGAAATACTGAGCTGTTAATATCTATATTGATGATAATAGTATCGAAAATGACACAGAAAAAATGTTTCGAGCAAAGTTAAAACAAATTCTTTTATAAGTGGGGTTTAAACCTATATTTTTATAAACGAAATGCTTGTTTTTAAACCTTATGTGTATATGGTAGAAAAAATCAGTTAGTGGAAAAGCCACTTTTTAGTTGTTGAAACTAAAATTAAAATTTTTTAAACTCGATAAATTTCCTAATTGAATTTCACTTACATTCAAAAAATATAATACAAATCAGAATAATAGGAATGTGACATAGATATTTTAAAAATATTTATAGGACACTATTGATAGTTTTAATTAAATTCAGTCGACTTTTTTCGTTTCATTACTATACTTACTATAAAATCTTATTTCAATTTACTTACATCGAATACATACATACAATACATTTATTTTTAAGTTATATCTGAGCAGAGACATACATGACATTTCAATGAAACGTTATATTGTTTTTAAAAACAAATTTGATATTGGCAATGGGAACATTATAAGTTTGTTTAAATTATAATACATTTATATGGTTTTATGAAAATTGACACAGCCAGTTTTTTAAAATAATTTAAAAAAAAACATGAATAGTGATAAAATGAAATATTTATGCACTTTTTATTCGGAAAATCTTTTGATATTGCTTTGAAAATACTTTTATTATTTTAGGTTCTTTTTTTCTTTTTCTAAAAAGTCTTCTTAAAAATTATTGGGCCATTAAAGGAGTTTAATAAACTTAAAAAAAATAATTTTATTGGTTAAGTCAGGATGTTTCCAAAAACATATTCGTATTCATTTTAGCCAGATATTACATCTCTTTCGGGTATTGGGTGCACAAAGTACACAAAAACTGCAAAAGGAATTTTAAATAACCGTTTTAACTATAAATCATCATTTACATAGAAATCAAAAATGGCAAAAGCTCGGTAACAATTCATAATTACAACTAAATGGCTGATATAAGGAAAATAATTTTTTATTAACAAATTTTTTATTGAGAATGTCATATAAGGGCTCACTTTACTAGTTTTATTTATTATCTTTGTATGTTAAATACATCTTATTCAGAAGACATTATATTGTGAACTTGCTCCAATTTAAAAGCCAAACGCTGCTTTTGTGAAAACTCATCTTCCTCTAGAGTTACAGTTAGCTGCTCATTATATTTCACAGCATAAGTATACAGTTCATGCAGGGCACAATTTGTGTTAAATTCCGTTGTGTGCAGCTAGAATAATTTAATACCGTTGAATTTTTTTAAAATATCATAAATACAATATTAAGAGCCTGCAACTTACCCTTGATTCTTCGGCAAGCATAGCGTTCATATCTTGATCCGATATTGGAGACATGTCGCGAATGTCCCTGTAGTATCGATCTACCCATTTTCGATACTCCGGTATATCTTTAGCATATAAAAGTTTTGAGCTTGGTGAGTCTTTGCCTATAAAATAATTTTATAAGCAAAATTTTTTATTTTTATAATTCTTGTTTACCCAATCTGTGATCTGAAGTGGAACAAGAGTCCATAAATGTTTGAGCTACAACTGAAAGGCAGGAATCCACAATATTTGACTTATGTATGTCAAATACGAAATTCGGGTTTTTTATTAAGTTGACCCAAAACCTATTTGACAATAAAAATGTTTTTAAATCAAAATTTTATTTCCCTTATATGTACAAAAATTAAGGATACGAACCGCAATGGTAAACTATTACTCTTCCAGGTATGTACGACTTCTGGATCGGTAATTCCATGTAATTGAGCTTGATCATCCAAAAAGTCGAACATATATTTTATGGCTAGTGGCAACGCCGATCCACGATGGGCAGTGCTAAATATTGTTTCAAAAAGATCATCTACGAATTTTTGAAGAGTGCCTTTTGTGGCCAACAATCTGGTTAAATAAATCTCAGATACTAATTTATTCACTCTCTCCCCTTCTTTTTGCATATCGCTATCATGATGTTTCACAAGATGCCAGTATCTGACACCATTATCATGAATATCATTATTTAAAGGGCTTCCAGCCCGACTAAATGTCGGAGAAGACGATGTATATTTTGATATATTAAGTGTTTCATATCTAAAATTAAGAAATTATAATTTTTATAACAATCTCAGCTATTCAAAAAATTTACTTACTTATGAGATTTATCGTTTTTATCAGACAATATACTGAAATTATAAATTGAACTTTGCTTTGGGACTAAGCTTAGTCCTGCGCCGTCTGGCACATTATAATGCTGCAGAGTATTTAGTTTTTTCCATTCGCTTTCTGTTTTAGAAGTTACATCTTCATCGTACAAAATTACTCGTCCTGTAGCACCTGTGCGCCATTCTATAAAAATTTAAAATTTTATTAAAATTGGAAATTTACTTTTTATACATTAATTCATATTTGGACTATTTTTCATAAATCATATTTTACATGGTACTGAAATGTTTGTAGTGTACATACATACATACATATTTGTACATATTGAATATCTACTGTACCAAGAGTACTTACTAAATACCACGTAACCCTTTGTTGCAGTGCTTACATAAACAGAGCTCCGGTCTTTTACCCAAGTGGCCGAAATATGATTCGATCGGCACGTTCATAGAAAGTGCAAGTGCCAGCATTCTGACCGAACTCAAGTGTATGCATATACCCTCGCGCTTCAGCTTAAGAGAGCATAATAACATACATAACACATACTACTGTGGGCAAAAAGTAAGGTGAATTTCCAATTTAAACTTCGCGGGCCTAACATTTCGGGCTAGTTCTTTTTTCTTGAGTTGGTAGGACTGCTAATGACATCTGGGACAAATTTCATGTCAATGTCATCATCAGTAATATATTTACGCTTGTATTTACCAAACGACCACGAGTGCATGTTTCGATTTTTACAATGTCTGATTTAATTGAGCAAAGAAGTGCCATCAAATTTTGTTTGCGGAATGAAATTTCGGCTGCGGAAACGTTGAGGATGTTGCGAAAGGCCTTTGGTGATTCTACCATGTCGCAGAAAAATGTTTATAAGTGGTACAAAGACTTCAAAGAGGGTCGAGAACGTGTTGATGACTTGAAGCGCTCCGGACGACCATCGACATCAACAGATGACCAACACGTCAATAAAGTGAAGGAATTAGTGCTCGAAAATCGTCGGTTGACTGTTAGAGACCTTACTGATATGATCGGGATATCAGAAGGATCTGTGAAAACAATTTTTGAAAGACCATTTGGGCCTACGAAAAGTCAAATCTCGTTTGGTACCAAAAACGCTCAATTTCTTGCAAAAAAGTCGCCGCGTTGATGTGTGTGAAACAATGCTTTCTGAATATCAGGACAAGCTCAAATGCATGATTACGGGAGATGAGACTTGGATTTATGCTTACGACCCTGAAACAACCGACCAATCAAGCGAATATCGTGCTAAAGGCGAGGCCAGACCGAAAAAAGCACGTCAAAATCGTTCAAAAATCAAGGTCATGGTCTTCGATTTTAGTGGTGTGGTGCACTATGAATTCCTTCCACCCGGCCAAACTATTAATAAGGAATATTATTTGAGCGTTATGCGTCGTTTGCGTGAAGCAATTCGTCTAAGAAGACTAGAATTATGGGCCAACAACTCTTGGTTTTTGCATCACGATAATGCACCATCTCACACTGCACTCGTTCTTCGTGACCATTTCGCCAAAAATTCGACGCATATCGTTCCGCAACCACCGTATTCGCCTGATTTGGCTCCGTGTGACTTCTGGCTATTCCCAAAACTCAAGAGACTACTCCGGGGAACGCGTTTCGAGTCGATTGAGGAGATAAGAGCTGAATCGAAGAAGGCGCTGATGGCTATACCGGAAAGGGACTATTTGGCATGTTTCGAGGATTGGAAAAAACGTTGGCATAAGTGTATTTTATCGGGAGGGAATAACTTCGAAGGGGATGAAATTGATGTAGAAGAATAAATAAAGATTTTTCATTTTACAAACAAATTCACCTTACTTTTTGCCCACATATAGAATATACATAACAGTCTCTCGCTGCTGGCCAACTGCGGGCAGCGCAGCGATCAGACTTAGGCTTACTTAGAGTTTAAGGAATAATATAAAATCAGATTCAATTAGACGCTGGAAGCGGCACCCTCGCTGCTTCCAAAATCAAATAAAGAATTCAAATCAAAACGCAAGAGAAGCTTTTACTTTACAGTAGACAAATAAATATTAATGGGGTGGGGCTTAATGGGTTATTAATGGGGTCACACTTGCTTTAAAATATTTGAATTTTAAAGTTTTAGGATCGGTAAATATATCTAAAACAAAAAATAAAATGTTGAACTGTTGATCTGATTCGAACCGGAATTTTTGAAGATAAATCCTCAAACTCTGAACCACACAGCACAGCACACCAAATTCAATGTTTACGAAATCTCGGCAATAATATAGACGAAAAACAAAATTGACTTTTTGCGCGGCTCTCACTGTTTAACGTACTGCCCAACCGACCGCAGGATGCTGCTCGTTACGTACAGCTGGAGTCACTGGGATAAATCCGAGAGTATAATCGAGGAATAATTAAGAGAATTAAAAGAAACAAGTGAGAAAAGTTATCTTCGGCTTGTCGAAGATGGTATACCCTTGAAAACAAAAAAGTTTTGCATACAAAGCCTTGTTTTCATATCGGTCGTGTGTATGGCAGCTATATGATATAGTGGTCCGATCCGACCGATTCTTAAACTTGATCTGCGTGCAACAAATATAATGATCTGGTAAAAATTTCAAAACGCTAGCTTGAAAACTACTGTCTATTTTTTGCATAGAAACAGACGGACAGACGGATAGACGGACAGACGGACAGACGGACATGGCTATATCGACTCGGCTGTTGATGCTGATCAAGAATATATATACTTTGTGGGGTCGGACATGCTTCCTTTAATGCGTTACACATTTCTGGACAAAATTATAATACCCTTTTTCAAGGGTATAAAAAGAGAAGTGCGTTTTTTGATGATTTGATAGAAGATGAAGTGCAAAGGGAAGTAATGCCCGTGGGCTTATGTTCAACTACAACATCTTTGAAAAAACAAGATGCACGACCCGTACTCTAGTGTCGAATGGACTAAAAATAGATATGTAATCCTTAAAAACCCAAGCACATCCTTAGCTTCATTACCAATCATGAACATACCCTAAGACAATTAAGTTTCCGAAAAATTGTGAATAAAATGCAATATTTTTAATTTTCAACAATATTTATTTTATCGCTTTTAAAATATGCTCCTTCTGAATCGATGCCACCTCTTTTTCCAATCATCAAAACATGCCTTGCCTCTATCGAGTCGAAACGAGTCCCACGGAGTGGTAACTTAAGTTTTGGAAACAAAAAAAGTCACATGTATCCAAATCTGGTGGTTGATCGATGGTATTGAACGAGTTTGCTCGATTTGATGATTATTCATCAAAATCAAACGAGCTGTTTCACGGCTGATGTTTAGCTTATGTGCTATTTCTGTACCACTCGCATGACGATTTTCGAGCACGGAACGAGGCATGTGTTCGACGGTTTTTCGACCATCCTTAAAAGCTTTGTACCAGTCGTAGACTTGTGTTTTTGATAGAATAGATTCACGCACTCCGCACACGAAACTTGGTTCGAAACACAAAATTTAATACAAATTCTTCGTTCAATTTTTTTTTGTATTGTAAAAATCGCAGAACACTACTGACGTCGACTGATTTCAACAGCTGCTGCAAAAAAACTTGCAGATCGCGCTTATTTTAGGCGTCGTAATTAAGGAAAGCGTTACCAACATAACAACAACAAAATTGCTTGAAAATATTCAGCGCGGGCAGTTTTAAAGGACATTTTCCGGAAACTTAACTGTCTTAGGGTATGGTCGGAAAATTTATGTTTAATCTTTCTAAGTTATTTCCACAGTCTTTTACAAAATCGTCTGAACAAATGGCATTTAAACGCGAAGCGCTTATAAGCTGTTGCAGCATAAAGGAGGGGTAGAAGTTTCTCGTATACGTTAATATTAGTTCAAGTAAAAAGTTAGTTCCGTTTTTTCTTGATTTTTATACCCTTGAAAAAGGGTATTATAATTTTGTCCAGAAATGTGTAACGCATTAAAGGAAGCATCTCCGACCCCACAAAGTATATATATTCTTGATCAGCATCAACAGCCGAGTCGATATAGCCATGTCCGTCTGTTCGTCTGTCCGTCTGTCCGTCTGTTTCTATGCAAAAAATAGACAGTAGTTTTAAAGCTAGCGTTTTAAAATTTTTACCAGATCATTATTTTTGTTGCACGCAGATCAAGTTTAAGAATCGGTCGGATCGGACCACTATATCATATAGCTGCCATACAAACGACCGATATGAAAACAAGTCTTTGTATGGGAAACTTTTTTGTTTTCCGAGCTATTGCAACCGAATTCAACACTTATTCATTTGACATAGCCATACATGATTTGTAAAAGTTTGGTCCGGATCGGACTACTATATCATATAGCTGCCATACAAACGACCGATATGAAAACAAGTCTTTGTATAGAAACTTTTTTGTTTTCCAAGCTATTGCAACCGAATTCAACATTTATTCATTTGACATAGCCATACATAATTATTGAAAGTTTGGTCCGGATCAGATTACTATATCATATAGCTGCCATACAAACGACCGATACGAAAACAAGTCTTTGTATGGAAAATTTTTTTGTTTTCCAACCTATTGCAACCTAATTCAACATTTATTCATTTGATATAGCCATACACGATTTGTGAAAGTTTGGTCCGGATCGAACCTTTATATCATATAGCTGCCATACAAACGACCGATATGAAAACAAGGCTTTGTATGGAAAACTTTTTTGTTTTCAAGGGTATACCATCTTCGGCAAGCCGAAGATAACTTTTCTCACTTGTTCAAAGATGATAAGTTTGTGTACATTTGTCTGATTTAAGTAAAATATACGCCGCTTTTTGCGTAAACTTTTTGTTAACGAGTTGCTAATTTCCCCTCTCGTAGAAGGCTGCGTCCCTATTGGCAAAAACTCGGAGACAATTTTCACTGGCCTATCTTGAGGCCAACTTCTCACCATTGAGCGCGTTCGCCATGGACAGGAAAAGATGGTAATCACGTGGTGTCGGGTCCGGACTATAAGGTGGGTGCATTAGGACCTCCCATCTGAGCTCCCAGAGCTTCTGGCTTATCACCAAAAACGTCTGTGGTCTGGCGTTGTCCCAATGGAACACAATTCGGCCTCTTTTGGATGAGTGGTGCCTTCAAGCGGTCTGGTTTTTGGAAGTAGAGGGCCGAATTGAGTGTTTGGACATAGGGGAGCAGCTCGTAGTAGATGATTTCTTGGTAATCCCACCAAACACACAACAAAACCTTCCTGGCGGCCTCTCCGGTCTTGGCCACCGTCTGGGCCGCTTCCCCAAGCTTTGACCACGACCGTTTGCGCTCGATATGACCCATTTTTCATCGCCAGTCACAATCCGCTTCAGAAACTGGTCATTTTGTTGCGATTCACAGATGCAGATTAGCAGATGGAAATTCGGTAGATCGTGTTTTTTTTTTGCGTTATTTCGTGTGGCACCCAAACATCAAGTTTCTTTTTTAATCCAAGGTTATGCAAATGGTTCCAAATGGTTTTCTGGCTTATCTTTAGTTCCTCAATTAAAGCTTGCCAAAACAACGCCCTGCAGGAAGGCCCTCAAAGCAAGGAAATGCAGCTCGAGCAGCGACTCAAGCTCGAGTTCTTCTTACTCGGAGCCCGGAGAGATCAAGCGTAAGCCCGCGCGTAAAAGGCAAGGAGTGGAGCCTGACGTCACACCTAGCACCAGCGCAGCTCTGCATAGCAAGCTGACAAAAAACTCCTTTGCCCTCCTCTCAAGCAAAGAAGATGACGACATGATGAACCCGAAACTGCCTCAGAGGCAGTGGCATCCAAAACAGCAGAGAAACCAATCCCTATCCCGAAGACCCTCAAGCCTCCCCCGATCTACATCCCAGACGTGACCGACATTACAGCGGTTGTCAATATGATAACGACTCTAGTCGGAACCAAAAAGGATTTCTCGTATAAAACGGAGAGAAATAATAACGTACGCGTAATGATGCCAGACAAGGAGTCCTACACAGCCCTACGCCAGCACCTCGTGGCACATAACAAAAGGACGAGAGAGCGTACAGGGCGGTCATCAAGGGACTTCACCACTGAACGGACCAGACTGAAATTAAAGAAGAACTCCAAAAATACGGCCATACTGTGAGGGATCTGCACAATCCCATTGGCAGGAAATCCAAACAACCACTGGGGATATTTTTTGTTAATCAAGAACCAGCGAGCAACAACACAGAGGTTTTTAAAATAAAGAGGATTTGCAGGTCAGTCGTCACCGTAGAGCCCCCACTGAAGTTCAACGATGTTCCACAATGTTTCAGATGCCAAGGGTTCGGACACACCCAGCGCTACTGCTTCCTGGAACATCGCTGCGTGAAATGTGGTGGTTCTCACGACTCTAGGTCATGCACCAAAAAAGATGACGAGAAAGCATGCTGTTTACATTGCCAAGCTGATCACCCTGCGTCGTTCAGAGGATGCCCTGCCTACAAAAAGGCAAAGGCGCAGCAATCTCCTAGACCCGTTGAGAGTAGCAACAAACCACCTCTCATCCAGATACCAACTATCATTAATGGTACAAGTTATAGGGACGTACTCCTAGGAAACCAAGTGACACAGCCAACGAATCCCCAACAAACCCCTCAAATCACTCCCGAAGCCCCACAACCCAACCAGTTTGATACGATGCTTGCCCGCATGGAAGGATCGATTGAGAGGATGATGGAAAAGTTGATCTCGCAGATGATGCAGTTTATAACTCCCATCCTCAACAGAAAGTAATGCAAATAAGTCTTAATATAGTTTTTTGGAACGCAAACGGCCTGCAGAGGAGCAAAGGCGAAGTAGAGCATCTCATCAAAACAGACAATATCGATGTTCTTCAAGTTTCGGAATCCCACTTTTGTCCCAGATCCTACTTCCACATCAGCGGGTACGAACTGTTACATGCCAACCATCCATCTGGCAGAGCACGCGGAGGAGCAGCTATGCTCATCAGGAGTGGCATTCAGCACACGGAACTTTCCGCGTTTCAGGAGGAATGGGCACAGTTCGCCGTGACCAGGATTACCAGCCCACAGGGAGATATCACCATTGGTGCGGTTTACTTCCCACCCAGACACTCAATAACCGAGACCCACCTTCAGGACTTCTTCGAGTCCCTTGGTCCCCGCTTTATAGCAGCCGGAGACTTTAACGCCAAACACTCCTGGTGGGGGTCCCGCACAAACAACCCCAAAGGCATAAAGCTCTATAAGTACCTGCAGCGGAAGAGTCTGGACTGCCATTCCACTTGAGAACTCACACACTGGCCTACCGACCCTTCAAAGCAGCCGGATCTGCTGGACTTCGCCGTCTCCAAGGGCATAGAACACTCTAAGATAATATGCTCAAGCTATGATAAACTGCTATCCGACCACAGCGCAGTAAACTTGCTCCTAAACATCCCCGTCCTCAGAAAAACTACGCCTAGAAGACTCACCGGGAAACACACAAATACCCCCAAGTTTACGTTCTGGATGCTTTCCTCCCTGTACCCAGATCCCCCTCTTTCCACACAAAGCAACATAGATGCGGCCATCGAAAAACTAACCAAAGAGATGCACAATGCCGCTGAGTTTGCGAATCCACCTCCTCCGACTACCCCGAGAATAACTAATCGCGGCCCTCGTGGCCGAAAAAAGGCGCCTCAGAAGAATCTGGTTTTCCTCGCGCAACCTCTCGCGGACAAGACATCACTTAATCGTGCCATCAAGGAACTGAAGGACAAGCTATCCATCCTACGGCAGTACTCGTTCCATAGATTCCTTGAGGAGCTGGAACCTGGAGACCCGCAGCACAACCTATGGAATGTCACGAGACACATAAAAAGACCTGCAAAGAAGATATCACCCGTGCGCAAAGTGGACGGTTCCTGGTGTCGGTGTGAGGTCGAAAGAGCAGAAGCCTTTCCTGACCATCTACACAGTGCATTCTCACCTTTCGACAGATACAGCCCGTCGAACCAGAGGAGATTGCGCAGGAGATCGCCTCCTTAAAAAATGGTAAGTCACCAGGTCCTGACCGAAACGATGCAACAGCACGGAAAATGTTGCCCCTAATCTGTTCCCAAAGGCTGGCTAACATCTTTAACAGCTGCCTCCGTCTAGGGTACTTCCCGAAAGTGTGGAAGCGTGCTGAAGTAATTGTCCTCCTCAAGCCTGGAAAACCTGAAGCCAATCCAGCCTCTATCGTCCGATTAGTTTGCTGGTTATCCTATCTAAAATACTAAAAAGAGTATTTTTGCGTAGAGTACTGCCAGTATTGGACGAGGCCGGACTGATCCCTGATCACCAGTTTGGCTTCAGACGCCTCCATGAAACACCTGAGCAATGCCACCGGATTGTTGAGAGCATACTTGAGGTCTTCGAAAAGAAGAAGTACTGCTGCGCCGTTATGCTGGATGTCAAACAGGCATTTGACAGAGTCTGCCACCCTGGACTCCTTTTCAAAATTAAATCCCACCTCCCAAGTTCACATTTCGCCTTCATTAAGTCGTACACAGAGGAAAGAGAATTCCGAGTGAGATGCGGATCATCAATCAGCACGCCTAGGCCTATAAGAGCAGGATTACCTCAAGGCAATGTTCTTGGACTCATATTGTACACACTCTACACAGCGGACCTTCCCATCACCCCCTCTCGCAACCTCACAGTAGCCACATATGCAGATGACACCGCCTTCCTAGCCTCCGCCACAGATCTCCAGGAAGCATCAGCCATCATACAGAGACAACTGGATGCTCTCGATCCATGGCTGAACCGATGGAACATCGTGGTCAACGCAGAGAAATTCTCCCACACAACCTTCGCAATACGCAGGGGGGATTGCCCCCCGTAACACGCAACGGGGAAACCATCCCTATGTATAACATTCCCAAATATCTAGGGCTGACCCTGGACCGCAGGCTCACATGGCGTCCACACCTAATCAACAAGCGCAACCAGGCCGACCTACGACTCAAGCAACTGCACTGACTCCTGGGGAGAAGGTCCAAGCTCATGGAAATACTTAAACTACTCACATACAAAGTAGTTCTGAAGCCAATCTGGACCTATGGGATACAGTTGTGGGGCACGGCAAGCTGTTCTAACCACACCAGAATCCAGCGGTTTCAGAATAAATGCTTGAGAACAGTTTCTAACGCCCATCCGTACCACAAAAACTCAATAATCCATAAAGAGCTTGGAATTCCATGGGTAGCAGAGGAGATCACCCGTCTCAGCGAAAGATACACAAAAAGACTGGACAACCACCCCAACCACCTGGCTATCAACCTCCTAGATAATAACCAATCCCTAAGACGCCTGAAGGCGAAACACCCGCTTGACCTCCACCATCAATACACACCTAAATCAACCTCATTAAATATACATTCCATGTACCCCCCTTAAGTCAATGTCACCCCCAAACCATTTAATGATTGTTCACTCGGATAGATTTTAAATATAAAATAAGAACGTTAAAAAAAAAATCACTAGTGTTTTTATTTTGCGAATAACTTTACGAAAAAAGCTCACGAGCAAGAACAAGAAAAATATTTTCTGTCCGAAAATAATAATTCAGAACCGGACAAACCCCAAAACAGTTCAGACAACCGACCCGAAATTTTACTTCCTATCCTTGATATTCCAAACTAGTTTCAAGGATCCTAAATTGTTATACGGCTGGGTACACGGGACCAATAATATGCCTTAATTTATTAAAAATTTATATCCACCAATTTTTTTTTTATTTTTTTTGTTGGCTAAATCATGCCAACGCCCAAGTACAGATCTAAACTCAAAATTCGTTTAAATAAATTTTTACCGAACAACTTTTAGGCTCCTTTTATAGCAATTTGAAACTTTAACCGCGTTTTTCTCAAAACCATGTTTTCAAAATTGGCGAGCAGTAGAACTAAAAAGGTTTACATCCGATTGACTTGAAATTTAACTGTAGCTCCTTCGTTAGATTATCTAGTAGTACACACACGATTTTAGCGATTGATTAACAACAACGAAAGTTATAAGCAGTTAAAGTTGAGTTTTTTTTGTCGAAAAAACATTTTTTTTACAAGGCGTCGCCATTTTGCGAAAAAAAATTCTAAAAATATAATCATGTGTACTTCACTATCGAAACTCTTGTATATAATTAAAAATTTGTTATTATTGTTAAAGGTGGAGTTGGACAAGACTTTTACTGCTCGCCGTGAAAGAACTTTTTAAAAAGGCAGCCATTTTGTAAAAAAAAAATACAATAAAATTTTTTTTTCTATTCTTTAAGAGTTGCTTAATCCAATGATAATACTACTTATTATTTTATATTAGGGTATCTACATCTTAAATGTAATTTTAAAAATAATCATGAAAGAAGCCTTGTTTTTTGAGCATTTGGTGAATATTGCCCCTTAAATATAGTAAATGCCACCTTGGATTTTAAAAATAAAATTTGAACGCTCGGATCTATAATCGATGTAATTCAAATTTAAAAGATTACTTTTTCCCCAACTTTTAAATTTGTTACAAAGCCAAATATGATACACACCCTAAAAAGCAGTGTGTTAACAAATCGACTAATCTAGTTGCAGAGATTCTTACACGAAGCAAGTTTTCTAACCGGTAATTTTTCAAAATTTTCCATTGTTCAACCCATTGCTTTAAGGACCATAGTTGACACATCAATCCATCCATTTGACAACTGATTAAATCTGATATAGGTTATATTAAATCATTTATAGAAATCTTGAACCTTTCACCAAAGGCACTCGCGAAATATAATATTTTGGAAAAGATCTTAAAGTCCTTGCTGGGACTTTCAAGAACTAAAATTTTAATAAGAAATAAATAAGTAAGTTATAAATACACGAGTTCAGGAAAAATATTAAAAATCTAATTGAATCTATAAGTACTATTACGAAAATTGCAAAAAATAGAAACAAATAGACACAGGACGCCTTTATGAAACTTTATTAGCATTTTTTTCTTAATGACTGCACAAGAAAGGTACAACTATATTAACTTATACACCATGGGCCAGAATTTTAACTTGGGAGTTTGAGAGAGTAAGAAAAAAAAGTTAACATCACGCCGAGCCGAACTTTATATACAATTGCAGTAAAATGGTGACCTTTATTGATTCGAAATATACCAATTATCGGATATATGTAGTTGTCCGATCTTAAAAAGAACATTGGAATCAGTCCTTATAAAATGTATTTTGTTTTAAATGTTCTTTCTATATATAAAATGAGTAAATGAGTATTTAGAAAATAAGAAATATACCCTGCAAGTTATACAAATGATTGGTATACATAAGTTAAATAAATTTTACTTACCCAAATCTAAATCGTCTTTGCGGGGTCTTTGACTGGATGGAATACTCCTATAAATAGTTTCCAAACATTTTTCTTTAACTTGCCCGATTGTATCGCAATCCAAAACCTTGACGGATACGTTTTCGGTATGTGAAGGTAACATATCCAAATTATTGCAAAATATAGGTTGCTGTATGATGCTTGCGTAAACATTCATGGGTCGGAAATCTATTGATTGCCTTATAAGCTTCTCCTCGCTTAAGGAGTATCTCGCTTCATGTGTGCAAGCATCAACGGGTCCTTTATCTACTTGTCCTTTAACAGCACGGAATAGCATATATAAAGGCTCACCAGCACACTCTTTTAAAAATTTGTAAAGAAGAAATGTAAACCAAGCACTTAACATTTTTTCAGCCACGCTCTCTGTTCTTCGTAACAAAAGTTTCGGATGACTCTTTCCTTCTATGCACTTTTCTATTAAATCTCCTAATAGGGTTTTTAAAATATCCGTACAATATTCTAATTTCGATTGTAACGTTACCATAATCAACGAAGCCACGTTAACTCTCTCCCGCATTGAGAAGTATCGATTTGACTCCAAGGTTCGAATAAAAAGAAGCAAGAATGTTTTATTCATTATAAGCTGCCCAAATATACGCAGCCCTTTTTCCTTACGAAGAAGTTCAGGTCTTTCCCATTGCAAAACTATGTGGTCTTCGTGATTAGGGAATAAAATCTTCATTGCATATGAGCGGTAATCTAAAAATGGAATTCCTCCTGATGTAAGATCTCCCGTAAGGTCTGTCATTTCCGTTTGTAGTTCAGCAAAAGCTTCTTTACATTCAGCTGCGACTCGCAATTCTAATATATCCATCTGCTCTTGCATGTTTCGAAGTACCCGATTAGATTCAGAACTTTTCTTTTTATATGCGACAAGCAAAGCGACAAATATTAACAATAAGATTACAATGGTAGCAATAACAGCAAATAATACATTTTCTCCCCAGTCCAAAATAATATTTGATGACTCGTAACTAAGGATCCCAATGCGATATTCCAATGCAGATCCAATACGAACCACTACTTCGGGCCCGTTTATGCTCTTAGTTGCCGTTGTCTCAGGAGGAGGCCTACAAGTAAGTTGTTGCCGTGATAATGACGTTATGTTGCAAAACCCATTTCCAATTTTTACTTCAACGTCAGATTCTTTACATGCTCGATCCAGATTTCGGCCATTTATTGTTAGATATTCACTTTTAAAATATTTAACTTTTTCTTCAAACGCAAAGTACTCAGGATTTGGATAAAGTTCAAAGTGATTATTATTGATTTTCGATAAATTTTGGACGCGTAAAACATGATCCATCAGGAATCCATATTCAAGTAGCATTGGCTTTTCTGCATCTATAATCTTGCTGTCCGCTTCAATAACGGGAGACGAACATTCCATTTCAGTATCTGATTGAACACGGCATGAACTTGCGTACATCTCATTATTGTACATTACATAAATGTTTGGACTTTGTATACTTGTAAATTGCGTACCAATTACTAAAATTCTTATTCCACCAGCTGGAATACCTTTTGGCACTTTAATTTGGCCGCTTGGCCCAGAGCTAACATATTCTACGGTGGGGTCCAGTACATATTTGAAGTTATAATCATTGAATTCCCGAGGGCCATTATCAAAAGACATTTTCAATCTTCCTTCTATGATACCAGGAGAAGGTGATGTGCGACATATAGCTTGGGAAGAATCTGTGCTTAAAATTTCGCACGGTAAGTGATCGTTTATAGATGCTTGTATGCGAGAACCGGCATTCAAATGCTTTCCTGTTATATGTATTTCAGTTCCACCGGATGTGGGACCAAATTTTGGATTGAAACCCAAAATTTTTGGGTCAACAAATTCATAGTCCTGCTGGGACTCTCCACGATAGTCCCCTATTTGGACCACAATTTTACCATTTCTATATACTTGTTCCCCAGGGCTATCTACTGTACATACAATTTGCTTTGTATCGATATAATATTGTGGAAATGGCATGCAATTAATACCTGCTATGCGAACTCCTGAGTATATGTCATTGTAATTCTTGCCCAAATTAATCCCACGTATTGTTATATTGGTTCCTCCTTCCCAAGGACCAGTTTTCGGTTCAAAGGAATGGATTTCTGGATTGGGGCAAATTTCACTGCGATTTAACCAACCCGTTTTACCTTCTTTATTTTTATTACATTGTTCTTCTACTTCACATGTATTTGTCGATGAACACCACCCGCAATTATACTTTTCGGGTAGTGCCAAACAAATGCCACAGCTGTCGGCCATTTCACGGCAACGGTAAATTACAACTAAAAATAAACTTCATTAGAAAAAAACAAGAAATAATTATTGCATAGTATACTTACCATGAATATTATGAGGATTATCTAGGGGCTTAGACCCACCCCATATAACAGCAAAAGTAGCCGTTAAATTTGGTGATCTAGAAGTATACTGAAATTCCATGCTGTCGCAATATATGGTGTCACCCAATAGTTGAGCATTTAAACTAGTTACGCGACCTTCAATATTAAATTGACAAACGAATCTAGTTTGAACAATAAACTGACCAATTATGTGAACTTTAACTTTTATAGATTTACTTGTTCCTCC
This sequence comes from Drosophila ercepeae, assembly GCA_018150545.1. Lineage (NCBI taxonomy): Eukaryota > Metazoa > Arthropoda > Insecta > Diptera > Drosophilidae > Drosophila > Drosophila ercepeae. The sequence continues at coordinate 1,807,168 of JAECWL010000023.1, read as the reverse complement.
TGCAACAAGTACTTCACTTCCGTCACCTGTTGCATTTATTGTAGGACAAAACCCGGGGCCTGACCTATAGCTTGGCCCTATTCTGCTAACACCGGTTACTAAAATATCGTTCCGACAGTTTTCTGCCGTGTCATGGGTGCATCGATGAGCCTCAACGCACCAATCGCATGGAAATTCCGATGAAACACAACGTGTACATGAAGAGTGTGTGCTGCAATCAAAGAATGTAAAGTCTGTAGATACTAAGTCTGGCCCATTTCTGGTGCGCACCGACAATTTAGCAGTGAAGTGATGTTTTCCTTGTTCTATTTGGGGTAGCATATCAGTCCTTGGAGTGGTGCAGTTTACTCCGTTTCGTTTTTTCGTAGCGTTGGTAAAAAGAGCCTTGTCTTCGGTGGTAAAAGCACAAATCAAATTCTCTTTTAGCTGCGGTAAATGATCTATAATAAGTTCTAATGTGCGAGCCGTTGTGCGTTGTAACTGATGGGGCACCACACTAGTTATTGTTGTGCATTTCCCCGTTTTGTAGCTGACCCAGTATAATGGATCGTTTGCATCGTCTTGACAATTTGAACGAGGGCTACACTTATTTTCCAATGAACACCAGCCGCAGTATGGGTCTTTAGCTGCCAAACAATCTCCACAAGTCTTATAATCAGAGCAATCAAATACCCTAACTTTCGATACTTTAGTTCCGGACATCACATAAATATACAGATTCTGGTTGTCAAATTGCATGTCCTGGTTAATAGTCGAACCCAAATCAACAGAGAAGCTGGCATATTCATTAGCAATCAATGAAGATTCGACAACTATTTTCTTAAGGTATCCATCTGCCGTACCGACAAACACGACTGTGTACCCACTTGTGCTGGTAGCAGCCACTGCAGTAAGTTTTGTTTTAAACATAGCCACAGGAACAGATGTTATTGGAGTCTCTCCTCCCAAGGGGGAATTTACGTCAAGGCCACAAAAATCCTCGCCAATAGTTTGAAGTTTCTAAAAATATATATAATTAGAATATCAATACAAATTTGCATATATGTAGTTGAAATTCCCAATTGCTACGGACTGAAAAACATTGTAACAGCTTTAAACTTTTATTCCTTTAGAATGAATTTATAAATGAAGCGGAAAAAAGTAGAGACCTACAACACCATGCATACAGTGTGTGAATGTTTATACAAATATAAATATTATTTTATAAATATTATTTTTATACCCTTGCAGAGGGTATTATAATTTTGTCCAGAAATGTGTAACGCATTAAAGGTAGCATCTTTGACCCCACAAAGTATATACATATATTCTTGATCAGCATCAACAGCCGAGTCGATATAGCCATGTCCGTCTGTCCGTCTGTTTCTATGCAAAAAATAGGCAGTAGTTTTAAAGCTAGCGTTTTGAAATTTTTACCAGATCAAGTTAAAAATCGGTCGGATCGGACCACTATATCATATAGCTGCCATACAAACGATCAATCAGATTTCAAGTCTTTGTATGGAAAACTTTTTTGTTCTCCAAGCTATCGCAACCGAATTAAACAATTATTCATTTGACAAAGCCATACATGATTTTTTTAAGTTTGGTCCGGATCGGACCACTATATCACATAGCTGCCATACTAACGACCGATATAAAAACAAGTCTTTGTATGAAAAACTTTTTTGTTTTCCAAGCTATTGCAACCGAATTCAACATTTATTCATTTGACATAGCCATACACGATTTGTGAAAGTTTGGTCCGGATCGGAACACTATATCATATACCTGCCATACAAACGACCGATATGAAAACAAGTCTTTGTATGAAAAACTTTTTTGTTTTCCAAGCTATTGCAACCAAATTCAACATTTATTAATTTAACATAACCATACACGATTTGTGAATCGTTTGTGAAGTTTGGCCCGGATCGGACCACTATATTAATAGCTGCCATTGTTAAGATCTACAAGGGTATACCATCTTCGGCAAGCCGAAGATAGCTTTTCTCACTTGTTTCAATCTAATTTTAACACACATTTACTTTAAATTTAATGCCTTTTACAACCAAATTTAAGGTTGAAGAACCCAGAAAATTGATTTACAATTTAAGTCAGTAGGGACAGTCCACAGGGATGTGTATTCCCTTTTTTTTTCTATGGGCTCATTAATGACGCAGGAAGGCACAACTGCTCTCTATACATGTCTTCGAAGTTAAAGAAATGGCTCTACAAGACGATCATTTGTCCAATTCTAATCTACTCGGTTTTGGTTTGGTCGTCCCGCCTCGATAACTCAATATATAGGGAATTGGTAAAAACAAAAAACGATCTTTCACACACAAGAACAGCGGAGCGAGTCGAGAATGGACAATAAAAACGGGGTTGGATGAGAATGAGCAGTGGAAATACAAGAACGAGCACGCAAGAGGAGAAATTGATGATTGGCTGGGGCGCCAGGGGTTAGAAGGAAAGTATTATGAGACTAGGCAAAGTTAGAGAGTTAGAAATCTGGGAACGTCGAGTCTAAAGACTGCAACTTGTGCTTATAAGATAGTGCGAGGTAGTCGACAGGTGATGGATGTGTCTGCCTTACAGATCAACGGCTTTATTCTGACGACTTGGAAGAATTGTCTTTATGTTTGTTGTCCGAATTTTTTCCTAGGTAGTACCGACTGCTTTTCATGCATAGTACACTAAGTGTGACTGACCCCCTCTTGGATGTCTCCTAATTTGAATAGACTTACTAAGGAAGTGTGGAAAAATGTTTGAAAGTCCATTCCAGACTATACCATATGTATGAGTTGTATGAGTTGTATGGAAAGTAATGGCGCTTTCCCAGTGTATGGAAGTTTGCGGGGCTGACTATCTACTTGTGCGCCAGTGGGGAGACTAGGTGGGTGTTGGTTTGGCCATAGATGAGACGGTGAAATGCTGCCCAAGTGCAGATTGTCACACAGTCGACATTCAGTAGTCAGACTTGACGACGCCAGTGTCCGGATCTCGGATAAAATTAATTTGTTGAACCTGTTTGCAAGAGCCCTATTTTCCAGACGACGAATGCGTTGAAATAAAGAAGACTGGTGTCTTAGTTATGCGTCGATAATAAGAGTCGTTAGGTGCGTCTAAATCTGTTAATCACCTTGTGAGTTGGTCATCCTGTTCACCTCATATCTATTCCGAGCAGCGTTGTCAATATAGAGGACATGGAGCCATGACTGTTTGTAAGTAAAAATCGGCAGTGTCCTTCGTGGCACGACGCCAGACCGGCGGCTGTGATACCACGGGAGTCAGGAACCCCCCGGACGTGTTTCGAACTGACTATGCGGTTGGCCCCCCTTGTGGGAGAATCGTCGTGGTTGTTGTGTAACACCCAAATGCGGGTAGGACATTTATATTCGATGTGAAGTTGCGTTATAGAACCGGGTGCCGTGACACCAAAGATTGGGAGAGTTTTACATATGCCTCGATGTATGCCTCGATCATTAACCGAGGGGGAAACCACGACCGAACCGATTGGATTTATTCGGTTTACGGCGGAACATGGTTCCAAAGGTGTGCTGATTGACGCTCAAATTCATATCCCTCGCCCAAAGAGCCGTGACATTAAACCAACCCGGCAGATGCTCACGTTAAACACATACGACTTTCATGTACAGCCGGCTACTATCGTACCATCACCTCCCAAATGAGCATTTCCTTCAGAATTTTCTTAACAAATCAATGAACCATCATGAACGGCGGTTACTTCTGCGAACGACTTAACGACTCGTTCCATATCGTCCAAGCGTAGATATTCGCAATAATGTAGCTGGATCTTTTCGGACAGCCATCTGGTCAAGCGAATGAATGAGTGATACATAGAAAATCCCTTCAAAATAGAAATTAAATCCCTCAATTAAACTGGAAAAATACAATGGAACTCTTTACTTAATACAATTGGATCAATCTTCATACATGATGAGCTTGTAGCAGAAAACAATAAAAACAAGTGAGAAAAGTTATCTTCGGCTTGCCGAAGATGGTATACCCTTGAAAACAAAAAAGTTTTCCATACAAAGACTTGTTTTCATATCGATCGTTTGTATGGCAGCTATATGATATAGAACTCCGCTCCGGACCAAACTTTTTCAAATCGTGTATGGTTATATCAAATGAATAAATGTTAAATTCGGTTGCAATAGCTTGGAAAACAAAAAAGTTTTCCATACAAAGACTTGTTTTCATATCGGTCGTTTGTATGGCAGCTATATGATATAGTGATCCGATCCGAATCAAACTTTCAAAAATTATGTATTGCTATGTTAAATGAATAAATGATGAATTCGGTTGCAATAGATTGGAAAACAAAAAAGTTTTCCATACAAAGAATTGTTTTCATATCGGTCCTTTGTATGGCAGCTATATGATATAGTGGTCCGATCCGGACCAAACTTTCACAAATCATGTGTGGCTATGTCAAATGCATAAATGTTGAATTCAGTTGCAATAGCTTGGAAAACAAAAAAGTTTCCCATACAAAGACTTGTTTTCATATCGGTCGTTTGTATGGCAGCTATATGATATAGTGGTCCGATCCGACCGATTCTTAAACTTGATCTGCGTGCAACAAAAATAATGATCTGGTAAAAATTTCAAAACGCTAGCTTTAAAACTACTGTCTATTTTTTGCATAGAAACAGACGGACAGACGGACAGACGGACAGACGGACATGGCTATATCGACTCGGCTGTTGATGGTGATCAAGAATATATATACTTTGTGGGGTCGGAGATGCTTCCTTTAATGCGTTACACATTTCTGGACAAAATTATAATACCCTTTTTCAAGGGTATAAAAACAAGTGAGAAAAGTTATCTTCGGCTTGCCGAAGATGGTATACCCTTGAAAACAAAAAATTTTTCCATACAAAGACTTGTTTTCATATCGATCGTTTGTATGGCAGCTATATGATATAGAAGTCCGATCCGGACCAAACTTTTACAAATCGTGTATGGCTATATCAAATGAATAAATGTTAAATTCGGTTGCAATAGCTTGGAAAACAAAAAAGTTTTCCATAAAAAGACTTGTTTTCATATCGGTCGTTTGTATGGCAGCTATATGATATAGTGATCCGATCCGAATCAAACTTTCAAAAATTATGTATGGCTATGTCAAATGAATTAATGTTGAATTCGGTTGCAATAGGTTGGAAAATAAAAAAGTTTTCCATACAAAGACTTGTTTTCATATTGGTCGTTTGTATGGCAGCTATATGATATAGTGGTCCGATCCGGACCAAACTTTCACAAATCATGTGTGGCTATGTCAAATGAATAAATGTTGAATTCAGTTGCAATAGCTTGGAAAACAAAAAAGTTTCCCATACAAAGACTTGTTTTCATATCGGTCGTTTGTATGGCAGCTATATGATATAGTGGTCCGATCCGACCGATTCTTAAATTTTATCTGCGTGCAACAAAAATAATGATCTGGTAAAAATTTCAAAACGCTAGCTTTAAAACTACTGTCTATTTTTTGCATAGAAACAGACGGACAGACGGACAGACGGACATGGCTATATCGACTCGGCTGTTGATGCTGATCAAGAATATATATACTTTGTGGGGTCGGAGATGCTTCCTTTAATGCGTTACACATTTCTGGACAAAATTATAATACCCTTTTTCAAGGGTATAATTATTTGCTGTGAAACCGAACTGATAAAATACATAAATAAAAGTTACAACATAAAAAGAACACTAGAAGAGAGAGCCGATTTTTATACCAGAAAAAGTACAAGTAGCAAATCAGGCAGTACAAACCAATTACACAGACCAAATGACGATTTAAAATAATATCAGCACATAGATGAAAAGAAATTGAGTAAGTAAAGATCAACGAAAAATGTAAGAGAAATTGAAAGAGAATGTAAAATCGCCTGGAAAAAGTAAAATATTCTCTATAAAAAGTAGGCATATGAGTAAAGACTTTATAAATATTGCCGAGATAGGGAAAAATTTTAAATGCAATTCAAATAATATTAATCTATAATCTAAATAAATAATTCATATTTTTTTTTATTTATTTCAACTTAACTTTAACTATTACTGTATCTAAAATTAGTAATTTCACCCTGTAGATAAAATTATTGATCTGGGATTTGATGTTTTACATTGAGAAAACTGAGAGAGCTTTTGAGCATTCTTTAAAAAATGTTCACTCAAAAATGTTTCAAAAGTATTTTAGTTCGTGAGAAATTGGTGAAAATGGGAAAACAATGATTTACTTATTTGGTGTTAGTGAGGGCATTGAAGACTAAAAACATTTCTGTAATTGGGGCCGCTTCTGAAATACACGGCAATTGGTAACTCCATCAGCCCGATCGGACATTCCAATTTAAAGTTGTTAAGAATTAAGATTTTTTAACGATTTAAATATAAAAAATATTGTCTAGTTTGTCAATCTGTTTTTTTTTTTTTTTTTTTTTTTAACATTCTTTTTTTGTATTTAAAATCTACCCGAGTGGACAATCATTAAATGGTTTGGGGGTGACATTAACTTAAGGGAGGTACATGGAATGTATATTTAATGAGGTTGATTTAGGTGTGTATTGATGGTGGAGGTCAAGCGGGTGTTTCACCTTCAGGCGTCTTAGGGATTGGCTATTATCTAGGAGGTTGATGGCCAGGTGGTTGGGGTGGTTGTGTATCTTTCGCTGAGACGGGTGATCTCCTCTGCTACCCATGGAATTTAAGCTCTTAATGGATTATTGAGTTTTTGTGGTACGGATGGGCGTTAGAAACTGTTCTCAGGCATTTATTCTGAATCCGCTGGATTCTGGTGTGGTTAGAACAGCTTGCCGTGCCCCACAACTGTATCCCATAGGTTCAGATTGGCTTCAGAACTACTTTGTATGTGAGTAGTTTAAGTATTTCCATGAGCTTGGACCTTCTCCCCAGGAGCCAGTGCAGTTGCTTGAGTCGTAGGTCGGCCTGGTTGCGCTTGTTGATTAGGTGTGCACGACATGTGAGCCTGCGGTCCAGGGTCAGCCCTAGATATTTGGGAATGTTATTCATAGGGATGGTTTCCCCGTTGAGTGTGACGGGGGGCAATCCCCCCTGCGTATTGCGAAGGTTGTGTGGGAAAATTTCTCTGCGTTGACCACGATGTTCCATCGGTTCAGCCATGGATCGAGAGCATTCAGTTGTCTCTGTATGATGGCTGATGCTTCCTGGGGATCTGTGGCGGAGGCTAGGAAGGCGGTGTCATCTGCATATGTGGCTACTGTGAGGTTCCGAGAGGGGGCGATGGGATGGTCCGCTGTGTAGAGTGTGTACAATATGAGTCCAAGAACATTGCCTTGAGGTAATCCTGCTCTTATAGACCTAGGCGTGCTGATTGATGATCCGCATCTCACTCGGAATTCTTTTTCCTGTGTGTACGACTTAATGAAGGCGAAATGGGAACTTGGGAGGTGGGATTTAATTTTGAAAAGGAGTCCAGGGTGCCAGACTCTGTCAAATGCCTGTTTGACATCCAGCATAACGGCGCAGCAGTACTTCTTCTTTTCGAAGACCTCAAGTATGCTCTCAACAATCCGGTGGCATTGCTCAGGTGTTTCATGGAGGCGTCTGAAGCCAAACTGGTGATCAGGGATCAGTCCGGCCTCGTCCAATACTGGCAGTACTCTACGCAAAAATACTCTTTTTAGTATTTTAGATAGGATAACCAGCAAACTAATCGGACGATACGAGGCTGGATTGGCTTCAGGTTTTCCAGGCTTGAGGAGGACAATTACTTCAGCACGCTTCCACACTTTCGGGAAGTACCCTAGACGGAGGCAGCTGTTAAAGATGTTAGCCAGCCTTTGGGAACAGATTAGGGGCAACATTTTCAGTGCTGTTGCATCGTTTCGGTCAGGACCTGGTGACTTACCATTTTTTAAGGAGGCGATCTCCTGCGCAATCTCCTCTGGTTCGACGGGCTGTATCTGTCGAAAGGTGAGAATGCACTGTGTAGATGGTCAGGAAAGGCTTCTGCTCTTTCGACCTCACACCGACACCAGGAACCGTCCACTTTGCGCACGGGTGATATCTTCTTCGCAGGTCTTTTTATGTGTCTCGTGACATTCCATAGGTTGTGCTGCGGGTCTCCAGGTTCCAGCTCCTCAAGGAATCTATGGAACGAGTACTGCCGTAGGATGGATAGCTTGTCCTTCAGTTCCTTGATGGCACGATTAAGTGATGTCTTGTCCGCGAGAGGTTGCGCGAGGAAAACCAGATTCTTCTGAGGCGCCTTTTTTCGGCCACGAGGGCCGCGATTAGTTATTCTCGGGGTAGTCGGAGGAGGTGGATTCGCAAACTCAGCGGCATTGTGCATCTCTTTGGTTAGTTTTTCGATGGCCGCATCTATGTTGCTTTGTGTGGAAAGAGGGGGATCTGGGTACAGGGAGGAAAGCATCCAGAACGTAAACTTGGGGGTATTTGTGTGTTTCCCGGTGAGTCTTCTAGGCGTAGTTTTTCTGAGGACGGGGATGTTTAGGAGCAAGTTTACTGCGCTGTGGTCGGATAGCAGTTTATCATAGCTTGAGCATATTATCTTAGAGTGTTCTATGCCCTTGGAGACGGCGAAGTCCAGCAGATCCGGCTGCTTTGAAGGGTCGGTAGGCCAGTGTGTGAGTTCTCAAGTGGAATGGCAGTCCAGACTCTTCCACTGCAGGTACTTATAGAGCTTTATGCCTTTGGGGTTGTTTGTGCGGGACCCCCACCAGGAGTGTTTGGCGTTAAAGTCTCCGGCTGCTATAAAGCGGGGACCAAGGGACTCGAAGAAGTCCTGAAGGTGGGTCTCGGTTATTGAGTGTCTGGGTGGGAAGTAAACCGCACCAATGGTGATATCTCCCTGTGGGCTGGTAATCCTGGTCGCGGCGAACTGTGCCCATTCCTCCTGAAACGCGGAAAGTTCCGTGTGCTGAATGCCACTCCTGATGAGCATAGCTGCTCCTCCGCGTGCTCTGCCAGATGGATGGTTGGCATGTAACAGTTCGTACCCGCTGATGTGGAAGTAGGATCTGGGACAAAAGTGGGATTCCGAAACTTGAAGAACATCGATATTGTCTGTTTTGATGAGATGCTCTACTTCGGCTTTGCTCCTCTGCAGGCCGTTTGCGTTCCAAAAAACTATATTAAGACTTATTTGCATTACTTTCTGTTGAGGATGGGAGTTATAAACTGCATCATCTGCGAGATCAACTTTTCCATCATCCTCTCAATCGATCCTTCCAAACTGGTCATCAAACATCAAACTGGTTGGGTTGTGGGGCTTCGGGAGTGATTTGAGGGGTTTGTTGGGGATTCGTTGGCTGTGTCACTTGGTTTCCTAGGAGTACGTCCCTATAACTTGTGCCATTAATGATAGTTGGTATCTGGATGAGAGGTGGTTTGTTGCTACTCTCAACGGGTCTGGTTTTAGGAGATTGCTGCGCCTTTGCCTTTTTGTAGGCAGGGCATCCTCTGAACGACGCAGGGTGATCAGCTTGGCAATGTAAACAGCATGCTTTCTCGTCATCTTTTTTGGTGCATGACCTAGAGTCGTGAGAACCACCACATTTCACGCAGCGATGTTCCTGGAAGCAGTAGCGCTGGGTGTGTCCGAACCCTTGGCATCTGAAACATTGTGGAACATCGTTGAACTTCAGTGGGGGCTCTACGGTGACGACTGACCTGCAAATCCTCTTTATTTTAAAAACCTCTGTGTTGTTGCTCGCTGGTTCTTGATTAACAAAAAATATCCCCAGTGGTTGTTTGGATTTCCTGCCAATGGGATTGTGCAGATCCCTCACAGTATGGCCGTATTTTTGGAGTTCTTCTTTAATTTCAGTCTGGTCCGTTCAGTGGTGAAGTCCCTTGATGACCGCCCTGTACGCTCTCTCGTCCTTTTGTTATGTGCCACGAGGTGCTGGCGTAGGGCTGTGTAGGACTCCTTGTCTGGCATCATTACGCGTACGTTATTATTTCTCTCCGTTTTATACGAGAAATCCTTTTTGGTTCCGACTAGAGTCGTTATCATGTCGGTCACGTCTGGGATGTAGATCGGGGGTGGCTTGAGGGTCTTCGGGATAGGGATTGGTTTCTCTGCTGTTTTGGATGCCACTGCCTCTGAGGCAGTTTCGGGTTCATCATGTCGTCATCTTCTTTGCTTGAGAGGAGGGCAAAGGGGTTGTTTGCCAGCTTGTTGCGCAGAGCTGCGCTGGTGCTAGGTGTGACGTCTGGCTTCTTTCCTACTACGCGCGGGCTTGCGCTTGATCTCGCTGGGCTCCGAGAAAGAAGAACTCCAGCCTGAGTCTCTGCTCGAGCTGCACTTCCTTGCTTTGAGGGCCTTCTTACTGGGCATTGTTTTGCCGAGCTTGATGGCACGCGGCGGGGCCTGCCACTCCATACTCTAGGTTGGCGTTCTATAACGTTTATGCAAATAATTAGTCACAGCAGCAATGGCAGCGAAGGGGCAACGGACACAGTGGGACTCCGCTCTTGGCAGCCCGACCCGGCCCGTAAAATGCGCAATCCACCAAGTCCCAAGTGCGGGAATAACAAAACACAAAATTCCGAAAAATAATTTAATTTAACACCGAAAACAAAGTTCCTTTTTGATGTAAGATTTTTCAATGAATTTAAATTTTTCAATTTTTCCCTTTTAATTTAAAGGAAATAATCAAATTCAAAACACATTACAAAGGGCTCAACGATGTATTTTGTCAATCTGTTTGTGGAATTGATTTTTAATCCTGAAAAAACCGCAAATAATGAAGCTATCTAAACATTTTATACATCGTTGGAATGGTTTTTTAATTCCTTTTTGACTTTAATTTTAAAGGAAAAGAAAATTTGTTGTGCCAAACTATTTTTTTCTCGTAAAAAAGTAATACGAGTATAAGTAAAGTTGATCAGCTGCTCCATTTGCTAGCGTTAAAAGTTGAAGTAGATGAAGGAAAAGAAAATTTAGCCAAAAATATCGGTAGGCCATTTCGGGAAAATTATAAATGACAGATGGATTATCAATACCTGTGAAAAAATAGTTTCACAAATATTTGTTAAATTTGAAAAGATTGCCAGTGTCGTTAACATTGAAGAGCCGCCAGTTCTGCTATATAGTATAGTAAATGGATTGCAGATGCAAAATCAAATTAAGGTAAGCATCTAACGGTGTGTGATGTATAAAGACCTAAAAGAGGAATATGATTAGAAGAAAGTCAAGGAGTACACAGAAAGTTGATGGAAAAAAGCAAGTGTACTATTTACGAGTATACTGAGGGTCGGCAGAACATAGAAAGATAGAATGTACTGCTCATACAAAATGCTTTAAATTTAACGAGAATGGTTATACTCGTATTTCACACGACTGCCCATAAAGAGTTCGGAGAACAATAACCATAAATGGGAGCGAAGTTGAATGAATAGTGGACACAGGAGCAGAGTGTCACTTGTTAATGAGTGTTTAGCTAAAGAAGCTAACAAAATTTTTAAATAGTGTATCAGTATTGAAAGGTCTAGTTAATACCAGCGCGAAGCCGATTGGATCTCTTGTCGCAAACGTTGATGTGGAAGGAATATTCAGTTTTTGTTGTAGGAAGTAATAAGTTAAAGTAATATTGAGATTTGATTTTATAAAGAAGTTGCATTTTGCAGCTGAAGTTTTATGACACTGAGCAAAAAGATAAATCGGAAAAAAAATATTAGCTAGTCTATAACGTGGTCTATATTATAGTCTATAACTCAGATTTACCCCCGTCACAAGCGGAATCAAAGCATCAAAGTTACATTCTGGAAGTCAAGATATATATGGTGTTAAAAATACGGATATTCCAAGGGAAATTGCTCAGTGTATCCTTCACAAGATTTTGTACGTACAAATAGAACACCCAGTTGCTGCAAAGAAGACATGTGGACTACCTAAGCCGATATCCTTTGCATGTATATAATGTGTCTACAGAACTCGAGGTTTGATTGGTGCTAATTGTATCAATTCTACCAAAATTCAAAAATTTAGCCAAAAGCGTCAATCAAATTCTGAGCATTTTTTGGACGTCAGTCAATTTGTGCGGAACAAAACCTTTTGTAAGTCCTTTTGTTCGGTCAAAATGCGATAAATCGATGTTTTGGAGATGTTCAATTCTATTTCCATGAATTTCCATAATGATTTCGGCTGATTTTTAATGAATTCACGCACAGCTTCGATGGAATTTTCGGTGATAACGGATTTTGGTTGGCCCACATGCACATCGTCATTTATGTCCTCACGACCACTTCGAAAACGATGAAACCACTCGTGCACTCTGCACAGGCAATCTTCGCCATAAACTTGTTTCACCAATTGAAACGTTTCGGTAAAAGTTTTACCAATTTTAAAACAAAATTTAAATGTTGGCTCTTTGTTCGAAGCTCATTTTCGCACCGATGACAAAAACATACTGACACTTAAAACGCAATAGCTTCACTTCCAATAGATGAAATCTCTTGAAATTTTTACTGGAAGTCGATAAAGGATAGCATTCTAACGCATTAGTCGACATCTAGCGCCCTCTAGGGGCACAAGATTAAAAAAGTCCTATTTACTTTGGAACGCACCTTGTAAGTTCATATTTGGTGTCGTCGGGTTCTTCAAATTTGTCTGGCCGTCATCTACCGTCATGAGGAAGTAATCAAGAATTTTAACGAGTAGGCAGTTGTTTTTTTATTTCCAGGGCGCATTATAAGCGACAGATTATTACGTCAAATGATTTTCTAAAAGATAATATGGTGGAACATTTTTGGTCTACAACTCTCCATTACTATTAAAGTATATAAAAGTTGTCAGCATCTAAGGCGTTTAAGCTGATTTTCGGAACTCGAATGAACACCAAAGCTGATGACCAAGCGCTAACTTGTTAAACTAAGATCTGATTGAGCAATGATGAGCGGGTAAAATTGCGAGCTGAATATTGATAAGGTACAGATAATCTACGAGCAGAACCATGAAAACAATCGTCAGCAGAAACATGAATAAAAAACAACGCAGCTTCCATACTAAATCATTAAAATAAAGCGGCATGTAAGAAGCGAAGAAGAATAAAGAATAAGGAGGTGGATCAAACAGAGCAACATAGGAAGTTGACATTAATCACTAGTAGTACCATTTATATCAAATAAGAAACAAAAATATTATAATAAAAAACCTACATGCATGGCAAAAAGTTTATAGTAATAATAAATTCATTAAATCGTTTATGGCTATGTCAAATGAATAAATGTTGAATTCGGTTGCATTAGGTTGGAAAACAAAAAAATTTTCCATATAAAGACTTGTTTTCATATCGGTCGTTTGTATGGCAGCTATATGCAACAAAAATATTGATCTGGTAAAAATTTCAAAACGCTAGCTTTAAAACTACTGTCTATTTTTTGCATAGAAACAGACGGACAGACGGACATGGCTATATCGACTCGGCTGTTGATGCTGATCAAGAATATATATACTTTGTGGGGTCGGAGATGTGTTCTTTAATGCGTTACACATTTCTGGACAAAATTATAATACCCTTTTTCAAGGGTATAAAAATATAAGACCAAATTTTAATACGCGATCCAAGGGTATAAAAAGACAGGTACTGAATAAAACGAAAAATTTTACTTGACCAGTAACCACCAGGACTTGAACGTACAGCTGAATTATGTTAACAACAACGAGAGTTGACGTTCGAAATTAAATACCCTTGCAAACTCCAAAAATATAGCTCCGACAAGCTCATGAGCGCGGCGCCACATATTGCAACAGACTGCTCGTGGGAACACCTTGTTGTTTCATACCGAGAATTGATCTAAACAAATAATAAATTTCATGCGATGCGGTTGCCAAGACTAACACAAATCTCTGTGTGTGTTAAGCGAATAAGCATGGTTTTTCTTAGTCACCAGATCGATTTCCTCAAGACATTTTTTTAAGAGTCCTCCTTCTTTTTAATTAAGTAATATATCTGGTGAAGCATTACTATATTTATATATATTAATCTTGCACCTTTTTAAGAAATTGAAAAGGAGATTAAAAAAAACACCCACCAAAAACAGACAACAGATTTTGCAATTATAAAACCAGTAGAAGAACCACAAGGTCCCACAACTAGTTTCTTATCCAATAGCGCGCAAAGATCTTTGAAGACAGTGAAACAGATTAATTACCATATGAAGTTTGAAGAATAATAATAAAGTTTTTAATAGACCTTTAATTTGTTTTAGTTTGTTTTTAAATTTTTTAATGTGCATATAATTATTTAAATTTTGTTTTTGAATTTTGAAATATGTACATATGTATATGTATTATTATTCGTATCTTGTGTTTTTAATTGTATAAGAAAGTCTGAATTTTTGTATTGAAATATAGGAGTTGAAATATATGTGCATCTGTTATTTTGTATGTATTTTATTTAAAAACCTATTGGAACATAACCCCCAAATTTATATGAAAACTAAGTTTTATATAACGCGGAATTACATAGGGCGCAATTCTTCTGGAACGTAACTATCGCTATGCATTGCAAGTTGAATAGAAACAGACATATAATATGACAGGCAGCTATAAATGAATATAATTTAAAGGAGTGGAAAAAAATGGACTAAATGAAAACAAAAAAACAGAAATTATGTGTTTTTACATACCGTCAATACACAGGGCATGCTTGGAGATATAAAGTCAAGTCCTCTCATTCCGTTCCCATTAAAACATGATTTAATATTTTGCATGAATTTCCGACGTATCGATTTTAAGGAGTATATGCAGAGGCCGGAATTGTTGGTTGGGGTGTTTCCATCTCCCTTAGAAAACACAGCAAAAAGTACATCATCTTGAATAGTAATGCCTAAGCTGTGAGCTAAATCGGAGCTAGGCTTGCCTAAGAAACCAGCTTGAACTAAATTGAACTTAGTTCCACCTTGGGCTTCACTTATACACTCTACTGGAATTTCGGTATACGAGTAATAATTTGAGTCTTCTTGACATATTCGGACAAGCTTTGTTATGTATTCCTTTGGCGATGAATGGTGACTATGTTTCAACTGGGTGGTAAGAAAGTATGAAAACCGCTCAGAGCTAAATCCATAAATATAGTTTACAAAATATGTTTCACGAGCATAGGAATTGATAAAAGTTCTCGTTCCCGTTGTTACTGCTGACGAAGCAATCTGAAACATTTTCGTCTTTTCCAACGATCGCGATGCTACTGCCGGTATTTCACTTCGGTAGGGGGAGTTATTTGTATATGTGACTCCAACATACATTACATTTGTTACCGGATGCTGTGGCGGTCCTGGCGCAATGAATGCAACCGTTGACGAATTGGCATCGTTTGCAACTACCGCATCTGGGACTTCATGCTCAATTATACTCACATTTTGAAGGTTACGAACTGTGCACGTTCCTTGAAATAACGAGCCACATGCAATAAGCCGGGAAGTAGCACGATCTATAAGCAGCACTTTGTTATAGTTGTCGGTCGGACTGCGAACGGCATTTAACGGACAATCGAGAATGCTGCACTCCACAGAATCATTTTGTGGTCCTGTTTTTACAGTTTCAGACAGCTCCAAGTCAGGCGAAAGTTGAAACAAACGGTTAACGCCACCAATAAAAACTCTTCCAGTAATAGTATCTACAAGCAAGTGATTCAGTGTAGTATCGAACCTCGCCACATTAGTGATGGTGTTACTACGGTTTTTTCCGCCTTTTATTGTCTCATTTGCATCAGTTAAGTTGACCAATTTATTTCGTATATTAGATTCATCAGGCCATAAATTCGCTGCCAATACACGTGAATAATATTTATCGCCCAGAGTTGCTATTAGCAGCAAGCTAAAAATAAAATTCATCTCCACAATCGCACCTTTAATAGGGCGATACTCTTCACGTTAGAAAAGCAGATTTTTTCTTCAATATTAAATTTTCACTCGTATTTGAAGAATGTAAAGCAATAATATAAAAATTTAAATATTTGCTTTAAATGTGGATATTTTCTTCATAAATTCACAGCTTTAAATATTTTACTTAATACAATACATTTCAATTTGTTGAGCTGCACTGTTTTTTAAGTTTTTGTTCCCCGTGTGGCCGACTCCATCATACAATCTACAAATAAAGACAAGAAAAATATATTTATAAACATATAAAATAATATTCAAGAGGGTAGCACTATATAATAATATTATAATAATATATATATATTGCAGATTATTTTCAAATTCAAATTATAACGAACATTGCCGCCAGAGTGACGTGGCGACAGTCCGCTTATCTCGTTTGCAATGTTCTTTCTTTCTGTATGCTCGAGCGTGGGAGACAACTATTTCTAGTTGCTACCTAACGTAGTCTGATCGCGAGTATGGGCGAAGGGGAGGGAGCGGAGACGTCTGTGCGAAAAGGAGGTACCGATTAAGTACCGTTGATCGTGCATTAGTATTGTGTGCATGAGCATGGTGAGATAACACTGTGTGGCGGTATGTGTGTATGCAAAGGAATCTCTACACCATGCATTGCGTCATGATGCGTGGTAGGTACATGCAGAGAGTTGATTTTATCACTTGATGAAGGAAAGTTAAATTGAACAGACATGCCGCGCTTCCAACCAAAGATCAGAAAACGTTGCGCCAAATCCATGCAGAGGAGTGATTATGAGCCCGAACCGGAATATATTCCAACAGTAACTCCGACATATAAATTAATACAATATATGATATAAACTTTAAACATTTATACACAAAAAAAGGGTATAAAAGGTCGACACTATAATATCCAATTGGCATTACCTTCTGCTTTAGTTTGTCATCTTGAAACTTAGTTTATACGGTTTAAATCTTTTTTTTTTTTTTTAAGTTACCCCTATACAAAGTTGAACAGCATAGGCGGACGAATGTGTGTTTGAGCGGGAGTCTCCAATATGCGAACACTTCACGTTTAACCATGCAGTTTAAACTTTACTGCCGACTTGCGGCTCCTAAAATGAATCGGATGTAAAGTATTTCAGTTCGCCGTTTTAAAAAAAAAAGCGGTTCACGGCAATCGCTGCACAGCCGCCATTTTGTAAAAATCAAGAGTTGCTTAATAAAAAGATATACTATTTATATACCTTACATCTTAAATGTCATTTAAAAAAAACATCCTGAAAAAGCCTTGTTTTTTTTGAGCATTTGGTGGATGTAACCCCTTAATAGTAGACGAAGTGCAGAGTGAAATAATAGAATATAAGCCGTTGTAGTCAGAAGACAAAACCCTAAAAGGAAAGTTAAATTGAACAGACATGCCGCTCTCCCAACCAAAGATCAGAAAACGTTGCGCCAACGCCATGCATAGGAGTTATTCTGAGCCCGAATCGGAATATAATCCAACAGTACGAGGGCGGGTCAATAAGTCCGTGACTTTTTGAATTTCCCGCCTCTTAATTGAAATGGTAACACTGCTCCCGTCAACAGTCATCTGTCAGTTGACTCTTGTCAAAAATTGAACAAGCTGCGACATTTAGTTTGTTTTTGACAGCCGTTAATATCAGACTACCGCGTTGACTGAGAAGAAAATGGAAAAGTGAATTTCGTGTGCTCATTAAGCATTATTTTTTGAGGAAAATATCGATTACGCAAACCAAGGCCAAGCTTGATAAATATTATGGAGACTCTGCACCATCCATTTCCATGGTAAAAAAGTGGTTTACTGAATTCCGATGTGGCCGTACAAGCACGGAAGATGACGAACGTTCTGGACGCCCAATTGAGGTTTCCACATCCGAAACAATTGAAAAAATCCACGATATGGTTTTAGCCGATCGGCGATTAAAAGTGAGAGAGATTGTGGAAGCCGTAGGCATTTCACATGGCTCAGTGGTTTCAATTTTGAATGATCATTTGGGTATGAGAAAGCTTTCCGCAAGATGGGTGCCGCGTTTGCTCACACCGGAGACCAAACAGCAGTCAAAACAGTGGGTTTCTCGGGGTGAATCGGCGCCAAAGAAGGCAACGGTGGGTTTGTCAGCCAATAAAGTCATGGCGACTGTTTTTTGGGATGCACGCGGTATTATCCACATTGACTACCTTCAAAAAGGAAAAACAATCAATGGTGAATATTACAGCAACTTATTGGGTCGATTCGATGAGGCATTGAAAAAAAAGCGACCGCACTTGGCCAAGAAAAAAGTTCTTTTCCACCAGGACAATGCACGGGTGCACACATGTGCAGTTTCCATGGCAAAATTCCATGAAATGGGCTACGAATTGCTCCCTCATCCGGCCTATTCACCCGATCTAGCCCCGTGTGACTATTTCTTGTTCCCAAACTTGAAGAAATGGCTCGGCGGAAAGAGATTTGCCTCCAATGACGAAGTCATCTCACAAACAAATGCCTATTTTGAAGACCTCGACAAATCATATTTTTTGGAAGGGATAAAAAAATTGGAGAAACGTTGGGCTAAGTGTATAGAGCTCAAGGGAGACTACGTGGAAAAATAAAATAACTTTTTATCTAAAAACCTGTGTTTCATTCAAATAGTCACGGACTTATTGACCCGCCCTCGTATCTCCGCCATCAGAAGTGGGATCGCCAACACCTACACTTTAAAATAGTTTTCTTGCAATTTTGGAGTCGCAAAATCGCAACTTTTCTTAACTTTTAAGACAAGTGCAAAATACAAAAAATCAACCCAAAAACGCAATCTCTGTTGTGCTGCCAAAATTCAACCCCGAACGAGAAAATTCATATGCTCAGTTCTGGTGATCAACAGTAGACTACATCCTGTCCGAAAATCAACTGGAGGGCAGCGCGCTTGTGATGACCCTCAGCAAGTCCCTGGAAGGAAGTGCTTCTCATTGGCTATCTAAGACGTGCTTCCCGGGGAAAACATGGACGCAGTTCAAAGAATTGTTTCTGCAACACTTCGCTGGAGACTTTGGCTGCAACTGTTATGCATCTGCTAAACGGACGTCCCGCAGGAGGAGAATGCCTGTCATTATATGCAAGCCGAATGGTGACTTCACTTATGGCAAGTTGGAGGTCACTGAACGTGGAACACATTGCAGTTTCCGTTGCGCTGGTACATGAAGCTGGAATCAACAAGCGATTGCGACGTTTGGTCTTCACTGCTGACATCAACACTCGAAACGAGCTGCATTAACTGAAAGCTTACTCGTTTGACACTAGACAGGGCCAGTCTTCAAACGACAACACATCAGCGCCGCCGGGAAAACAAGCGAAGTCCTTTTCGCTCATCAAATGTTATAATTGCGGAAAGCCCGGTCACAGGAGGCACGAATGTCGCTCAAGAGCGGCTGGTCAACACCAACAACCAAGAAAACAACAATGTGGCTATGCAGGAGGGAAGGCCCGATCAACCATCACCTGTTACAATTGCGGGAAAGAGGGGCATGTATCTACATTGTGTCCTGATCGCCAGAAGAACTCGATGCCAAACAGAAGCAACATTGTTAAAGACGTCAACATCTGTACTGTTCTTGAGCCCGTAGGGACATTGCTGCAATTTGGTGAGTGCTTCCAATTTTGTTTTGATTCCGGAGCTGAGTGCTAGCTCATCAAGGAGGCTGCTTCACTGAGACTATCTGGAGCTAGAATAAGTAATGTAATTATTTTAAGAGGAATCGGTGGAAATACGGTTTGTAGCACTTTACAAATATTGCAAAATGTTCTGATATGCGAACCTTCATTCGAAATATTGTTCCATGTAGTTCTTGACAGTTACATAAAATATGACGCTCTGATTGGTCGGGATATTTTGAGTAAGGGAATTGCTGTGACTATTACATCAAACGCACTTACAATTTTTAATGAAAAATCGATGTTGCCTGTTCTAATTTCCGAATGCAATCCTGATTTGGCTAATGTTGATACTGACGTGCATGGATCCGATAGAGAGCAACTGCTATCAATACTACACGAATACTCGAATTCCTTTATGAACGGAATTCCTCAAAGCCGCGTGACTACGGGTCAGTTGGAGATTCGCTTAATTGATCCAAATAAGACGGTTCAAATGCGACCTTATAGAATGAGTGTAGAGGAAAAAGGAAAAGTTCGGCAGTTAATTAAACAACTGATAGAATCAAATATCATAAGGCCCAGTTCCTCGCCGTTTGCTAGTCCAATGTTACTTGTTCGAAAGAAAAAAAACAAACCGCCTCTGCGTAGATTATAGACTGCTTAACGCCAATACCGTTTCCGACAAGTATCCACTGCCGCTTATTTCTGATCAAATAGCTAGACTGAGCGGTGGAAAGTTTTTCACCTGCATAGATATGGCAAGTGGATTTCATCAGATCCCAATTCATCCGAACTCGATCGAGCGGACTGCGTTTGTTACCCCAGAGGGGCAATTCGAATATTTGACTATGCCATGTGGGCTTCAAAACGCACCGTCTGTTTTTCAAAGAGCCATTAACTGTGCCCTGGGTGGATCTTACCCATTCGTATGCCATTGTTTACATGGATGACGTAATGATAGTCGCACGCATAAAGGAAAAAGCGTTTGATAGATTACGAGTAGTCTTGAACATACTCACGAAAACAGGATTCTCTTTCAACATTACAAAATGCTCTTTTATTAAAACTTGTATTAAGTATTTGGGCTTCAAAGTCAGAGCAGGTGGAATTCGACCGAATCCAAGAAAAATACGAGCTCTTACCGATTTGCCGCCTCCACAATCAGTAACACAATTGAGACTATTTATCGGATTGGTCTCATATTTCCGTCAGTTTGTACCCAAGTTTTCACAGTTGTTGAAACCTCTCTACGCTCTTACATCAAAGAGCAAATCATTTTCATGGGATTTGGACCTTGAGCAAATACGGCAACGAGTAATTTCTATTTTAACTAATGAACATGTTCTCACAATTTTCGACCCACAATTTCTTTCGAGCTTCATACAGATGCCAGTGCTGACGGCTATGGTGCTATATTATTGCACAGGATTGAACAGAAGCCTCGAGTTATCGAATATTTTAGTAAGATGACGTCACCTGCGGAATCGCGTTATCATTTATACGAATTGGAGACACTCGCTGTTTACAACTCTATTAAATACTTTCGTCATTATTTGCATGGTCGTCACTCTGTTGTGTTTACAGATTGCAATTCATTGAAAGCTTTTCGTACGAAGGCTGAGTTGACCCCGAGGGTTCATAGGTGGTGGGAATTTGACATTCAGTATAGACATGATGAACGCATGGCCCACGTTGACTTTCTGTCTCGCGACCCAATACTAAAGAGTTTTAAGAATTCGTCAGGAGTCGCCGAGAAACGCCTAAATCTGACCGAAATTTCAGATAACTGGTTGTTAGCCGAACAGCAGAGAGGTGAAGAAACTTCATCCATTGTATCTATATTGCGTAATAGTGAATTGTCCGAAGATTTGTCCAAAACCTACGAGCTACGTTCGAAACACTGTATAGAAAAATACAAAGAAATGGAAATATTCGTTGCCTGCCTATAATTCCAAAGCCGTTCAGAAGGCTGTCAACAATGTTCACCAGTCAATTATGCATCTGGGTTGGGAGAAAACTCTTGTGAAAATGTACGAATTATATTGGTTTGACAAAATGTTTAAGTATGTTCGCAAATTTGTAGACAACTGTATTACCTGTAAGTTGTCCAAGCCTCCTTCTGGTAAGATACAAGCCAAATTGCATCCCATTCCAAAAGTCGATATTCCGTGGCATACAGTTTACGTCGATATTACTGGGAAACTTAGTGGCAAGAGCGACTTGAAAGAGTACATAATCGTGCTGATAGACGCATTCACCAAATTTGTTTATTTGTCTCATACCTTAAAGCTAGACACATAGAGTTGCATTAATGCAGTGAAGTCCTTAATTTCATTGTTTGGAGTTCCTTCTCGACTGATCGCTGATCAAGGTCGTAGTTTCGCTAGCACAACTTTCCGTGATTTTTGCTTATCACAGAAAATAGAATTGCACTTAATCGCCACATGAGCTAGTCGAGCTAATGGCCAAGTAGAGCGAGTCATGAGTACTCTGAAGAAACAAGCCAAAGATCTTGGCAGGATGCCCTATGCGAAATTCAACTAGCTCTTGTACCATAAACAAAATGACTAAATCTAGCCCATTAGAGATACTTATTGGTAAAGAAGCCAGGCCGTTTGGTCTTGTCCCTGTTGCAAATCAAGAAAACAATGTTGATGTAGGTCAAGTTAGAGAAATGGCAAAACGTAACATTGATAAGAATGCCAGAATCGATAAAGCTAGATTTGATAATTGTAAAGCTACTATTATACGACATAAGGTCGGGGACTATGTTTTGATTAAGAACGAAGAAAGAAATTAAGCCAAATTAGACAATAAGTTTAAAGGTCCATATTTGGTGGCCGAAGTATTGGTATACACTCAAAGCATTGAATAACAAAAGAACTTACAAATACTCCCACGAATTTTTGCGAAGTATACCTGAGAAGGGGATTACCATTGAACTCGAAGATGAAAGTGGCGGAGAAGATGTTATCGCGAATCGAGCTAGTGAGAGCTGCGATGTCGGAACGAATCGAGCTAGTGAGAGCTGCGACATCGGAATGAATCGAGCCAGTGAGGGCTGCGATACTGTCACGAATCGAGCCAGTGAAGGCTGCGATGTCGGAACGAATCGAGCTATTGAGAGCTGCGATGTCGGAATGGATCGAGCTATTGAAAGCTGCGATGCCAAGAATAATTGATAAATCACGTACAACTTTGAGATCAGTCCAAAATGTTACGGCTTCATGCACAAGTGGGAGCTCGAGTTATGTGGCCTGGCATTTGATGCTTGAGGTTGGAATTCTGGATAAGGATCGGAAGTTTGTATTTGTTTGGCCGGTTTGGTGTTTTATTCCGTGTGCTAATATTGATTTGTTAGGCCGGTTTGTTGGTTAACGTCAACTGTGAGCTAACATTTGGCCGGTTTGTCGAACCTAACCGTGAGCTACTATAACAATGAGAATGATTGGCCGGTTTGTTTAACCATAACTGTGAGCTATCAAAATGAAGATTGACCGGTTACTCGAGTAGTTAACTGTGTGCTATTTTTTAATAATTATTATGATTTTGAGAATGTATTTTGATCTTATGGCTTGGAGTAGTGAGAAATATTTGAATTAAATATTGTTATACGTGAAATGTATTTTGAAATGTTGGAAACGAATATGTAGCATTCGGAATGAATCATGTAATGATTGAAATTAATTTGAAGTACTTGTAATGAATTTTAATCGATAATCTGATCTTATGCTTTGAACTAATATTAAATTACGAAATTTAATTTTGAAAATAATTTTTGGTTTAATTTGGTTTTAAGAGAATAAGAAGTGTTGAATAAGAAAATAAAGTGTTTAATTTGAAATGAAGAGTTATCTAAAAGATTTTGTTTGAGGTTGATTATTAAAGATCATGGTGATTGAAATAAGAAACGATAGTATAATTTGAATAAGAAACACACGAGGACGTGTGATATGTCAGGAAGGCAGTGTCGCAGATTATTTTCAAATTCAAATTATAACGAACATTGTAACAGATTAAGGCTTATTTGCATTACTTTCTGTTGAGGATGGGAGCTATAAACTGCATCATCTGCGAGAACATCTGCGATAACATCTGCGAGATCAACTTTTCCATCATCCTCTCAATCGTTCCTTCCATGCGGGCAAGCAACGTTTCAAGCTGGTTGGATTGTGGGGCTTCGAGAGTGGTTTGAGGGGTTTGTTGGGGATTCGTTGGCTGTGTCGCTTGGTTTCCTAGAAGTACATCCCTATAACTCGTACCATTGATGATAGTTGGTATTTGGATGAGAGGTGGTTTGTTGCCACTCTCAATGGGGAAACCATCCGAACGAATAACACTCCCAAATATGTAGGGCTGACCGTGGACCGCAGACTCACATGGCATCCACACCTAATCAACAAGCGCAACCAGGGCAACCTACGGCTTAAGCAACTGCACTGGCTCCTGGGGAGAAGGTACAAGCTCAAAGAAAAATTCAAACTGGTTATTTACAAGGTAGTGCTTAAGCCAATCTGGACATATGGGATACAGTTGTGAGGCACGGCAAGCTGTTCTAACCGCATCAAAATCCAGCGGTTTCAGAATAAATGCCTGAGAATATTTTCGAACGCCCATCCGTACCACGAAAACTCAATAATCCATAAAGAGCTTGGAATTAGATGTGTAGCAGAGGAGATCATCCGTCTCAGCGGAAGATACATAAAAAGACTGGATAACCACCCCAACCACCTGGCCATCAACCTCCTAGATAATAGCCAATCCCTGAGACGCCTGAAGACGAAACACCCGCTTGACCCCACCATCAATACACACCCAAATCAACCTTATTAAATATACATTCCATGTACCTCCCTTAGGTCAAGGTCTCCCCCAAACCATTTAATGATTGTCCACTCGGATAGATTTTAAATACAAATTAAGAATGCTAAAAACAAAACAAAAAAAAACAAAAAATTGGAACCGATTATTTTCAAATTCAGATTGTAACGAATCGCGCTCAACAACAACGAGAGCAAGACGATCGCCGGCTCTCATTACAACGAAACAACGCCTACTTTTCTTATGTCTCCGCGACACCTGCAAACGAAGACAACGAGCGGCCAATAACCCATAACCCAACGAACCTTCTTGTACCAACAAATCAAGAAAGAGCGCGCTCTTGCTCTCCCGCACTTCTAGCTCCGACACAAGCTCCGCTATCTGCAACAACAACTTGAGCAATATCGACAGCCCGCACTACTTCGCCATTGGCTGCACCCGCTCACGCTCCTACTGAGTCAGCGAATACAAAAACAAAAGCCCAAGAGCCAAACGTCACTGCTGCACAACTAGCAAAACAAAACGCAAACAAAAAACTTGGGTCTGCCTCGCAGACTGGACTGGATCGCTACATTACAATAAGCGGAAGCTTAGCCCTAAAACTTCCGATACAGAAAACAAGCCAAAAAATATACGCGACAATACTACCTCGATCAACAATGAAGCGCCCGCAAATAGCAACAGATTCGCTTTGCTGGCAGATACCAACGAGGACGTGCCACTGAAATCCATCGATAACGAACCAAAGAAAATAGAGCCTCCCCCAATTTACATCCGCGAGAAGAGCACAAACGGATTGGTAAATTCTTTAATTGGCCTTATTGGAAAAGATAGCTTTTATATAATACCCCTCATAAGAGGTACTATGAATGAAATCAAACTTCAAACGAAAACGGAGGAAAACTACAGAAAAGTCACAAACCATCTTACTGCAAACAAAACATGCTTTTACACCTACCAGCTTAAAAGTAGCAAGGGTCTACAAGTAGTACTGAAGGGCATTGAGCCTGATGTAAAGCCCGAAGAGATAGCTGAGGCGCTAAAGGAAAAGGGATTTTGCGTCAAATTCGTACACAATATCAAAAACAGAAACTGGCAGCCGCAACCATTCTTTAAGATTGAGCTTGAACCAGAAAACAAGCATCTAAAAAAAACGAGATCCATCCAATTTATAAACTCCAGCTCCTTCTGCACCGTAGGATTACAGTAGAAGAGTCGCATAAACGTAACGCTCCGGTACAATGTATGAACTGCCAAGAATACGGCCACACGAGATCGTATTGCACACTTCGCCCAGTGTGTTTAGTCTGTGGAGATCTCCACGTCTCCACACACTGCCAAGCTAATAAAGAAAATACAATCGCGAAAAAGTGCGGTAACTGTGGGGGTAATCACACAGCAAACTACAGAGGCTGTCCAATCTACAAAGAGCTGAAAACCCGTCTCCACAAAAGAATGAACACAGCACGGGTACACCAAGGAACAGCTACGCTGATACCATCGGAAACAAATCCAGAAGTACTTTTTTCGAAACCAACAAGTATTGCTCCCTGGACTATACCAAGCACTAACAAGATAAGTTTTGCAAACGTTTTAAAATCAGGTATGACACCTCCAACCCAAAACTCCCAAACCTCACATGAAGAACACACAAAATTGGACACACAACAAAACTATAGGCCATCTGAGCAGCAAGAAACGAAGACTGAAGCTATGATCCAAGCATTACAACAGAGCATGATGGAATTCATGACATTTATGCGAACCATTCAAGACATGATGCGTAATCAAAACCTATTGATACAAATGCTTGTCTCCCAACAATCAAAATAAATAATGGCTACCTTACGCATAATACAATTTTCAAATAAGAGATTACAACTTCTATGGTACAAATCACCCCGATGGTAGAGCACACGGTGGGACCGGCATTCTAATTAGGAACCGTATGAAGCACCACTTTTACAAAGAGTATGCTGAAATTCATCTACAGGCCACATCTATCAATATACAGCTGGAGGACAACACTCACCCCACACTAGTGGCCGTATACTGACCCCCCCGTTTCACAATATTGGAAGACCAATTCCTGGATTTCTTCCATGCAGTAGGAGCACACTTCATTGCAGCAGGCGACTACAATGCTAAACATACTCACTGGGGATCGCGCCTTGTGAATCCAAAAGGAAAACAGCTTTATAAGGCTTTAATTAAAGCCACTATTAAACTTGATCATGTTTTCCTAGGAGTCCCACATACTGGCCATCAGACCTCAATAAGCTGCCTGACTTGATTGACTTCTTGACTTCTTACGGAAGCAGCTTTCGAAATGCAACACCTAAAACCACAAACGATACAATTAATCCGAATAAGACTAACGCACAAACCGAGCAACTCGTCCACGCAAAACGACGCTTATGTAGAGAATGGCAGTCCTCCAGATCACCATCTGCAAAACAAAAGCTAAAAATGGCCACACGGAAGCTGACCAACGCTCTGAAACAAGAGGAAGAATACGCTTAGAGCCGATATATAGAGCAACTTTCACCAACAGGTATTAAACATAAGTCACTGTGGAGAGCCCACCCAACCCTTCGCCCACCGACTAACACCGTTTTGCCCATAAGGAATTCCTCAGGCGGCTGGGCATGTAGTGATGCAGACAGAGCCACCACCTTTGCCTCTCACTTACAAAATGTATTTACGACAAAATGAGACTACTAGCACATTTGCGCTACCGACTTCAAACGCAAACTGCAACCAGCAGCACACCCCAATTGTGTTTCGTCCAAAAGAAATATCTAACATAATTAAAGAAAATCTCAGCCCGAAAAAATCCCCCGGCTACGACCTTATTACCCCAGAAATGCTCATCGAGCTGCCACATTCTGCAGTTAGCTACCTAACGCAGCTCTTTAATGCCATCACAAAACTTGGCTACTTTCCGCAAAGATAGAAGAGATCGATTATCATAATGATTCCGAAGCCTGGTAAGGACCACACAGTTCCCTCATCCTACAGACCAATAAGTCTACTCTCATGTATATCGAAACTATTCGAAAAATTCCTGCTAATCCGACTGAATCCACACCTGAGAGCCCACAATATAATCCCAGCCCACCAATTTGGCTTTCGCGAAAGCCACGGAACCATTGAACAGGTGAATCGAATAACAGCGGAGATAAGAACTGCATTTGAAAATCGAGAATACTGTACAGTCGTATTTCTAGACGTATCCCAAGCATTCGACAGAGTCTGGCTAGACGGCCTAATGTTTAAAGTTAAAACAGCTCTACCCGAAATCACACACAAACTTCTAAAGTCATACCTATATGACAGAAAGTTTGCAGTGCGGTGCAACACTGCTACTTCCACTGACCACGAAATTAAGGCCGGAGTCCCCCAAGGCAGCGTTCTTGGGCCAACTTTATGCCTCATCTATACTGCTGACATTCCTACAAATAGTCGCCAAACAGTGTCCACGTTTGCCGACGATACAGCTATCCTTAGCCGTTCAAGGTCCCCAATCCAAGCTACAGCACAGCTGGCATTGCACCTCATAGACACTGAGAAGTAGCTCTCTGACTGGCGAATAAAAGTAAACGAGGAAAAATGCAAGCACGTGACATTTACGGTGAACAGACAAGATTGCCCACCACTTTTGTTAAACAACATACCACTCCCGAAAGCAGATGAGGTAACGTACCTAGAGTACACCTCGACAGAAGACTCACATGGCGCAGTCACATTGAAGCGAAAAAAATTCATCTTAAGCTTAAAGCGAACAACTCACACTGGCTCATCAATGCTGGCTCTCCGCTCAGCCTGGACCACAAGGTCTTTCTCTACAATTCAGTACTGAAACCCATCTGGACCTATGGCGCACAGCTATGGGGCAAAACCAGCAACAGCAATATTGACATCATACAGCGAGCACAGTCAACGATTCTGGGAACCATCACTGGGGCACCGTGGTGCGTTCGGGACGAAAACATCCATAGAGATTTAAATATTCCAACAGTCACCAATAAAATCACAGAGCTTACGAAAAAATATCATAGCAAGCTTTCCTCGCACCCCAATCACCTAGCGAGAAATCTAACCCAGCTCAGCAGTCGTTCCCGTCTCCGACGGAGGGACCTACCAACCCAGCGAAGAAATTTTTAGGGACGCTTAATCTCGGAACAGTTGGAAAAAAATTAAAACGACTGTTTAGAAAAAAATTGTATTAGTTAAGATTTTTAAACTTATTGTTAGCTCTTACTTAAGAGGATCCAATAAATAAAAGCAGAGTTAATATAAAAAAAAAGAGGACTAAAATGTTTACTCCAGTATTGGACGAATTCCTCAGACCACCTTGTATTACTATAATGTAGCAATAACAAGCCGAGAACGTACATACAAACGATCGATATGAAAACAAGTCTTTGTATGGAAAACTTTTTTGTTTTCAAGGGTATACCATCTTCGGCAAGCCGAAGATAACTTTTCTCACTTGTTTTTATACCTCTTTAGGAGTCAGTTCTTAATACATTTTAAGCTTTTTAGAATATAGAATTTTTCTAAAGCGATATTTATATCGTGCATTCACAGAGATCGGACCAATTGAATGTATAAATTATGTTGCTTAGTCGCGCCTTACGAAAGCAGCGACTTTTATGAACAACATGGCGGGACTTAAGATTCATAAAAGTAACGGTTTCGATGAACACCTCAAGCGTGGATCTTCTGGGGTCGAAAGTGGTATAGCCCTGGAAAGGGTAATTCCATCTGGGTAAGAAACAAATCATAAATCTAGTAGCCGACCTTAAGAATTCCTGACGTGGTTAATTTGACCGAGACAGATGTCAAACATAGTGTTGGTATTTTAAAGGTTTATTTAATGCGGATGTACAAAGTTTAGTTATTGTGTGTATTGTATTTATTGACGGCGCGTACTCTTGCCGTTGTATACAAACCGGCAAGGATTTCGGACGACTTTAGACTTACTGCACAGTTCGATGTGACCAGAGGACACAAGCATGTAGGGTTGCCAAATGCATTTCCAACACATACCCTCAGTGAAATCATGGTGTGTTGAAAGTGATAAGGATGAGGAATTGTCGATTTTTAACCAAATAAGGTAAATTGAAGTCTTCCAAAGTCACTAGCACGTCGCTATCGGACATGTGATTAAAAACCGACTGAATGGAAAATAAGTGGTGCCAGTATGTAGGCGGTTCTGAAGAAGGTGGTAAGTATGCGCATCTGATAAGCAGTGATTGAACCGACATAGTGATTTTCACATATAGGAATTCTAAATCACAAAAATTCGGTAACTTAACCTCTTCAGAATCGAAGTCGGAGTCCACAGAGATATATTATAATATATAATAAAATAAATCCCGGCACAAACAGCCAGCAAAAAAACCAGAGAGGATATGTTCCTGAAGAAATGCTGGAGATGCAAAACAAATAGAAGAGTTGCGCACGCAGTAAAAGAAGGGAAAATGAAAGAACAAATTTTGCAAAGTAGCAAAAATCTTGAAGAAATAGTAAAGTTAATACACAACAAAGTGACAGCAAAATTACAGAAGAAAATTTTTCTAAAATAGTGCCGGAATACAATGAACAAAATACAGTAGGCAAAAAAAGTTTAAGTACACCGTGGTTTTTCAACTAAAACCTATCAAAATACTATAAATACTATTAAAACAAAAAGGAAAAATTCAAAATGTTATTCAGTTTTTTAGGTAATATATCTTAACTTAAAAATATTTCTTTTTACTAGTTCAACATCAGAGTCCGAAGTGTCAAAACGTTTTTGATTATTTGTAAGAGTCCCGAAAAAAAACAAGTGAGAAAAGTTATCTTCGGTTTGCCGAAGATGGTATACCTTGAAAACAAAAAAGTTTTCCATACAAAGACTTGTTTTCATATCGGTCCTTTGTATGGCAGCTATATGATATTTTTTATTTTTTTATTAATTTCCTTTAAATTACATTCTGTTTTTTTAAAGAATAACAATGAGTAATGGTTGAAGAAAGGAAAAAAGGTAGCGGCCCTTCCCATTGCAAGGATACGCTAATACTTTAATAGTTTACTAATAATTTAATTCTGTTGGAGTTCTGCGTTTTAATCTTCTCGGTTCCAGCTCTCTCATCGGTATTTGTCTCAAGTTTGAGTTTTGGTGGCTAAGTAGTTGATTTGTGTGTTTTTTGCTGCTTTTTTTAATAGTTTCGTTGACTGTCTCTATGTTTTAATCTTTATAGATATCTTCGTTTCTAATATACCATTCGGCATTTGTGATTGTTCTGAGCATTTTCGATTGCGTTCGCTGAATTAGCTGTAAGTGAGATTTACTGGCAGTTCCCCAGATTTCTATTCCATACGTCCATATTGGTTTTATTATCGCCTTGTATATTGCAATTTTATAATGTAATTCTTGTTTTGAGTGTTTTCCTATTAGCCAGTTAAGTTGTCGAAATTTGTTTTTTATTTCATTTCGTTTATTTAGAATGTGCTGCTTCCATGTTAGTTTTGAGTCAATAGTTAGTCCAAGGTACTTGGCATATGGGCGTAACAATATTTGATTGACGTTGATTTTAATTGCGAAGTTTTTGGGTTGTCGTTTTGTGTATATTACTTGTTGAGTTGTGTCTTTATTTATCTCGATACCCCATCTCTCAAACCAGGATACTGTTTGTGTCATGATTTGTTGTAGTGTACTTGCAGCTGTTTTTTCACACGCGCTTGACGACATTAATACAGTATCATCTGCGAACGTAGCAATCATTGATCCAGGGATAGTTGGCGCTGGAATATCGGAGGAGTAAATCAGGTATAAGATGGGCCCAAGCACACTACCTTGGGGAACACCCGCTGACACTGGCATAACATCTGAGCATTCATTGTCATATTTGATATAGAAATATCTGTCCGTTATATAGCTTTGTAGGATGGTATATAGGTTGTCTGGTAGTATATTTCTTAGCTTATGCAGCAGTCCTTTGTGCCATACTTTGTCAAATGCTTTAGCAATGTCCAGGTACACAGCATAGCAAAACTTCTTTTTGTCAAAATCTTCTGTTATTTTATTAATTACTCGATGGACCTGTTGGACAGTCGAGTGCTGCTTCCGAAAGCCAAATTGGTGAGGAGGTATTATATTTTTTTGTTTTAGGGTTGGCTCGATTCTATTTAATGGGACTTTTTCAAATACTTTTGAGAGGACAGGTAATAAAGTGATTGGTCTGTACGAACTTACAGTATTGGCGTTTTTATTTGGTTTTGGAATTGCTTTAATTTGGCCTACCTTCCAAGTTATGGGAAAGTATTGCAGTCGAAGGATTCCGTTAAACAGGTTTCTAATATAGGTGATTATAGCGTCTGGTAGTTCTTTCAGAATTTTTCCTCCGATTAAGTCATATCCGGTGGCTTTCTTGTTTTTAATTTGTTTTATGTGAGATTTAATTTCTGCCTTTGTAATGGTTTTAATTGCACAATTTGAGTTGGTGATTTGTGTTGGAAGCTCAGCGTTGCCGTTGTCCATGTCATTGGTAAATGATGTTTTAAAGTGTTCAGCAAGAGTGTCTGCTTTTTCTTTGTTTGATCTCGCCCATGTGTTGTTGTTTCTTTTTATAGGCGGCTTGTGTATAGTTGAGTTCGTCAATTTTTTGGTCGCTTTCCACAGAGAATAATTTGTAGATAAGGAGGTTCCGAGGTTGCTAAGGTAGTATTGTAGCCGGTTATCTTTGTCTGCCCTGAGAATTCTCTTGAGCTCGTCTGTTGCTCTATTAAGTTTGTTTTTATCTTCTGGATGCCTAGTCGTTTGCCATATCTTCCAAAGGTTACGCTTTTGCCTGGTTTTGTCTTTAATAACGGCGGGAGTTTTCTTTAATGCAAGCATTTTTATAGATGGTGTCGATTGCTGATCGACGGTTGCTGCATATATGATGTTGTCATTTAAATATGCTATTGCGGAGTCCAGTTCGTTTTTTGTCTTTAGAGAGATATTTATTTCCATGTTCTGTTCCAAAATCTCGCGAAACATATTCCAGTTTGTTTTGTGGTTAAATAAAGGGGGGTCATTGTTGTTTTCTTCTACCGCACCATGTAACGTAATTAATATTGGGGAATGGTCGGAGGAGAGGTTTAGGCATGATTTTATTGTTAGGTTATCGCAAGTTATATTTCTTGTTATGCAGAAGTCAATTAAATCCGGTAGTTTGTTTGTGTCAGTTGGCCAGTAAGTCGGCTCGCCTGTGCTTAGGGCACGGCTATTATTGCTTCTTATTGCTTCATACAGTTGTCTTCCCTTTGCAGTGGTAAGTCTGGACCCCCATGTTATGTGTTTGGCATTATAGTCACCTCCTGCCAAATACCGATTGATTTTAGAAAATCGATGTTTTGGCCTTTTGTATTGTTAAATTTAGGTGGGCAATAAACTGCAGATATATTTATTGGACCCGTTGTGTCTGAGGTCGATATAGTAGTAGCCTGTATGTAGTCCTTTTTGAATCCATCGAGCTCTATGCACTTTATGCTTTTTTTAATTATTACTGCAGTACCACCATGGGCCTTACCGTCCGGGTGATTAGTAGAGAATATATTATAGTTAGGTATGTTTATATAGGTTTTCTCAGTTGAGTGTGTTTCAGAAATGAGCATGACGTCAATTAGCTTTTCATTTAAGAATGTTTTTAGTTCAAGTAAATGGCGTGAAAGTCCGTTAGCATTCCAGATGGCGATTGTTAGGTGTTTATTTGTCAAGTTTAGATAATAGAAGCGTGACAATGTTCATCATATTTGTTGTTTGGGCTATTAATTGTTTCATCATTTGTTTTAGTTCGTCAAAATCATTTTGTGCGGTTTGGCTTAATTGAGTTGGAGCAGGCTGTATATCAGGTACAATAGTTTGGATTGCTGAGTTGGTTTAATGGCTAGTTACTTGGTTTCTATTTAAGACTTCGGCATAGGATATAGCTGGCGTCCTTAAGCTTGCTACGTTATTTGTTGTACTTTATTGTGTCGTTTGATGATTTGTTTCTGCTACCGGTATTTCTTTTTTCCGAAGAGTTGGGTATTTTTGGATTTGCAGTGCATTGTACACCATAAAACCTTTATAGTTTGCAGTGTGGTTTTCACTGCATAGTGCACATTTAATACTTGTTCGGTCCGATCTTGTATTAATAGTACAGGATGATGAGCTGTGTTTTCCAGCGCACTTTACACAAGTTGGGTCTTTGGTGCAGTAATTTTTGGTATGTCCATATTTTTGGCAGTTTGTACATTGGGGAAGTGTTCGCTTTGGTCGCGGTGGCTCAAAAATTACTTTGCAATGAAGAAGGTGCTCAATTTTATGGATTTCTTTATTATTTTCTTTTATTTTGAGTTCAATAGAGAATAGAGGCAAGGGTTGTTTGGAGTCGTAGCGCTGGATGTTGTGTAAATTTAGTGGCTGTATCTAGTGGCTGTATTTTTATTTCATTAGTTGACAGTGCTTTAAGTTCATATCGTGTTTCTTCTAATGAATTTAAAGCAGTAGTTAGTGCGTATATGTTTTCAACATTTTGAACATATATGGGGGGGGGGGGTTTGCTTTTTTGTGCTCAATTTGCATTTGCGTATTTATAGTTGCATTTGTCCCATTGTCAGTTTGGTTTTCGTCTTCATCATCTTGTGCTAGTAACTCAAAGCGGTTGCTTGAGTTTGGCTCGGCTCTTTGAGTGTTTTTTGAGTAGCGGTTTGAGCTTTATTCTTCTGTTTCTTGTTGCCATTTAAAAGATCTTTGGAACCGTTTGGAGACTGATTTTCTCGGTGACGTTTTAAGTTTTGTTGGTTTGGGAGAGAGGATTGAGTTTTGTTTATTGTTGTTGGAGCGGGTATTGAGGTTGTGGGTGTTTTAATATTCGCTGAGGAAGAGCGTATCGGCATTGAAGCATAGCAAACTGTAGTTGTTGTTGCTATAGTTGCTGTAGTTGTGGTATTTGTGTCTGAGGTTGTTGAGAGCGGAAGAGTTGAGAGTGGGAGAGCTGAGAGCGTAACTGCTGTGACCGGGAGAGTTGAGTGTGTGTTCATTAGTATCGCGGAAGTTGTTGTTGGTATACGCGCGGGTAAATTTGGCGCGCATTCTGGTCTTTGTTGCTGAGAGTAATTGTTGGGTCTCTCCAATGCTGGAGAGCAAGATCGCGCTCTTTCATCACTCTGCGGGTGCAAGTTTTGATAATTGTTTGTGTGATTTGATATGTGGGTGTTGGGTAGGAGTTGTTTTTGTTTTGTTTTGCTTGAAGCTCTCGCTTCTGATTTTGAGCGCCGGGTGCGCTCATATTTTGTTTAGTTTATTGTTTTCACTTGTTTTTGTTTATTTTATTCACAGGAATATATAGGGTTTATTAAAACACATATAAATATGTATTAGCGTCTTTTCGCTTTTATATAATGGTTTCACTTGGGCTTGAGTTTTGCACTTAGACTTCAATATTAACTGGAGCTTTGTTAGAAACACGTCCGTCGGGGTTGAAGATCAAAGAGTTTCCCAAAGAGTGGTCCGATCCGGACCAAACTTTAACAAATCGTGTGTGGCTATGTCAAATGAATAAATGTTTAATTCGGTTGCGATAGCTTGGAGAACAAAAAAGTTTTAAATACAAAGACTTGAAATTTGATTGATCGT
This sequence comes from Drosophila ercepeae, assembly GCA_018150545.1. Taxonomy (NCBI): domain Eukaryota; kingdom Metazoa; phylum Arthropoda; class Insecta; order Diptera; family Drosophilidae; genus Drosophila; species Drosophila ercepeae. Next base: position 1,772,171 of record JAECWL010000023.1, on the reverse strand, counting down.
TTGTATGGCAGCTATATGATATAGTGGTCCGATCCGACCGATTTTTAAACTTGATCTGCGTGATCTGGTAAAAATTTCAAAACGCTAGATTCAAAACGAATGTCTATTTTTTGCATAGAAACAGACGGACATGGCCATATCGACTCGGCTGTTGATGCTAATCAAGAATATATATACTTTGTGGGGTCGGAGATGCTTCCTTTAATGCGTTACACATTTCTGGACAAAATTATAATACCCTCTGCAAGGGTATAAAAATGCTCATTCAACCTGACCCGAGGACATATTAGTCTCGTCTTCGATTTTTGTGCCATAATTGCTTAATGGTGACATAAAACAGCATCGCATGAACATTTCTAAATAGATTTTGGACTCTGTCCGGGATGACCCAAATTTGCTCCAGAGTGTCATAACTTGTGACGAATCGTGGGTTAATGGTTATGACGTGAAAACCAAAGCTCAATCATCTCAATGGAAGCTGCCGCACGACCCGAAACCGAAAAAAGCGAGTTACCGTTTCCACAGACCCTCCAGCTAAGCCACCCCGGCTTACCCTAGAAGTTTGACAAAGTAACCAAAATATAAACAACGGATTTAATTAGTCCACACAACGACCGTTCAGCGAACGGCCGTTGCCACCAGCGAAGAAACGTTTACATGACATTTGGACAGGAAACCCCTACTGCTCCGGACTGGGTAATAGGAGTACGACTCAGCAAAGAATTGACCCACTCAAGAGTGGACTACACAGCACTTCGGAAATTCGACCACTAGACTCACCCACTCAAGAGTCTGCAACGCAGCATTTATGGATTAGTACTTACAATGTAATATTTAAGACACTATGTATTTCCTATGTACTTCTCGCAACGGAGGTCTAATTGTGACCCGAGCTAGACTATAGAATCAGTTCAGAATTTTGTACCAAACAAACCACATGTCTTCTGATTTAAACTAAAAACTCGGGACTTCGGGAAGCGACCTCAACTTCAACTTCAACTTCTAAGGACTTCGCATTCCTGGATCATAACTGGCGCAGCCGACGACTACGAACCAAGATGGATCTATGGATGATACTGTTGTAAGCACACACACACACACACACACACACTAAACTAGATGGTCACTTGTGAGTAAAAATTTTTTAATATGAGTGGATAAATACTAAAGAATAATAAGTGCGATATGGAAAGAGCAAGAGAAAGTTTTATTGTATGTGGAAATCAAAAATTATGTGTACAATGGTCAAAACAAAGAAAGAAGTTGTGATAAAAAACAAAAAAAAAAAAAAAGAAAAGAGAAACAAAAAGAAGAAAAAAATAAAATAAAATACTAAAAATAATATAAGAGTTGGCCAAATAATTGTTGATATCCACAGTGCGTGTAATGTTTAGCAGAATCAGAACTAAATATGTAAATTAATTGGAAATGCCTTTGCAGTCCCATCGTGTGTTCTGCGGGGGTTGCACTTTACATTTTTAGCAATGAATTAATAAAAAGAAAAACAAAAAGAAAGAAAGAATGAAAAATACAAGAATGATTACAAAGAATTAAAATATTATGAAATAGCTTCTGCAGTCCCATCGTGTGTTCTGCAGAAGTGCTACAAGTGATATTATTTATCAATGAAATAAAAAAAAAAAAAAAAAAATATATATATAAAGAAAAGAAAATAAAAATAACAAGGGAAAGCGTAAAATATTGATGAAACAACCTCTGCAGTCCCATCGTGTGTTCTGCGGAGTGTTGCAATATTTTCGTTTGTTTGTCAAGCTTTTAATAAAGAAAGAATGAATATATGAGAGTGGTCTATGCAGTCCCACCGCGTGTTCTGCAGAAGACTACTTAGAGGCTTAGGTTTGCTTGCAATAAATCTCTTCATTTCCATGTCGTAATTTTAGAAAGAAAGAAATTTCTATAACAAAAAAAAAAAAAGAGAATAAAAAGAGTTCGATATTTTAATAAATTACTCTTTGTGTCTACCTTTAAAAATAAAGAAATTCAAATACACTTTAGCCTTTATTACTACGGTTACTAATTTTTTGCCTTCGCAGGTAAAATCACAGAACACAACATCTGAAAGCTTCAACTACATTTTATACTATTAAATATATATTCTACACATTATAATACCTAAGTAATTTAAGTACACTTTTCAAGAGGAGGTTAAATAATACGCAATTAGCGTACCATTCTTTTAGATATAATAAAAGTGGACTTAATGCCTAACATCAGTAAAGTAAAAGACACAGGTTAATTCGGTAGCCTTAAGATCACGAGTCCCATCCGCAAACTCAAATATGGATTCGAGCAGTACCTCATCACCACCTCTTCTCAACAATATGCCCGTAAATCCAGTGGAATTGGTGGCATCAATGAGAATCCCAGATATAATTCGTTTCTTACCTACTTATTCTGGGGATCCATTGACACTAACTGAATTTATTAATAATGTGGAGGAGGTCATATTGATGATTAGAGGTACTGATCAGACCCCGTATGGCCAAATGCTGTTGAGAGCAGTTAGACAGAAGATCGAAGGAAAAGCTAATGAGGCAGTAATCGCAGCAGGAGCAAGTTTAATTTGGGATGAAATAAAAGAAGCTCTAATCAGACACTGTAGGGACAGAAGGGATGAGGAGACCCTAATGACGGAGCTGTTCAATTTAAAGCAAAGACAGTTGTCCTTACAGAGACTCTACGATCAGGTCACGAAGATAAAATTAGCTATATTCAGACTAATTGAAGCAGAGGAGACCGAACCGCTAACAATTAGAGTTAGGCAGAAGGTCGTCTCGCAGACAGTCCTCACGACATTCATAGGGGGACTACGGGGAAACCTTGGTGGGATAGTCAGAGCTTGGAGGCCGAAAGACCTGGAAGAAGCTTATGACATAGCCATCAAGGAGAGGAATTTGTATTTTGCTGAAACTTCGACATACAGTCAGCAAAGCAGACAACCAATGAGGCAGAACGATCGTTTTCGCCCAAATTACAATCAGTACCAGAATAGAGACCGCGACCAGTTCCAAAATAGGTCGTTATCAGTATCAAAATAGGGACTATAACCGTTACAATCGCAATAGTGTTGATAACAATAACCGAAATTCAAGATACTCTGCCATTTTGCCAAACGATGATATTCCCAGTACATCGAATGCTGTGGCTAGGAAAAACACTAATACAAACAGGCCTATTACAAACGGACAAAGATTGTTTAATTTCGAAACAAACAACAAGACAAACGATACCGAAGCCGAGCATAATTTTGAAGAAGAAGGAAATTTTCGGTCAGAAGCCTCGAAAAACAAACAGGATTCATGAGCAAATTTCAGTTGGACGCGAACTTGCCTTACATAGTTCTATCATTTCAAGACAATAGCAATTTAAAATTTCTTATAGACACGGGAGCTGAAGGCTCTTATATCACCCCTAAATTTGTACCGGATAATGCAAAGATCACTTTGGAAAAACCCATTTCTATTACCACGATTCTACAAGAACACCCAATCTCACAAATGGCAATACTACCCATTTTTGAGCAAGTTAACGATCAAAGAGAATTTCCTTTTCTGATTTTCAACTTCCACCAATTTTTCGACCGATTAATAGGCATGAACATTCTGACCCAGCTGCAAGCCAAAATCGATATCGCACAATTCATTTTTACCTTGCCCAACGCAATTCTGCCCTTGCATGTTGAGCCTAATCGCTCGTCGGAGGTTTATGAAATTAAGGAGGAATCGACGGTTTTAATCAAGGTTCCAGTTAGTGTCAAGGAGGGGCCATTTCTGTGTGACCACATTCGCCTTGGACACGATTTTTTCATAACCGGGGGAATTTACACGGCGCACGAGAACACCAGCCTAATCGAAATTAATAATTTTTCTGCTGTACAGAAGAAATTCGTTTTGGATTCGAGGTTAGAGGTAAAAGAATTTAATGAAGACGATTTCGCCTTCGTTAATGTAATGACCAGTGAGATCGAATACAAGAACGAAAACCCAACATCCATACTTGACGCCATTCGCGTAGAACATCTAAATGACGAGGAGAAACAACAGCTTCACCGGTTATGTAGAAGGTTTTCGAACCTAGTATTTCGGGAGGGGGATAAACTCTCATTCGTTAATCAGGTCAAGCACGAAATAAGAACTACTGATGAAAGACCCGTATTCTGTAGGCCATTTAGATTCAGCCCCACGGAAGCCAATGAAATCCAAAATCAAATAGGTAAACTGTTACAACAGAATATTATCAAGCACAGTCACTCACCTTGGAGCGCTCCGGTGTTTCTCGTTTCAAAAAAAATGGATGCTTCAAATACAAAGAAGTGGAGAATGGTAGTGGACTTTAGAAAACTGAACGAGAAAACGATTAAGGATAGGTATCCCATGCCTAACATCAATGATGTACTCGACAGAATTTATAGGGCAAAATATTTCACAGCTTTGGATTTGGCCAGCGGATACCATCAGATTGAGATGGATCCCAACGACATACCTAAAACAGCCTTCACGGCACTAGGGGGACATTACGAGTTCATTCGTATGCCGTTTGGTCTCACTAACGCTCCAGCAACTTTTCAAAGAGTGATGGATAACGTGCTAGCCGACCTAGACGGAGTATGTTGTTTAGTTTACTTGGATGACATCATAATTTTCTCACCATCTTTACAAGACCACATCGCTCATTTAGACTTTGTTTTCGCAGATTAAGTCGGGCTAATTTAAAGATTCAACCGGATAAATCCGAATTTTTAAGGAAAGAAATTGAATATCTGGGTCACATTGTCACGGAGGACGGAATTAAGCCGAATCCCAAGAAAATTGCGGCAGTAAAGGCTTTTCCAATCCCGACGACCAGGAAAGAAATCAAATCCTTTCTGGGTCTCCTTGGCTACTATAGGAAGTTCATTCGTGACTTCGCCAGAATAACTAAACCTATGACACAAAAATTAAAGGGAAAGGCACCGGTATTAGTAACGGAAGAATTCAAGAAATCTTTCGAAACATGCAAGACCCTTCTGTGCAACGACCCTTTGTTGAGATATCCCGATTTCAAAAAACCTTTCATATTAACAACAGATGCGAGTAATGTGGCAATAGGAGCGGTATTTTCACAAGGAACACTAGGTTCAGACAGGCCGGTTTCTTTTGCAAGCAGGACATTAAATCCACGGGAGGAGAATTATTCCACGGTAGAGAAAGAAATGCTAGCAATCATTTGGGCTACCAAGTATTTCCGTCCGTATCTTTTTGGTCAAAAATTTAAAATCATCACGGATCACAGGCCTTTAACCTGGCTAATGAATTTTAAAGAACCAAATTCAAAATTGGTTCGATGGAAACTCCAACTGTTGGAATATGATTACGAGTTAGAGTACAAGAAAGGTCCACAGAATGTAAAAGCGGATGCGTTGAGTCGCGTAAGAATTGAAACAAATTGCATATCCAAAGCGAGTCTAACATCTAACGAGTTACTAATAAGAACAGCGGATAGACCATTAAATGAGTTTAAATCACAGTACATCTTTGAGCATGGTAATGAAGACAGGACTAGAAATTACATTTTGTTCAAGAACAAATTTAGACGCTCGCATAACTAAAATCAAATTCGACCTTCACACAATAACTGAGACACTAAAAGGAATTCTTACGCCTAAAAGATTACACGCTATTTTCGCATCCGACCAAATTTTTGAGTTAATAAAGGAATCACACGCTCAACATTTTAAGGAATACAGATTGATCAGATGTAAATCCCTTCTTACGGATATTACGGGCAGGAAAGAACAGGATCAGGCTATCAAGGAGTACCATTTAAAAAGTAATCATCGTGGAATAGAAGAAACATTAAATCACCTGAAGAGAACCCTTTACTTTCCATACATGAAACAAAGGATTACCCAAATAATTAGTCTATGCGATATGTGCCAAACGCGCAAGTATGACAGAAGACCACCTAGACCTGAGTTTCAAAAAACTGAGATTCCGGGGGTACCATTGCAAATTGTTCATATGGATATTTATACCATAAACGGACAGACCATCCTTACGCTCATTGATAAATTCTCTAAATTTGCCAGTGCCTATATAATTCCAGCTAGGAGTTGTATAAATGTGGTAAAATCCTTGAGGCACTACTTTTGTGCCGTAGGTATACCAACAAAGCTGGTTTTCGATCAAGGCATGGAATTTTCTGGAAAAATTTTTACCGATTTTTGTAACCAATATATTGATACGCATGTGACGTCGTTCCAACAATCGTCTAGTAATTCCCCAGTGGAAAGACTACATTTATCTCTCACTGAAATTTACAGGATAATTTTCGAAAACAGGAAGGCTGAAAAGCTGGATTGTGACCACGAGGAAATATTGTTTGAAACTTTAATCACTTATAATAACGCCATACATTCAGCTACGAATTATACACCATTCGAATTATTTTCGGGAAGAACTCACGTGTTCAATAAAGAAGTTACTTTCGATACTGAACACGATTACTTACAAAAATTAAATGAATTCCAGAATACGCTGTATCCTAAGGTCAAAGCACAGTTGCAACAGAAGATGGAGACTAGAATTAATAAATTGAACAAAGATAGGGGCCAACCAATTGCAGTAAATTCAGACGATATAGTTTTCAGAAAAGAAAATAGGAGGAATAAGCTCACACCTCGTTTTTCTAAGCACAGAGTGCTAAAAGACAACAAAATCACACTAATTTCAGCCAGGAAACAAAAATTACACAAAGCTAAGATCAGAAATAAGATTATAAATAAACAAATCCCTATTGATTTTGCAGATTCACTTTCATCGCAGCCCAAGACTTAAAAGTCCAGCATTTAGGAAATAATACGCCCCTACTAAAGATCAATCTGGGACAAGCAAGGGTCATTCAGTCCCATAAATTCCTTACTCACATAATTAATCTCCAGGATTTCATCGATGGTACGGTAAACTTCGAGAGAGCAATTAATAAACTGGAAAGAAACCTAGATTCAGAATACGCAATCGAAAATTTATCAACAAAGGTCGGACAACTGAAAGCTGGTGTTGAAACGTTGCTACCAAAGAAAAGGCAAAAGAGGGGACTAATCAATGGACTGGGAAATGTAATCAAAATAGTGACAGGGAACTTAGATGACACGGGTGGACGTAAGATTCAAGATAGTTTGAGGACAATTTCAGAAAATCAAAAAGACCTTACATTGAATGTAAACAAGCAAGAGGTAGTTAATAATAACATTCAGGCGAGATATGACAACATAACGGAACTCATTAATAAGGAACAGCAGATAATTAATAATTTTCTAAACACTTATAAAAGTAACATATTCAAAACAGTTAGCTCGGAACACCATATGTTACACACAATGCAATATGTCTCTAGAATTAACATGAATTTGGATGTTTTGTTAAATTATTTGAAGAATGTTGAAGAAAGCATGTTACTGGCCAAACTAAAGATTGTACCCACTTTTATTGTATCTGAGGAAGAAGTAAACGTAATCAGACAAGAATTAAACTACCCGGAGTTACGGGAAATTTCAGACGAACACATATTTTAAATATTAGAATTAGATACCTTCATGATCGGAATTAAGATACATTTTAGAATAAGAATACCTATATTTAAGCAAAATTACTATAAGTTCACACACATTGTCCCATTACCCATAAATGACACAAAGTTTTTAATTGTACCTAACTATATGGCATATTTTAATGCGAAAGATGTTTACTATTTTTCCGACAAATGTAACAAAATATACAAATACTATATATGCGAGAACACAATGTCAATCAAAGATAATGTTAAAGATGAATGTCTCAGTAACACTTAATATACTTAAGATGGAAACTGCAAATTGTAAAACTAAAGACATAGGGAATCAAGAAATTATAACAGAAATAGAACCAGCACACATTTTAATATTAAACACACAGAACACAACCATCGAATCAAACTGTACCACTAAAATATCCATAAGAGGATCCGCATTAGTTACATTCGAAAGCTGCAAAGTACTGATAAATCAAATTCCATACAAGGAGTTAGCGCAATTCGAGGAGAAGAAATATGCCCACATCCCAATTATAAAAAATATAAATTTCACCGAGAACACAGAAGACATCAACCTGCACAAGCTGAACTTAAGATCCATCGATGCTTCCAATTCAATCATTTATTGGAAAAAATTTACAACGACAAATCTCGGAACACTATATGTATTAGTTGGAATAGTGGCGATAATATGCCTCATCTGTACAAGAAGAAGAGTGGTGTTTACCATAGTACCAGAACCAAGTTTCGTGACGACTACTCCTTCGTTGTGGCCGTCACTTCAATCCACGGGGGGAGGAGTTACCGTTTCTTACCCTAGAAGTTGGACAAAGTAACCAAAATATAAACAACGGATTTAATTAGTCCACACAACGACCGTTCAGCGAACGGCCGTTGCCACCAGCGAAGAAACGTTTACATGACATTTGGACAGGAAACCCCTACTCCTCCGGACTGGGTAATAGGAGTACGACTCAGCAAAGAATTGACCCACTCAAGAGTGGACTACACAGCACTTCGGAAATTCGACCACTAGACTCACCCACTCAAGAGTCTGCAACGCAGCATTTATGGATTAGTACTTACAATGTAATATTTAAGACACTATGTATTTCCTATGTACTTCTCGCAGCGGAGGTCTAATTGTGACCCGAGCTAGACTATAGAATCAGTTCAGAATTTTGTACCAAACAAACCACATGTCTTCTGATTTAAACTAAAAACTCGGGACTTCGGGAAGCGACCTCAACTTCAACTTCAACTTCTAAGGACTTCGCATTCCTGGATCATAACTAGCGCCCCGAGTTCGGTCAAATGTGAAAGTTTTGCTGACAGTTATCTTCGATTGCAGGGGCGTGCATCATGAGTTGAATAAGGAATAATACCTGCAAGTTATGCGTAATTTTCGCGAAGCAATCCGCCAGAAACGCCCGGATTTGTGGAAGAACAAAAATTGGCTTTTGCACCACGATAACGCCCCACACAACGTTGCTTGTGCGCGACTTTTTGGCCAAAAACAACACACTAATGATGCCGCAGCCACCGTATTCCCCAGATCTGGCCCACTGTGACTTTTTCTTGTTCCCTAAACTGAAGAGGCCCATGAAAGGACGACGTTACGCTACGATTGACGAGATAAAGACGGCATCGAAGGAGGAGCTGAACAAGATAAAAAAAAAATGATTTTTTGAAATGCTTCGAAGATTGGAAAAACCGTTGGCACAAGTGCATAATATCTCATGGGGATTACTTTGAAGGGGACAAAATAGATATTCTTGAATAAATAAATAATTTTTGAATAAACACAAAATTTGTGATATTTTTTGAACACACCTCGTACACCTCCACAGAAATTAACAACTTATTTAAATTAAAATTTATAGTAATTTCACTCAAGCCGAAATGAAGTAAATTTATGAGCACAAATGAAAATATGCACATATAACTTTTTGGTTTGATCCTAATTTTGGAATATATTTTTTAGGTGGTTCAAATTTTTTAATTTTATGGTTTTTGTATCTTGGTTAACAATATTAAAATTGAGTTAACTCATATTTTGTTAAAATACTAGAACATACATACATATGTATGTATATGTATATGTATGAGGTATTTATGGGAAGTCATTAAATTGTCCCAATTACTCATACAAAGGAAATGAGACTTTCATTTCTGTTAGATAGCGAAATTGATATGGCAGAAATGATAATTTGGATATCAATTTATGTAAAAACAAATGCATATATTTAGGTAAATGTATGTACATGTGTTGTAAGTACATGTAGAGACAGCGCCCAACTTACTCAAAAATTTTATTTTGATTCGTCTACAGCTATAAAGCACTCTAAACGCAAATGTTAAATACAATTAATATATAATAATAGTCACTAATATGTAAGATATTTATTTTTTATTCGTGAATCAAATTTCCACACATACATACCGCACGCACTCTTATCGTTTTAAAATGTTGTTTTAAAAATGGTTCGTATCGTACAACGCCTTATATATATACATATGTGGGCTCAAAGGAAAAGTACCTAGCGGACAACTTAAAACACATTTATTATAAACTTTATTTTATTTAAAATATATGTGTACATAATATTGGATTTAAAAAAAAAGTTTATTTTTTTATATGATTACAAAAAAAAAAATCAGTTTCATTTACGTTAAGCCCTTTTAACTTAGAGAATGTTGGTAACTTCTTTTATATGGAGTCTGATTTTGCTTTCTGTATGTATAACTAAATAATTGGGAGGCAATCGTATTCTCTTATTCAGAGAACGCCAAAGCAAGAAAAAACTGCCATTGGTCAAATATATTTAAGTACCTATATTTTTACATTCCGACATACACCGACATTACTACACACTGCAAAACCTCGATTTTTTCATTTCTATTTTAATTACAAATGTTTATATGATTATAGGATTTGTAGTATACCGTATTACAAAAGCGCAGAGAAACTAAATTGATGCACCAGATACAAAAGTTGGCTCATCTCTTTTTTAAAGTGCGGTAACACTAACAAATATGATGAGATTTAATGAATTCTACAGAAGACTTGGTAGAACTATACACATAGAGTTTGTCAAGAAACACTTTGCACAATAAAAATAAATGGTATTTTCTGACTTTGATAGAAAAATTAAAAGCGTTTTATTAAAATTCATAATTTTTTTTTTTTATTATTAATGTTTGTTTTATCAATACAAAAGAAAATAATAACAAAATTTAAGGCCTATTATCTAATTTATAATTTTTTTTATTTATATGTATTTATGAATAAATTTTTTATCAATATGTAAGAAAATAATAACAAAACTATAAACAGTTAACGAGAAAAATAACAAAATCCAAGTTTTTATACTTTTGATACTGTCAAGAAATTCTATGCACAAATCCTTTAGCTCTCTTACACATAAATTTTATAAGAAAAGATAATAATACAAATAATTTTATTACTTTGTATGCCCTCCATTACCATTAACCCTCTAAGGCTATTTTCTTAAATTCTAAATAAAAAATATCCAAATAATTTTTTCTTAAGTGAATTTTGCCCACTGAGCTCAAAAATGGCATCAGAAAAAGTTTTTCGCCAACCGTTTACCTTCCAGGTGAGAAAATGTGAATGAGTGATTCAAGGCACTCTTGCGGCTTAGAGTGAAAAAATCAAACTCATATTCTATAAGTGTAAGTTTTCATTTTTTATTATGGTATTCAAAAAACAATTTTTGTTGGCAGTGCAACAAAGGTGAAGATTGCATTTTTTGCAAATGCATTGGGTTTGAAACGTTTTACAATACTTGCACCATCTTTTCCCGCCATCTCGATTTAGCCAAAAAGGAAAATGATCCTGCAGCTGGTGGAGAAGACGACACGGACGGACTTTGTTGCCTAAGTCTATGAAGAGATGGAGATCGCGATGCTTCACTCCTGGGATAACCCAGTAATGGCTTTTGCTGAAATCCTACGAGGCCAGCAGCAATTTCTTCTCGGAAATCCGAAAGATTGAAAACTTTTTAAGGGTTATCCTTTCCATTAATTGATATACGCCTGTACAATATATAGGCATTTGTTGCAGCTATATCCACCAAATGGTAAAAAATACGTGTCGCAGAATCTCTGGTCTTGGTTTTAATGTGGTAGCGGCTGATTAATCCATCCATCAAGTCTACACCTCCCAATACAGGTCTCTCCCAAAGGGGTCCTCCCCTTAAATAAACTGCCCCGAATAGAGAACTAGTCAGGATCTATAAAAAAAAACGTACTGCAAATAATGTCTGGCATCGACGACCAAGTTTAAGGGGGCAGCAAAGATGGCGAGAGAGCCCACCAACTGACCACCCGGTTCTGGTGAACCTTGTATAAAAACCGGGGTGATGTCAGCCTCCCGAAATCGATACCAGGGTTACATCTAACGGTACTAGTGTCATGATTCCTTCTACAGGTTCAGCAAAGGATGGTAAATATCAGGTGGCCAAAGGTACAGGACACAAAAAGCGCATTCTTGTGCCGAGAAGAGAACCTCAAAACAAATTAGACGTTCTCGCCATCTTTGGCACAAAAGTCCTTGAGCAACCTATAAAGACTACTGAGGTTAGAACTGGCCACCGTAACCTAAGAACGTTTCCAGGGGACGTCCCCCCTGACCCTTCGGAAAAGCGGCAGCGCACACAACCTTGGTCGTCTTTTGCGGAGATCACCAATAACCGTATCCTTTTGGATAACCCGGATGGCCGAGTGCCAGTAGGCACGACGGAGTTGTTGCGTTGAGCACGGTCCTTGCCGACCCCGGCGTTCATCAAGGTTCCGGAATAAATCCTCACTGTCACTGTCAAGTGGTGAGGATGGAGGAAATGGTGGGCACCGAATACACGGTGATCCTTGTATTAAATAAGCAATCCCTAGCTTCCATCAAAGCCACTCAGAAAGCTTTGGCGACGGATGCCGAAGTTGGCTACTCCACCGATGCCTCGCTTCTTCGCAGCATTCCGGTTATGAGCCCATTTTATATGGGAAATCATTGACCTTATGGTCAATTGACCTCGGCCTAAGCCAATACTAGAAACCGTATCTCACTGGAGGCTACACAAACACTCGCTCCCAGAGTATAGATCCATAATAAACAATACGAAACCAGCAGCTTTGTTAAATCCAAGGTAAACCGACTGACATAAATATCTCAAAATAATCAGGGAATTAAGATATACAATGGAATCTACTACATATCCCGAAGCATCTAATACTGATACAAAAGCTGTCAATAACACCCTTAAGTAGCAAATATTCCAAGCACTGGTAAATTATCTTCTATTAACAATACTTTGAAAAAATATACTCTAAGCCCCAAGAGTGCCTTAAGGCACTCATGGGTTTTCATTATTAAAATGCACATGTCGTTGATATTGATAAAAACAAATGCTTATTTCAATAGTTAATATAAATACCTTAGACCAAAAAAAGTTTAAGGTTAACCGGCTTTCAAAATTTATATATTTTTACACTTTGACGATAATAGTTGCACATTACTGAATTTCACGCGCGAAAAAACATATGTTTCTGGTAAAGCGATCAAAAGCGATCAAAGCTTTTTGGTATTTATTGGTACATTATTAAGTTACTTTAAAATATAACTTAAATAATAAACAACTAATTACTTATTTTTTTATTGCAAAAAACCAATGAGTGCCTTGAGGCGCTCTTGGGTATTAGAGGGTTAATAACATATTGGAGGCCTTTTTAGTCGAAAATCTGGCCACTCTTCTAGCGCTGTTCGGTTGTTTGGTGACCTTTTTTAAAAATTTTTCTTTAGTTCTACAATTCTCTATGGAGGACATACTCGAACTGACTTGTTCTCATTCACTTCTTCTCCTTCACCTAATATTGCGCCACGCTCAGTAGGGATTTCGCTTTCCTTTCCCATCGCGCTCTGATTCAGAAGCTCTCTCTCATGAAAAAGCTCTCTTTCTTTCCCTTTTGTTCCTTTATGTCTTCCTTTATTCTCATGATCGATTATATTGAGAAACTTACAATTAATAACTATATCTAGTAATTCTGAATAATTCTCCGACACGGCCTTCCTTACCATAACACGTCCCCGTGTTATAAACTTCGGGAATTACAGTCTGAATACACGATAAACTTTCTACCAGTTAAATATTGGCGGAAGTGCTTGATGGCATTAAACACCGCCAATGTTTCGAGCTTATATGAATGATATTTATATTTCGCTAACGTGGTGCCTTATATAATACCCTTTGTAATAACATAGCGCCATAGCCATTTGCTCTTGCATCCGTATGTAACGCAATTGAAAATTTGGGGTCGAAAATAATCAATACTGGATCACTAGTTAGGACTTTGATGATTTTTTAACGAATTTCCTCATATTGTTCTTCTGAATTCATGTGATTTTGAAGTTAATTGGTAAAGCGGTTTCATTACTTCCAAAAATCGAGGGACGAACTGCCTGAACTAGGATGCTAGTCCTATAAACTGTATAATCTGTGTGATTGAAGATGGCTGCGGAAGTTCAGATAAAGCTTGGATTTTCCGGGGGTTGGGCTTCAGTTCACCCTCCTATATAAAAAAAACTCAAGTATTCTATCTCTGTCCGCAGAAATTAACATATTTTTCCGTACGCTTCCTCTACAGAACACAAAGCTTGTCACTGCAGTCTTTCTTTTTGAATAGTAGCATAGGGCTAGCAAAGAGAGCCCTTCTAACATTTTTTGAATTTTATCCCTTACTATCTGCCTTTTGTTTTCGCTAAGGCGATACGGTCGCCTTTGAACTGTTTTATTATTATCTACCATCAATGAAGAACATGGAATATTTGGCCAATATGTCATTTAGTTTTGATTTGTCACTACCAATTGAGTCAATCTTATTCAATATGTTATCATCAATTACCAAATAATACCGTTTGAGTTCTATAAATATCCAATAAACTTTCTAACATAAACTTTCTAACTCCAAAACCAAGTTGAAAAATGTCTCGTCCAATTATCATGTCATATTTAAGCCAACTCTTGTCGACTACGTTAAATAATAACTCAAAGTTAAATTGAGAAATGTTGTACGGTGGACAGAATTTGCAAATTGCTCTTGACGACATTGTCGCTCAAAACTACAAGATTATGACAACTTTTGACGGCTAGCTTCTTGTTGATTGTTTTTTTTTTTTATTAACAAGCCTTCGGCACCAGAATCAAAGAAAAATAGAAACCGCTCACCAAATTGTATTGCAGTCCCGGTTCGGCTGAAGTACCGCACACATGTACATGTTTGCATCTTTTGACTCTTCTTTTCAGGGCCTTGGTCGATTTCAGAGAATTCCGCATTCTTGACAAACGTGTGAGCTTTGCGTTGTTGTAGCTCCGCTTGTGTTTTTATGTCTGTTGTAAAACGCTGGAGCCTGAAATCAATTTGCGATGTATGTGCCAGGACCAATGATACCGAAATCTCTTCATCATTGCCTCCCACTTGGTAAGTTAAGATGTAAGCAAACGGCTGGAGTACACAGCGAGACGTTCATGGGAATTTGGGCGTCTTATCACCATGTTTAGCAACACTGGTTGCCTTCATAGCGCTCCATAAATAATTCCTTAAACTGCACACACCTTATTCCAGGGAAACAGATTTGGGAAAGTTCTCTTTCATTCCTTTGGTCTTCCTTTATTTTCATGATCGATTACACGAGAAACTTACAATTATTAACTAAATCTAGTAATTCAGAATAATTCTCCGACACATATATAGTGACGTATTTGGGTGGTCCAAACCGGCCACTTCAATTATTTTAAAGAACTATAAACAGTTATGCACTTATGCGATTTCCATAATGTATCGCAGCTGCGCAGCATCCGTTTCCAATAAAGAATTCTTTCGCAGCCGCACTTAGCCATTCTTGTAAACATCCTAAATCCTGACCTAAGCAGATTTGACTGCTCTCTTTGAATCTTTTCCTAATCTTAAGAATCCAAGAGCAAGACTCTCCAGAAATACAAACATTGTTAAAATACCGAGGCTTCTCCTCAAACCCAATGAAAATTTGATTTTCAGTCTTAAGCTGACATTTCTTAAATAAAGACATTCAACAAAATTGTTCGTGTTTTCAATTTACAGTCGGTTCAGCGTTGATCTTTGTCTTCGGTATAGACGGATCATTTATTCGACTAAAAAAAATTAACAACTACGTAAGTGGCGCAGTCGGTAGGATGATACTAATTGATGCGATATTAATCATATTCAATTCTCTGTGTATCATCCGCTAAAGAACTACAACTTCAATATCTCGCGTCGGTAAATCAAGTGATAGCGAAATTGAAAAACTTAAAATTATATCAAATTTTAAGAAGACGCCTTTGAATTCACTGTGTAGTAAATCCACAAAAGGTTACTCAAAACAAAGTGAAATAGCTAAGTGCGCAACACTAAATAAACGTAACTACAACTAAGTGAACTACAATAATAACAGTTAAACTAAGTGAAAACCAAATAAACTTAACTAAAAATAAGCGAACAATAATAACAACAATAATAATAACAGCGAAAATAAGTGAAAATTAAATAAACTTAACTACAACAAGTAAATACTTAAACCAACTTCAAATACATAAACACTAATCAAAATTCAAACCAACAAACCACGATGGCTGTAGCAGCACCAGCACAACTAGAATTGTCTGACTCGAACATGATTCAAGTAGAAAGACAAATACACGCAATCGAGGTTTTCAACGGAGATCCTAACACTTTGTACACTTTCATCAGTCGCGTCGACTTCATCTTGGCTCTGTATCAGACCACAGATGAAAGAGAAAAATTAATAATCTTTGGACACATCGAACGGAACATCAGTGGCGATGTTATCCGCACCCTCGGAGTAACCAACCTCAGCAGCTGGAGCGAACTCAGGACTCAGCTTATACTTAACTACAAGCCCCAAGCACCGAACCACCAACTTCTGGAAGAATTCAGGAACATACAATATCGAGGTAACATTCGACATTTCCTTGAAGAAGCCGAAAGAAAACGACAGATACTTATAAGTAAATTAGAACTAGAAAATAATACTAACGAAACCATTCTCTATACTAGATTAATACAAACCAGTATCGAAAATCTAATTCAAAAATTTCCAAGCCACATTTATCTCAGAATAGTTAACTGTAATATTCCAAACCTAAGATCACTAATAAATATATTACAAGAAAAAGGTCTTTATGAGGCACCAAACTCAAATAAAGATAATATAAAGCCAACTTCAATTCCAAACAAAATAACATCCAACCCCCAAAATAGACAAATGAATAACCAAATTAGACCCTTTGTACCCTTACAACCATTCTATAATAACGTCTATCAACCCTATCGCCAAGCACATTCTCATATGCCCAGGTTTAACCCAAACCCGGTTCCTCAATACCAAAATAGACCCATTTACCCACAATCTAACATACCCATGTCACAAGTACCCAGACCAAACCCAGCTTTTAACAGACAAAATATTTTTGACCAAAACCGATTTGGACCTAGCCACACTAACATGCCCACAACATATCCTCAAAACAGAAACGTACAAACCAATAACCCAATAAAAAGACAGAGACCATCAGACAGTGGACAGTCTAAAATGAGCATAGAAGAGCTAAGATACCAGCAAGTAACGTCTGATCAACCTGAAAATCCTTATAATTATAACTGCTATTATCCCTGCAATCCAGAATATTTTCAACCCCAGCCTTATCCCTACCAATTGAACTATACACCAGAATCAATTCAGTGTCCCCCTGAACAGAACTACGACAATTCGGAGACAACAGAAGAGGAAATACTAACAACAAATGACAACGAACCAGATGACCTTGAACAAGCAGAAAATTTTCGGCTAGTAGCCCCGGATCAAGCCAATATATAATGATAAAACATAATAATACTGAATTGAAATGTCTAATTGATACAGGATCTACGATAAATATGCTCACGCGAAATATTTTTCAAACGCCAATACAAGAAACCAATCATCTAATACACACTAGTAATGGCCCATTAATTATTAACACACTTACGAATATACCACCTAATAACTACTTCCCTATTGCCCAAGAGTTCTTGATCCACCAGTTCTCGGATCATTATGACATGCTGATTGGACGCAAATTGTTGTCCGAAGCCAAAGCAATAATCGATTTTAAAAAGAAAACTGCTACCCTATTTAACAAAATATACAAGATAAAAGACAGTAATAACATTACAGAACAGAATCATATCCAAATGGACCCTTCATTTCCACCTATTTAGAAACCTCCACACTTCAGGAAAACTTGTTCCGACTAGAACACCTTAACGTAGAAGAAAAACAAAAATTAATTCACCTACTGATAAAATACCAAGACATTCAATTTCACGAAGGTGACACGCTTACGTTCACAAACCAAGAAAAACATGTTATCAACACCACACAAAATATCCCCGTCTACTCTAAAGTTTATAGTTTCCAACAGACATATGAAAAGGAGGTAGAAAAACAGATCCAAGACATGCTAGAACAGGGTATTATCCGAGAAAGTAATTCACCGTACTCTAGCCCCATTTGGGTCGTACCTAAAAAGCTAGATGCTTCTGGACAGCAGAAGCTCCGTATCGTAATAGACTATAGGAAATTGAACGAAATAACAATAAACGACAGATACCCCATACCAAACATAGATGAAATATTAGGAAAACTAGGGAGGTCAAATTATTTCACAACAATAGATCTTGCAAAGGGCTTTCATCAAATAGAAATGGACTCAGAGTCAATAGCCAAAACCGCCTTCTCTACAAAATATGGACACTACGAGTACACGCGAATGCCATTTGGGCTTAAAAATGCCCCCGCTACATTTCAACGATTTATGAATAATTTACTCCGTCCGCTTTTAAATAAATGTTGTCTAGTATACCTAGACGACATCATAGTTTTCTCCACATCTTTAGAAGAACATCTCCAAGCCTTACAGGCTGTTTTCGAAAAATTATCACAGGCAAATTTAAAATTACAACTAAACAAATGTGAATTCTTAAGACAAGAGACAATTTTCTTAGGACATGTTATCACTAAAGACGGGATTAAACCAAACCCGGATAAAATAAAAGCTATAGTAAAGTATCCATTACCAAGAAAAACTAAAGAAATTAAAGCCTTTCTAGGACTCACAGGGTATTATAGGAAATTTATACCTAACTTTTCTGACATTGCCAAACCCCTGACCAAGTGCCTAAAGAAAGGAGCAACAATAGATATAAACAGTTCAGAATACTTAGAAGCATTTCAAAGGTTAAAACTATTAATCTCTGAAGACCCGATCCTAAAAATACCGAATTTCGAGAGGAAATTTACATTAACAACAGATGCCAGCAATGTAGCTTTAGGAGCTGTTCTATTACAAGACGGACACCCTGTTAGCTACATCAGCAGAACATTAAATGAACATGAAGTCAATTATAGCGCCATAGAAAAAGAATTATTAGCAATAGTTTGGGCCACTAAAACCTTCCGACACTATCTGTTAGGACGACATTTCGAAGTAGCTTCTGACCATCAACCCTTGTGCTGGCTACACAAACTAAAAGAACCTAATTCAAAATTAACAAGATGGAAAATTAGACTTTCGGAATATGACTTCGACATAAAATATATAAAAGGAAAAGAAAATTACGTAGCAGACGCACTTTCTAGAATAAAGATAGAACTAACATTTTTTGGTGAATCTACACAACATAGTCCCGAAGAGGACAGTAACAATTTGATCGGACTATCAGAGAAAGCTATTAATCAATATAAAAGGAAAATCATCTTTACTAAAGGTCCCAATAGTACAGAAATAGAAACTTACTTCAAAAAACAAATTATACACCTTTCTTATGAAGAAATGATCCCCGAAATAGCCAAACGATATCTACTCGATTATTTCTGTTCAAAAAACAGCGCTCTTTTCATCGAAAGCGATGCAGATTTCGAAGTAATTCAAAGAACATATAAGGAGACAATGAATCCAAGACATACAAAAATTTTCCGAAGCCTCATCTTACTAAAAAACATTCCCACGTACGCAAATTTTAAAGAACTAATTCTAAACACACATGAAAAACTCTTACACCCCGGAATACAGAAAACTGTAAAACTTTTCAGCGAAACATACTACTTCCCAAATAGCCAACTCCTCATTCAAAATATAATTAACGAATGTCAAGTTTGTAACTTTGCAAAAACAGAACACCGAAATACAAAAATGCCAATGAAAGTCACCCCTAAACCCGAACATTGTCGCGATAAATTTGTAATAGATATCTACTCCTCTGAAGGAAATCACTATTTGAGCTGTATCGACATTTATTCTAAATTTGCCACCCTTGAGCAGATAAAAACAAAAGATTGGATAGAATGTAAAAATGCTCTAATGCGCATATTCAATCAGTTGGGAAAACCTAAAATCCTAAAGGCAGACAGAGATGGCGCATTTTCTAGCTTAGCCCTCAAACGTTGGCTCGAAACTGAAAATGTGGAACAAAAATACAAAAACAGGTGTTGCAGATATAGAAAGGCTCCACAAAACGATAAACGAAAAAATCCGCATTATAAAAAATTCCGATGACAATGAAGCCAAACTCAGTAAAATAGAAACGATCCTATACATTTACAATCACAAAACCAAACACGATACTACTGGACAAACTCCGGCCCACATATTTATTTATGCTGGACAACCAATGTTAGATACACAACACAACAAAGAAATTAAAATCAACGAAATAAACAAAGACCGAACAGAATACAACGTCGACACTAGATATAGAAAGGGACCGTTGCAAAAAGGAAAATTAGAAAACCCTTTTAAATTAACAAGGAACGTCGAACAAACAGACCCTGAACATTACATAATCACTAATAGAAATAGAGTTACGCACTACTACAAAACACAATTCAAAAAACAAAAGAAAAATAATCAACTCTCAATTTCACAGGCACCTGGTACCTGATAACATTATTGCTTATACTGATCACAGCGGTTCATGGACAGCAAATTCAAATTAATAATATTGACACCAACCACGGATATCTCCTTTTTCTGATAAGCCAGTCCAGATACCATCCTCCTTTGAACATCATTGCTTGAAAATCAATTTAACTGAAATAGACAGCGTGGTTGACTATTTTGAGCAAAGATTACAATCCGATTACCATGCACCCCCCATCAAATTTTTACACAATAAATTGAAAAGAGAACTAGCCGGAATAACCCTGAAACATAGAAACAAACGGGGACTTATTAACATTGTGGGCTCAGTTTTTAAATACTTATTTGGAACACTGGATGAAAATGATAGAGTGGAAATACAGGAAAAACTTGACAACAACGCCCATAACTCAGTAAAATTACATGAACTCAACGACGCTATACAATTGATAAATGACGAAATGCAAAAGATACAAAACTATGAAAAAAACCACACCATCATTAACAGTCTTTTGTTCGAACTAATGCAGTTTACGGAATACATAGAAGATTTGGAAATGGCTATGCAGCTTTCCAGACTTGGACTTTTTAACCCCAAATTACTAAACTATGACAAACTTGAAAATGTCAACAGCCAAAATATTTTAAACATTAAAACATCCACTTGGATTAACTACAATGATAACCAATTATTAATTATATCCCACATACCCATTTACTTTTCACTAATAAACACAATTAAAATAATCCCTTACCCAGATTCCAACGGTTATCAGCTAGATTACACAGACTCACAATCATATTTTGAAAAAGAAAATAAAGTTTATAATGCCGAAAATAAAGAAATAAAAAATGAATGTGTCACCAATATTATTAAACACTTGAAACCAATTTGTAATTTTAAGCCAGTGGACACGAACGAAATAATAAAATACATAGAACCAAACACAATTGTAACCTGGAACTTAACCCAAACCATTCTTAACCAAAATTGTCAAAATTCAATTAATAATATAAAAATAGAAGGAAACAAGATGATAAGAGTAACGCAATGTAAAATAGAAATCAATAGCATAATTTTAAGTGGAAATCTGTTAAAACCAGAAATAGATTTGACACCACTATACGCACCACTTAATATAACAAAAATAAAAATTGTGAAACACAACGACATTGTTGAGATGATTTCAAAGAACAATATTACACTTTACATATTAATGACCATTGGAATAATTGCACTTATTTTGTTGTACTTATATTTAAGATATGTAACATTAAACCCATTCATGATTCTGTATGCAAAACTTAATTTAAGAAAAAATCAAAATCAAAACACACCACAACAAATAGAAATAGAAGAAACTCCATTTCCCATACTATATCCATCAATCCCAGCCCAAGTATAGGCTTCTCTTTAAGGGAAGGGGAGTGACGTATTTGGGTGGTCTAAACCGGCCACTTCAATTATTTCAAAGAACTATAAAAAGTTATGCACTTAAGCGATTTCCATAATGTATCGCAGCTGCGCAGCATCCGTTTCCAATAAAGAATTCTTTCGCAGCCGCACTTAGCCATTCTTGTAAACATCCTAAATCCTGACCTAAGCAGATTTGACTGCTCTCTTTGAATCTTTTCCTAATCTTAAGAATCCAAGAGCAAGACTCTCCGGAAATACAAACATTGTTAAAATGCCAAACCCAATGTACATTTGATTTTCAGTCTTAAGCTGACATTTCTTAAATAAAGACATTCAACAAAATTGTTCGTGTTTTCAATTTAAAGTCGGTTCAGCGTTGATCTTTTTCTTCGGTATAGACGGATCATTTATTCGACTAATAAAAATTAACAACTACGTAAGTATATATCTCAATTCAAAGAAAAAAAATTATATATTTCCGGAGGAAAACCTCATCACTACCATATGAACGGCACTTCGCAAAGGTGACGAACCGCTCGCTGTTGTGTTCGGTAGGAAGGTTTATATATAGCCAAAGAATTAAAAATTTTGTGTTCTAGTCCGATAAATATAGGTATACATATGTATATAGGATACACCAATCGAAAGGAATTATTAAAATTAGATAATTTTCATTTCAACATGTTTCAGAAGAAGTTTAGTTTGGAATGAATTGAGGTGAAAGTGTGAAAACAATGATTCTCTTAATTGGAGCTAGTGGGCACATCAGACAAAACCCATTTTTTTAATTTTAACCGGTCCCTTCCGAAAGTAATTAAAAAAAAAATCAACAACTTCCATCTGTTTGATGTTAAATTTAGATATGAAAAAAAAACACCACATCCAATAAAGATAGTAAAACATTGCATGCGGAGTTGGAATGAGTTTTTAAATTTCTAATTTACTTTCTTTTCATCATCAAAAGGAGGATGGCCACAGAACAACGCGCTCATTTTTTTATGGCAAACTTCAAGTTTATTCTAATTACGTTTTTGGAGTTCCCCTTATAAGTAAACCCAGAATTCACCGCTATTGCCCAAAAAGCCCTTTTGCGAAGGATTACTTTTAACTTTTTTTATTATATTTTATAAATATTTTATATATTTTATATTGTAATAAATGTATAAAATAAGAATTTTTATTATTAATTTAGAATTTATTTCTATTAACTTTAATAAAAAGGGCTTAAGTAACGTTTTAAAAACGTATTTAATAACTCTTAAGAGGAGCCCAAAATAATCGGTCTTACTCCAATGAGTTCGGTTTCGAAAATCTTTTATTAATGATCTTCAACATCCGAGGAAACACAAAAATCTTACAATTAGGTTCTTATATACTAACAAGAGTTCTTTGAAACTTTTTATATATTTATGCCCCCAACCATTTCAATGCGTTGGTATGTGCGCTGGTGGCCTAAGTATTTTATGACCTTTACCCTAGCAGCGTGGTGTTATCTTACTCATGCGAGTACATGTTCCTTAAAGGGTTCGGTCGTAAAAATCCATTTTCTAGTTGTCTAGTTGTCCATTATCTAATCTTTTTTCTCGTAACAGGTGGACAGACTGAAAATCAACTGTCAATCACTCTTTTTTCATACTGTAATCTGTCAGATGTATCCCCGCAATTCGACCTATACGATACAAAATAAAATATATATAAAATTAAAATATAAAAAGAAGGAAGTTAAGTCAATTAAGTCGGAAAATCCTTTTAGGAACATCAGAACCAGACCTGCAAATTATAAATTGGACTTTGAAAAAAATCCCAAGCTACTACTCCAAAAAATAACAAAGTTGTATCATCAAGAAAGGGGCTCACTTGCCTCTTATGTTAATTTTTTTTTTTCGTATTTATTGCGCTAATTATTAGATCTTCTCTTATTGTGAGACTAACAATAATTAATCAAATCTTATTATATAATATTAGAATGAGAGTTTATTTGCGACTAACTAATACATAAAATGATGCGTAGCTCGTGACGCGCTTAAGAGAATAAACAAAAGAGAAAGATCAATTAGATCCCGTTACATTTAGTATAAGACATTCGCTTTGCACTCTTAATTGGATTTCAACACTCCTTCTCAAAGAGACATGTCTTTACAAGTTAACTTAAATATCCATTTTTTATCCAATTTATCCAATATCCAATTTATCCATTTTTCTTTTAAACATAATTTTCAATTCAATTTAAACCTAACTGTTTAACAAAACCTGTGTGCTTGATCTTATTTAAGTTTTTTGTTAGAATATCAGAAATCATATTTTCTGTTGAAACATACTTAATATCAATAACATTTTCTTTATATAATTGTCGTACAAAATGGTACTTAATATCAATATGTTTGCTTCGTGCATGAAACTTGGAATCTTTTGCCAGACATTGTGCGCTTTGATTATCACTGTAGATAACCATCTTTGGAACCAGTCCTATTCCTATCTCCTTCACCAGCTTTTTAAGGTAAACTGCCTCTTTTGCTGCTGTTGAAAGCGCCACATACTCAGCTTCAGTTGAACTAAGTGCCACAATGGTCTGCTTTTTGGACTCCCATGAAATCGTCGCACCAGCCATGATGAATGCCCAACCAGTAAAGGATTTGCGATCTGTGCTATCGCCAGCCCAGTCTACATCAACGAAACAATGGACATGTACACCTGTACGTTCGTAACATAGCTTCATGTCAGCTGTGCCCTTAAGGTACCTCAAGACACGCTTTGCAGCCACTTCGTGCTCCTTGTGAGGATTAGCATTTCTTTGTGCCAATTTAGCCACACTATGCATGATATCTGGTCTTGTCGTCATAGCCAAATAAATCAAAGAACCAATGAGTGATTGATACTTCTTCTGATCCACTTTTGTGCAGCTTGCATCCCCGCATATAACTTGAAAGCCCGCCTCCAGAGGAATCGCGTTCGGTTTGCAGTCTTCCATACCATAGTCTTTTAGTAGACCAGCAATAAATTGTTTATGGCCTATAGTGACACTGCCAGTTTCGCCACACCTCTCTATCTCCATGCCTAGGAAATGTTTCAGGTCTCCGCCATCTACAACATCAAACTCATCCGATATTTGCTTCTTGATGCTAAGGAGGTCATCTTTTCTGGAACAAGCAAGAATTATTTTATTTATTTATTTATTTAACAAAATTAAATCTAGTATACAATACTAAACCTAATAAACTTAATGAGTACTAGCGACGGGGGCCTTCGACTCGAGACTTAAGTGTTATTTCCTTATATAATAAACTGAGCTTTTTGGACAAATTTGTAGATTTTTGAGATATTTACACAAGATGGGTTACTTAAATAATTCGAAAGACTATGTGTACCAAATAATTGAGATCTGATTGAGTGCAATCGACTGCAGGCGTCGAGAATATGGTCCACGGTGAGCTCGTCCCCGCATAGATGGCATGTTGGTCGCGCCGTTCTCTTCAGTAAGTGTTGGTGTGTGGATTGGGTGTGCCCGATGCGTAGGCGGATGAAGGTCGCGCATTCCCGTTTATGTACGTTCGTTGGTGGCTTGAAACTGATGCAATTTGGGTTAATAATGTGATACCTGTGCATGAAGAGTGCCCATTCGGATAGTCTCTTTTCTTTGAGATATAACTGAATTCGACTTTGGATATCCTTGCAGTTAAACGGAGTGAAAAGGATTGATGGTGTACGTCTCATCTCTTGGGCGGCTTTGTCAGCGAGTTCATTTCCATAGATTCCTTTATGACTGGGAACCCAGAGTAAGGTGATTTTTGTGGGATGACAACTTAGGATGTGCCTAACTTCTTGTATTGTGGGGTCATTATGATTCCAGTTGCGTATAGCGGAAAGTGAGGAGAGACTGTCTGTGCAGATAACAGATTTACCAGCGTTTTTGCAGGCGAATTGGCATCCTTTGAGAATGGCGAAAGCTTCGGCTGTAAATATGGAGTTGTATGACGGGAGCCTACCTCCGGCAATTATTTTACGGTTGCAGTCAACAACCGCAAACGTGGTTGCGTCGGTGACTTTGGAACCATCAGTGTAAATCCAGTTTTTCTCACCAAGGTCTTCTTGTGCGCTCAAAAAACGTTTTTGGTATTCTAAGCAGCATGTATCGTTTTTGGGCAGCATTGTAGATTTGTAGGTTTATGTTAGGCTGTTTGGAACTCCAATGTGCTGGCGATTTGAAGGATCTCCTGGGCTTAGGGAGGGGAAGGTCAAGTAGCTTGATGTAGTTGGCGCAACGTCTTAGAGTGGATATGCACTTAAAATTCCGCTTTTGTTTAAAAATGGCTCCGAAGTCTTTGGTTAGCATGCAATTGGACGTGGTGTACAGCTTCGGGATAAGCATTAATGTGGTTTCTTCTACTCGTGATTGAATACTCGGAAGACCGGATTCTGCCAATGTGCACGCTACTGGAGATGTGGGAAATGCGTGAATGGCGCGACGGACCGCTCCGTGGTATGGGGCTTGTAGCTTTTTGAAGTGAGTTTTAGCGCACCAACCGAAGATTGGCAGACCGTAGTCAATTTTAGATAGGATTAATGTGCGCGTAATATCTATGAGAGTCTTAATATGTATGTAGGAGTATTTTGATGATAGGAATTTAATAATGTTAAATCTAGTTTCTAGTTGTTTTCTTAGAGTCTGACAGTGCTGTTGGAAAAGTAGTTTGGAGTCGAAGGTTATTCCCAAGATTTTTAAAAAGTTTACATATTTTATTGTGCGGCTGTTAAAGTCAATGTCGGAAAGGTTGCAACGTTGTTTCCGACAAATATGTAATAGTTGGCATTTTTCAATGGCAAGAGAGGCCCCAGAGGTTGCTCCCCACAAGTTAATTTCTTGCAATATTTCTAAAAATTTTGCTCGGACTGTGTTAATATTTTTTATTTTTGTAAAGATGATGGCGTCGTCTGCGTATAGTGAGATGTAGATTTCTTTATGCCGGGTTACAATGTCATTTATATCTTCAATTGCTATTATAAATAAAACTACAGAAAGTGGCGAACCCTGCGGAATTCCGTTGTGTAAAATGTGGGAGTTCGATGTGACATTGTTTATTCGAACCCTGAAGGACCGATTGGTCATGAAGGCTTTAATTAAGTTATAAAGCCTTGGACCAATGCCCCAACGCTCGAGTCTGCAAAGTACGGCATGAATCCCCACGCGATCGTAGGCTTTTTCAAAATCCGTCGCCAAGATAGAGACATGATTTTTGGTCGAAAGAGCGTTCGACGCGAAGTGTTGGATACGCAATAACGCGTCCATCGTGCTATGGTTTCTTTTGAAAGCAACTTGATTATGGGAAATTAGGTTGTGGCGTTTAATGAACCAGATAAGACTTTGTGCTATTATTTTTTCTAGTGTTTTTCCTAGACAGGATAACAGGGAAATTGGACGGTAGCTGTTAATATCGGAAGGCGGTTTGTTAGGTTTTGGGATAGGGATAATGGTAGCCGATCTCCATGTATGTGGGTATTTTCCAGTGTTCAGTATTTGATTAAAGATGTCCAAAAGTTTTGTTTTTAGGTGGGGAGATAGGTTTTTGAGCATGGGGTATGATACTCTGTCGGCCCCAGGGCTTTTTCCTTTTGCTTTTGTTACTGCATTTTCTATTTCAAGCAATGTGAATTTGGAATCTAAGCATGTAGCCGATGGGGAAATTGAGTCGATGAGATAGGGCTCTGAAAGATACCGATTTTTTTCCGTATATATTCTGTTGGAAAATTTTGGTCAGAAGAGTATTCAGACCAAGATAAGGCAAACTCTTCGGCGATATTAAATGATCCAGTTAGAGTGCCTGAGTTGGATTTGATATATTTGAACGGTGTGGGAGGGATGCCGGCTAGGCGTTTTATATCGGACCATACTTTTTTTGTGGAGGATACTGGGGAGATTTTGGAAGTAAATTTTTCAAGGGAGTTACGCTTGGCCGAAAGTACGGCTTTTTTGAAAATGGCGTTTGCTTTTTTATAGCTGATGAGGTTTGTATCATTCATATTGGCTTTGTAGGACGAGAACAAGCTTTGCTTTTGGTCCCTAAGCTGTTGAAGGTTAGCGTTCCACCATGGCACTTTGGCTTTGTGGATCACTCTTTTCGTTTGGGGAATGCTGCAGTTTGCAGCTGCTCGTATGAATTTCGTCATTTGTGCGACTTGCTGATTTAGGCAACCGTCAGTCCAATATGCTGCTGATTTTTCGCAAGATTCATTAAAGCGTTTCCAGTTTGCTAGGTCTGTCTTGTATTTAGGCAGGGGTAAAGTATTATCGGGACGGGTAGGTGTGTTTATGTGGATGATTATGGGGAAGTGGTCACTTCCATGGAGATTATCTGATATAGACCAGCTGCACATATGGGCTATCTGTGGAGATATCAGTGAGATATCGATGTGAGTGAAAGTGTTGTGAGTTGAAAGGTGAGTCGGGGAACCGTCGTTTAGAACAATTAGGCTGTTTTCAAGAATTACGCTTTCAATTTTTTTACCCCTTGTGTTTGTGCGCGGCGAACCCCATAAAGGACTCCATGAGTTTAGGTCACCCAGGAGTATTGTGGATCCACTAAGATTGTGTAGGATTTCTGATATGTCAGAGGATGAAAAGGTTTGACTTGGTGGGATGTACGCATTAACAATATTAATAACTTGTTCAAAATTAAGCTGCAATGCGGAGCAGAGTATGCTGGAGTTAATGTTACTGTATGTATGTGGGACATTCCTTTTAATAAGTACACCAATGCCTTGTTTGGCTGAGGTGTTATAAGAAAAATTGTAGAAATAACCAGTATATTCTTTGGGGCAAATAAAATTTGTGGAATTACATGGAAGGTTGGTTTCCTGCAAAAATACAATGTCGGGTGCGTGGTCTTTTATAAGTAGTGTCAGTTCGTTGTAATTATTAAAAATACCGTGGATGTTCTGGAACAAGCAAGAATTAAATCATCAACATATACTACAATAATGTTTAGGTTTTCCTCAATTTTCTTTGTGTATATGCAAGGCTCGCTAGGACAGGAAATGAATCCAATTTTGTTAAGAACCTCATCTAGCCTCCAGTTCCACTCGCGTCCACTCTGCTTTAGACCGTATAAGGACTTATGCAATCGCAGGACTCGATCTGGGTGTTTTGCGTCTACAAAACCTTCAGGTTGTCTCATGTAGACCTCATCTTTCAGTTCACTGTTAAGGTACGCTGCTGACACGTCCATTTGGTGCATAATCATGCCATGCTCGACAGCCAATGCAATCACTAACCTTATTGACGAGTAACGTGCCACCGGGGAAAATGTTTCAAGGTAATTCACCCCATACTGCTGTCCGCAACCTTTGGCTACTAACCTCGATTTGAGTCGATCAACCTTACCATTTTTGTCGCGTTTAATGGTAAACACCCACTTGCACCCGATCTGCTCTTCAGGAAGGTCAACCAAGCTCCAGGTGTTTGTAGCTCGCAAGTGATCAAACTCCTTCTGCATCGAGATTCTCCATAAATCAGAATGTTTTCCAGTCAATGCCTCACGCACGTTTGTTGGTGCCACCATATTATTTCCGGCTATAACATTTAGCATATTGTACTCTTTTCGTGGACGGCTCACTAATCCTGTTCGGACTATCTTGTGGCGACCTGGGCCCCTCTTCTGCGGTGTTTTTTGTTCTGTCCCAAACTCTTCGTCGTCATCACTGCCTTGAACATCCAACGACTGTTCATTGTTGTCAATATGATCTTCTCGGTGTCCAGCAGACTCATCCAATTCAATGATTACTTCTCCTGGAACTGATACTCTATCATCCTCTATAAACACAACATCTCGGGCTATCACAATGCTTTGTTTTTCCGGGTTGTATAAACGATAAGCCTTAGAAGTTTGAGAATAGCCTACTAATATGTGCTCTTCTCCCTTTGGACGAAACTTCTTGCTATGTGTTTTGTTCAATACGATCGCTTTGCAACCAAACACACGTAGATGGGATACACTTGGCTTCTTTCCAAACCAGGCTTCAAATGGTGTTATATTAGCTAGTGTCGACGTCTCTGCTCTGTTCCTCAAGTATGCCGCTGTCATTATAGCCTCTCCCCAAAAACTCTCACCCACTCCAGCATGAGTTTACATACTGCGAGCCATTTCCAGGAGGGTTCTGTTAGCACGTTCTGCAACTCCGTTTTGTTGAGGAGTATAGGGGACTGTTAGCTGTCTTTTTATGCCTTGACTCACCAGATATTCTTCAAACCTTCGGGAAACATATTCTCGACCGTTGTCACTACGGATTTTTATTTCCTTTTTATTTTCTTTCCTGTTTGCTTCTCGACCAACGATTGGAACTCTTTAAATTTTTCAAAAACCGCATCTTTAGTGTTTAACGTGTAGACTGACATGTACCGCGTTTTGTCATCGATGAAAGTTGCAAAGAATCGTGCACCACCGTTTGATTTTGTGTTTATTGGACCACATATGTCCGTGTGTATAAGTCCTAACAATTCACTCTCGCGGCTTTCCGACGCGTTTGGAAACTGTTTTACACAAATTTTGCATTTGGCACACGTTTCGCATACGAAACCGTTCAAATCACACGAATTTATTTTCAAAACATACACCATGTCTTTGTTAATCATTTTCTGCATACTATTCAAGTTCAAATGTCCAAGCCGATTATGCCACTTAATCATTTCATACTTTTCTCCATTAATTGCGAACACTTTTTCTGATTTATTTTCAAATAAGAACAATTCATTTTTGCGTTTAGCAACTAGTAAAGTGTCTCCGTCAGTGTCTATTACTTTCGCTTCGTTCTTACTAAAAATCACTTTAAATCCTTTTGCAGTTGCCTTTTGCACCGAAATAAAGTTACATTGCAAATTTTTTACGTACAATACATCAAGCAGTTTGATCGTATTATCTCCATAGCACAAATTCACTATACCGCGCCCTTCGGCTTCTACGTAATTATCGCCTGCTAACATTATTTTTTCCTTGTGTTCACGCATTGATACAAACATTGTTTTTTCAGCACACAAATGAGTTGTTGCTCCACTGTCTAGACACCATGTACTTTTACTGTCTATTTCGTTTTTATCTGCACCGAAAACCGAAAACGCTTTTGGCTTATTCCCGTTTGAAGTTCCGTCTTTTGCTTTGTTATGTTTTGCCAATTTTCTTTCGATCTACACTTTGCAGCAATATGACCGCGCTTTCCACATGACCAACATTCGACACCTTTTTCGATATTCCTTTTTGAGTATTGTTTTTCCGTACCCGACGCGAACATTTTCTGTTCCTTTCCGATCACCGTTTCGTTTGTCTTGCGCCTCTTTCCCTTTTCTAGAAGTTTAACCTTGAGAGCGGTCAACCCCGGCAATGTGTCGCGCGTTTCAATGGCGACAACAAAATTTTCAAACGAGTCACACAAGCTCGAAAGCAAAATTATGACGAGCATTTCTTCTGGAACACTTTGTTCAATTTCTTTCAGTTTTTCTACCAATGCACTGAATTTATTTAAATGTTCCTCCACACTTTCTGTCTCACTCATTTTCATGTACAACAATTGCTTAAACAAATGTATGCGTCTCGCTGGACCGGATGGCATATGAATTTCACCAAGTTTTTTCCAAGCTTCCTTAGCAGTTACACAATGTCTCACATGATTAATTTGCGTCGGCTTTATACATAGCATTATACTTGCAAGTGCCTTTTCGTCTTTAGCATCGAAAGAGGCTTTTTGTTCTGCAGTGTCATTTTCATTTTTCAGCAAACGGCCACTGACCACTGACCATAATTCGGCGTGTATCAGCACACTTTTCATTTGGATAGACCACACACTATAGTTTTCATTGTCCAGTTTCTCAATTGAGTATTGGGAACTCATTTTTATATCAAATATTAAACACGAGTCACACAAGTCTTTTCGACTATTATCAACAACTTTTCGGTGTTAAACTTTCCAAAAAATAATAGCGCACAGGAGCTCTGCCTGGGCTCATAACCTATTAGAATGAGAGTTTATTTGCGACTAACTAATACATAAAATGATGCGTAGCTCGTGACGCGCTTAAGAGAATAAACAAAAGAGAAAGATCAATTAGATCCCGTTACATTTAGTATAAGACATTCGCTTTGCACTCTTAATTGGATTTCAACATATAACATACATTATTTATATATGAAGTAATTTTATTATTTAGAGACGGCCCTAGGATTTCTTTGCCAGGCTGGAGAATCTTAGTGCTTTAGTCGGCTCTGACTGTAGACTGCGGCGAGCTTTGCTTCATGTTTACTCTTTTTGATCTGAATTTCCTCGATGACAACCATGGTGCCCCAGTAATAGTTCGCAGAATCGTTGACTGAGCTCGCTGTATAATTTCAATGTTGGTTTTTAAAGCGTTTCCCCATAGTTCACAGCCGTATGTCCAGATGGGTTTCAGCACGGTATTGTGGAGAAGTACTTTCTATTCCAGACTAAGAGGAGTGTTGCAATTTATAAGCCGTTGAAGATTGGCAGCTTTAAGCTTCATATGAGTCTTATTGGGTTCTATATGTCGCCGCCAGGTTGGGGCGTCTATCTAGGTGAACTGGGAGATACGTTACTACGTCTACGTATCGTACTACGGTACTACGCTTGTGGGATGAATGTATTGTTCAGCGTACAGGGTAGGCAGGTTTGTCTGTTCAAAGTGAAGGTTACATGTCTGCTTTTGGTATCGTTTATCTTGATGCGCCAGTCCGCAAACCATCTTTCCACCATCTTTTCCTTTTGCCACCTTTGGGTGGCTTAAGTGCCCTGGTAAGTCTACGTGTAGCTATTTTTAGTTATTCTTTAGCCTTTGGGGATCTGTGATTCTGCCATTCTCTTTTTAGTCTTCGCTTTTTAAGCACTAGCTGTTCGATTTCACGATTTGTCTTGTTCATGATTTGTCATTTTATGTGTGTTTGGAGGGGTAGAGGCCTTGTCTGCAGCAACTAGTGTTTCTTCTATCGATTTGACCATACTATCAACATCCTTATCAGTGGATACAGTTTGAGTTGGTTCCAAATACTACAATCATATTTCGCGTACCATGCCCAGTTGGTCCTGTTGTCTGTCAGCGTGTAGGACCGCTCAGTTATATATGGTCGATGCATAAAAGTAAGTAGAACTGGATAATGATCTGATGATATCTCTGCAAGTGACTCAGCCGTAATATTATTATTATTATAATTATTATTATATATTATTTCTTGGGATCAATATCATAATATGGTGCAAATGTATGTAACAGGCAGAAGGAAGCATCTCCGACCCAATAAAGTATATATATTCTTGATCAGCATCAACAGCCGAGTCGATATAGCCATGTCCGTGTGTCCGTCCGTCCGTCCGTCTGTCCGTCTGTCCGTCCGTCTGTCTGTCCGTATCAACGCCTAGATCTCAGAAACTACAAGAGCTACAAACATGTGTATATGGTTGGATAGGTAATTACCATACGCAGTACAAGTTTGTTGTTTTATTTTGATATCACCCCCCGCTCCCCCGCAAACCGCAAAAAACTGACACGACCACGCTCCCCGCAAACCTAATGCTATGCAATTCGGCATATGCGTTGGTGCTTATAAAAGCTATCTATTTGAACCAAATCGGATAAGAAACACGGAAGTTATGCCACATGCAAAATCTATGGCAAGGGAAGCAGAAGCGCAGCAAAACACGCATTGTGCGACGCCGACTGCGACGTTGACAGCGAAATGTGTATGGCTTTATGACACACGAAACTTATTTTCATAACCAAAATCATACCAAATTTATATTGTTATGGTACTCTTGTCTAATAGAATATTGTTTCATTTATTTATTGATACTAAATAAATAAATTGTAAGCATGTCTAAGGGTACAGGGTATTTTGCAATCGGGAAACTCGACTGCTGCTACCTTACTTGTTTTTGTTTAATATGTTCATGACCATTTTTGCATAAAAATTCTTTTCCTTAAGCGCTTGGTCGAAACAGTTGCCTTAATCCGTTTGAGAACAACCTGTAGGCCCCTTGAGCTTTTTAGATGATATGTATACAAGTTTTTTTTCTGATTCATCCAAGAATTTGGTTAGTAGACGATGGCTATCCTCAGTTTTAGTTTGAACCTTTGTTTCATTTTTGTTCCCTTTTCTTAAGAGGATTACGTAAAAAAAGTTTTCTCCTATTAGTGTGGCTATTTTGTTCACTATTTTGTTAACACTTGAGTTTTTTTCGCGAATGTATATTGGAGGAGGCCTAACCTTCTTATGTTTCACTTTAGGTGACTTTCCCGGTTGTATGCTTTCACCAGTAGAATTTGCAGCTCAAATCTGTTGGTATTAGATGGCGCTTTATTAGTGAGAATGTTATTATTGTCGCGTTTAATTTTTGAATTGTTTTCTGTTTGTTGATTTTTGTATTTTTGAGGGCTAAGTTTTCTTTTTATGGTTATGTAGCGATCCATTCCAGTCTGTATGGTCGACCCGGTGTTCTTGTTTACTTTTTGATTTGTTGATAGTGCAGCAGAACCGCTCAGTTGTGTTTTTGTTTTAATCGCTGGTTCAGTGAGAGCAAAAGCTTGCATCGATGAAATTGAACGATCTGACGATACCGTTCCAGTTATAATTGTGATTGCAGTAGCAGTAATTGTTGTTGTCACAGTGTTGGTCACCGTAGGTAGGAGTAGAGAGATTTCGCAAGTGTTTGGAGATTGCTGGTTTTGTGACGAAACTATTGATGAGGGAGAGCAAGAACGCGCTCTTTTTTAAGTTGTTGGCTCAGTTAAATTTTTCGTGTTAGGGGTGATTGACCGCTCTCTGTCTTTCAACTTTATTTTATAAGTTCTGTATAGATGTAGGCGTTGCTATAGCCAAAAGTTGATTATTTGATTTTATCTTTCTTTTATCTTTCTTACATAGTATATGATTAGAAAAATAGTGATTCCCTATTCTGAAACCGCTGGATTTTGATGCGGAACAGCTTGCCGTGCCCCACAACTGTATCCCATATGCACAGATTGGCTTCAGCACTACCTTGTAAATAAGCAGCTTGAATTTTACTTTGAGCTTGGACCTTTTTCCCAGGAGCCAATGCAGTTGCTTAAGCCGTAGGTTGGCCTGGTTGCGCTTGTTGATTAGGTGTGGACGCCATGTGAGCCTGCGGTCCAGGGTCAGCCCTAGATATTTGGGAGTGTTATTCGTTGGGATGGTTTCCCCCTTGAGTGTGACGGGGAGGCATTCTCCGCTGCGTAGTGTGAAGGTTGCTTGTGTTCTCAGCGTTGACCACGGTGTTCCATCGTTTCAGCCATGGACCGAGGGCATTCAGTTGCCTCTGGATGATGGCTGATGCTTCCTGAGGATCTGTGGCGGAGGCTAGGAAGGCGGTGTCATCGGCATAAGTGGCTACTGTGGGGTTCCGTGAGGGGGTGATGGGGAGGTTCGCTGTGTAGAGTGTGTACAATATGAGTCCAAGAACATTGCCTTGTGGTACTCCTGCTCTTGTTTGCCTAGGCGTGCTGATTGATGATCCGCATCTCACTCGGAATTCTCTTCCCTCTGTGTATGACTTGAGGAAGGCGAAATGGGAACTTGGGAGGTGGGATTTAATTTTGAAAAGTAATCCAGGGTGCCAGACTCTGTCAACCGCCTGTTTGACATCAAGCATAACGGCGCATCAGTACTTCTTCTTTTCGAAGGCCTCAAGTATAGTCTCAACAATCCGGTGGCATTGCTCAGGTGTTCCGTGAAGGCGTCTGAAGCCAAACTGGTGGTCAGGGATCAGACCGGCCTCCTCCAATACTGGCAGTACTCTACGTAAAAATACTCTTTCAAGTATGTTGGAAAGGATTGCTAGCAAGCTAATCGGTCGATACGATGCTAGGTTGTCTTCAGGTTTCCCAGGCTTGAGGAGGACAATTACTTCCGCTCGCTTCCACTCTTTAGGGAAGTACCCTAGACGGAGGCAGCTGTTGAATATGTTGGCCAGCCTTTGGGAACAGATTAGGGGCAACATTTTCAGTGCTGTTGCATCGATATGGTCAGGACCCGGTGACTTGCCATTTTTTCGGGAGGCGATCTCCTGCTCAATCTCCTCTGGTTCGACGGGCTGTATTGGCGGGCCAGGAGCACTTGGGCTGTCTATGAACCTTATGGTTGCAGCTCTCTCTTCTCCAGTGCATCTGTCGGCCACGATCCCCAGTGGTTGTTTGGATTTCCTGCCAATGGGATTGTGCAGATCCCTCACAGTATGGCCGTATTTGTGGAGTTCTTCTTTAATTTCAGTCTGGTCCGTTGAGTGGTGAAGTCCCTTGATGACCGCCCTGTAAGCTCTCTCGTCCTTTGGTTGGAAGGTGCGGTGTCTTTGGTTATTTGCCACGAGGTGCTGGCGTAGGGCTGTGTAGGACTCCTTGTCTGGCATCATTATGCGTACGTTATTATTTCTCTCCGTTTTATAGGAGAAATCCTTTTCGGATCCGACTAAAGTCGGTATCATCTTGACAACCGCTGTAATGTCGGTCACGTCTGGGATGTAGATCGGGGGAGGCTTGAGGGTCTTCGGAATTGGGATTGGTTTCTCTTCTGTTTTAGATGCCACTGCCTCTGAGGCAGTTTTGGGTTCGTCATGATCGTCGTCATCTTCTTTGCTTGAGAGGAGGGCAAAGGGGTTGTTTGCCAGCTTGCTGCGCAGAACTGCGCTGGTGCTAGGTGTGACGTTTGGCTTCTCTCCTTGCCTATTACGCGCGGACTTGCGCTTGATCTCGCTGGGCTCCCAGAAAGAAGAGCTCCAGCTTGAGTCTCTGGTCGAGCTGCACTTCCTTGCTTTGAGAGCCTTCTTACAGGGCATTGTTTTGCCGAGCTTAATGGCACGCGGCGGGGCCTGCCAGTCCATACTCTAGGTTGGCGTTCTATAACGTTTATGCAGATAATAAGTCACAGCAGCAACGGCAGCGAAGGGGCAACGGACACAGTGGGACTCCGCTCTTGGCAGCCCGACCCTGCCCGTAAAATGTGCAATCCACCAAGTCCCAAGTGCGGGAATAACAAAACACAAAATTCCGAAAAATAATTTAATTTAACACCGAAAACAAAGTTCCTTTTTGATGAACGATTTTTCAATACTTGAGGCCTTCGAAAAGAAGAAGTACTATCCCCGCGATCCAAGCCGTACGATAAACGGCAGCGCCCCTCGGTCGGTTGGGCGGGAGGTGGGCTGTATGTTATGCAGTGGGAGCCGCGCGAATAAAGAAAGGCAGTGGGGGTAGTAGATCGAGACAACATCTAAAGATCCTCTGCTTGCAGACAGCTTAATGCCGAATGCTTGTAGGTGCTCTACCGAGAGTGTAAAGTAGGGTTGGTGGTTGGGTTTTCGTGCTGCCTGCCATCCGGGTGGTTGGCAGACTGTAGGGTTAAGCCAGGAATTCTAAAGATGGACCGCGGATAAAACTGCGTCTCAGACAACATGAGGCTGTCGATGTTATGGAGTTCTATAAAGGCAATAATATCGTTGACCTTCGAGGAGGCGCCGTTGGCGTTCCAGGATGCTATTTTAGATCGACCCATTGTGAGAGACGGTGAGGGGATTACTTGCATGAAGGAATATATTATTGACGTCAACATGTTGAGCTTCGTGATGAACTGATCCAACTTACCATCTAGAATATGGTTAGTGCTGGTGACCGAGGTGAGCGGGTTGCAAACTGGTGATATTCCGGGCTGAACGATTTGGTTGAATGGTTTATTGATGCTTGCTACGCTCGCGTAAATTTGCTTGCCTATGGTAGGGGTTGTACTTTGTAGAGGTGATGGAATGATCTTCTGCTGCTGTTTATTTTTAAAATTGATTTGAAGATATTTTTTGCAACCTTTAAAGTTGGCTGCGCGAAAGTTTCCACAGTGATATCAGCATTTAGGATCGTCCAGTCCAAGATTGCATTCATAAATTGGATCGGTGTGTCCATATTCGTGGTACCTAAGGCATTGGACATGCTCGGACTGTTTACGCGGCTTCTACCAACTAACTTTATGTCTGCAGACAGCAGAGATGTTTTTTAGGAGGTTGTTACTTTCGTCCTTTTTTAAGGTCGATGAATCTCAAGTTCAGTGAGAGTTTCTTCAGTTCAGTGGGAGTTCTTAATTTATTTGTTCTTAAATTCTTATATTGTTACTATTATAATAAAACCCCACATTATTAACTAAGAACATATATTTTTCAACGTTATTTTAAAGTTCTGTGAAGTTACAGTTTTGTCTTTGTTTTTAATTTCTTACAAAATTTATAGTTAGAGTGATAGTGATTATCATTCCATAAATCAGTGAGCTATGGCCCACAACATAATAAAAATTCAGATTTGCCTATGTTTTGTGTTTTTAAATATTTGATTCGTTTGCCAGTTGAGCTATTTCTGCCGTATGATTAATAATCGTAGGCTTTAATGGGTTCCAAACAATAACCGGCATTTCTTCTACCTTTTGTTTTTCTAATCTTGACGAACCCAAAATTTCTTATTTCTAATAAATTTTGATAATAGCGATACACTTTTAATAACTTCGGGATATGCGGATCTATTTTGATTTATATTTGACTTAAGTTCATTAATAACAGCTAGAAAACAATTTTTATTATAAGATCTTTTCCCTAAATTTTCTTTTAACCTTGGTGTGACTACTCTAACTTTATCGTCTTTACCTAGATGCGATTCTTTTACCTTTCCCAAAGCCCTCTTAGTTAGATGACAGTTACAGTTTTCTTTTTATACTACCATTTTCTCTTTCTTAGTGTTTGGAAAATCGTTTTCCCCTTACATCTTTGCTGTGAGGAATTTAAATAATTATTTTTAGATTTTCCCCTCCTTTGCAAGTTCACAAAGGTGGTTGCACTTTAATTTTTCACTTTTGACTTTGTCCTGACACGATGAATCCAAAGATAGTTTTTTGCCAGAGAAGTGATCCTTTTGCACTAATCCCGGCAGTACAATTTGTGAGTATAAATCAGCTCCTATTATTAAATCAAGAAACTTGCCGCCGCTGCTGCCACCGATGTAGCCGTCGATGCTGCCGCTGATGGTGCTGTCGATGCTGCCGCTGATGTTGCTGGTTGCCTCTGATGTAGCCGCCGATGTTGCTGACGATGTTGCTGCTGATGTAGCTGGCGATGTTGCTGCTGATGTAGCTGGCGATGTTTCTGCTGATGCAGGTGGTAATGTTGCTGCTGGTGTAGCTAGCGATGTTGCTGATGTACCTTATGATATTGCTTTATCACTTTTTTGCCCGTTGTATGGCCACGGACACGTCCACACATTTTTTTAAAACGCTGCTTTATGTACAATGGTATTTATTTTATTCTCTGTGTCCCTTACCACCCCTTCTATAGTACGAAGCCTTTATTGTGTAACTACCGTGGACTGAGATTTTAACACGAATCTGCAGTCACTTATCAGGTGCTAGTTCTTGAACTTCTTGCTGTTCCGACGTGATTGTGTTCCCTTGCAACCATTTGGGCGTTCAACTTTAGGGCCTGGGTTTCCAAATCAATCTACTTATCTTTCACTAAGAATTCTGGATATGATGCCGCTTAAGTTGCCGTCAAAATACAGTTTCTCAGTTTGGAGTCACGGCTTGTCACTCGGCAGCAATTGTAGACTGTAGACCCGCACCTTCTCAATGGTGTTGCCTTTGTCATCGCTCGCATCAGCTAAGCTTGCCGATGCTTCACCGGTAGGGGCCGCTAAGACTTCTGATGTTGCCGTTGGCAGTGGATGAGCCCACACTTCTTTAGTTTCGCAACTGCAAAGCCCATCAGTGCTAGGTTTGTCGCAGCGATGTTAAGCAGCTGCTTAACCACCATCACGGCTAAGGATTCTCAGCTCAAGACGAAAACTGGCATATTTTATTTTGCTGCGCTGTCGTCGTAGGCGCTTACTTTGTCTTTTTGTCTCTACTCATCGCTCCCTCGCTTCAAGAAGCTGTCGCTTCTGTTATGAAGATAAATAAATGGTTTGAAATTGAACTTCTTACTGGTCTGCTTATTTTACAGAACTCTAGTTTGCCAGCAACGATGTTGCGGATTGGATTAGCCTATCCGAGGTACCCTATATTTTCTAGCTCGTCGTCATAGCCAGTTTCTTGTTCATTCATGAAATCCAATTGTGTTGCGGATTTCCCTTGATGCAAAATACGCCTCTTGGGTGGATTGTTTCTGGCTTCGGGGCGATGTAACAATGTGGAGAGCTACCGCAAGAAAACGACATTTGGTGAGCATGCGTTCAAAGGAGTCATCATTATTGAAGGACGCCCCACGACCTCTTCGCCTCTGCGGCACTGAACCAAACTGAAGAAATCGGATCATGTGTCCACACTGAAGGAAGCCCCAGCGTCCCATAATGTGGTTGGTGTTCTCCTGCTAACTCCTATGGGCAGCCGTGCTATTTTATACATATTCATTCACTTATGTGCCCTGGTGACTTGGAGAATCATTCCAGAGATGGACCCATGCCCCAGATAGAATTGACTGGCGATATTCACCGAGGACGTCTACTGCATGATCAGCTGGTATGGTTATCCCATGCCCCTCCAAAGATTTGTTGAAAGTTGGACTTTCAAAGAGGGGATAATGATGGATACTGTGTCAGCATCAACATTTTATAAATATCGATAACTTATTTATTTAGGTGTATTGAGCAGGGACTGTTAATTTACACATAATAAACGAAAGGAAAGCTTACTTCGGGTGGAGAAGTATATATACCATTGCAATTAAATGGAAATTTCTATTGGCAAAAGATTTAGCAAGTATCAGAAATAGTTGGCAGCTCCTTACGGTAACGTCAAAATCAGACAAGTTTCTTTTAAAATGAATCTAAAGGAAGTCTCAAGCTTCTACTTCCATTAAAGAAAATAATATCTTACTAAAATTATGATAAAAGTTGAACAGTCTATCTAGAAAATTTAAATACTAGAATATAAATCAAGTCAGAATCGAGGAAACGACTGATGACCATATAGAGAAGCGCATTTCAGATGTGCTTCGAGAAATGGAAAAAGAATTGGTACAATTATATTACATCCGAAGAGAATTTACTTTAAGGGAACAAAATAGATATTGTTAAAGAAAAAAAATAGTTAAAAAAAAAACATTAAAAACCTACCTTTTTTCGTGATCGAAATGTGTACCTAAATTTATTAATTCAACACCATTAGATTGCTTATATGGCTATTCAACTTATACTAACTAATGTGAACCCCACTTCCTGCGGAGGCTGGGCGGCAATGTATAATAAAGGAAAGACTCATATAGGACATAATTAGACAGAAATGGGGCAAGATCGCTCTGGCGCACATTAAAATAAATTTGTCCCAGCAAAAAGAGCGACCAATCAAATGATGTTGAAACACCTCAACGCTGCCAGAGTACGTTGATCCCCCAATGTGCTGATATTTAGGGTATGGTATAAACTTTGATCGGAGGTCAGCGATCTTGAAAGGAAAATGGGAAGCGGGAAAACTTTATAAATTTTGTTATGAAGCGGTTACACTCTATTATATCGGATTGCTGTCATATTTAAAGGCGTTGCACACCGGACACTGCCCAACAATGGCCGAAATCTTTTTCTTCAGTTTCGGGGAATACACTTCTTCGCAAAACTCGGCTTTATTTTCCACAGCATTTCTGTGAGGCCTGTTGTGCGTCTTCACTATTTCCTCTTCTTGTTCGTTTACGTTGTTGATCTAATTTTAAAACCTTTGAAGTAGATGGGGTAAAGAATTTGTAGTTTTCCCATTACGTCTTCGGATGTGAAAATTCCGTTGATCACAAATAGGTTTAGATAATTCTGAAGTTCTGATATAAGGCTGTGAGGTATCAAGAGCTTGCGTTCCATTTGTTTGTGAAATGTCGGGAATGGTCTAGTAAATGACTAGCCCTCCATTTCAGAAATTGTGAATTACTTCTAATTCTTTAATGCGTTTATAGCAGCCTCAACGCTGGGTATCAGCCCGTGTTTTAGGGTATCGGGACTGTTGGGTCGAGGCCACCGAATTCATCTGGTGAAATGTTGGCTCCCTAGATAAAGTGTCAGCTACAGTATTTTTTTTCGGCCTATAGAAGATTTCGTAGTTAAACTTTTTCAGGGACACTTTCCATCTCTTAATGCTTGCATTACAACTTCAACTACTAGTATTAGTAATTTTTGAGGCTTTTTATTTTTTTGAAGACTTCTTTAGAGGAATATGGTTAAACACGCAATTCGAATCCAGTAGTTTTTTATACCCTTGAAAAAGGGTATTATAATTTTGTCCAGAAATGTGTAACGCATTGAAGGAAGCATCTCCGACCCCACAAAGTATATATATTATATAGTCGATATAGCCATGTCCGTCTGTCCGTCTGTCCGTCTGTCCGTCTTTCCGTCTATCCGTCTGTCCGTCTGTTTCTATGCGAAAAATAGACAGTAGTTTTAAAGATAGCGTTTTGAAATTTTTACCAGATCATTATTTTTGTTGCACGCAGATCAAGTTTAAAAATCGGTCGGATCGGACCATATCATATAGCTGCCGATATGAAAACAAGTCTTTGTATAGGAAACTTTTTTGTTTTCCAAGCTATTGCAACTGAATTCAACATTTATTCATATGAAATAGCCATACACGATTTGTGAGTTTGGTCCGGATCGGACCACTATATCATATAGCTGCCAAACAAACGACCGATAACTTTTTTGTTTTCAAGGGTATACCATCTTCGGCAAGCCGAAGATAACTTTTGTCCAGAAATGTGTAACGCATTAAAAGAAGCATCTCCGACCCCACAAAGTATATATATTCCTTATCAGCATCAACAGCCGAGTCGATATAGCCATGTCCGTTTGTCCGTCTGTCCGTCTGTTTCTATGCAAAAAATAGACAGTAGTTTTAAAGATAGCGTTTGAAATTTTTACCAGATCAATATTTTTGTTGCACGCAGATCGAGTTTAAAAATCGGTCGGATCGGACCACTATATCATATAGCTGCCATACAAACAACCGATATGAAAACAAGTCTTTGTATGGAAAACTTTTTTGTTTTCCAAGCTATTGCTACCGAATTCAACACTTATTCATTTGATATAGCCATACACGATTTGTGAAAGTTTGGTCCGGATCGGACCACTATATCATATAGTTGCCATACAAACGACCAATATGAAAACAAGGCTTTGTATGGAAAACTTTTTTGTTTTCAAGGGTATACCATCTTCGGCAAGCCGAAGATAACTTTTGTCCAGAAATGTCTAACGCATTAAAAGAAGCATCTCCGACCCCACAAAGTATATATATTCTTGATCAGCATCAACAGCCGAGTCGATATAGCCATGTCCGTCTGTCCCTCTGTCCGTCTGTCCGTCTGTTTCTATGCAAAAAATAGACAGTAGTTTTAAAGATAGCGTTTTAAAATTTTTACCAGATCATTATTTTTGTTGCACGCAGATCAAATTTAAGAATCGGTCGGATCGGACCACTATATCATATAGCTGCCATACAAACGACCGATATGAAAACAAGTCTTTGTATAGGAAACTTTTTTGTTTTCCAAGCTATTGCTACCGAATTCAACATTTGTTCATTTGACATAGCCGCACATGATTTGTGAAAGTTTGGTCCGGATCGGACTTCTATATCATATAGCTGCCATACAAACGATCGATATGAAAACAAGTCTTTGTATGGAAAACTTTTTTGTTTTCAAGGGTATACCATCTTCGGCAAGCCGAAGATAACTTTTCTCACTTGTTTTTATATAAGTTTTCTTTCTTTTTTGGATCATTTCAGAAATGAGACTAGCAATAAGTTTTTAAATCTTAAATATATTGTTTTTAATATGGAATTAAGAAGTAGGACCCTGTAGTACAGACAGGGAGATGCAGTGCAATATTCCCGTTTTTCGAAAGCAGATCGTATTTTAGATGTTATTCGACAATCTTGTACAATGGTTGCATGCTTCTCTCGAAAACCGACCTGATGCGCTCGACTAAGGTTGTGTGTCCTCAAGGACGGGGACAACCTAAAGCACATCTAGCCTTCTATCGTCCGATTAGTTTGCTGGCAATCCTCTCTAAAATACTTGAAAAAGTGTTTTTACGCAGAGTACTGCCAGTACTGGACGAGGCCAGACTAATCCCTGATCACCAGTTAGGACTCAGACGCTTTCATGGAACACCTGAGCAATGCCACCGGCTTGTTGAGAGCATACTTGAGTCCTTCGAAATGAAGGAGAACTGCTGCGCCGTTATGCTAGATGTCCAACAGGCGTTTGACAGATTCTGGCACCATGGACTCGTTTTTTAAATCAAGTCCCACCTTCCCAGTTCGACTTCCTCAAGTCGTACACGGAGAAACGAGAATTCCAAGTAAGATGCGGATCATCAACCAACACGCCTAGGCCCATAAGAATAGGAGTACCTCAAGACAGAGTTCTTAGACTCATCTTTTACACACTCTACACAGCAGACCTTCATATCACCCCCTCTCGGAACCTCACAGTAACCACTAATGCCGATGACACCGCCTTGCTAGCCTTCGCCACAGATCCCCACGAAGAATCAGCCATCTTCCAAAGACAACTGGATGCTCTCGATCCATGGCTGAAGCGATGGAACATCCTCCCACACGACCTTCGCACTAGGCAAGGGAGAATCCCCCCGTCAAACTCAACGGGGAAACAGTCCCACCGAATAACATACCCAAATACCTAGGGCTGACCCTGGACCGCAGGCTCACATGGCAGCCTCACTTGATCAACAAGCGCAACCAGGCCGAACTACGACTTAA
This sequence comes from Drosophila ercepeae, assembly GCA_018150545.1. Taxonomy (NCBI): domain Eukaryota; kingdom Metazoa; phylum Arthropoda; class Insecta; order Diptera; family Drosophilidae; genus Drosophila; species Drosophila ercepeae. Next base: position 1,727,382 of record JAECWL010000023.1, on the reverse strand, counting down.
GCAACTCCACTGGCTCATAAGGTGAAGGTCCAAACTCAAAGAAAAACTTAAACTGCTTATCTACAAAGCAATCCTGAAGCCAATCTGGACCTATGGGATACAGGCGTGGGGCACGGCAAGCGGGCCCATTAAAAATACATTCCATGTACCTTTTTTATGTCAATGTCACCCCCAAATCATATAATGATTGTCCACTCGGACATATTTTAAAATAAAAATATGAACGTTACAAAAAAAAGACAGTTATCAATGAACTTAATATTATTAAACGTGTATCGCTATTATCAAAATTGAGTAGAACCAAGAAGTTATGTGATAATCAATATTAGAAAAAGAAAACGTAAAAGATATGCCGAAAATTATTTGGAATCTCCAAAAGCATTCAATTATAAATCATATGTCAGAAATAGCTCAACTGGCAAACAAATTAAATATTTAAAAACACAAAACATAGACCTGCAAATCTGAATTTTTATTATGTTGTGGGCCATAGCTCACTGATTTATGGAATGAAGCCAATCTGGATCACTATCACTCTAACTATAAATTTTGTAAGAAATTAAAAACAAAGACAAAACTGTAACTTCACAGAACTTTAAAATAACGTTGAAAAATATATGTTCTTAGTTAATAATGTGGGGTTTTATTATAATAGTAACAATATAAGAATTTAAGAACAAATAAATTAAGAACTCCCACTGAACTGAAGAAACTCTCACTGAACTTGAGATTCATCGACCTTAAAAAAGGACGAAAGTAACAACCTCCTAAAAAACATCTCTGCTGTCTGCAGACATAAAGTTAGTTGGTAGAAGCCGCGTAAACAGTCCGAGCATGTCCAATGCCTTAGGTACCACGAATATGGACACACCGATCCAATTTATGAATGCAATCTTGGACTGGACGATCCTAAATGCTGATATCACTGTGGAAACTTTCGCGCAGCCAACTTTAAAGGTTGCAAAAAATATCTTCAAATCAATTTTAAAAATAAACAGCAGCAGAAGATCATTCCATCACCTCTACAAAGTACAACCCCTACCTTAGGCAAGCAAATTTACGCGAGCGTAGCAAGCATCAATAAACCATTCAACCAAATCGTTCAGCCCGGAATATCACCAGTTTGCTACCCGCTCACCTCGGTCACCAGCACTAACCATATTCTAGATGGTAAGTTGGATCAGTTCATCACGAAGCTCAACATGTTGACGTCAATAATATATTCCTTCATGCAAGTAATCCCCTCACCGTCTCTCACAATGGGTCGATCTAAAATAGCATCCTGGAACGCCAACGGCGCCTCCTCGAAGGTCAACGATATTATTGCCTTTATAGAACTCCATAACATCGACATCCTCATGTTGTCTGAGACGCACTTTTATCCGCGGTCCATCTTTAGAATTCCTGGCTTAACCCTACAGTCTGCCAACCACCCGGATGGCAGGCAGCACGAAAACCCAACCACCAACCCTACTTTACACTCTCGGTAGAGCACCTACAAGCATTCGGCATTAAGCTGTCTGCAAGCAGAGGATCTTTAGATGTTGTCTCGGTCTACTACCCCCACTGCCTTTCTTTATTCGCGCGGCTCCCACTGCATAACATACAGCCCACCTCCCGCCCAACCGACCGAGGGGCGCTGCCGTTTATCGTACGGCTTGGATCGCGGGGATAGACCCGAGAGAATAAAGTTTAGAAAAGATTACGAGGAAAAAGTAGAGTTCGTTTGTTGCTCTGAAAGGTAGGTGAGGATTGAGGATTTGATAGAAGTGGACGTACAGAGTGAAGTAAAAGAGTATAAGTCATTGTAGTCAGAACATAAAACCCTGAAAGGCACATGCTGGGCATATGTAGATCTACAACAACTTTGGAATAGGGGACTAAAATTTCTAGTACGTCTATTTAGAATGTTAAATGTTAGTCGTGTTAGCAGATGCTGGCTGTATACATTACCATTAATAAGGTTATAAAGGAAAACGACCCCCAGCATCTTTCTACGATTGGTTAGGGAAGGTAAATTAATTAGAAGGAGTCTCTTAGAATAAGATGGGAGGTGAAGATTTGCATCCCAGTTGAGTCCCCTAAGAGCAAACATCAAGAAATGCTTTTGAACGGATTTAATGCGATCTTGATAAACCGCATACTGAGGGCTCCAGACGCATGACCTGTACTCCAGAATTGGACGTACTAAATATACGTATAAAGTTTTAGTAATTGAATTCATTGTATTCCTTACACCATCTTTTAATGAAGCCAAGCACGCCCTTGGCTTTATTAACCATCGTAGAAATATGGTCGGAAAATTTAAGTTTAGCATCTAATAGGACACCAAGATCGTTAACCTGGGTTAATCTATCTAAGGAAATCCCATAGAGAAAGTATGTCGCCTGATTAGGGCACGAACGATAGAAAGACATAAGTTTACATTTTGACCCATTAAGTTTTAAGAGATTGGTGGAACACCAATTTTGAAAATTGTCCAAACCTAACTGAAGTTTATATTGGGCAGAAGGGGATTTGTATTAAAGACAAAGCTTAACGTCGTCTGCATACATAAGAACCAGAGAGTTCGTTATAGCAGGGGGTAGGTCGTTAATAAAGATAGTGAAAAGTAGTGGCCCAAGATGGCGTCCTTGGGGGACTCCCGATGTAGCACTAACAAGACGAAAGTGTACATCCTTAAAAAGAACACGTTGGGTTCTCCCAGCTAAGTAGTTAGAAATCCACGTGAGAAGGTCTGAAGGAAATTCTATGATACTAAGTTTACTCAAAAGGAGTGAGTGGTTGACAGAGTCAAATGCTTTACTAAAATCTGTGTAGATGACATCTGTTTGAATGCCTTTACGGAAGCCATCTATAATAAAGGAGGTCAGCTCCAGGAGGTTTGTGGCGGTGGAGCGACGCTTTATAAAACCATGCTGGCATGGGGAAATAATTGAACTGCAGAGATGTTGAAGATGTGGTGTTACCAATTTTTCAAAATGCTTTGGAATTGCTGACAATTTAGAGATTCCTCTATAGTTTGTAGCATCCGATTTTTTTTCATTTTTTGTGCAGGGGAATTATGTAGGATTCCTTCCACATTTGGGGAAAAATCGAAGTTTCCGGAGACAAAGAGAAAAGTAATGTCGGCTGCTTCGGGCTACGCCATCACCGCGCCAAGTAAGCCCGAAAACAGTTAGAAAACCAATACCAAATCCGGGGGCAAGAGCTCTTCTGAATCTCAAAAAACACCTTAGGATGCAGTTCATAGCAACAGGAGATCCTGCAACAAAGCAATCCCTCTGAAAAGTCACCAACAGACTGCGTCGGATACTTGCCAAAAACCGCCAGGAAAACCTCAACAGCCTACTTGAGGGAGCTGGCTCTGGCAACAGCAGCGACTTCTCAATATGGAAGCTAATGAAAAGAATTAAGAGGCAGCCGCTCTGCCAATCGCCCGTATTGGGACGCAGTGGCCTATGGCTCAAAACAGATTGTGACAAAGCGAACGCATTTGCTGAGCAGACAGATGACTTCCACCGAGAAGAAGTCGCAAGATTTTTGGATGTGCCTACCCAGTTGGGGTAGGCACATACCTAGTTAGCCCACCTCATAAAACATACCTTGCCACAAGAAGTCACTCTGCAGTTAGAGGGCCTCCAACTGAAGAAGACCCTTGAACCCGATGGTATTGAAAATCGTGCAGCCAAATACCTTCCACACAAAAATGTTATGGCACTAGTAAAAATTTATAGACTCGGGCACTTCCCTAAGCAATGGAAGCGTGCGAGGATTCTTATGATACCCAAAGCCGTCAAACCTGCAACGCAGATAGACTCGTACCGCCCAATAAGTTTACTTTCAACTTTTTCAAAGGTCTTTAAACGAATTTTGCTGTAGCGATTGATGGATCTGCCGCAGGTATCAGGCTACATACCCCAACCTCAATTTGGGGAACGGCCTCCAAGCACCAGCTTTACAGGCTGAGAACTGTTCAGACACGTGCTGTTCGGCTGGCATCTGGGCTCCCCTGGTACGTCTCCAATCACGCCTTCCCAAGGGATCTCCGGATTTCTTTGATTGGTGATTAGATCAACCTCCACAGCAGCCGATACGCAGAGAAATTGGCGACACACTCAAACTCTCTGGCAAGTGATCTCGCCAATACTCCCCCCCTCCGAAGTCTGAAGAGGACCCACACCACTGATCCCTACTCCCTACCCGTATTATACCTCAAGCTTATAAATATTCTGCAAAACTATTAAATGTAATCAAGTTAAGTCTATATGTAACATAATCTAATCTTCCATCTCCCCGTCCGATCATATTCAGAATGCACTGAAAAGATTTCGGCGCAAATAAACAAAAAAAAAAAAAAAAAGGAGGAAAAATTCTATACACAAAAAATAAATGTGTTAACTAAAATTAAAAAAAAATTTTGTTGTTTTTAATATATTTATTATTTTAGCTTATATGTGTCGCTGCTACTCAGTGTTGAAGGGAAAGGGGAATGGTAAATGCGCGCATGTTGTTATGGCTGGTATATGGCTAGCGTGGAAACGCTTATTATGCATTTTTGTATTAACGGCCCGCTCAAGTGAGTGATACTTACACTGGCACTTGGGCTAAACTATATAGAATAGGAGAACAGCTATGTTCACACGCAGAGATTGTTTTCAATTGTAATGGCTTACAATTGCGAAAAAAATAAAATTAAAAACAAAAAAAATATTCTAAGCATTTGTTTTGAAGTGGACAATGAGTTGTTTGAAACTACCAAAGATGCGACCGAAAATGCTAAGCAAGAGATGCGTGAGCTAATTTCGAGCTATGAACCAGTCAAAAAAAAATTGAAAAGTCAACATCCGAGTTACAAGTGAAAAAGCACGACGGTTCTGCAAGGCTGTGTGTAGATTATCGCAGAACTAAAAAGTAATGTAATGACTATAAATTCGAAACTATGGCGGCGTAGAAATGTTGCATGTTTGCTCTGAGCATATATGGTTGCCGGATATTGTGCTCCATAACAATAAAATGACAATGAAGTATTACGATGAAGTGACAATAATGACAAAAGCAGTTCTTCATCACACGGTCAAAATAGTTTGGAAGCCGCCCGCCATTTACAAATCCTTTATGAAATTTAGCTGGCTCTATCCAACGAAGTCAACCACAGCAAACGAGGTGATTCTGAAGCCAAGCACCCAAAATGTTAGCTTTGGGAAACCCAGCATTCATGATTCCGGATAGAGGATCGGCTTTTATATCGCAAGACTTTGTGAAATATTGAAACGACAAGGAAATAAAGCTAGTGAAGCCGAGTACTGGCTTGACAAAGGTAAACGGACAGGTGGAGCGACTTAATTCTATTATGATTTTAGTGCTCTTAAATTTAAGTCATAAAACACTTCACTTTTATAGCGAACGGACGTGTTTTTTTTCTCGCGATCATTCGATTTTGTTTTTATGTTCTTGCAAAAGACAAAACGGCGTTTGTTAAGAAATTAATTATTTAAATCTAATACTTTAAACGATTCCAATCGCACTCGCGTCTGCGCGGTACCGTATTTGGTGTGTTTAAACTATTTTATTATTTACCCAAGTAAGGTACTGTGCCCTATTTATTTCTATTCCCTTTTCTTACGTTTACTGCAATTTCTACTTTTGCAATAACACTCTCTTCTAGTTTGCGCTCTTTTTTCCATTACCTCTCCCTTTTATCGTGCTCTTATTAACAAGTACAGTGGTTTAAGGCTATTAGTTTGTCTAAAATTAATTATTTGTTGTCAATATATTTTTTATATATCTTAAATTTCTAGTTTTTATCAAAAAAAAATTTATAATGGAATTTTATAGCATCTGCGCTATAAAATCGTGCAATAAGCCGATTTCCGCGTCCCAGCTTAGCATCCCCTGTTGGCTGTGTGAAAACGTAGTACATACGAAATGTGCCGGTTTCACCGCCTCAGTTTCGAATGCAATCTCTAGAAACGCTGGTTTCCACTTTCGCTGCAGTGGATGTCGCGCGGTTCAAAAAGAAATGCAAACTTTCATGCGGCAAACTAAAAACGGTTTCAAAGAGTTGATCTGTGGTTTCCGTAAAATCAACGACCAACTCTCTGCGCTGGATTCCCAATTCAGCAGCCTACAGCTGCTAAATGAATCTCCAAAACGTAAAAAGCCGGACAGGGACACCGTATGCACTGATATCGCAGGCTGAATGCCTGATCAGCCGACGACCATGCAGCCGCTCATAACTCTTACCACCCCAAGAGCAGGAGCTGGAAACACAAATGCGGTTTCCGAATTTAACTCCATAATAGAGCATAACTCGTCTGAATTACCATCCAGGGTATCACTTCAGGTGATTCCTCCGGCACGAGTAGAGTCGACCCCCTTAAAATCCACTGCTAAGGGTAAACCACCGTCCAGAGCCCCGGTACGGACTGATGTCGCGGTCTTACCAACCGTTACACCAAAACCCTTACAGGTGATTTTCCCCTCTAAACACATATTTATTTCACGGCTGGCCCCTGACACCCCTGAGACCCGGCGTATATCCAAGCCAAATCTAAAGCCGTTGTTAGAGTGGAGGACATTAGGAAGTTTAAATATACATACTCGAGGCTTACGTCATCTTTTATGATACGTGTACCTTTGCTGATGTTCGATACGATCTGTTCGCCCAGTTTTTGACCGGAGAACATATTCGTACAGGAACATCAGCCGAGTACAGTTAAAAAAAAAGTTAATAAGCCAGTGGGAGTTAAACTCCCAAAGCCTAAAAACCCTGTACCATCTTCGTCTTCCGTACCTAAACCTTCATCCTCAAAAAATACACTACATCTATCACCCTTACGTATCAAAATACTAGGGGGCTTCGGAGTAAGCTCCCTAAACTGTATTCTGATAGTTCATCTTTTGCATCCCAGATTGTAGTTTTCACAGAGACCTGGTTAAAGCCGGAGATTTTCAGTTCAATCACTATGTCGCTTCAATCACTGTTCATTACATGCTCATATTTACCACCGTCTTCAGAACCACCTACATACTGGCACCATTTATCTGCTGGTTTCGAATCGCATGTCTGACAGTGACCTTCTAGTGACTCTAGGAGACTTCAATTTACCTGAACTTGACCAGATGGTCAAACATCGAGAATTCACCATCTTTAACACTCTAAACACATCATAATTTTACTGAGGGTATGTTCGACATATCCCTTGGTCAAATAAATCACGTAAGGAATTCTTTAGGTCGGCTTCTAGATCTATGTTTCGTTTCTGACCCAGATGGAATAACCGTTTCCAGAGCCATGCCACTTTCGTTCCCAGAAGATCCTTACCACCCAACGCTTGAGGTGTCGATTGAAACCCTTACTGCTAGCAACCTTCAGTCTCGCCATGGATTTCATAAAACTCTCTGCTTTCGCAAGGCTGATTTTCAGAGATTAAACAATTTAATTTCTACATTTGATTGGTCCGATCTCTGGGAATTCACCGATATTAATATCGCTTTAGAAAAATTCTACAAAACGCTTAACGCTTTCTTCGACTCTTGCGTGCCATGAAAGTATTCATCCGCCTCGACCGACCCTCCTTGGTTTACAAGGAGCCTTAAAAACTTAAAATACATTAAAAATAGACTCCTTAAGAGACATAAGAAAACTGGCTGTAATGTAACTTTCTCAAGATACTTAGTAGCTCGGTCAAATTTCACCGTGCATAACGCTGAATGTTATAAGAATTATATATACCGCTGTCGGATCCAGTTTACTCAGGATCCGAAGCAGTTTTATAATTTTGTTAACAGTAAGCGTAAGCAGGTATCTTCTCCCCCCTAATTTCGTTTGAAAATGTATCTGCGACTACTGATCAGGGTATTGCCGATCTATTCGCAACTTTCTTTCAAACAACCAACTCATTTCCTACAATTATGGATCAGCGTTATTCATATAACATTCAATCAGCTAATCTTATTTTCAGACCAACTTTCTCCAAAAGCACTGTGTTATCGGATCTTCTGAGGGTGAAACCAGTCTATTCGCCAGGTCCTGATGGTGTTCCTGGCTGTGTACTGAAAAACTGCGCTAAGCCATTGTGCAGACCCCTTCTTAAATTTTTCTCTTTGTCTCTGGAAACTTCGATTTTTCCCCAAATGTGGAAAGAATCCTACATAATTCCCCTGCACAAAAAATGAAAAAAATCGGATGCTACAAACTATAGAGGAATCTCTAAATTGTCAGCAATTCCAAAGCTTTTTGAAAAATTGGTAACACCACATCTTCAACATCTCTGCAGTTCAATTATTTTCCCATGCCAGCATGGTTTTATAAAGCGTCGCTCCACCGCCACAAACCTCCTGGAGCTGACCTCCTTTATTATAGATGGCTTCCGTAAAGGCATTCAAACAAATGTCATCTACACAGACTTTAGTAAAGCATTTGACTCTGTCAAGCACTCACTCCTTTTGAGTAAACTTAGTATCCTTGGATTTCCCTCAGACCTTCTCACGTGGATTTCTAACTACTTAGCTGGGAGAACCCAACGTGTTCTTTTTAAGGATGTACACTCTCGTCTTGTTAGTGCTACATCGGGAGTCCCCCAAGGAAGCCATCTTGGGCCACTACTTTTCACTATCTTTATTAACGACCTACCCCCTGCTATAACGAACTCTCTGGTTCTTATGTATGCAGACGACGTTAAGCTTTGTCTTCAATACAAATTCCCCTTCTGCCCAATATAAACTTCAGTCAGGTTTGGACAATTTTCAAAATTGGTGTTCCACCAATCTCTTAAAACTTAATGGGTCAAAATGTTAACTTTTATCTTTCTATCCTTCGTGCCCTAATCAGGCGACATACTTTCTCTATGGGATTTCCTTAGATAGATTAACCCAGGTTAACGATCTTGGTGTCCTATTAGATGCTAAACTTAAATTTTCCGACCATATTTCTACGATGGTTAATAAAGCCAAGGGCGTGCTTGGCTTCATTAAAAGATGGTGTAAGAAATTCAATGAATTCAATTACTAAAACTTTATACGTATATTTAGTACGTCTAATTCTGGAGAACAGGTCATGCGTCTGGAGCCCTCAGTATGCGGTTTATCAAGATCGCATTAAATCCGTTCAAAAGCATTTCTTGATGTTTGCTCTTAGGGGACTCAACTGGGATGCAAATCTTCACCTCCCATCTTATTCTAAGAGACTCCTTCTAATTAATTTACCTTCCCTAACCAATCGTAGAAAGATGCTGGGGGTCGTTTTCCTTTATAACCTTATTAATGGTAATGTATACAGCCAGCATCTGCTAACACGACTAACATTTAACATTCTAAATATACGTACTAGAAATTTTAGTCCCCTATTCCTAAGTTGTTGTAGATCTACATATGCCCAGCATGAGCCTTTCAGGGTTTTATGTTCTGACTACAATGACTTACACTCTTTTACTTCACTCTGTACGTCCACTTCTATCAAATCCTCAATCCTCACCTACCTTTCAGAGCAACAAACGAACTCTACTTTTTCCTCGTAATCTTTTCTAAACTTTATTCTCTCGGGTCTATCCACGCGGTCCGAGCCGTACGATAAACGGCAGCGCCCCTCGGTCGGTTGGGCAGGAGCTGGGCTCTACGTTATGCAGTGGGAGCCGCGCGAAAAAAAGTGGCGATGACCCCACGAAATGGTATCGGAAAATTAACAGAGTGTAGCAAGCGATCAACATTTACCAGAAGTATTACTACGGCGCCTTTGGAGCTACTGGTTGGTATCAAAATGAGAACGAAAGATGATCTTTAGATACAAGACTTCATAAACAAAGAGCCCGTAACAGTTTTTAACGAAAAACGCAGCGAGTTACCAATGAAGGCGAAGACTCAGAAACGTACTGAAGCTGTAGGACGAGAGAAAAAATGCTTACAATCTTCGAGGCAAGGAAGCAAGACCATATGATGTTGGCGACCTAATAGCCAATAAACGTTCCCAGTTTGTTAGTGTTTTAAAGCTTAAACCTAAGTTTTTGGATCCTTGTAAAGTTGTAAACGTCAAGCAAAACAACGCCTATGATGTCCAAAAAGTAGGCAACAGCGATAGACCAAAGAATTCTGCAACGTGCGCGGAATATATGGGCGATTGGTAACGATGACAGCGACGACGAAGAAGCATTCGGGTCGAATGCGTAGTCAGAATGGCCGAACGTGGGATTGGTTTTTGGCTGTTTATCCAAATCCCACAAGTATGAAACAGCTGATCCCTAGACAACGAAAACGGGACGAAAAGAGCAACGACAACGATCAACGACAAAGAAGAGTGCAACGCTACGAAAGCGAAGTGCTGCACGACAGCAAGAGAGTTGTTGTTTGCTCGTTGAAGAAGGAGGTTGTGCTTTCTGTCTGTGTGGCTACGAGTATAACTTCAAACAATTAAAAAACCTTAATAGATAAAGGAAATACAGTCTACTACAAAATTGAAAAGCTATCGAAAGGAAAATGTAATAAAAACGTATAGCAATCCACACTTATGTGGAAATTGGCAGAATGTTCAAGCATGTATATAGTAACGTACTTGGGTGGTCCAAACCGGCCACTTCAATTATTTCAAATAACTATAACCAATAATGCACTTAAGTAATTTTCATAATGTAGCCCATTTGCGCAGCATGCGTTTTTAATAAACAATTCTTTGGCAGCGGCACTTAGCCGTTCTTGTTGCAGATTTTACTGCTCTTTTTGAATATTTTCCTAATCTTAAGAATCCAAGAGCAATGCTCTCCCGAAATACAAATATTGTTCAAACACCGAGGCTTCTCCTCAATCCACTTTACATTTGTTTTTATTCTTAAGCTGATATCCTTATAAAGAAGTTGAATAAAAACCTTCGTTAAATAATTCTTTTCAGCGTTGTCCTTAGTCAACTGACGGGACATTTATTCGATTCAATAAAAAATATTACAACTATTTTACTGGCGAGTCGGTAGGATACAAAAGTATCCGAAAAAAAGAACCTTCGAGTGGAAAATAAGTTTAATTTTATAATCCAGCACTTGAAATATTTCCCACCATAAATTCGTGAAAACCCTTCAACTTGGATTATAAATCCAATTCGGTTATCCAATAAAAAGTGAAAGTGAAATACGAAAACAAAAACAACTGTTAAAAACAACAACCAATTTTTGCCGGACCCCAAATCGTTGCGCTGAGCGACAACAACCTTGCCGAAGCCCGTCGGCAGCTTAAAGACATTATGCCATTCAAGGGTGATCCAGAAACCCTTCACACCTTCGTCAGCAGAGTGGACCAATTTAAATCTACCAAACTAATGATGTCCGACAACAGAGGATTCTACTTGGTGACATCAAAAGGAACTTGGATGGACAAGTAACACGATCTTTGGGACTTCCGAACATCGAAGATTGGCCTACCCTCAAATCAAGACTCATCGCAGAATTTAAATCCCAAACACCAAACTACAAACTTCTGGAGAACTTCAGGGAGACACCATACAAAGAAAATCTAAGAGCATTCTGCGAAGAAGCGGAAAGACGACGTCAATTATTGATTCCGAAACTACACCTGGAAGGTAACAACCGGCTTTTCTTATATATATTCAGGCTATTAAAGACTCTATTAAATATTTATAAGGAATCTACCCATAAAATTATTTACTATTTTAGCTCTTCACGATATTACAGACTTCAGATCTTTAATTACTATTGCACAAAATGAGGGAATTTATGAAGAACACATTAATTTTGAATTTAATAAAAACCCAGAATACCGTAATAAAAACTTAAATCCTAATCGGAATTATAAATCACATAAATTCAATACAAACACCCAAACTCAATATCGCTCAAGTTACCCGATATATTCTCAACCCTCCCAACCTAATTTTAATCAATACACGCAACCATTTAGACCAACCAACCTATGTGGCACGCACCTAATTATTTCAGACCCAACCAATACATGAACACACAACCAATTATTCAAAAAAATCCTTTCCCACAACATCCCAACAAAACCCAAAATCATTAAACAGCTCATTTTAGAAAAAAAAACATACCCTCAACTACAACAACCCTCTACATCTAAAAATACTAACTTCCCGATTCCAAAATGACTAAGACCATCGGACAGTAACCAAACTAAAATGTCTCTTGACGAAATGAGATTTCAAGACGCGCATGAATTCGAACAATTTCAACCTAATTATTATGAACAAAAGTATTATGACCAAAATCAATACAATCCATATCAAAATCATGGGTTCATTAATGAAGGGCAACAACAGGTCCAACCTGTCCAAATTAATGATGAACAAAATCAAAATAACTGTAAACCAAACGAAAATTTTCGGTCAACAGCCCCCGACAACACGAATACATAGAAATAGCATACAAACGAGCACATACAAATACCTTCTAGACACAGGATCCACAATTAATACGATCAATGAAAATATATTTTGTCTTCCTATTCAAAATAGTAGATGTGAAGTTTTAACATCAAGTGGCCCAATTACTTTGAACAACTTACCCAGAAATAGTATTTTCAAAAAAGCCGAACCATATTATGTACACAGATTTTCTAATAATTACGATATGCTAATTGGCAGAAAATTGTTGAGAAATGCATAATCAGTTTTTTAACTTAATAACTTATACTACAGAGATTCATAATTTCTAGCGAGTATTGTCATATGTACATACTTAAACCTAATTAGGGGGTCTAGAGGCATGAATTCATTTTTATCAATTAATTTATATATCTGCTTGGCAGATCTGTTGGGTCATAATCACCCCTAATCAACCCTTTTTGATAAAACATACAACCACAATACAAATTTGTATATCCAAAATATACATATTATAATATACATATATAGATTTTTCAGTTTCGATAAGATCACCCAAATCAGGAGGAAACTTTAAAGTTAAAAGGTTTATTAAATAAACATACAAATGTTGAATGTAAAGAAGGAGACAAATTAACATTTACAAATACCATTAAACACGTACTAAATACAACACATAACTCCCCAATTTATTCAAAACAATACCCACTTGCCCAAACACACGAAATTGATGTAGAAAACCATAAAACATGTGCAGGAATTGCTAAATCAGGGATTATTAGGGAAAGTAATTCACCATACAATAGTTCTACTTGGGTTGTACCAAAAATACTTCTGGATGCTTCTGGCAAAATGAAGTACAGGGTAGTAATTGACTATAGAAAGCTTAATGAAATAACTATACCCGACAGATATCCAATTCCAAATATGGAAGAAAGTCTTGGCAAACTGGGTAAATGCCAATACTTTACAACAATCGATCTGGCAAAAGGCTTGCCGAAGATGGTATACCCTTGAAAACAAAAAAGTTTTCCATACAAAGACCTGTTTTCATATCGGTCGTTTGTATGGCAGCTATATGATATAGTGGTCCGATCCGGACCAAACTTTCACAAATCATGTATGGCTATGTCAAATGAATAAACGTTAAATTCAGTTGCAATAGCTTGGAAAACAAAAAAGTTTCCCATACAAAGACTTGTTTTCATATCGGTCGTTTGTATGGCAGCTATATGATATAGTGGTCTGATCCGACCGATTCTTAAATTTGATCTGCGTGCAACAAAAATAATGATCTGGTAAAAATTTCAAAACGCTAGCTTTAAAACTACTGTCTATTTTTTGCATAGAAACAGACGGACAGACGGACATGGCTATATCGACTTGGCTGTTGATGCTGATCAAGAATATATATACTTTGTGGGGTCGGAGATGCTTCCTTTAATGCGTTACACATTTCTGGACAAAATTATAATACCCTTTTTCAAGGGTATAAAAATGGACGAGGAATCAATTCCTAAAACTGCATTCTCCACCAAAAGCGGGCATTATGAATACTTTCGAATGCCATTTGGCCTTAGGAATGCACACGCTACTTTTCAAAGGTGTATGAATAATATCTTTCGACCGTTTCTTAACAAACACTGTTTAGTGTATCTGGATGATATTATAATTTTTTCAACATCCCTTACAGAACATTTAAATTCAATACAATTAGTTTTTTCAAAGCTTGCAGAAGCAAATTTAAAATTGCAACTAGACAAATATTAATTCTTAAAAAAAGAAGCTAATTTTTTTGCTCACATAGTAACTCCTAATGGTATTAAACCAAATTCTCAAAACCAATTCCGACAAAAGTAAAAGAGATTAGAGCTTTCCTCGGATTAACAGGTTATTATCGCATAGGACACTCTAAGATAACATGCTCAAGCTATGATGAACTGCTATCCGACCACAGTGCAGTCAACTTGCTCCTAAACACCCCCGTCCTTCGAAAAACCCCGCCTAGAAGACTCACCGAAAACACACAAAGTGTGTTTACGTTCTGGATGCTTTCCTCCCTGTACCCAGATCCCCCTCTTTCCACACCAAGCAACATAGATGCGGCCATAGAAAAAGTAACCAAAGAGATGCGCAATGCCGCTGAGTTTGCGAATCCACCTCCTCCGACTACCCCGAGAATACATAAAAGAGACGTGCACTTGTGGTCTCCGGAAATCGCGGCCCTCGTGGCCGAAATAAGGCGCCTCAGAAGGGTCTGGTTTTCCTCGCGTAACCCCACGACAAGACAGCACTTAATCGTGCCACCAAAGATTTGAAGGACAAGCTATCCATCTTACGGCAGGACTCGTTTCATAGATTCCTTGAGGAGCTAGAACCTGGAGACCCGCAGCACAACCTGTGGAATGTCACCAGGCACATAAAAAGACCTGCGAAGAATATATCAGCCGTGCGAAAAGTGGACGGTTCCTGGTGTCGGACTGAGGTCGAAAGAGCAGAAGCCTTTGCTGACCATCTACATAGTGCATTCTCACCGTTCGACAGATGCACTGGCGAAGAGAGAGCTGCAACCATAAGGTTCGTAGACAGCCCAATACAGCCCGTCGAACCAGAGGAGATTGAGCAGGAGATCGCCTCCCTAAAAAATGGCAAGTCACCGGGTCCTGACCATATCGATGCAACAGCACTGAAAATGTTGCCCTAATCTGTTCCCAAAGGCTGGCCAACATATACAACAGCTGCCTCCGTCTAGGGTACTTCCCTAAAGAGTGGAAGCTACCTCAAGTCTGGGAAACCTGAAGCCAATCTAGCATCCTATCGTCCGATAAGTTTGCTGGTAATCCTATCTAAAATACTTGAAAGAGTATTTTTGCGTAGAGTACTGCCAGTATTGGACGAGGCCGGACTGATCCCTGATCTCCAGTTTGGCTTCAGACGCCTTCATGGAACACCTGAGCAATGCCACCGGATTGTTGAGAGTAAAATGTAATGTAAATGCTAATAGTAATTTACTAGAGGTGCAGTATGTATTGGCATACCTTTGAGTAAACAATTTGTATGTACAAGTACAACCTGTAAAAAAAAAGAGTTTCCTCCGTCTAGTGTACTTCCCTAAAGAGTGGAAGCTGAAAGAGTATTTTTGCGCAGAGTACTGCCTGTACTGGACAAGGCCGGACTGATCCCTGATCACCAGTTTGGCTTCAGACCCTTCCATGGAGCACCTGAGAAATGCCACCGGATTGTTGAGAGCATAATTGAGGCCCTTAAAATAAAGGAATACTGCTGAGCCGTTATGCTGGATGTCAGACAGGCGTTTGAAAGAGTCTGGCACCCTGGACTCCTTTTCAAAATTAAATCCCACCTCCCAAGTTTCCATTTCGCCTTCCTCAAGTCATACACAGAGGGAAGAGAATTCCGAGTGAGATGCGGATCATAAATCAGCACGCCTAGGCTCATAAGAGCAGGATTACCTCAAGGCAGTGTTCTTGGACCCATCTTATACACACTCAACACAGCGAACCTTCCCATCACCCCCTCCCGGCACCTCACAGTAGCCACATATGCCGATGACACCGCCTTCCTAGCCTCCGCCACAGATCCTCAGGAAGCATCAGCCATCATCCAGAGGCAACTGGATGCCCTCGATCCATGCCTGAAACGATGTAACATCGTGGTCAACGCGGAGAAATCCTCACACAAAACCTTTGCACTTCGCAGGGAAGAATGCCCCCCCCCCCCGTCACACTCAATGGGGAAACCATCCCAACGAATAACACTCCCAAATATCTAGGGCTAACCTTGAACCGCAGGCTCACATGGCGTCCACACCTGATCAACAAGCGAAACCAGGCCGACGTACGACTCAAGCAACTGCACTGGCTCCTGGGGAGAAGGGGCAAGCTCAAAGAAAAATTCAAACTGCTTATTTACAAAGTAGTGCTGAAGCCAATCTGGACCTATGGGATACAGATGTGGGGACAGCAAGCTGTTTAAACTGCATGAGAATCCAACGGTTCCAAATAAAATGTCTCAGAACACTTTCCTACGCCCATCCGTACCACGAAAAGTTTATTATACATAAAGAAGTTGGAATTCCATGGGTAGCAGAGGAAATCTCCCGTCTCAGCGAAAGGTACACAAAAAGACTGGACAACCACCCAAACCACCTGGCCATCAACCTCCTAGACAATAGCCAATCCCAAAGACTCTTGAAGGGGAAACACCCGCTTGTTTTGAAAGGATCGGTCATAAACCACTTTATTTATTAGATTGGTAGAATTCTTGTAGTATTTTTATATATCCACATATTCAATGCTTCAACATTCATTACTTTAAAAAAAAAAATTGTTTTATTTTATAATATAATTTTTATACATTTTTTATTAACTTTGCTTTTATTTATTGAATCCTCTTGAATAAGAACTAACAATAAGTTTAAAAATCTTAACTATTACAAATTTTTTCTAAACAGTAGTTTTATTTTTCCAACTATTCCGTGATTAAGCGTCCCTAAAAATTTCTTTCGCTGGGTTGGTAGGTCCCTTCGTCGGAGACGGGAACGACTGCTAAGCTGGGTTAGGTTTCTCGCTAGGTGGTTGGGGTGCGAGGAAAGCTTGCTATGATATTTTTTCGTAAGCTCTGTGATTTCATTGACGACTGCTGGAATATTTTAGTCTCTTTGGATGTTTTCGTGCCTCAGTAATGGTTCTCAGAATCTTTGATTGCGCTCGCTGTATGATGTCAATGTTGCTGTTGCTGGCGTTGCCCCATAGCTGTGCGCCATAGGTCCAGATGGGTTTCAGTACTGCATTACAGAGTAAGACCCTGTGGTCCAGGCTGAGCGGAGAGCCAGCGTTGATGAGCCAGTGTAAGTTGTTGGCTTGGAGTTTAAGATGGGTTTTTTTCGTTTCAATGTGCCTGCGCCATGTGAGTCTTCTGTCAAGATGTATTCCTTGGTACGTTACCTCATCTGCTTTCGGGAGTGGTATGATGATTAACAAAAGTGGTGGGCAATCTTGTCTGTTCAGCTTAAATGTCATGTGCTTGAATTTTTCCTCGTTTACTTTTATTCACCAGTCAGAGAGCCACGTCTCAGTGTGTATGAGGTGCAATGCCAGCTGTGCTGTAGCTTGGATTGGGGACCTTGAACGGCAAAGGATAGCTGTATCGTCTGCAAACGTGGACACTGTTAGCCGACAATTTGTAGGAATGCCAGCAGTATAGATGAGGTATAAAGTAGGCCCAAGAACGCTGCTTTGGGAGACTCCAGCCCTAATTTCGTGGTCAGTGGAAGTGGCACCGCACTGCAAACTTTCTGTCATATAGGTATGACGATGTGTGTGCTTTCGGACAACTATGGTATACAACTATGGTATATGCTATGAATAAAAAGGAGTTGCTAGCAATTGTTTGGGCATTACAAAATTTGAGAAATTATTTATATGGAGTAGCATATGTAGCATATTCAATTCATTTTGAAGAATAACTTTTCTAACAAATTTCTTTTTACAAGAATATTTTTACAAGACGTGGAAAGCGCAGAAGAAAGTTTCATAATAATACACACTCTAGAGCTCATAGGGGACTAGATGAAAATCACAAACAAATCTGTAAATTATATTTCTGGCCAAATTTATATACAAAACTAAAAGAGTATATTAGAAATTGTAAAATATGCAACGAAAACAAATATAGCAAACACCCTATTAAAATTCCAATTGGAGAAGCCCCAATACCAACTAAACAAGGTGAACATTTACATATTGATATATATTATGCGCAAAGTCTAACTTTTATAACTAGCATTGACGCATATTCAAAATTTCTGGTAGTAAAACAAATTCGAAATAAATTTAATATCGAAAATAAAGAAATGAAATTACTTCAACAGTTTCACAAGCTAAAATAATTATGACTGATAACGAACCAAGCTTCACCTCGGCCAAATTTGAGTCATTTGCTCAAAGGAATGGTTTAACTTTACGGTGACGCGAGACATAGTACATCTAACGGACAAGTTGAAAGGGCACATACGATATTGAAAACAGGAAAGAAAAAGAATATCATGTTGGGCAAGTGGTTTACGAAAAGACATTTGGAGAAAGAAATAAACTTAAACCCAGATATAAGAAACAAGTAGTTAAAGAGGTTAAACCTAATAAAATAATAATCCATAATAGAATTATTCACAAGGATAATCTCAAAAAGTGAAATATATATATTTTTTTTAATTTATAGAAAATGCATTCCATATTGCCACTTTTATCAATCTTTATACTGACCAGTTCCGAAATAATTGATTATTCAAATCATGAGTTTTTTCTGTTCAAGGACATAAAGGATGTTCTTACGTACGAATCCTATAACGAATTATTACACGTAACCAATTTAAGTTTTTATAAAGATATAATAAATGTTGAATCGCAAAACATAAAAAGAGACCCTAACAAAAGATCACAATGGGAAATCAAATACGACTTAGAAGTTATCGAAATAATTTTATCTCAGTTAAATCCAAAAATTGAATTAATGAAATAGGCACCATTTGGAAATGGTTAGCTGGAACTCCGGATCATGATGACTTCATGAAAGTACAGAATAAAATCAACTTAATAGAAAATAATAATAAACAATTTATTATTAACACCAAAGTGTTCAAAGAAATAGAATCTCTTTCTGATGAGATTAAACATGTGTTTATCGATCAAGATCTGGCATCAAGAAAACATCGTTTAAGACTGTTAACATTTGACCTGCAAAATTTAATCGATACTATTACATTGGCAAAAATTAATGTCTTTAATACCAAAATTTTAAACACGAAAGACATAAAAGACATATTAAGTCACGAACAAAGACCTGTAATCATCAGAGATTTAATGGATATCATAGCATTCAAAATTGCAATTCGTAAAGACCTACTTATTATTTATATAAAATACCCTATAATTTCTAACAGATGTGACATAGTATACTATGCTAGGGCCATTTTCAAATTAGATGGAAAACTAGTAATAAGCAATCAAGTTGCAAAATGCGAAAATATATATTATGAAATGTCTACATTTAAGAACGAACTTTTTTACAACTACTGTAGCAACAGTAAAGAAAAAACCTGTTTCACAAAATTATTAAATGGAGAGAAATCAACTTGTTAGAAAATTAGAGAAAAAAATACGGTGCCATTTTTAAAAATGGTAACAATATTGTTAACAGCTCCCAGATAAATGGATCTTTGCTTATAACATTTAATGGTACAACCATTAACAACATTTCATATACAAATATAGAAAACAAAATTCTTGACTATATAACGGCAAACCATTTCACAAATTATGAAATATCCGATTACATTTTGTCAAATAATTCAGAACTCTCTTTAGATAATATTAAAACTTTAAATCCTTTCATTAAAATTAAAAATACTAAGATATCACTTTCTTTTATATTATTAATTTTAATCATTATATATTTAATTTCTCTAATTATTATTAAATATATTCATGTTATATAACATCGGCCAGGTACAGAAAAATCTTTTAATCGAGAAGAATTTTTAACAGAATTATGGGAACACCTAAATGAAACTCCAATTGAATCGGGACGCTCCATTTTAGAAGGGGGAGAGTTATCCAACCCATGATTCAGGGGCTCTTACCCAATTAATAAAAAACATTTCGAAATTCAATCTCAACGATTGATTTGCCTTTGTTCTCGAAATTGCACTTTGCCGGCCTGGCACTAATTAATAAACATTTTTTCGAAATTGAATCTCAACGATTAAATTGCCTTTGTCCTCAAAGTTGCACCTCGCCAGCCTGCAACTATTTAAATAAACAAATCTGAATCTTCCCACCAGTCGTGGGAATCAAGCGTAGCCGGTCCACAGCTTGGCCACTAAGATAAATAAACCAAAATTAACGCAAACACAGCTTCCTCTTGGTGGCCAAACATATTGGCTTTAATCAAACATAAAGCATAATTGAATTTCACAATGCAGTGAAACAGTTTCTTCATTAAGCTTTTATTCTAAACATAATTCAAATTTCAAGAAGTATCAAGGAAGCTCCTGGCCGAGGTTTTGAGGAGGAGAATTAAACTTAAGCAGTCAGTCCATTCGTGAGATTAAATCCAATCGGTCATCCGATGCAAAAAACACTTATATTTTCTTAAGACAACCAAACTCTATTATAAATAAGTATGAAAAAATAAAATAAATTTTTTTAATAAAACTCCGATAAAGAAATTTAATTTGCATAAGTACGCGCGACCAAACACTAAAGCACGTGATTGTTGTATGACTATATGATATATTTGTACATACAGTATAATGTGCTTAACTGCCTCAACACTTAAATGCACATTACAGATAACTGCCCATTCATACTTTTTTTTTGTACAACGAAAAGCTATTTTGTTTGAAAATTATGAATTTATCTGCTTTCATTGTGCATTGTTTTCCCTTCCAAATACATAAGTTAAGTGCGCCACCTTTGCTCGACTTTGCAAAAGCGCCATCATTTTTTCGTTGTTATTAAAGATCGTTATTATAGAAAGGACGCCACTGATATTCTACCTGGATTACTTAAGGATTATGATTTCGACAATATTTTCAACATTGACGAGGCTTTTTTATAAGGCTATGCCAAGTTCAACTTTTTTCAAAGTGCGGACAATCCCAAAGGATTCAAGGCTCAAAAAGTACGAATAACTGTAGTCTTCATTTGCAATGCGACTGGCAACTACAGAAAGGTTATAACAATTGTCAAGTCTCAAAAACCACTTTGTTTAAAAATAAGACCTTGACTATCCCATATTTCGCTAACAAAAAAGCTTGGATGACAGGAGAGCTTTGGCGAAAAGTATTAATGACACTTGATGAGGAAATGGTTTTAAAGAATAGAAAAGCTGTGTTATTTGCCGACAACGCTTTCTGCCACGAAAATCTGGAAACATTGAAAAAAAAAACTTATTTTCATGCCGTCAAATACAACATCAGTCTTGCAGCCATTAGACCAAGGAATTATACACTGTTTCAAAGTTGAATACCGACGTATTTTGGTAAAAAAGCAGTTGTTAGCAATAGAGAGAGACAAGAACATGAAGCAGTTCCTGAAAGAGATGCCATTACTAGACTTGCTTCATTTTGTACATCAAGCTTGGGATTTGGTAAAAAATAAAACCATTTTCAATTGCTTTCAAAAGGTAAGCACATTTTTCAGTTACAAAAACAAATTGTTAAATTGATATTTATTCAGGCAGGATTTATTTCGACTTCGCCCCAGAGGAGGACCTTGTATCCTAATCAGGCAGGAGTTAGTGCACTATCACCTGCATTCGATCACGACGAATCACCTACAAATGGCGACGGTAAAAATTTGTCAGCTGTGTACCTTCCTCCAGGCCTGCCTTGGAATTCCTCTGGTCAAAAGGTTATCATTGGAGGTCATTTTAACGCTAAGCATCGCCTCAGCATTTCACGATGTTATTTCCGGCAGCTCAATTCAAGTTCTAGCTACAGGCAGACCCACTCACTACCCGTATAACATCCGATCACTTGCCGCTGATCGCTTCACTAACAACGTCACCTTATGGTACCGCCCCTGTTAGGATGCTCGTTGCACCTGGTGCAAATATAAGGTTGTTCCAGTACGAGCTTAACAATGCCTTTAACCTCAATACAGAGATAGATACAGTAGATGATATCGAGAAAGCGTTTGAAACTTTTATGAAGAAGATCAAAGATGCAGTCCAAATTGTAGCTCCTGGCGGCGCAGTTCACCTACGAAACGTGCGTAGCAGCATCGCTCTTTCTCCGGAAGCAGTAGGACTCTTAACTCTCAAGAAACGTCTCCGGCGTGAGTTCATCAGGAACAATGACCCAATAATTGACAGACTGTACCGAAGGATATCAAATCGGGTGAGAAAAGTACTGCCAACCTGAAAAGAGAAGCAACTGACGCGTTCCTGGGTAAAGTTACTGCCGATGAAAACTCAAAATTCGCGCTCTGGAAGCTCACGAAGAGATTCAAGAGACAAGTTGCTCCAAAGTTTCCAGTTCGCAACCTAGATGGCACTTGGGCAAAATCACCTCAGGATAGAGCTGAAGCGTTTGCCAGAAACCTGGAGAAAAGATTCCAGCCGTTCGAGACAGCATCGCCAAGACGAGTGCAACTGGTTGCTGAATCCCTAGATGCCCCATTGCAGATGGCTCTTCCTGTAAAGCCTATTAAACTCACGGAATTGGAAGATGATATCAAATCCCTTCGCAATAACAAGGCTCCTGGTGCGGATCACATCGACAACCGCTCCATTAAGCTGATGCCCCACAGAGCTTTGTTATTCCTTGTACTGATTTTCAACTCTGCTCTACGACTGGGACACTTCCCAAGCGCCTGGAAGAAAGCGAATATCATTATGCTCCATAAAAGTGGGAAGCCAGCAGAGGAATTAGACTCCTATCGCCCAATAAGCCTGCTTCCAGCATTTGGCAAATTACTTGAGAGGTGCATCCTGAGAAGATTGCTCGAGTCCCGAAAGGTCCAGAAAGCTATTCCGAAGTTTCAGTTTGGTTTTAGACTCAGGCATGGCACACCTGAACCTTGTACTGGAAGGTTTCCATGGAAAGGAGTACGTCGTTGGAGCTTTTGTGGACATCCAGCAGGCTTTCGATAGAGTGTGGCATGAAGGACTTCTGCACAAGCTGAAAAGCCTACTAAATCCTCAGCTCTTTTTGATTATAAAAAGCTTTCTCTACGAGCGATCCTTTAAAGTAGTACAGGACGGACTGTCCTCCCAAACAAAAAGCAGTCAGAGCAGGTGTACCCCAGGGAAGTGTGTTAGGTCCAACACTATATAGCCTGTATACGCACAACATGCCCTCAGCTGACAACATGTCGCTTACAGATACCAATGACCTGCTAGTTGCCACCTTTGCTGATGACAAATAATGAAAAATTTGAGAACTGGGCCCTCACTGAAACATCGCAGTCAATCCGGGAAAGTGTGTTTCCGTGACGTACACCCTGAGACCAAAGACGAAACACCTGGTGTGTTTCTGCATGGAGAGCTCCTCACACAATCGAGAGCCCACAAATACCTCGGTGTCACTCTGGATAACCGACTTACATTTGTAACGGATAAAACTCGGCGGCTCAAAACAAAGGCGAACAGCATGGCTTGGCTTCTTAGGTCTGGAAACAAACTTTCAATTTCCAACAAGGCCAAAATTTATAAGGTTGTCATGGCTCCTATTTGGAAATATGGCATCGCCGAGTGTATGGCATCGCCGAGTGTATGGCATCGCCGCAAAGTCGCACCTCAACAAAATTCGTGTGGCGCAGTCGCAAATCTTGCGTAAACTATCTGGAGCGGCTTGGTACATCCGCAACAAAGACATTGAACAAGAGCTGAAGGTACCAAGGATTGGCAATGTCATAAAGAAACAAGCAACCGCGTACGTAAATAAATTGGGAATCCACCCAAGCCAGTTGGCTCGAAAACTCTTGATGAGGAGACGTGTATTGGGACTGAGGGCGAGAAGGAGGCTCCTGCGCATTCACCCAACAGATCTGCCGAGAAGATATATAAGTTAAAATATAAAATTAATTCATGCCTCTAGACTCCCTAATTAGGTTTAGGTATGTACATATGTAAATACTCGATAGAAATTATGATACTCTGCAGTATAAGTTATTACAAATAGTAACAGTGGACTGCAATGTAAATAAATACAATTTTTATAAAAAAATAAAAAAAAAAAAAAAAATTAATAAAAAATAACACCGTTATTCATCTAAATAGTAATGAATTTTTTGTATCAAAAGAGCAATTCTGTGAAATACCCAAAAATTGTAAAGAATTCAATAATATTATGATAAGTCATAAGAAGGATGTTGTTAATTTAAGTAACACCGATTGTATACCGATATTAGCTAGGGGTAGTAGGGCTTTGTTGCAACTTCAGTAATGCGGACCACTTCAAGGAAATAGAGGAGATCGGCAACAGGATCATCCTGTTAAACAACTTTAATGGCAGTATAACCAGGAACAATACCTCAAAAGACATTAGTGGGACATATCTCATTCAATTTAACAATGACTCTGTTCTTATCAACAACCAACGATTTGACAACACCGAGACGATCCTACTACAACCAGAGAGGCCCATCATTCAGATGACCCCCAAAGAAGTCAAACGAGTAAAATTACTATCCTTAAAATCATTGGAAGCACTGCACATCAGTAACATCAACCAACTACACAAAATTCGATCCCAAACCAGCATCAACAGAATAATTTTTAGCCAGATTCCACTCCAAACCACTTAATTCACAAAAGAGAGGCCACACACACAGCCACCGGCACCAATCTATCACGATCCCGTTTCGCAACTCCCAATGAACGACGTCTCATATTTTTGATGATCTGCTTGAGGACAAGCAGAAACTAAGAGGGGAAGAGTTAACGTCAAAATTACTACAAAATTGCAAAGCAAAAATCCATAGAATTTTATTACAAAATACCACAAGTGCCGGATGCTCGTGTTTATATTGCAACATAGTCGCGTCAACAAAAATAAGCCAAGTCTGCAGTAGCAGCGAGCCGCTCATAGTCAGCAACATGAGTAGCGGCAGCAGCAGCAGCAGCAACAGCAGCGGCACCAGTGGCAGCAGCACCGGCAGCAGCATAATTGTCAGCTTAGCTTAGGGTAAAAGTGATTTAAGATTTTCAGTTCCAAATCAACAACCGAAGAATAAAATACGTTAAATTCCAAAAATAACCAAATTGAATTTTAACTTATATATATATATAGTATATACATATATATCGGACGGTTTAAAAAAAAAACTAGACATTTTGCTCTGTTCCTTTGATTTTGTTTTGCTTCCAATAAATAATGTATATTGAAACAAAGGGCTGGAAGGGAACTAGACATTTTGATTTTCTTTCATTCCCGTTGATCTTCCTTTATTCTCATGATCGATTACACTGAGAAACCTGCAATTAATAATAAAATTTAGTAATTCAGAATAATTCTCCGACATACGTATAGGAATATTTTTGGGCTAAGACAAAAATTATATATACCATAAATTTAGAATTAGATTTTCATATAAAGGCACATTTACAAAATAAGGGCAATCTTACTTTGAGATCGTGTTAGCCGGTGTGAGTCATATACCACAATAAAAACTTTTTTATCGTTTTAATATCAAAAATATTTAAATCACATTTTATTGTATTAAATTATGTGAAAATATCGAAATTTATTTTTTTAATAACATTGACCCTCTTCAATTGTGACAATTGCCGACTTGGATCCATTGTTGTAAATATTCATTGGATTACATACGGTATTATGAATAATTTTATTTATATCAGCTTTTAAAATTCGAAAATTAATTTCATCAAAGTTAAGTTGACTATAAAGAAATACAGGCAAACGGTTGCTCATAATCCATACATTTTGACTTTCTCCGTTGTCTACTTTTAAATCATTGGGAAATTCGATAAGGCCATCGTCTTGACTCAGCAGTCCTATATTATCTCGTATATATGGATAAGCCGTATTCCAGCATCCAATGCTATTTTTATGAACTTGTGTAAAAAACATGACGCCATTGTTTGAAATTCCAGAAGAAGTTGATTGTCCGTTAAATCCACGATCTCCAATTGAAAAGAAGTACTTGGCATTTTCTTGAGTATTTAAATTCCAGTTCGATTCATTCAATAAGAGATTCATTGATACCACATATTCCTGAATTAAAAATAAAGAAGCATGTAATTATTTCACAAAAAAAGATATAAATAACAAAAAAACCTTACAGTAAAAACAAAGATAAATTTCAACCGACTAGCTTCCAGATATTTTTATACCCTTGAAACAGGGTATTATAATTTTGTCCAGAAATGTGTAACGCATTAAAGGAAGCATCTCCGACCCCACAAAGTATATATATTCTTGATCAGCATCAACAGCCGAGTCGATATAGCCATGTCCGTCTGTCCGTCTGTTTCTATGCAAAAAATAGACAGTAGTTTTAAAGCTAGCGTTTTGAAATTTTTACCAGATCATTATTTTTGTTGCACGCAGATTAAGTTTAAGAATCGATCGGATCGGACCACTATATCATATAGCTGCTATACAAACGACCGATATGAAAACAAGTCTTTGTATAGGAAACTTTTTTGTTTTCCAACCTATTGCAACCGAATTCAACATTTACTTATTTGACATAGCGTAACATGATTTTTAAAAGTTTGATCCGGATCGGATAACTATATCATATAGCTGCCATACAAGCGACCGATATGAAAACAAGTCTTTGTATGGGAAACTTTTTTGTTTTCCAAGCTATTGCAACCGAATTCAACATTTACTTATTTGACATAGCCATACATGATTTTTAAAAGTTTGATCCGGATCGGATAACTATATCATATAGCTGCCATACAAACGACCGATATGAAAACAAGTCTTTGTATGGGAAACTTTTTTGTTTTCCAACCTATTGCAACCGAATTCTTTATTTATTTATTTGACATAGCCATACATGATTTGTAAAAGTTTGATCCGGATCGGATCACTATATCATATAGCTGCCATACAAGCGACCGATATGAAAACAAGTCTTTGTATGGGAAACTTTTTTGTTTTCAAGGGTATACCATCTTCGACAAGCCGAAGATAACTTTTCTCACTTGTTTTGACGTCCATTTGAAAAGCGACTCTGACTTTTTTTGACTTTATGGGACGCTTTTATAAATTTAGTTAAGGGTGTGTTACGCAATGGAAAAGACATGAGCAGGAGGAACCCCAGAAAAGGTCTTCCTCCAATGAGTTCCGTTCACAAACTGTTTTATTTATATGATTTCACATTCGAAGAAACATACAAAAATTGTATAATTATGTACTTATGTAATAACAAGAGTTCTTATATACTATTTATATGGAGCATTCACTACACAGTACCAGGGTGCTGGCACAGAAGCAACTGGCGATGTTTATTATAGAAAAACCATGAAACCATATTTATCAGTAAGAGGACCATCCCGCACTGCGAACTGGCCCATGTTATTAGAAACCTACGAGGGCGGGTCAATAAGTCCGTGACTATTTGAATGAAACACAGGTTTTTATATAAAAAGTTATTTTATTTTTCAACGTAGTCTCCTTTGAGCTCTATACACTTAGCCCAACGTTTCTCCAATTTTTTTATCCCTTCCAAAAAATATGATTTGTCGAGGTCTTCAAAATAGGCATTTGTTTGTGAGATGACTTCGTCATTGGAGGCAAATCTCTTTCCGCCGAGCCATTTCTTCAAGTTTGGGAACAAGAAATAGTCACACGGGGCTAGATCGGGTGAAAAGGCCGGATGAGGGAGCAATTCGTAGCCCATTTCATGGAATTTTGTCATGGAAACTGCACATGTGTGCTGCCGTGCATTGTCCTGGTGGAAAAGAACTTTTTTCTTGGCCAAGTGCGGTCGCTTTTTTTTCAATGCCTCATCGAATCGACCCAATAAGTTGCTGTAATATTCACCATTGATTGTTTTTCCTTTTTGAAGGTAGTCAATGTGGATAATACCGCGTGCATCCCAAAAAACAGTCGCCATGACTTTATTGGCTGACAAACCCACCTTTGCCTTCTTTGGCGCCGATTCACCCCGAGAAACCCACTGTTTTGACTGCTGTTTGGTCTCCGGTGTGTTGTGGTCGATCCACGTTTCGTCCACGGTTACGAAACGGCGCAGAAACTCGTTCGTATTGCGATTGAACAACGCTAAACATTCCTGCGAAATTGTCACACGGTTGCATTTGTGGTCGATTGTGAGCAAACGCGGCACCCATCTTGCGGAAAGCTTTCTCATACCCAAATGATCATTCAAAATTGAAACCACTGAGCCATGTGAAATGCCTACGGCTTCCACAATCTCTCTCACTTTTAATCGCCGAGCGGCTAAAACCATATCGTGGATTTTTTCAATTGTTTCGGATGTGGAAACCTCAACTGGGCGTCCAGAACGTTCGGCATATTCCGTGCTTGTACGGCCACATCGGAATTCGGTAAACCACTTTTTTACCATGGAAATGGATGGTGCAGTCTCCATAATATTTATCAAGCTTGGCCTTGGTTTGCGTAATGGATTTTTTCCTCAAAAAATAATGCTTAATGAGCACACGAAATTCACTTTTTCCATTTTCTTCTTAGTCAACGCGGTAGTCTGATATTAACGGCTGTCAAAAACAAACTAAATGTCGCAGCTTGTTCAATTTTTGACAAGAGTCAACTGACAGATGACTGTTGACGGGAGCAGTGTTACCATTTCAATTAAGAGGCGGGAAATTCAAAAAGTCACGGACTTATTGACCCGCCCTCGTATGTGCAAACGACAGAGCTTTGCAGATATCGCTGCGATATGCATTGGGAGGACCCACGAAGAGTTCGATTCAAAGCTTAATGCTGCATGCGGAGATTATTATTGACTTGTTAATAACAAGAGTATAACAATTTCCCTAATTAAAAAAGAATAAATTAGAAACATTGATCGACATTTCAGTAGACGTGAAAAATGTTTGGGCTATAATGAAAGCCTCCAAGCTGGACCAGTATCTGGAGTGCCCGGCACTAACAGCCCTTGCATAAAAAATTCGAAAAGAATACGAAGCGTATAGAACAAGACGAGTTGAGCCGAACTTTCTATAAATCTGTCGGAAAGCCTATCTACAGCACTCAACCAAAAGCTGGCCCGACAGGGTAAAATATGCAAAAGAAATGCAGCTACTGATAGATTATGGTAGAAGGGATGTGCACAGCTTATAGCAGCGAAAGAAGCAGAAGAATCGTTGTCAAAGCCAATAAGCCTGGAAATCTTCGGACAGCCTGGTCGCAAAAACCGACGGTCTTCCTGAACACTACACTAGAAACTTTTGAAAACTCCTGACTAGCTGGCGTAGTTGTTCGAACGCGACACAGATTTGGGGAGAAATATATTGAGAATATGCAACAAAGATCAAAGATCGAAATACGTAACGTGGAGAGAATTACATCGTAGAAGTAATTATGTTAAGAATAAAAATGCAGCTTGCGAATGGTATGCGGTTGTAAGTAGGTGATCGATTTATAGAAGTCGTGAGATTTCATTGTATTGATTCATTCATTGTATTCCAAATCTGTATATCCAGGAGCATATGAGCACTGAGGGTATGGTGCGTGCTTGGATGTCTTCCATGGCGAACGCAAGAAGGCCACCCCGTGTATCGATCTATACTGGTCAGGTAGTATTTATATGAAACGGATTGTGGCATGGTCCTATGAGGACCAGGCTGGAAACTTTGATTACTATAGTTAGTGTGAATTGTTGTAAAGGTGAACGAACATGAATGTCGATTTTGAACTTAGGACAAGGAGTACAGAGCTTTACAAACTCTGAATTTGCCGAGGGCATTGCTTCTTAGTGGCTGTGTTATAAAAGGACGCTAAAAATAGTTACATCGCACCCTTTTGAGTGTTTGATTCGAGGGATATTTATCTCCTTTAATTGAAACAAACTGGTATTACAATCATGCCGTTTTGGAGTTCCTTTTATAGTTGAACAGTTTCTAGAACTCCTGATAATTTTTTGTAGTCGTTTATTTCGTTAAAATTACTTAAATTTTTTCGGAGTTGTGTTTTTGTTGCCTGCTATATGTATTTTGTATGTGGTGCACTGAAATCCAGTTGCTGAAGTTGACGCAATGAATGTTTTTCCGGTTTTTGATGGAAGCATAGAAAAATGGCTTGTGGTCCAAATAGATGCCAATTTTTCTGCCTTCAATATAGTGTTTGATGTGAGATCAGGCTCAAAAGAGATCGAACTACAGGCAATGGATGCTCGATGCCAAGCATTTCAATGATTTTCGCAAATCTCGGGGTAGGACCTAAGTTTATTATCAAAAAGGACACCAAGATCATTGTTTGTGGAAACACGATCAAGGACGTGATTTACAAGAAAGTAAGAGACAATAAGCGATGAATTGTCATACGTTTGCATTTTAAGCAGTTAAGGAACAGAAGGTATGCTGAAACACAACGAATAGAGCTTATCTAGGTCCAATTGCAGATGACTGTGCAGAAAATATTCCGAGAAGCAGTAGCATAACTTAACATAATCAGCATACCTCAACGTAGATGCAAAATTAATCACATTGGGAAGATCCTTTTTTGTAAAATATTTATTAAGACAACCGGGGTCAAATTATTAGGTCCCTCGGCTGACGGCTTTTCAGCCTCCTTAGTGACGTCCCACTGGCCAGTCCGTGTGCCAGTCCGTTCCTGTGCCTCTGTAGTCTGTTATTGTATCGGCTGGAGGGGTTATTAATCTCGTCAAAGACTGTGGGCAGCTTGAGATCTTTGTGCAGTGACCAGTTACGAATGTCTGTACTCGTTTAATTTGGCTATCACTAGCTAATCCCCATATTTGGCACCCATATTAACCCATTATAAGCCAATAACAGTTTGCTTCTTGAACTTAACAGCCACAAATGTTTATTCACTGCATTTCGTATGAGGGTTCTAGTGGCGGTGATGTGCTCGGCGAAGGTGAGTCTGCGATCCAATGTAAGACCAAGGTATTTGGTTGAATTGGTCTGTAGGACAGGCCTCCTTCTTAATGCCGTCAGTAGTTGCTCAACAAGCCGATGAAGTTGCTCCATCGTACAATGACCAGCTCGGAACCCGAACTAGTGCTCAGGAGTAATAACCTGAATGTCCATAGTCCTAACAATCCGGGAAGCAATCAGTCTCTCAAACACCTTCGAAATCGAAGGGAGAAGACTGATCGGCTGATAGGACGCGGGGTCCATTGCCGACTTGCCCGGTTTGTGGATCATAGTTATTAATGCGAGCCTCCACTGTACAGGGAAGCATTGCAATCTCACTATAGCGTTGAGCAACAACGCTATGTAGAGAATGGCGTGACTTGGTAATGCCTGTAGTGTGGCGTTGCATATAGTATCGTGGCCAGGTGCTCTGCTGATATTTAAGCGACCCATAAGTTCGGATATCTCACTGGGTGCAAAAGGCCTGATAAGCAGGTCTATTTGGAGCGCTTGAGACAGCCTGGAATGCGTTTCGCTTACTTGCTCCGAGGTCACTAGCTCAAATGGCTGAAAACATTTAGCAAGGTGCCCGGCACCTCGGCTTGCTTCAAGTCCGTCCGACCCCATGTCCCGTTTCTGTCTAAAAGCGGCGCCTTCATGGTGCACCTCCTTTTGATAGCTCGTGTGGCCTTCCAAAGTGAGTGCGTCATGTCATTATCAGTACCAGTGTTCGCTAGTCTCGCATTGAACCGTCTTGTTTTGTGATCTGACAGTGGCCGTTGAAGTTCGCTCTGTGCTCTATTCCACGCTGTTTTATCCAGGGGGAAGATCCTTAATGATGAGTATAAACAACAGTGGTCTCGATGAGATAAGAGGTTTTAGTTTTTACAAATATTTGCGAAAGGGATCGTGTTCAGCGTAGTTGGATCTGCAAATAGGCAACCATAGGGGTCGGAAGGACCTAGTTTTCCTAGGGATGCAAAAAGATAGTTGGTTTAGATGTTTGGAATCAACCATACCATTGATAAGCATATGTAGAAACATGACCCCAGCACAGGTTTGGTGGTCCTTGAGGGGAGGTAGCTTCAACAATTTAAGTCTGCAACAGTACGGCGGAGGAAAATTTTCAGGAACACAGCTTAAGTTTTTTAGAGCCAATAACAGGAACTGCTTTTGCACAGACTCATATTTTGGTCAGAGGATTATTGTGAACTTCAAACGAAGTAGCAGTATCCAAGGATAGGATGATACATAGGGATCTGGTGGTGAAAGGATCGTTAAATTCTTTTGACCACCGCTTAATAAAGGCAAACATTCCTCCGGCTTTATTCACTGTCAAAGAAATGTGATCATTAAACATAAGTTTATAATCAAAAAGAACTACACAATCATTAATTGTGGTCACACGATCGAGGACGTGATTTCCGAGAGAGTAAGAGACAATAAGCGATACACTGCGATCAAATGTCATAAGTTTGTATTTTGAGTAGATTAGGAATAGAAGGTTGCTTGAGCACCACGAATAGAGCTCATCTAGGTCCAATTGCAAATGCTTGTGCAGAAAATGTTCCGAGAAGCAGTAAAACTTAACATCATCAGCATACCTCAACGTAGGGGCAAAATTAATCACATTGAGCAGATCGTTAATTAAGAGTATTAACAACAGTGGTCCCGATGAGATGGATGAGAATGGATGACCTTCGACTTGTTAGTTTGAAAAAGAACATGCTGAGTTAGATTTGAAAGGTAAAACGCTATCCACATTAGGATATTCGGTGGAAAATCAATGAGCTAAAGTTTCCATAGCATGAGCTGATAATTAATTAACTAAATCAAATGCTTTGCTAAAGTCTGTATAAATTACGTCTGCTTGCAAGCGATAATCAAAACATCGGTGGATGATCGGACAATATTCTAGTAAATTTGTTATTGTCAAGAAACCTGGAAACCTGGAAAACTGGAAAACGACAGAGTCGGCTAACACATCGGGTCGTTTTGTCTTGTGGGTAACACTGAGAAATCATCATCAGTGTGAATCCATGAAATGAGGGGCGAATTAAAGTCACCCTTCCCAAGGATAAGATCAGAATTATTTAACCGAGGCAAAATTGATTTAATGGTAGTTAGGTGGTGCATATAGATGATTCTATACACAGAGGCGGAATGTAGGAACACGTAATGAATAGGTTAAATGACTTAGAATGAACAGCTTTAAATTCCATTCCGGAAGGATTCGTGAAAGGGTTACGTTCAGCCAGGCAATTATTATTACAAAATTAACCTACATGACACATTTGTACAACAAAGTTTAGCCAAAGTTTCAAGTCGAGCAATAACTTTCTTTATTTACACCGAAAGTAAACATGGACTTCTTTCAGTCGATTGGACCAACTACCACTCAGGTAAACGCAACTCATTCCAGCGAATCTTCCGGTTTTTAATAAGTTCTGCAACAGCATGTACAACAACACCGGCACTGTAGCCGATGATATGTATGCAGAAGATATGCACCGTCTTAAAAAAATTTGTATCGATCCATTTGATGATCAATCGTATAAAAGATTCGTGGGATCATCGTCCACAAGAAGAGATTCGAATGCTTCATCGACTTTGCAATTAAGGTTCGCAACGCTTGAGATTCTGATTCCAAGCCACAGAAACATTACATATGGAAACCTTAATGTACCTCATTATTATGTTTCCAAGTCATTAAATACTAGACTGGGCCATGCATCAACACTTCGATTATCATTGCCAAATTCTTCAGCTACTAGCTATCGAAATATTTTATTGATTGATATAATTAATAATTTTAATAAAATAATGAGTGAATATGACTGAAAGAAAAAAATTTTAACATATTTTCAACAAGGGATAATTTAGGGAATAATAGATAGGATAAGTGGCTATTATTTTCACAACTAATACGATACGAACCATGGTCAGCATTATTGGATCTTCGGATCGGTAATCATGTTAATCTGTTAGGAAGCATACAAAATTGTTGATCTAAAAGGAATTCAGATACAACTTAACCATGAACTTGTATATGGAGAAGTATGACCACAACACAGTTTGGATCTACTTTAATATAGATAAGTTGAGCAGTTAAAGGCTGCAACGATATGACGCAAAAGAATTGGCAGGGTACCAGTTTCGCTTTTTCAGCGTAAAACATAAAACAACAGTATTCAAGGATAGGACGAACTAGAAAATATTAGTTTCAAGTCTTGGTGGTAAGTCATATTTTTTCGACAAACGTTTAATGAAGCCTGCTATTTTTTTGGATTTATAATATGTTTGTGTTAATATTGCTAAAATTAAAAAGTTCAAGTCTATTAGGACTAAGATAATGGAGCAAACCCATTTTCCGTTAGAGAGGACGTTTCATTGAAGAAAATAATCTCAAGGGACCTGTGTTGAGTGTTTGGTTTGGGGTTAAGTTGGAGAAGTATGTTATCAGGATGGATGGATTAATTAAGTTTTTGACTTTTTTTACTATTAATTGATTGAATAAAACAAAAAATTTATCTTGAACAGGACTTTTTTTAAAGTATAGAAATCGTCAGTGCAAAAGTATATCAACTTTGGTTCGGCCCTGAGTTAGTTGTTTATACCCTGTACCCATTAAAAATGGGTGAAAAGGGTATCATAATATGGTGCAAATGTATGTAACAGGCAGAAGGAAGCATCTCCGACCCCATAAAGTATATATATTCTTGATCAGCATCAACAGCCGAGTTGATATAGCCATGTCCGTCCGTCTGTCCGTCTGTCCGTCTGACTGTCCGTATCAACGCCTAGATCTCAGAAACTACAAGAGCTACAGACATGTGCTATATATCGTTGGATAGGTAATTACTATACGCAGTACAAATTTGTTGTTTTATTTCGATATCAACCCCCGCTCCCCCGCAAACCGCAAAAAACTGACACGCCCACAATTATTAACCTAATGCTATGCAATTCGGCATATGCGTTGGTGCTTATAAAAGCTATCTAATTTTTAAATTTGAACCAAACACGGAAGTTATGCCACATGCTTAATCTATGGCAAGGGAAGCACAAGCGCAGCAAAACACGCATTGCGCGATGCCGACTGCGACGTTGACAGCGAAATGTGTATGGCTTTATGACACACGAAACTTATTTTCATAACCAAAATCATACCAAATTTATATAGTTATGGTACTCTTTTCTAATAGAATATTGTTTCATTTATTTATTGATATTAAATAAATAAATTGTAAGCATGTCTAAGGGTATATGGAACTTTGCAATCGGGCAACTCGACTGCTGCTACATTACTTGTTATTCTTGTGTTATTGTTTTTTTATGTTTGTTCATTTAACAAATTTTTGATCTCACCTTAAAACTGGCCATCGGATGAAAGTACAGAACCCTTTCCGTGATTGACTGATTAGGAGCAATACTCATTCCAAATATTCCATCTAACCATTGGAAATTTATTCCATTAACTGTAAAATCTGAGGCAACTGGATTGGGGAAAAAATTGTAGTTTGTGATACGCCAACTTCTGTTTTTTAACAAGCTATAAACAACGAGGCCAAATCTCCACACATCTGAAACAATGGCGTGTGCATCATCACAGTTTTTTCCTATATCCACAACAATATTTGAGTGTAACGAGTCTTCTTTAATTTGAGATTTTGGAAAAGTGTACCGAACGATTAATTGATCAGTATTAAGATCGTATACGACAATCTTCGGTGGACAGATCTGATTCAAGTTAATGGTGGCATTAACAATACCTGAATCAATTAACCATAATCGATGGCATTT
The DNA here is from genome assembly GCA_018150545.1 of Drosophila ercepeae. Lineage (NCBI taxonomy): Eukaryota > Metazoa > Arthropoda > Insecta > Diptera > Drosophilidae > Drosophila > Drosophila ercepeae. Next base: position 1,691,657 of record JAECWL010000023.1, on the reverse strand, counting down.
ATCTATGGCTGTACGATATACTGATATCAGTTTTGAGCAATCTGGATTTTGTGTATTACCATGATGCTCCCATTTTGGATAGGGTCTAATGGCTGGACTTGTTTCCGTTGTAGGATATGAAATAGTTCCTAAAGTTGCGGGGACGCCATTTTTCCATCGAGGAATTGTAACAAACAAACGGTCCGCATAGGCATCAATCCCCAAAGGTACATTATTCTTCGGTATGAATTCTCTGTGGAAAATAAAAAACGTTCAATATTTGTTGTAATGTATAAATGTTTACGTTTAAAGCCGCTTAAATATCTAAAATGGGCAAATTCTTTTGCTAATATATCCATTTCTTAATTGACTGCTTATGATTTGTTAAAAGTTTTATAAAAAAGTGAATTGATCTGAGTTAATTTTTATGTTACATACACTTGGTTTAACATTGGCCAAAAGAGGACTCATATTCTAACAAAGCTTTACGTTGCTTGAGTACATACGTGACAGAGAGTTCATTAGAGCAGCGAACAATGCATTAATAAAACTGATAAAATGTAACGGTATTTGGTGGAATTATAAAATATTCATTCCACATATTGAAAAAGACTAATCTTTTATGGAAATTAGTTAGGTTGACTAAACTGAGTAGTGGGATAGGGTGCAAATCTTTAAAAATTATTTCTCATCATGGAGGACTAATCTTTGAAACCAATCTGTAATAAAGGACATCTAAAAAAGGTTTTTGGTGGTGGAGCGATGGATAAATAATGACTTTGTAGTGCGCAATTTTCAAAAAGTTTTACAATTGCTGAAAAATTTAATATGCCTCTTGAATTGGTAGCACTGGGTTTGCTTCTTTTGTGGAGAGAAATTATGAAAGATTCTAGAGAAGCTGGCGTAATGCCACGGCGCAGGTCTTAAGCACGAAGTCTGTTCCTGATGCAGGACCTGACGAAAAAACAGGTTTCACTTTTACGCAGTCCTGTAGCACTCAGCCTGAAATTCCGTTAGAACCGGGCGAATAAAAAGGTTTCACCTCCAGAAGATCTGATAGAAAAATGGGGTGACGAATTTTTTTACCTAGTTACACCTTCAGTCCTACCATTCAAGGGGCAATAGGAAAGGAGGTGCTACAGTCATTGTGCGATCGTCCTTGTGCAACTGCGCTATAAACAAATAGCGAGAATTCAATTGCTGTTAAGAGGAGCCCAATAATAAATGGTGTTGCTCCAATGAGCTCGGTTTAGAAACTGTTTTATTAATATTCTTCAACATCCGAAGAACCACAAAAATCTTACAATCCTAATAGTACCTAAGACCTATAAGGTACTAACAAGAATTCTTTAAAACTATTTATATACTTATGCCCCCATCCATTTCAATGTGTTGGCACTTGTATGTGCGCCGGGGGTATTTTATGACCTTTACCCTCGTAGCGTGGTGTTATCTTACGCATGCGAGTACATGTTTCTTGAGGGTTTCGGTCATTAAAATTCATTATCTAGTTGTGGCCTTATCAAGTGCATGGCAGTGTCACTTTACGCATGCATTTACATGTGCGTTTGTTTTGAAGGGATCGGTCATAAAATGCATTTATAATATATTTGGTTGTTGGTCCGATCCCTTTTACATTCTTTCTATATTTTAATATCTAACACATGTTTAATGCTTGAAAAATTAAAGACATCGGAAACATAACAATCGCGGTTATGTGTCTCCACCCAATGAGAGACTGTTGAAAACTAAAATCAAATCATGAAGGGGAGATTACAATGCAAAACACGCTTGGGGGCGCATTCAACACGCATTGGGTAAGCCAATTGCGCTACCAAATTGTGCTTCAAAATGGTTTTGCCTACAGATTGCCTAATTGCGACATATTCTGACCGCTACCGCGGTCCATATACCATAGAAAGCAGCAGTATGAACGTGACAACAAGAGCACTACATCAGTACCCCAACGCATTTCAGACTGGATCTGAAAATAAGTATAAATGTGCAAACGTGACACTAACAGAATACAAATTTCCCTGCTGTCTCACTTAACGGAAGAGTTTTAGAGCATAAAACCTCATGAAAATATATTGGTATAATATATTGTGTCTAAAATAATTTAGACAGAAGTTTTATTTCCAGAAGACAATTTAGGATTCTTCAAGCTAAAACTGTGCGAAAGCTGTGCGGTGCTCCATGCTGCGTGAAAACTGGCGATATCTAAAGCGATCTTAAAATAACAGAGATTGCAGACATATTGAAAATTGCAAAAAAGAACCACGGGAGACTTGAAGTGTACCCCAACAGCCTAGCAAAACGACTAAGCATCCCAGAATTAGACTAAGACTCCTCTTAATCCAAATCCTAAAAATCTTACTTTGTCTTACTCTAAGACATTTTAAAATAAAAGCAGACCAGTTTGAGGTAATTCCCCAGGGATCTTGCCTTTTACCAGTCCTAAACAACCAGTTCACTGTAGACTTTCCCAATTTATGAAACTGTACCGCGTGTATCCTTGCCGACGACACTGCTATTCTTTTTGAAATATTAGCTGCAAATATAACCAACCATTTACATATAGCATTTAACCAGTGTTCTACTTCGAAAAATGGAGAATTGAAGTTAATCCAACTGAAATTCAACCTTTTTTTTTAACCAAAAGCAGGAAAGCACTTATGTCCCTGCACCATGTCTAGATTAATTATAAAAAAATGTGGAATATAGGAATAGTGTAGATACAAAATTAACCTGCATTAACCTACAAAAATTCTCTTATATGTTTTGTGCTTTTATTAAAAAAATAAACAAAAAATATCCACTTTACCTAAAAACGAACCGGGATTCAAGACGGGTCACCGGCTCACAGACAAACCCTATCTTTGCTAGGATAACTCCCCGCTTAAAATATTTACAGAAAACGGATCACTCGGCCACAGACAACACTGCTGCCTGCTAAGCTCACTCCTTGCTTAACTTATTCATGGAAATTTTTGATTTAATTCATTTAAGTTTTTACTGCTTTATTCAAGGTTGTATTTGGCATATTTGTTTTATTCATTTGCTGATGCAAATTACCCATTAAAATACTTTGTATGTTAAATGTAAATGTGTTGAAGGTGTGTTTTCCTTAAGGTGTGTGTTTTCCTTAAGGTAGTTAGTAAAACATAAAATTTTTGTTATTGAAGTTATCAAATACAAAAATACTATGGTTAAAAACCGATGCAGAAAAAAATACGTTTAATGCAAAAAATAAATAATAAAACAACAGTCACTATTCAGTATCAAAATATTCAGCTCGTTGAACAGATTTCACAACAAGCCTATGACGGTGAGAAGAAATAACATTGAGAATGAAACCCCAAACCCCAAGCTATGGTGCAAGCCCTACAACAAAGCACGATGGAGTTTATGTCATTTATGCGGACTACCATAAAAAACATTATGCGTAACCAAAACTTTTTGATTCAAATTCTTGTATCGTGTTTATTTTCAATACTCCAAGTGAAAAGTGAATAACTACCAACAATTTACTACAAAAATTTTTGCGAAAAGACGCTTATTGCTCATTAAAATAGTTTTGCAAGCTCCCGGATTTGGAACAACTATTACTATTATATACAATGAGTCAAAACGACATTCGCGCTCAACGTCAACACGAGCAAGACAAACGTTGTCTCTCATCGTTACGTGCAAGTGCGAAGAACAACCGAAGAGTCGCGATTATCGAAAGTCTTTGCGCTGGGCGTTCATCGACAGAAATAATTCGATTCTTCATGTACCCGAGATCATCTGTATACGATATTGTATCTAAGTACAATGCTTCTGCTAACCCAACGAGGAGAAATCATTCGAGAAAACGCATGTCACGAACTCCAGCAGTCGTGGAAGAGGCTCAGGCACTGATTTCGGAGGACCCAGAAAAAAACAAGTGAGAAAAGTTATCTTCGGCTTGCCGAAGATGGTATACCCTTGAAAACAAAAAAGTTTTCTATACAAAGGCTTGTTTTCATATCGGTCGTTTGTATGGCAGCTATATGATATAATGATCCGATCCGGATCAATCTTTTACAAATCATGTATGGCTATGTCAAATGAATAAATGTTGAATTCGGTTGCAATAGGTTGGAAAACAAAAAAATTTCCCTTACAAAGACTTGTTTTCATATCGGTCGTTTGTATGGCAGCTATATGATATAGTTATCCGATCCGGATCAAACTTTTACAAATCATGTATGGCTATGTCAAATGAATAAATGTTGAATTCGGTTGCAATGGGTTGGAAAACAAAAAAGTTTCCCATACAAAGACTTGTTTTCATATCGGTCGCTTGTATGACAGCTATATAATATAGTGGTCCGATCCGACCGATTCTTAAATTTGATCTGCGTGCAACAAAAATAATGATCTGGTAAAAATTTCAAACGCTAGCTTTAAAACTACTGTATATTTTTTGCATAGAAACAGACGGACAGACGGACATGGCTATATCGACTCGGCTGTTGATGCTGATCAAGAATATATATACTTTGTGGGGTCGGAGATGCTTCCTTTAATGCGTTACACATTTCTGGACAAAATTATAATACCCTTTTTCAAGGGTATAAAAAAAAAATTGGTCCGGATTTAAGCGTCGCACCCTGTGCATCCGAGAGAAAACCTCGAATAATCTGATTAACAAAATAATTTGACTTGTTGGAAAAGACAATTTCAACATAATACCCAAAAAAAGGGCAGCATCCACATAACCAAGGACCAGGTAAAAACTGAAAAGAGATCTCTGAGACTCTTACACACTAAGCAAAAAAAACAAAAACTACTATAGGCATCAACTAAAAAGTAAGTAAGTAAGGGTCTCCAAGCCGTTCTTCAGGGTATAGAGCCTGACTTAACACCCTCAGAGATCAAGCAGGCATTAAACGATAAGGGTTTCAAGGCAAAAACTGTCTTTAACATCCTGAACAAAGACAGGAAACTGCAAACACTTTTTAAAATCAAGCTGGAACCTGACACTAAAGCTATCGGGAAAAATGAAGTGCATCCTATTTACAAGCTACAGTTTCTTCTGCATCGCAGAATTACTGTAGAAGAACCACACAAGCGCAAAGGCCCCGTCCAATACACCCATTGCCATAATTGCCAGAATATGGCCATACAAGAGCATACTGCACTTTGCGTTCCGCTTGTGTCGTTTGTGGAGAGCTTCATGTCTCTGCTCATTGCACGACAAAAAAAAGCGATCCCATCTCCAAAAAGTGCGGAAATTGTGGGGGTAACCACACAACTGACTATAGAGACTGTCCAATATACAAAGACCTCAAAAGACGGATTAAACACCGACGTCTGCAAGCCTCCATAACGCACAGAATATACAATAAAAAAACATCCCCAGAAGTATTTTTCGCAACGGCAAAGAGGTCCTCATTTGGTCCTACTAACACCTTCCAAAATGTGACCTTCGCCAACGTCGTAGAATCGTGACTCATAAAACCAAGCTCTACGACAACAACTCTGCATGCTGCCCAAACTGATCCGACACCAAATCCCCCATCATCGACGCAACAACAAAGTAGTTTTGAAACTTTGATGCATACTCTGCAGCAGCAGATGATCGAATTCATGTCCGTCATGAGGACTACCATGCAAGACCTTATGCGGAACAACAATATCCTCATGGAGATGCTTGTATCCCAAAACTCCAAAAAATAAATGGCTGCTTTACGAATACCATTGTGGAACGCCAACGGCGTTTCACGGCATAAACTTGAAATAACTCAATTTCTGCATGACGTCCTGCTACTGTCAGAAACGAATCTCACTTCTAAGTACAACTTTCAAATAAGTGGCTTTTTGTTCTACGGAACAAATCATCCAGATGGAAAAGCACATGGCGGAACCGGTAGCATGATTAGGAGCCGCATCAAACACCACTACCATAGTGAGTTTGGAAAAAACTACTTGCAGCCCACATCCATAAATGTATTGTTCCCCTTTTTTCAATGTTTCCGAAACAACAATTTCTGGACTTCTTCAACACCCTAGGGGACCACTTCATTGCTGCAGGTGACTACAACGCCAAACATACCCACTGGGGATCACGCCTCGGCATCCCTAACGGGAAACAGTTGTATAACGCTATCATAAAGGCAAGCAGAAAGCTTGACGACGTCTCTTCAGGCAGACCATCATAATAGCCTACTGATTTAAACAAAATTCCTGACTTGATCGACTTCGCAATAACTAAAAATATCCCTCGAAACCTCATCAGTGCCGAATCTCTACCGGACCTATCATCTGTTCACTCGCCAGTCCTCTTAAATCTCAACCTTCTCCAACGCCCTGAGACTACAATGCAGGCTAACAGATTAACATCAAATAGAACAAACTGGGCAAATACAGAAAATACATAAGTTTGCACATTGAGCTGAACCCAAGGCTAAACTTTGATGCCGAGATAGAATCAGCAGCAAATACCCTGAATAGTGTCTTAGTTACAGCCGCCAGAATCTCAACTCAAATAGAGAGCGCACCTAGCAGAACCAGGATGACAAACGCAGACATAGCGCGGCTCGTTCTTGATAAACGACGTATGCGACGGGAGTAGCTCATAGATCGAAGCAAGAAGATAAAAACGCCCAACTTCGCTATATAGCGCCATTTTCAATTTGAGGCAGCAAAAGTTCACTATGGAAAGCTCATCCTAGTTTAACCATACTAGCAGAAACTATATCACCATTATAGGAATAGCATTGGTGGTTGGACCTGCAGCGATAAAGATAGAGCTACTATAAGTTATAACTATGGTAAATCCAAAAAAGTCCCCAGGATGTGATCTAATAACTCCAAAAATAATTATAGAGTTTCCATAATGTGCTGTATGCTTTATTTCCTTGCTCTTTAACGCTATCACAAAACTCATTTACTCTCCAGAGGGATGGAAAAAATCGGTCATAGTAATGATACCAAAGGTAGACAAGGACCACTCAGTTATCTTATCGTACAGGCTTATCAGCCTATTGTCTTGTCTCTCAAAACTATTTGAAAAATGTCTGATGACCCGAATAACCTCCTACCTGAGGAGACGCAATCTTATTCCAGCGCATCAGTTCGGTTTTCGAGAGAAACATGGAACTATTGGACAAGTCAATCGAATAACATCATAACATGCTTTTGAAAAACGGGAATATTGCACTGCAATATTTCTGGATGTCTCTCAGGCTTTTGACGAGGTGTGGCGAGTTACAATGCTTCTTCAAGACACCCAAAAATCTTGAAGTCTTATCTGTACAACAGAACCTTTTCTGTGAGATGCAACTCTGACATGCGACCACGCTATAAACTCTGGAGTTCCCCAAGGTAGCGTACCCACGAGCAGACTACTAACAACTTCTACGTTTGTCGATGACACAGCGATTTTAAGTCGATCCAAATGCCCGATACAATCAAAATAAACGAACACAATTGTAAGCATATAACATTTATACTCAATCGTCAAGACTGCCCTTCAATCACTGTAAACAACACCGTAAACCGAAAGCAAATGAAGTGACATATCTCGGAGTGCAAATCGACCGACGTCTCACGTGGCGCAGCAACATCGAAGCCAAAAAAAAACACACACCTTAAGCTGAAGGCTAGTAGTCTCCACTGGCTTATCAACTCTCGGTCACACCCTTGTGTGGGGTCCTACTCTACAACTCCGTACTAAAACCAATCAAAAATACTGAGAACAATCACTGGCGCACCCTGGTATATCCGAAAGGAAAATATACAAAAAGACCTTAATGTCAGATCCGTTAAAGATGAAATAACCCATCAAAAACAAAAGTACATGAGCAAATTAACATCACACCCTAACCACCTTGCGAGAAGTTTAACACGGGATTGCGACCCAGCGCTGATCATTAGGTACTTTTTTCCAGACCAAATATAAAAAGACTGTTGAATATCGCTTAAAATTAAGATTTGGAAACTTTTTATTGGTCTCATAATTCCTGAGAAGACCAATAAATACAGCAAAGTTAAAAAAAATGCTTGAATCTCAAAAATCAAAATAAATTATAGCTACCTTACGCATAGCTACGTGGAAGCCAATGGCGTTTCAGATCGCAAACTTAAGCTAGCTTAATTCATAAAAGAGAAGCACATTAACGTAATGGTCCTTTCGGAAACGCAAATAAATATAATTTTCAAATAAGAGGCTACCACTTCTATGGTACATGGTGGGACTGGCAAACCGTATAAAGCACCACTTCCACAAAACGTTTTCTGAAAACCAAATTCAAGCCATCTATCAACATACAGCTGAAGGGCAGCACTCACCCTTCACTAGCGGCCGTATACTGTCCCCCACGTTTCACAGTACTAGACGATCAATTCCTGGAATTCTTCCGTACACTAGGGCCTCACTTTATAGCAGCAGGAGATTACAACGCTAATTATACTCACTGGGGATCGCGCCTCCTGAACCCAAATAGAAACCAGCTCTACAAGACTACCATATAATCAAAGTCACCAATCCCGATCTCTATCTAAAAAACAAAGCTAAAAATCGCCACCCGGAAACTGGCCTACTCCCTTAAACAAGAAGAGGAACATGATCAACGCCAATATATAGAGCAGCTTTCACCAACAAGCACTAAACATTTACTGTGGAGAACCCACCCAACTCTTCGCCCACCATATAGTCAAAATTATTAAAGACATTCTCACAAAAAAAACCGTCGGCTTCAACCTTATAGCTCCGAAAATGATCATTGAACTGCCACTTAGTGCAATTCGCTACATCACCCACCTTTATTCTAACAAATGAAATAAGAACCGCATTTGAAAACCGAGAATATTGTACAGTCAAATTTTTAGATGCATCCCAATCATTCGACAGAGTATGGTTTGACGGACTAATGAGTAAAATTAAAACATCTCTGTCCGAGAGCACACACAAGCTTCTAAAGTCATACCTCTTTGACAGAAAGTTTGCAGTCCGATACAATACTGCCACTTCCGTTGATCTCAAAATAAGGGCTGGTGTCAACCAAGGCAGCGTTCTTGGGCCAACTCTATACCTCATCTACACAGCTGACATACCAACAAATATACATCTAACGGTATGCCGATGATACACCCATCCTTAGCCGCTCAAGGTTCCCGATCCAAGCTACAGCACAACTAGCATTGCAACTCAAAGACATTGAGAAGTGGCTCTCTGACTGGAGAACAAAAGTAAACGACAAAAATGTAAGCACGTAACGTTTACGCTAAACAAGCAAGACTGCCAATCACTTTCGATGAACAACATACCACTCCCGAGAGCAGGAGAGGTAACGTACCAAGGTGTACACCTTGACAGAAGACTCACATGGTGCATGCGCATTGAAAGAAAAAAACTCATGTAATACTCAAAGCCAACAACTGGCACTAGCCTGCTCTTCACTCAGCCTGGACCACAATGTCCTCCTCTACAATTCTGTGCTGACACCTATCTGGACCTAGGGCTCACAACTATGAGGAAATGCCTGCAACAAAAACATTGACATCATACAACGAGTGGTACCACCAACCCAGCAATGAAATTTTAGGGACGTCTTATCGCAGATCAGTTTTAAAAAACAAACCTGATTACAATTCTAAAATATTATTAAGACTATTAAACATATTTCGGTTCTCATATGAAAAGATTCAATAAATAAAAAGCAAAGTATAAAAAAAAGAAAGAAAAGGGAGATCTACATTAAAATAAGGTACATTAATAAAGGAATAACTGATTTTGCGGTATTCGAAAACAACGAAAGACTTGTCAATATTTTAAGTTCTCTACTTATACAAAGAGTTAGGGTGTTGGCAGCAGGGTCAATAGGAGTCTCGCTAATACCACTAATGGCAGTAAAATCAATTCGGAACGAGATAGCAAAATACATAGGCTTGAATTTTGAAAATTTAAACCAAAAACTATTAATTAGAAAAAAACATTGACAAAAATAATCTAAACAATAACACTGAACAGAATAACGGAAACCAACAACAGACAATTACAAAAAATAACTACAGGGACAATAACACAAAACAAAGGCTGACGAAATCAAAATCGAAATCAAAATTACAATAACCAGCAACAGATCCAGGGATATTCGAATAACTGCCAACAGCCTCGAACCTCAAATAATAACCAAACAAGTCAAAATATAAGAAATGACAACCCCCACAAGCCATGAGTGTGGACACTTTGACAGAATAATATAATGAAGAAGCGGAGATGAAAGATACTCGACTATTTTGTACCCAGTAGCCTCGGACGAACGTCAAATGTAAATACAGGGAACTATAGAGAGTCTCAGATTTGTATTTCTAATAGATACGGGATCCACAATTATCATAGTAAACACAAGTAGAGTAGAAGAAAATCTTTATAAACAAGTGAGAAAAGTTATCTTCGGCTTGCCGAAGATGGTATACCCTTGAAAACAAAAAAGTTTTCCATACAAAGACTTGTTTTCATATCGGTCGTTTGTATGGCAGCTATATGATATAGTGATCCGATCCGGACTTTCACAAATCGTGTATGGCTATATCAAATGAATAAATGTTGAATTCGGTTGCAATAGGTTGGAAAACAAAAAAGTTTTCCATACAAAGACTTGTTTTCATATCGGTCGTTTGTATAGCAGCTATATGATATAGTGATCCGATCCGGAACAAACTTTCAAAAATTATGTATGGCTATGTCAAATGAATAAATGTTGAATTCGGTTGCAATAGGTTGGAAAACAAAAAAGTTTTTTCATACAAAGACTTGTTTTCATATCGGTCGTTTGTATAGCAGCTATATGATATAGTGATCCGATCCGGAACAAACTTTCAAAAATTATGTATGGCTATGTCAAATGAATAAATGTTGAATTCGGTTGCAATAGGTTGGAAAAAAAAAAAGTTTTCCATACAAAGACTTGTTTTCATATCGGTCGTTTGTATGGCAGCTATATGATATAGTGGTCCGATCCGGACCAAACTTTCACAAATCATGTGTGTCTATAACAAATAAATAAACGTTGAATTCAGTTGCAATAGCTTGGAAAACAAAAAAATTTCCCATACAAAGACTTGTTTTCATATCGGTCGTTTGTATGGCAGCTATATGATATAGTGGTCTGATCCGACCGATTCTTAAACTTGATCTGCGTGCAACAAAAATAATGATCTGGTAAAAATTTCAAAACGCTAGCTTTAAAACTACTGTCTATTTTTTGCATAGAAACAGACGGACAGACGGACAGACGGATAGACGGACAGACGGACAGACGGACAGACGGACATGGCTATATCGACTCGGCTGTTGATGCTGATCAAGAATATATATACTTTGTGGGGTCGGAGATGCTTCCTTTAATGCGTTACACATTTCTGGACAAAATTATAATACCCTTTTTCAAGGGTATAAAAAAAAACAAGTATACAAAAATTATCCATACTATAAAATCAGAATTTGAAGCCAATAGCTTCTTTACCAGGTGAATTCCAATATCCAAAAAATGTACGTACAAGTAGGGTGGCTATGCCCTTAAAAAAATCTAACGATTTTCTATTGGGCATTGACTTCGTCCAAAGCAACGTAAGAAGTATAAACATAGAGAATCAAACAACAAAGCTGCTAAATAATTTTTAAATTCCATTCTTGTCTAAGGCCCCAGAGGTGGTTTGTCTACTGCAAATAAATGAAATTGATTAATTTAATACAGCAGAACTAAATACAGAAGAAAGTGAAATAATAGAATCACAAAAAAATTTTTTTTTTAATTTTTCTATAAATGAGATAGTATAAAATCAGACCAATATAACAGACCAGATAACAGACAGATAACAGACCAATCAATAAATTATAGAATTTATAGGTGTTCCCCAAAAAAAGAAGAAGAAATTAGAAGACAAATAATGGAGATGAAAAAAACGGCATAATAAGAAAAAGCAGAAGCAAGTACAGTTCACCTATATGTTTGGTCCCAAAGAAATTGGATAAATCGAGAGTGCAAAAGTACAGACTCTGTGTAAGGTACCGTCGCTTGAATCATGTGACAATCCATGACAAATTTCCACTACCATAGATGGACTCAATATTGGATAAGCTTGGTAAGGCGCTTCTCGACTTTAATAATTGCCTTTATTTAGATCAAACCGGTATTTGTGAAAACATAGGAATATAATTATTTAAATTCTTAGCTTTCGATATATTTTTGGATCGCGTCGGCATTGTACTACTCCAGCTGCTGAATGAGTCTTCAAAACGTAAAAAAAACGCTGTTAGGGACGCCGTATGTACACAGATCGCTTTTCACCCTAATCAGCCGACGACCATGCAGCGCTCATAACTCTTGCTACTTGCTCTTGTATCACTTCAGGTGATTCCTCCAGTTCCAATAGAATTGACCACCCTAACATTCACTGTTACGGGAAATCCACCGTCCGGCCCTTCTTTCAAGGTACGTGTACCTTTGCCGATGTTCGGCACGATTTGATTGCTCAGCTTTTGGCAGGAGAACATTTTCGTACAAGAACATCAGTCGAGTACGGTCAAGAAAAAAGTTAAAAAGCCTGTGGGAGTTAAGCTGCCAAAGTCTAAAAACCCTGAACCCTCACCTTCTTTTTCTTCTAAAAATAAACAACATCCATTACTCTTACCTATCAGAATACTAAGGGGCTACGAAGTAAGCTCCTTAAACTTTATTCTGATAGTTGTTAATTTGCATCCCAAATAATAGTCTTTACAGAAAACTGGTTAGAGCCGGAGATTTTTAGCTCCGAAGTTTTTCCAGATAGGTATACCACTTACAGACGGGACCGACCACTGTAAAAAGGAGGAGGAGTCTAATCTCTGTGGACTCCGACTTCGCTTCTGAAGAGGTTAAGTTACCGAATCTTGAATTTTTATGTGTCAAAATCACTATGTCGTTTCAATCACTGTTCATGACATGCTCATATTTACCACCTTCTTCTGAAACACCTACTGGCACCACTTATCTGCCATTCAGCTGGTTTCTAACCGCATGTCAGACTAGTGACTCTAGGAGATTTCAATTTATCTGAACTTATCTGGTCAAACATCGAGAATTCACCATCTTTAACACTCTCAACACATAATGATTTTACTGAGGGTATGTTCGACATATCCCTTGGTCAAATAAACCACGTAAGGAATTCTTTAGGTCGGTTTCTAGATCTATGTTTCGTTTCTGACCCAGATGGAATAACCGTTTCCAGAGCAATGCCACTTTTGCTCCCAGAAGATCCTTACCACCCAACGCTTGAGGTGTCGATTGAAACCCTTACTGCTAGCAACCTTCAGTCTCGCCATGGAGTTCATAAAACTCGCTGCTTTCGTAAGGCTGATTTTCAGAGACTAAGCAATTTAATTTTTTTCATTTGATTGGCCCGATCTCTGGGAATGCACCGATACTAATATCGCTTTAGAAAAATTCTACAAAACGCTTAACGGTTTCTTCGACTCTTGCGTGCCATGGATGTATCCATCCGCCTCAACCGACGCTCCTTGGTTTACAAGGAACCTTAAAAACTTAAAATACATTAAAAATAGACTCCTTAAGAGACATACGAAAATTGGCTGTAGTGTAACTTTCTCAAGATACTTAGTAGCTCGGTCAAATTTCACCGTGCATAACGCTGAGTGTTATAAGAATTATATATACCGCTGTCGGATCCAGTTTACACAGGATCCGAAGCAGTTTTATAATTTTGTTAAAACTAAGCGTAAGCAGGTATCTTCTCCCCCCCTAGTTTCGTTTGAAAATGCATCTGCGACTACTGATCAGGGTATTGCCGATCTATTCGCAACTTTCTTCAAACAACGTACTCATTTCCTACAATTATGGATCAGCCTTATTCATATAACATTCAATCAGCTAATCTTATTTTCAGACTCCGAACTTTCTCCGAAAGCAGTGTGTTATCGGATCTTCTGAGAGTGAAACCAGTCTATTTGCCAGGTCCTGATGGTGTTCCTGGCTGTGTACTGAAAAACTGCGCTAAGCCATTGTGCTAAGCCATCTCTGGAAACTTCGATTTTACCCCAAATGTGGAAGGAATCGTTCATAATTCCCTTACACAAAAAAGGGAAAAAATCGGATGCTACAAACTATAGAGGAATCTCTAAATTGTCAGCAATTCCAAAGCTTTTTGAAAAATTGGTAACACCACATCTTCAACATCTCTGCAGTTCAATTATTTCTCCATGCCAGCATGGTTTTATAAAGAGTCGCTCCACCGCCACAAACCTCTTGGAGCTGACCTCCTTTATTATAGATGGCTTCCGTAAAGGCATTCAAACAGATGTCATCTACACAGACTTTAGTAAAGCATTTGACTCTGTCATCCACTCACTCCTTTTGAGTAAACTTAGTATCCTTGGATTTCCCTCAGACCTTCTCACGTGGATTTCTAGCTACTTAGCTGGGAGAACCCAACGTGTTCTTTTTAAGTATGTACACTCTCGTCTTGTTAGTGCTACATCGGGAGTCCCCCAAGGAAGCCATCTTGGGCCACTACTTTTCACTATCTGTATTAGCGACCTTCAGTCAGATTTGGACAATTTTCAAAAGTGGTGTTCCACCAATCTCTTAAAACTTAATGGGTCAAAATGTAAACTTATGTCTTTCTATCGTTCGTGCCCTAACCAGGCGACATATTTTCTCTATGGGATTTCCTTAGATAGATTAACCCAGGTTAACGATCTTGGTGTCCTATTAGATACTAAACTTAAATTTTCCGACGGTCGTTTTCCTTTATAACCTTATTAATGGTAATGTAGACAGCCAGCATCTACTAACACGACTAACATTTAACATTCCAAATAGACGTACTAGAAATTTTAGTCCCCTATTCCTAAGTTGTTGTAGATCTACATATGCCCAGCATGAGCCTTTCAGGGTTTTATGTTCTGACTACAATGACTTATACTCTTTTACTTCACTCTGCTTCACTTCTACACTTCTACACACTTCTATCAAATCCTCAATTCTCACCTACCTTTCAGAGCAACAAACGATCTCTACTTTTTCCTCGTAATCTTTTTTAAACTTTATTCTCTCGGGTCTATCCGCGCGATCCGAGCCGTACGATAAACGGCAGCGCCCCTCGGTCGGTTGTGCGGGAGGTGGGCTGTACCTTATGCAGTGGGAGCCGCGCGAAATAATGGGACTTAACGATTACTTTAGAATGCCATTCGGATTAAAAAACACCCACAACATTTCAGAGAGATACTGAAATGAGGGAGTACATAAATAAGACTTATGTAGCGTACTTTGATGATACATATATTGATTTTTTTAACAACCTTAAGAGAGCATAAAATGCTCTAGAGAAGATATTTAGTTACCTCGAGAAGCAATTTAAAAAATACAGGCAAGCAAATATTCATTTATGAAGCAAGAAACAGATACCCCAGAAAAATACAAAATATTCGAGCCATTCTATTACCAAGAACAGAAAAACAACTCGAGGGATTTTTGGACATGAGTGTTTTTTGTAGAAAATTCATTAAGGACTACCCGAAAATCGCTAACCCAATTATTAAATATTAACAAAAAGGAAATCCGGTTACCCAAAACGATCCAGAATATGTTGATTCATTTAAAACCCTAAAAGCTTTGTTGAGAGAGAGTTGAGGTTCCCAGAATTCGACAAACAAGTCAGTGTGACAACAGATGCGAGTTATTTTTCTTTGGGGCAATTTTGTCACAGAAGGGCCAACCAGTGGTGTTTGTACCAAGAACTTTAAATAAACTCGAAAGATTTTACAGTCCAACAGATAAGGAGTTCCTGGCTATTGTTTTTGCAGTGGACTACTTTCGACATTACTTTGTTTGGTTTGCAATTCCAAATAATAACTGCCCATCAGTCGATAAGCCACTCAAGCTGAAAATATAAAGGAAAAGATATTAAAGATAAACATAAAAGATGGATTTTGAAATTCCAAACGTTTGACTACAACATTGAATATTTACAGGGAAAAGACAATAAAGTCGCAGATTATACCATTAATACCACCATTACAAAATAAAGACATTGTTACCCCTCAGCAAGGGATGATATCATTAGCAGTCATGGTAGAAAAATAATAGAAATAAATCCAGCAGACCCCATTGGTACTCCGAAATACCAGATAATAAATCAAAATCCATTAATTGATCTTTTTGGGGACACAAAACAAGTTAAATTCATAAAGTGCACAATAAGAGTTGTGGAAATAAAAAACGAAGAAGAACTCCACAAACAGAGAAAACAAAAAAAGAATCATTACATAAGGCATTTTATACTTTAAATGGAAAAATCTATTTCCCAAAACTAAGAAAACACATAAATTTCAAACTGTAAAAAATTTAAATAAAGAAACTACTACAGAAATCCAATAAATCCAAAATTCATGATGATAGCTTTTTGAACAAGGAAACCATTGAAGTACACTTGACAAAACCAAATTCGCACACAGGAAACGCTGAGATAGAAAGATTGCCATAAGCATATATAATAAGAGATACCATACGACAATTCAATGCTCCTTAGAACAGTCAAAAAAATTAAAAAGATGCACAAGAATTACTTAAAATAATAAATAAATATAAAGAAAAATCTAAAAACATATAATAAACAATAAAGAAGAAAGAAACGAAAGACAAATAAAAAATTATAAGCGTCTCAGACACAAGGACGAACATTATATTAGACGTTCACCCTTCCAAGATTAAAAGACCATTAAAAGTAGAAATGACAATTAAAGAGAAAATTGAAGAAAGGAAAGAGTAGAAAGTCTAAAAAAAAACATTTATTAAAATTGGAAATAACAGATTGACTCTTCAGTAATAGTAAATTCAAATTCGTTGTAATGATTATCCTAACAATGAGATCAATGGGTCATGCTTAAGTGCAAGTGATTCCAATATAGGACGAAGCAGGGTATGTACTGATACATATGTATACAACGAAAATTGTAAACGAAACAAACTTAATCAGAGCAAAAATCAAATCAACCACACCGTATACTAGAAAACAGCGGGGGGTAAATGGTGCAGGGACAGTATACAAATGCCTTTTTGGACTAATGGATAGTGAAGACAAAGAAAACATAATTCAACACTTGGATATAATAGACAAAAACAATCATGCACTTACATAAAAAGGAAATAAACAAATCCATATAAACACTAACTACCATAAACGTACTGGTAAACACAATCTTTCATGACAGAATTACATACCAAATAATCAAATTCGAAATAGGCGTTTGCAAAATGAAACTATTAAGAATGGAATGTTCCGCGCTCTTGAGTGTATATAGGGTGCCACTCAATTCTCGGAGCACATGCAGTTCAGACAGCGCGGGTAAATCAACATGGCGATTGGCTGGACTTACACCGTGCACCCTACTCAGGATGAAAGTTTCTTTCTTTGCATGCTGTTGGTTAATGTGCCTGGAGCTTCATCTTTTAAGCAGTTAAAAGTCGTCAACGTCACACACGTTTTCTTTCCGCAGTGCATGTCAAGCTTTGCATTTTCTGGAGCACAAAAAACAGTATACCATATATATATATGAATAAAATACTGTCAATCCAAGTCAAATTCGTGCATAATATTGACCACTTGCTTGTTATGGGAGAGAGATCAATCGCACATGGCTGAAGATATTTTGCAAACAGTGTGACCATCGAATGTAATACAGAGATTTACATCGAATCATTGATAATTATTGAAGACAAAAATAATGAAAACGTTGAACCTTATGCACGTCGGCCTATTCGCTCCGTAATTTTAAACGTTTCCCGAAAGAACTACCGACCTATTATCAGCTCCAAACTGATTTAATTAACCTGCTGTATCGCGAAGTGGTCCGCAAACTGAAAAACACATCCAAAGTTTAATTTTAAACGTATATTCTTCGTTTTATTTTAAACGCGATAAGACTGTGTTTCGCAAACAACAACAACAAAGTAACCATTAACCGTTGCTTTGTTTCGTTATTACAATCTGCTCACCGCTCTTTATCGCATTCCCCCTTTTGTGGAGCTTCTTCATTTTCGTCTGGATTGACGCTGCTCCTGCTGTTCGCCGAAATTGCTTCCACGCAATCGTCGCTGGATCACTCTCTTCACTATACATTCGCTGGACCATTCTGTTTCTGTTTTTGAGCGCATTCCCTTTTCATTACCCAAAATGTCTTTGGTTTGTACCTCAAAGAGATGCGAATTTGGAGGAGCTATTACTGGCGACTCCTACCTAACTTGCTGGCTATGCGACAATTGCTCGCACATGAAATGCGCTGGCGTTGGTCATTTTGGCCGACTTGGTGATCTCCTGGGCAAAGGCATCGGTCTGACATGGTCATGTTTGGCCTGTCGAGAGATTGAAGGCGAGATGCGCACGTTTATGCGGCAAACCCGAAACGGTATCCGGGAGGTTCGGAAACAATTTGCCACATTAAATGAGCAGTTTCTAAACCTCGAATCTCTATTTCTGGGCCTAAAACTATTAAGCGAATCACCACGCCGAAAAATCGCTAACACTAACCAGAATATGAATATGTGTTCCACTGCAGCCTCACATTTGCCAGTAAGCAATGTTATGGTTGATGCTCCTGTCGAACAGCCACCCATCCTAGCTATTCAGAAGCCCGGTCTTCCCCCTGCAAAAGTTGATAAGCCAGAACCGGCCAGTAGGAATCTCCCACCTGGTTCCATTCTTGAAAATTCTTCAATAACCATATCACCAAGCCAGCCTGCTGCTCCATCATTACGCCTGCCTGCCGCCGCAACTACCCGCCCACCCGTTGTAAAATCACCAAAGCCATTGACGGGTGTTCCAACAGAAACCCGATCTTCTGGACTTACGCTGAGAGCCGTAGCTCCCCGCAAATCCATATTTGTATCGCGGCTTATGGCTGATGCCTCTGCCGACGACGTTAGGATTCACCTTTCAAATAATTTAAATATAGCTCCCTCAGAACTGTTTGTAACCCAATTTAATTTTAAGCATAAACGTAGCATATCCTCTTTCAAAATAACTTTACCAGAAGCTTCCCTTGATAAATCTTTAGATCCTACTACCTGGCCCGAGCACAGTATTGTCCATGAGTTCTTGATCAGAGATTCTCAAGGTTCCAGTCCAGTTAATACTTAAAAAAACTAAGCAACAAGATTTTTTCTTGTTGCTACTGAACTTACTTTATACTAACAGTTCTTCCTTTGACTTCGATGCTATTGTGCTAACTGAAACCTGGCTAAACTCCTCTGTCATAGACAATGAAATTTTGGTATCGAAGTACACTGTCTTTCGGGAAGATCGCCCAACCTTTGGAGGTGGCGTTCTGATTGCCGTAAACAACATCTACACAGTTGAACGTATTACTATTACTAATCCTTTCGGAATTGAATTTTTAGCCGTTAAAATTCATTCTGAGTCCCTTAACCTTTTCATCACCTGTTCCTACATTCCTCCTCTGAGTGATGCAATCATTTATATGCACCACTTAACTGCCATAAAATCAGTTTTGTCCCTGCTAAATGATGCTGATCTTATTCTAGTTATGGGGGATTTCAATCTGCCCCTCATTTCATGGATCAACTCGGATGAGGATAACTCGCTTTTACCCACTAACCAAAATGACTTCTTTGATGGCTTAGCCGACACTGCCGTTTTCCAACTTAACCCTATAAGGAACTCCTGTGGCAGGTCGCTTGACCTAATTTTCTCTTACACTACCTCCTCTGCCATAATAGCAAGGTTTCCTCCCTTATCTACTCCTGAGGACTCTCACCACCCAACACTCTTAGTCTCGCTAATTATTGACTCTCCTGAAGTCCCCCCCCAGTAATAGCGAGCAGCCTCGTCAAAAATGCTTTAAAAAACCAACTACTGTGACCTAAGAAATCACCTGATTAATATTGACTGGAGTTATCTTTCTAGTTTCAGCAATTCGAGGAAGCTACAGACTCTTTTTATGAAGTAATTCATAACGCCTTAAATAAATCTGTCCCTGAAACGTTAACTCCATCAACGTCTAAACCTCCATGGTTTAATAAGCACCTTTCTCTCCTAATAAATAGGAAATCTAGAGCCTACAAAAAGTCATTAAAGTCTCCAACCTCGATACATCTTTCTAATTACCTTCTAATCCGCATCCAGTTTGTTGACCTTAACAATCAACTATATAAAAATTATATTTCTAAATGCAAACTCAATTTTCGCAACGATCCAATCTCTTTTTACTCTTTTGTAAACTCTAAACGTAAATCCAATCTTTTCCCCCCTTCCCTCTATAATACTTCCGACTCTTCGCATCTCGGCATTGCTAATCTATTTGCGTCATTTTTTCAGTCAACCTACTCATCTAACTCATTTGATCCCTCCTCTAACTATACATATAATTTACCCTACATAAACAACATTTCCCTTTCTAAATTCCACTGTTATGATGTGTTTACGGCTCTTTCATCAATTAAAATCTCATTTTCACCAGGCCCAGACAACGTACCTAGCTGAATCCTCAGAAGGTGCTCCGATCTTCTCACCCTACCTCTTACTATTCTATTTAACCTATCCTTGGAGCAAACTTCCCTACCCAAATTATGGAATGAATCATACCTTATACCAATTCATAAAAAAAGCTCTAAGGCTTCCATTGAGAACTTCCGCGGCATTGCTAAGCTTTCTGCGATTCCCAAGCGTCATGAGAAACTCATTACATCACAGCTTCAACATGCATGCAAGAGCATAATTTCACCTGCACAGCATGGCTTTGTCAAGCTTCGCTCGACAACAACTAATCTACTAGAATTTTCGTCGAAAATCAACCGAGGTTTTCAACATCGCTTGCAAACTGATGTAATTTACACTGACTTCAGCAAAGCATTTGATTCAGTTAATCATCAGCTCTTGCTACTGGAACTTTCACTTATTGGTTTTCCACCAAATATCCTGATGTGGGTTGCTTCCTACCTTTCAGATCGAACCCAGCGTGTCCTATTTAAATCTAGCAAGTCGAAGGTAATCCATGTCTCATCGGGTGTCCCTCAGGGTAGTCATCTAGGACCACTGTTGTTTATACTCTTTGTGAACGATCTTCCTAATGTGATTAGTTATGCCTCTACGCTTATGTATGCTGATGATGTCAAGTTATGCTATTCCTTCTCGGAACATTTTCTGCATAGGCATCTGCAACTAGACCTTGACGAACTCTATTTGTGGTGCTCAATTAATATTCTGTTCCTAAACTGCTCAAAATGCAAACTTATGACATTCCATCGTAGTGTGCCGCTTATCATATCTTACTCTCTCGGAAATCACGTCCTTGATCGTGTTTCCACAATCAATAATCTTGGAGTTCTTTTTGATCATAAACTTAAGTTTAATGATCACATTTCTGTGACAGTGAATAAAGCCAGACGAATGTTAGCCTTTATTAAGCGATGGTCTAGTTCGTCCCATCCTCGAATATTGCTCGTGGGTTTGGTCCTTAATACTCCTCTCACCAAAATAGTATTGAGTCGGTGCAAAACCAGTTTCTGCTATTTGCACTAAAAAACCTAAGCTGGGCTCCTGATAATCGTCTCCCGCCGTACCGTTGCAGGCTTAAATTGTTAAAGTTACCTCCATTGAAGGAGCGCCAAACCTGTGCTGGGGTCATGTTTCTACACATGCTAATCCATGGCATGGTTGACTCTAAACACCTGCTAAGCCAACTATATTTTTCCATCCCTAATAGGAAAACTAAGTCCTTCCGACCCCTATGGTTACCTATCTGCCAATCTAACTTCGCTGAACACGACCCCTTTCGCACTATTTGTAAGAACTATAACCTTTTATCACATACTCTATCCCCTGAACTCTCTCTAAATGTAAATAAACTTAAAATCATAGAATACCTCCTAGAATAGTTATAGTGTAGTTATATTTATAATTTTTATTCATATTTAGCAGATCTTTGTTAAATTGTTGTTTAAATAAATTAAAAGTCGTTAATTTTGGCAAATAAATTTCTCAGTCAACGGGCAATGCCAGCACCAAATCGAGCCTCTACTGTTTCATTCAATGTGGATTTGCGCCGAGAACAGTGTTGTATGAAAAATGAAAAATGGAAACTCACTTCTTGGGATGAATACACAAAGTCACATAAAAAATCCCTCGCGGCTCTGATCGATCTATGCGCGATTTGCGTGACAACGATCAACCCTTCCGATATGCACTGATACTGCTCGCAATTTTAGGGAAACTTTAGCTGTTATTCCTTGATCTACCCCCGCGGACGAAATAAATGCTTTCCTGAAATATTCGACTTTATGGCGATACTTGCATACGTTGCACTTGACTATGAGTATACGCGTCCAGCTACAGAATGATCAATCAAGTGATATGTTGTCAAGACAGTTATTGAACATTGGGAATGAAAAGCCACCGAAGGAGCAGTCATCCGGAAGAATTCATTCAAATTAAGTCAAATCGATGGAAGAATTGATCAAAAAAGTATCTCCCAATATTCAAGTCAAATATAAGAATCACGATTGCGTGAGCGAACGAGCATCTATATCGCAAAGAATAAGGACGTCTAGCAACTCAACAATATTATTCAGACCACTATTCAGAATGAGGAAGTAACATATAGGTAAATCAATTGATGCTGTCGTAGAACCAGATGAAGCTGTTAATTTTCTTATAGAATTTCTGATTTCGCTTGACTTGCCAGGGATGTCACTGCATATATTAAAATTGAAAATCGGTGTTCCAATAATAATGTTACAGAATATTAATCAGCCCAAACTCTGCAACGGCACGAGACTGGTAGAAAAGATATTGACGAGCAATGCAGTGGAAATGACGATCTTGACAGGACCGTTTGATGGCAAAAATGTTCTCATTCCCCGAATTCCAATCTCGACTGATACACCATTTCAAGCTAGTTTAATAATAAAATCAGATGATTGTGTGTCCCCTTTCATCAAGAAACTACAAGAAAAGATGTGCCGTGTTTAGTCCTAATGTCACATCTTCGCATTGCATAATCCTTGGTTTGCATCAGAACGACATGAAATAAAGCATATTTTCTATCTGTTTGATTTTTAGCATATTGCTCGCTAAATTTAAAATAATAAGGAATCTTACTTAATTATTGTATTGAATCGAATAACTACATAATCTAAATACTATTCAGGCAAAATTTTGTTGTTCCCTGGGTATAAAACGGGAAATATTAAAAAAAAACTGCATGAAATACGGGAGTTTCTAAACAAAACGCTTACGAGAACTCGGACCGAAAATTACACAAACAACAAGATACAAGTGGCTGTTGGTCTATTATTGACTTTTTTCTCTTAAAGCAAGGCATAAAAGCAATTTCTGTTTATTTTATTTAATAAGAGAATATATATAAACTAAAAATATTGTTAAAATCTAAAATATTTAATTAACAATTAAAAAAAAAAACAAAAAGCTTATGGGCTTTATTTCTATATGCCAATTTCTATTGCACATACAAAAAATTATAAAAACAAGTTAAGGTCACTTTTTTCTTGTTTGTATATGTTTATATCTCGATTGATAAATAATAAATAATAATTTGACAATTTGATAAAAAATTACAAATTATTATAAATTTTAAATATAATAAATATATACATACATATAAAAAATAATATACATATATGAATAATATACATATATATATACATGTATATATATATATATATATATATATATATATATATATATATATATTGGTATTTATGTATATATATTTCCTGTATTAACATAAAATAATGCATTTTAAAGTAATAATTAAAGATTTACCCATTTTTAATTGCTCTCTGACGATCAACAAATGTTGGATACTCGAAATCCAGATACCTCCACTCATTAACGATCTTAAATGGGGTTTCACTCGTGAACCTTGGAGCATTCGATGGTATTGTATCTTCATAATCTACAAACCTTGAAATGGCTAAAATATAAACATTGTTTTTTGCCAGCATAAGTAACTGCAAAATTATTTTAAGTTTGCTTAAATTTGAGCACTTCATAAATATTTTGTTGTTTAAAAATGCAATTTTTTTTTTAAATTACTGTATTTAACAGAGTAAGTTAGTTTTACCCACGATGACACACAAACTGCTTTTGTAAAAGTTTTGTTTTAACTTCGAAACCAAAAAGCTTTTATTGAAGCTTTTGAAATAATACATATTTACCGACATTATAGTTTAAAAAAAATAGCAAAATAAACTAGAAAGGAAAGGAAACTTTGGGCGGAGCCGAAGTTTATATACCCTTGCATTTAAATAGAAAATATCATATATTTTCTACAAAATTTTTAGAGCACAACCAAGAAAAAAGTTAAAAATACATTTTTATATATTTGTTATATAATTGATGTACCAGAATAATTGAATACCAAATATAGTTGTGGTAAAATTTTAAGATCCAATTCATTATTTATTGTAAATGTAACAGCTGTTAATATTTAAAGTAAGCACATAATCTGGCAAGAGTGTATCTAGCGCCCAGTCGATTATTTGCCATGTCAACATATTGTATTACTCTTTATCTCAGTTATCCCAGTTTCTTCATTAATATACACATATTTATATTACTTCAACAGGTTATGGGCACACTCGTTATGGGCATACGTGTCGGTCTCGAAATTAAATGCTCGTTTTACTGTTACTCGAGGTTATCTATTAGTTAATGTTGTACGAGAATTAACCCAGAAAATAAGCAACAATGATCATATAGTTTCTTACTGAAAAACTTGGTGACGACAACTATAAAATATTATATTACCCACAAAAAGTCTCCACGGTAGATTGAATATTGTGTGTAGAAAATAGGTGAAATCCAGCTGGGAAAAAATTAAAGCAACTACCCACACAAGTCGGGAAAGTACGGAGTCGGAAGTTGTACGGAAAGTAAAGTTAGATCAGAAACTATTACTTTTCAAAATGTAGCAAGAGGCAAATGTAGGAGCTCATGTAAAATCATTTATGAAGGTTGGCAGAAATGAGCGTTAAAATCAACGAGGAGCAGAGGGTTAAAACTTCGTGGTTGCAATAATAAATCGCGATGTGTTGCCCACATTTGAAGTCGTCAAATTAAAAGTCGTCAAACTGCTAGAGGGAGGCTCTCGTAAGCAAGAAAGGTCATTCCAAGTTGGCATCGCGACGTTACAATGTGTGTACAAGTTTACACTTAAGAAATGATGACCATGAAGGTGCCGCATAATATCTTGGTTACATAGGGTGCGGCAGCATAATTTCCTTTTTTCAGAACTCAATGCAAAACTATTGTAGGCATCGGAAAATATTTATTTATTTTTATAATGTAGGTACATGTCTAAAGTTTTTATTTATATTTTTTTGAAGATGAAATCTGATAGGTGACGTCCCCCATTCTCCATACATTGCGTAAACCGATTTCTGGCGTGTGTCGTGACTCTTGTTAGCATAGCAGGTGATATGTTGGCAATTTTTTCTTGGATGTTGGTTTTAAAATCTTGTAGGGTTCTTGGACGGTTCACATAAACACGGGATTTCAAAAACCCCATAGAAAAGAATCACAAGGGGACAGATCGGGAGAGCGTGCCGGCCATTCCAAATCGCCTGGAAAGTGTTCCCACAAAACAGCCATCGATGCTCTTGAAGTTTGTGCTATTGCACCGTCTTGTTGGAACCAAGTGTCCCCCAAAATCCAACTCTTCTAGCCGTGGGAAAAAAAGTTCTGTAGCATGTTTACATACCGGTCCGAATTCACTGTCACTGTAACCTCATTTTCCTCAAAAAACCAGGGACCAATAATTCCATCTGAGGATCGAGGGACTCCAGTTCTTCTTTTTTTCACACTTGCAGTTTGCCTGAATGTAGTGACCCATGTAACAATTGATTTGCGGTCTGGGGCCAACGGGGCTAAATTAAAGCAATTCCGAAGTGCACGCTGTGTTATAATAACCGAACATCCGCTTGAAAAGTAGGCCTCAACGGCAAAGACACGCTCCTCACTATTCCAACGCATGATGGCGACTGAACCGTGTCGGGACAAAACTTTTCAGTAGCCTCTTGTGAACAGAACAGAATGGCGCGCATTTTAAAGAAAGGAAGTTATGCTGCCGCACCCTGTATTAAAATTATATAAACATTAGCTTCGCTTTACTTCGCCTATATTTTGTATCTTTAAAATTCACTTTTATATTAAATAATGCTCTTAATAAAACGAATAAATATTTCGAATATACTGTACCGCGGCAGACGCCTTACTGCATGTGAACCGCTGGACCAAGGACCATCTCTGGACCAACAGTGACGTCGACGGCATATGGCTTATATGACAGAAGGAAGCGATCCATAATTATATCCATATTATAATAGGCGTTTGATTTGTTAAAGGTGAGTTTTGAACAAAAACTTTGAAAATTTGCTACCCTTGTCAACAAAATAACGACTTTTTGACAAACATCATTCAAGTTGAGGCATGCACTTATTCTCACGAAAACGAAAAGATTGAGCAAGGAAAATCTGTGAAAGACCTGAGAACCGACTTTGGCAAAGAGGAGGGGAAGCTTGTCAGTGCAAGCGATATGATATTGAGACACTGAAGTCCGGTGCAGATGCATTGCATGGCCATCATGCGCATAATTTTCAAAAGTAAATGCAAAAATGAATTCGACGATCAAGCAAACGATACATGGACGTTATGTGAACTACCTCCAGGGCACAATTCTATCGGTTCGAAATGGGTATTTCGAATCATGATAAGCAATGACGGTGATATTATAAGATGCAAATCACTATTGGATGCTCATTCGGTATGAGACTCGTATTCGTATGGTCCTTGCAATCACTGATGAAAAACAATTATATGTGCACAAAGTCGACATTGCAAACATTGCGAAATTGTGTGCAAAATATATAATCCTGTCCCGCGTCGATGTAGGAGGCGTGGCAGGTTGAAGTGTAGTCCAGCGGCGTTAGCTGCTATCCTGGAATTCTGCAGTAGTACTGCTGTTGTGGGGGCCAGTCTTCTTATGAAGATTAGGTTTGAGAGTTTACTTGCTCTCTAATCACCGGCCTTGTGGCTCGGCAATTATGTCAATAATAAGACAAGGTTTTACGGCAATGCCGAAGCTATGTTTTATTGATGAAGCGTAAGCTTTCGTATCTTAGACAGAACTGAAGTACAAACTATTTTGAAACATAAGTCTACCCTAGCTCCAAAGCATCACGCCATAAAATCGTGGTCGGCACGCTGACTCAGGATTTCATGTATTGCAATTCGGCGCTCCGGATATCGCGGGGTGCTGAACTCATCTTGGGCGCGTCAGCATTGTTTGTGTCAATCTAATTAGTTGCTAGGGTATTATTTATGTAAAACTAGTTAGTTAGTTGCCGAATCAGATATATCGAGTGTTCTTTTCAGTTGTTAACTACCCCCCTCCTCAGATTTAAGACTGTCCTCGGTTGTATTACGCTTATCAATCGCTCGCTGTATCTGGAGGATGGAGGCTCGTTTTTTCCTTAATGACAAAAAAAGGATGAATGAACCAATCAGACCGATGTTCAGGATCACTCCGGCCACGAACCAAAGTTTGGGGGAGCCCGCGGCGTCCTTGAAACCTTGGATGAAGCGCAGATTGTTGTTGCTCATGCGGTGTAGCAAGGGTATGCTCAGCACTGGGTCATGGCCGACAATGTTTAGTAGTGGTGATCGTACTATGCCAGGCTGCTTGTCCAATGTTTTTCTCAGATTTACGAACTCCGTTCCATTGATGGTGGCTGAACGTTCGAAGGTTACCAAGTGCGTTCCTTTGACGAGCACCTCTGTCCCGCCGTCGGTGCTGATGCGGGCTGTCGCCTCTTTGATGATAACGATCTGTCGACGCTGTCATCTACGGGCATTATTGCCCTCAGGTGGCTGGGTTGAGTATAACATTGCTCCGTGTTTCCCGCAAGGAGCGAACGAGCACAGGTTTCGCGACGAGGCCGCTCGCAGAAGATGTCGTGCGTGGTTTCCGTGCACTTGGTGACCGCAAAGTTGTCTTCTTCACATTCTGCCAACGTGTCCTCATCAAGCCTTAGGATTACTTGATAATGTGATACCGGTTAGATGGACACCTTCTTACACCTGACTTTGACTCTAGGATAAGCTATTAGTATATGGATTATATCATCGGATTGGAGGACCTTAATTCTAGCGGCTTCTAATAAACTAACTATTGGAACATCTTGTTCAATGAGTGACTTCAGATCGGCATGATAAACGATTGTTGGATTTACTATGTTAGCTTGAAGGTTATCCAAGGCCTTAAGGAGGAGGTGAAATCGGCCGGAACTACTGACATTTGGTTTGCGGTCGGCGTGGGAATCAGCGTCTTTATTAGCTGCTCTATCCTGCTCACCTTGGTGCTAAGGAAGAGACGAGTTGCGAGGGAAATACAACAAGTCGTTGCCAAGTTTCAGATGACCGAGGACGGACATATTCCTAAGGGAGGAGTAGTTAACACTGTTAATGAGTAAATTTAAGTCGATATAAGTCCGGGGTTGTTACCCTAACATTTTATATGCAAATTCAGCATAAACGCCTGTAGGGTCCGTGTCTGGTTCTCATTGGTCTCCCCAGTATGGGGAGATATGCTGTTTTTGCTAGTGTCAGCACTTTGCTGGACGAGCGGTCGGCTTGCCGGCCGCGAATAGCTTCTATAAAATAGAATAAGTTTTCAGTTTGATTTTAAGAATAATAAAGAGCAGTTCCTCATGAATCCGACTCCAGCTCAAGCTACATTAATTAAATTGATTGTCTAGCCTTAAGGGCAGATAATAACGGAGAAAGTTCTCCCACCGTAAACTGCTCATACTCAGGAACGGCGCTGCGCAACGGCCGACTCCCCATTCACTGTGAGTTCCATTCATGGCTCCAGTAAAGTAAAAAAAAAAGTGCCTAATGCACATATTTGGCCTAACGGCCCCATTCTTTTTACTTAATACCATTAGTACATTTGATGCCATAATAGGTTTGGAAGGTATGGAAACGTAACTGAAAAGCTAAAATACCACGAATGCGATACTGTGAACTTCACAAACATCGATGACGTGGAAGTCCGAAGTTCAGTGAAAGCTGAATTTAAAAAAACGATCCTTAAGAGGAAATAAGTGTTTTCGCACTCTAACGAGGCGCTTCCATTTAACACCTCGAGCATTGCCACAATTCGTACGTATACTCCAAGCTATATCCTTATCCCATGGGAGCAGGGGATTTGTTAACACAGAAATCAAACAGCTGCTAAAGGATGGCATTATTCGGCCTTCTAGGTCGCCATTCAACAGCCCCGCATGGATTGTTGATAAAAAAGGGACCGATGCCGTCGGCAACAAAAAATAGAGGCTGGTGATCGATTTCAGGAAACTGAATGAATGAACCATTGCCGATCGGTACCCTATGCCAAGTATTCCTATGATTCTAGCCAACTTAGGAAAGGCAAAATTTTTTACTACCCTAGACTTAAAATCGGGATACCACCAGATTTATCTGGCTGAAAAAGACCGCGAAAAAACAGCTTTCTCCATAAACGGAGGAAAGTATGAATTTTGCCGTCTACCCTTAGGACTAAAGAATGCAGGAAGCATCTTCCAAAGGGCGATTGACGACGTGCATCGCGAGCAAATCGGGAAAATCTGTTACGTCTATGTGGACGATGTGATAATTTTCTCCGAAAATGCGGCGGACCACGTCATACACATTGACACAGTTCTTAAATGCCTCTGTCAAACCAACATGAGAGTGGCCCCAGAAAAAACCAAATTCTACAAAGAAAGTGTCAAAGAAAGTGGCGAATTTGACGATACCCATTCTGTCATCAAGATGTAATACTTACATATCCAGACTTTAAACTCCCTTTCGATTTCACTACCGATGCCTCAGCGGTATCGATGCCGTACTATCCCAAAAACGCAGACCAATCACAATGATATCTCGCACATTAAAAGACTGCGAGGTTAATTACACAACAAACGAAAGAGAGCTACTAGCAATTGTATGGGCTATTGGGAAATTGCAAAATTACCTATATGGCACTAGAGAGATCCGAATTTATGCGGACCATCAGCCGCTCACATTCGCCGTGCCCGAGCGGAATACAAACGCCAAAATAAAAGGATGGAAAGCATTCATCGAAGAACACAACGCCAAAGTGTTCTATAAACCCGGAAAGGAAAATTTTGTGGCCGACGCTTTGTCCCGTCAGAAAATTAATGCTTTGGAAAGTAAACCCCATTCTGACGCAGCCACTGTGCACAGTGAACTGTCGCTGACCTACACGGTCGAAACAACCGATAAACCCTTGAATTGCTACAGGTATCAAATAATCCTGGAAGAAGCAGCCCAGCCCTCACGGCAACATTTTATTGCTTTCGGAAACAAAAACCGACACATTATCAACTTTGATAATAAAGACTCGCTGCTTCTATCGATTAAAGACGTTGTAAACGTAAATGTTGTTAATGCTATTTACTGCGACCTCCCCACACTAGCATGCATCCAACATGCCTTGGTTACAGAATTCCCAGCAACCAAGTTTTGGCATTGCAAAAACTTCGTGAATGATATCACTGATGCTAATGAACAGAGGGAAATTATCACATGCGAGCACAACCGCGACCATAGGGCAGCCCAGGAAAATGTTAAGCAAGTCGTTCAGGACTACTATTTTCCGAACATGACAAAACTCGCCAGCGAGGTGGTTATAAATTGCAAGACATGCACCAAGGCTAAGTACAACAGGCACCCCAAGAAGCAAGAACTGGGTGTCACCCCAATTCCCTCATATGCTGGCGAAATGCTGCATATGGACATCTACTCCACGGATAAAAAGTTATTCTTAACCTGTGTGGATAAGTTCTCAAAGTTCGCCATAGTACAGCCATTAACCTCTAGGGCCATTATTGACATACGCAGCCCCATACTACAATTGGTAAATTTTTTCCAAACACCAAATCAATATACTGCGATAACGAGGCATCCTTTAATTCGGAGACCATAATTTCGTTATTGAAAAACCTGTATGACATTGACATCGTTAATGCACCCCCTTTACACAGCAGCTCCAATGGGCAAGTGGAACGATTCCACAGCACACTTACGGAGATAGCTAGGTGCATTAAAATTGACAAAAAAGTTAACGACACCGTCGAACTCATCATGAGAGCCACGGTAGAGTATATCAAAACGTTACACTCAGTCACAAACTTACAACCCAAATATGCGTTACATTCTGCCAACGACGCTCAGAGACTGGCAATAAATACCAGTATCACAAAAGCGCAGCAGGCTAACCTAGATAGGTGTAACCCTACTAGGCAAAACCGAATTTTTGAGGTAGATGAAAAGGTCTACCTCAAAAACAACAAAAGGTTAGGGAATAAACTAACCGCACTCTACACAGAAGAACATGTAGAAGCAGACATGGGAACGTCTGTCCTTATTAGAGGGAGGGTGGTTCATAAGGACAACCTTAGATAAAAATCCCTCTCAAGTCTACATCTCAATTTTTATACCTTTATTCATGCACTTTGTATTTTTAGCATATCCTTATAAGATGCACATTTGATTTAATCTTCCGCTTTCTTACAGGATTGCCGGAATTATATTAATTACGTTAGCTATAGTTATCGCTAGAGTTAAGAATTACTCTCAGGCTAACTATATCCCCATAACAGATGGTGTTGCACTGGTGTGGGAACAGAGATACTGGCTTAGGCACTCTAGTAACTTGTCCGAGTTCGAAACTATCATAGAAGAGACTAGTAGGTTGTCCGAGGTTTTCCCAGAATCGCATATGCGAAAATTGTTAGACGTCGATACCGAACATCTTAGAAGTTTATTGTCCGTATTGAAAGTGCATCATAGGATTGCCAGAAGTCTAAACTTCCTAGGCACAGCACTGAAAGTAATAGCGGGCACCCCAGATGCCGGCGATTTTGAAATGTTAAAAATGTCCGAATCTAGACTAATAGAGTCAAATAATAGACAGGTGGTCATAAATACACAGACCCAGCAAAAAATTAACGAATTAACAGAAGCAGTCAATAAAATCATTTTAGCGAAACAAGATAATATGGTTAACACTCCTCACTTGTACGAGGTACTCTTGGCAAGGAACAGAATATTAATTACCGAAATCCAAAATCCAATGCTTACTGTCACACTGGCTAAAGCCAATATTATAAACCCGGCCATTCTTAACCATAATGATTTGAAGTCTGTATTAATTGATCACCCTACAGATGTCCCCGTAATAAACCTAATAGAGGCATCTAACATTAAAGTCCTTCAGTCCGATAGTATCATCCATGTGATAATTTCATACCCTAACATTAAAACCACTTGTAAAAAGGTCACCATTTTCCCTGTATCTCACCAACACATCATTCTGCAACTAACGGACAACATACAGGTACCTGTGGTAGCGGAGTGCAACAACGACGTCCTGGCAGTCACTGATTGCGTACCAACAACTTAAGCATCGTACTGTAAGCTGGCTACCCACGATACCTGCGCTCGAGGCCTGCATGCGGGGAGCACTGCACTATGCAAAACGCAGCCCAGCCATTTAAGCCCCATCACACTGGTAGACGACGGCGTAATAATAATCAACGAGTGCCAAGCTAAGGTCAGCACTGACGATGGCCCCGAATTAGAAACCAACGGCGAGAGAGTTGCTTTCATCAACGGCACCAAATACGTCAACCAACGTGAAGCCATAAAGAAAACACCGGGTATGGCTGCATCCCCGTTGCTTAACATCATCGGCCACGATCCCAAGCTGAGCATACCACTTCTCCAAAGGATTAACAACGAAAACTTGGAGGTTATCCAAGGCCTTAAGGTGGAAGTGAAATCGGCCGGAACTACTGACATTTGGTTTGCGGTCGGCGTGGGAATCAGCGTCTTTATTAGCTGCTCTATCCTGCTCACCTTGGTGCTAAGGAAGAGACGAGTTGCGAGGGAAATACAACAAGTCGTTGCCAAGTTTCAGATGACCGAGGACGGACATATTCCTAAGGGAGGAGTAGTTAACACTGTTAATGAGTAGATTTAAGTCGATATAAGTCCGGGGTTGTTACCCTAACATTTTATATGCCAATTCAGCATAAACGCCTGTAGGGTCCGTGTCTGGTTCTCATTGGTCTCCCCAGTATGGGGAGATATGCTGTTTTTGCTAGTGTCAGCACTTTGCTGGACGAGCGGTCGGCTTGCCGGCCGCGAATAGCTTCTATAAAATAGAATAAGTTTTCAGTTTGATTTTAAGAATAATAAAGAGCAGTTCCTCATGAATCCGACTCCAGCTCAAGCTACATTAATTAAATTGATTGTCTAGCCTTAAGGGCAGATAATAACGGAGAAAGTTCTCCCACCGTAAACTGCTCATACTCAGGAACGGCGCTGCGCAACGGCCGACTCCCCATTCACTGTGAGTTCCATTCATGGCTCCAGTAAAGTAAAAAAAAAGTGCCTAATGCACATATTTGGCCTAACGGCCCCATTCTTTTTACTTAATACCATTAGTACATTTGATGCCATAATAGGTTTGGAAGGTATGGAAACGTAACTGAAAAGCTAAAATACCACGAATGCGATACTGTGAACTTCACAAACATCGATGACGTGGAAGTCCGAAGTTCAGTGAAAGCTGAATTTAAAAAAACGATCCTTAAGAGGAAATAAGTGTTTTCGCACTCTAACGAGGCGCTTCCATTTAACACCTCGAGCATTGCCACAATTCGTACGTATACTCCAAGCTATATCCTTATCCCATGGGAGCAGGGGATTTGTTAACACAGAAATCAAACAGCTGCTAAAGGATGGCATTATTCGGCCTTCTAGGTCGCCATTCAACAGCCCCGCATGGATTGTTGATAAAAAAGGGACCGATGCCGTCGGCAACAAAAAATAGAGGCTGGTGATCGATTTCAGGAAACTGAATGAATGAACCATTGCCGATCGGTACCCTATGCCAAGTATTCCTATGATTCTAGCCAACTTAGGAAAGGCAAAATTTTTTACTACCCTAGACTTAAAATCGGGATACCACCAGATTTATCTGGCTGAAAAAGACCGCGAAAAAACAGCTTTCTCCATAAACGGAGGAAAGTATGAATTTTGCCGTCTACCCTTAGGACTAAAGAATGCAGGAAGCATCTTCCAAAGGGCGATTGACGACGTGCATCGCGAGCAAATCGGGAAAATCTGTTACGTCTATGTGGACGATGTGATAATTTTCTCCGAAAATGCGGCGGACCACGTCATACACATTGACACAGTTCTTAAATGCCTCTGTCAAACCAACATGAGAGTGGCCCCAGAAAAAACCAAATTCTACAAAGAAAGTGTCAAAGAAAGTGGCGAATTTGACGATACCCATTCTGTCATCAAGATGTAATACTTACATATCCAGACTTTAAACTCCCTTTCGATTTCACTACCGATGCCTCAGCGGTATCGATGCCGTACTATCCCAAAAACGCAGACCAATCACAATGATATCTCGCACATTAAAAGACTGCGAGGTTAATTACACAACAAACGAAAGAGAGCTACTAGCAATTGTATGGGCTATTGGGAAATTGCAAAATTACCTATATGGCACTAGAGAGATCCGAATTTATGCGGACCATCAGCCGCTCACATTCGCCGTGCCCGAGCGGAATACAAACGCCAAAATAAAAGGATGGAAAGCATTCATCGAAGAACACAACGCCAAAGTGTTCTATAAACCCGGAAAGGAAAATTTTGTGGCCGACGCTTTAAACCCCATTCTGACGCAGCCACTGTGCACAGTGAACTGTCGCTGACCTACACGGTCGAAACAACCGATAAACCCTTGAATTGCTACAGGTATCAAATAATCCTGGAAGAAGCAGCCCAGCCCTCACGGCAACATTTTATTGCTTTCGGAAACAAAAACCGACACATTATCAACTTTGATAATAAAGACTCGCTGCTTCTATCGATTAAAGACGTTGTAAACGTAAATGTTGTTAATGCTATTTACTGCGACCTCCCCACACTAGCATGCATCCAACATGCCTTGGTTACAGAATTCCCAGCAACCAAGTTTTGGCATTGCAAAAACTTCGTGAATGATATCACTGATGCTAATGAACAGAGGGAAATTATCACATGCGAGCACAACCGCGCCCATAGGGCAGCCCAGGAAAATGTTAAGCAAGTCGTTCAGGACTACTATTTTCCGAACATGACAAAACTCGCCAGCGAGGTGGTTATAAATTGCAAGACATGCACCAAGGCTAAGTACAACAGGCACCCCAAGAAGCAAGAACTGGGTGTCACCCCAATTCCCTCATATGCTGGCGAAATGCTGCATATGGACATCTACTCCACGGATAAAAAGTTATTCTTAACCTGTGTGGATAAGTTCTCAAAGTTCGCCATAGTACAGCCATTAACCTCTAGGGCCATTATTGACATACGCAGCCCCATACTACAATTGGTAAATTTTTTTCCAAACACCAAATCAATATACTGCGATAACGAGGCATCCTTTAATTCGGAGACCATAATTTCGTTATTGAAAAACCTGTATGACATTGACATCGTTAATGCACAAACTTACAACCCAAATATGCGTTACATTCTGCCAACGACGCTCAGAGACTGGCAATAAATACCAGTATCACAAAAGCGCAGCAGGCTAACCTAGATAGGTGTAACCCTACTAGGCAAAACCGAATTTTTGAGGTAGATGAAAAGGTCTACCTCAAAAACAACAAAAGGTTAGGGAATAAACTAACCGCACTCTACACAGAAGAACATGTAGAAGCAGACATGGGAACGTCTGTCCTTATTAGAGGGAGGGTGGTTCATAAGGACAACCTTAGATAAAAATCCCTCTCAAGTCTACATCTCAATTTTTATACCTTTATTCATGCACTTTGTATTTTTAGCATATCCTTATAAGATGCACATTTGATTTAATCTTCCGCTTTCTTACAGGATTGCCGGAATTATATTAATTACGTTAGCTATAGTTATCGCTAGAGTTAAGAATTACTCTCAGGCTAACTATATCCCCATAACAGATGGTGTTGCACTGGTGTGGGAACAGAGATACTGGCTTAGGCACTCTAGTAACTTGTCCGAGTTCGAAACTATCATAGAAGAGACTAGTAGGTTGTCCGAGGTTTTCCCAGAATCGCATATGCGAAAATTGTTAGACGTCGATACCGAACATCTTAGAAGTTTATTGTCCGTATTGAAAGTGCATCATAGGATTGCCAGAAGTCTAAACTTCCTAGGCACAGCACTGAAAGTAATAGCGGGCACCCCAGATGCCGGCGATTTTGAAATGTTAAAAATGTCCGAATCTAGACTAATAGAGTCAAATAATAGACAGGTGGTCATAAATACACAGACCCAGCAAAAAATTAACGAATTAACAGAAGCAGTCAATAAAATCATTTTAGCGAAACAAGATAATATGGTTAACACTCCTCACTTGTACGAGGTACTCTTGGCAAGGAACAGAATATTAATTACCGAAATCCAAAATCCAATGCTTACTGTCACACTGGCTAAAGCCAATATTATAAACCCGGCCATTCTTAACCATAATGATTTGAAGTCTGTATTAATTGATCACCCTACAGATGTCCCCGTAATAAACCTAATAGAGGCATCTAACATTAAAGTCCTTCAGTCCGATAGTATCATCCATGTGATAATTTCATACCCTAACATTAAAACCACTTGTAAAAAGGTCACCATTTTCCCTGTATCTCACCAACACATCATTCTGCAACTAACGGACAACATACAGGTACCTGTGGTAGCGGAGTGCAACAACGACTGGCAGTCACTGATTGCGTACCAACAACTTAAGCATCGTACTGTAAGCTGGCTACCCACGATACCTGCGCTCGAGGCCTGCATGCGGGGAGCACTGCACTATGCAAAACGCAGCCCAGCCATTTAAGCCCCATCACACTGGTAGACGACGGCGTAATAATAATCAACGAGTGCCAAGCTAAGGTCAGCACTGACGATGGCCCCGAATTAGAAACCAACGGCGAGAGAGTTGCTTTCATCAACGGCACCAAATACGTCAACCAACGTGAAGCCATAAAGAAAACACCGGGTATGGCTGCATCCCCGTTGCTTAACATCATCGGCCACGATCCCAAGCTGAGCATACCACTTCTCCAAAGGATTAACAACGAAAACTTGGAGGTTATCCAAGGCCTTAAGGTGGAAGTGAAATCGGCCGGAACTACTGACATTTGGTTTGCGGTCGGCGTGGGAATCAGCGTCTTTATTAGCTGCTCTATCCTGCTCACCTTGGTGCTAAGGAAGAGACGAGTTGCGAGGGAAATACAACAAGTCGTTGCCAAGTTTCAGATGACCGAGGACGGACATATTCCTAAGGGAGGAGTAGTTAACACTGTTAATGAGTAGATTTAAGTCGATATAAGTCCGGGGTTGTTACCCTAACATTTTATATGCAAATTCAGCATAAACGCCTGTA
Organism: Drosophila ercepeae; assembly: GCA_018150545.1. Lineage (NCBI taxonomy): Eukaryota > Metazoa > Arthropoda > Insecta > Diptera > Drosophilidae > Drosophila > Drosophila ercepeae. The sequence goes on along the minus strand of JAECWL010000023.1, from coordinate 1,654,117 downwards.
GGGTCCGTGTCTGGTTCTCATTGGTCTCCCCAGTATGGGGAGATATGCTGTTTTTGCTAGTGTCAGCACTTTGCTGGACGAGCGGTCGGCTTGCCGGCCGCGAATAGCTTCTATAAAATAGAATAAGTTTTCAGTTTGATTTCAAGAATAATAAAGAGCAGTTCCTCATGAATCCGACTCCAGCTCAAGCTACATTAATTAAATTGATTGTCTAGCCTTAAGGGCAGATAATAACGGAGAAAGTTCTCCCACTGTAAACTGAAAATACTCACGTCATATCCGGAGAAGAAGATCTCCGACACTCACAGCCCTAGCAGAGCTGCCGATTACATCGGCGCTGAAATACTCACCCCCTTTCCCCACGGACTGCGGCGTGGGACAACCTCAGGGCAATACTTATAATTTGTACGCACTTATGGCCAAGTCCATAGTTGTGCATGTACCGGCTTCTAACACGGTCGTAATGCTTTCATGTTCAGCTTTTTTGATTATCGATCGCCTCTCTAGTGCTTAGAGTGTTGGCGTTTTCGGCAGGTATACCTTTGTCGATATACGAAGCTTCGAGAAGCTTTCGCAAACTATCAACTTCGGTTGTGAAATGGGTCGCTGTTTTACCCTTTTATTGGAGTGTGGATATCTTTGCTTTTACATTTTGCGATGTCTTGCCAACAATTTATTTTTGCAATTTATTGATAATTGCCTGAATGGTCTGTTCATTTTGTACTAAATCCAGAGTTGTACCGATTATTTTTGATTTAATAACCTGATAAAGATATTATATCTGAGTGAGTTGGACACTGGGGTTTACTCTGCGCTTTAGTTAAGTAGTCTTGTAAAAAGTCGAGCTCTAATTGTAATTTTTGAGCTGTTGACCATTTTGGTGGTGGTCGAGTATATATTAGCCACCTTAGGTGTGCTATTCTCGATTTTATTTTATTTTTTTCGCCACCGCGCATTTTACCCATGTCCACTCTACTCACTCAGATTTTTCTTTTTGTTTCCATATCCATCCATCCCCGTTGTAGAAGCAGATGCCGTCCGTGTGAGAGGCTAAATGCTAATCTTCCTCCTTTTGATGTCCTTCCCATGTATTATCTTGAATGTATCCTTCCAATTGTTCCTTTCAATTGTATCCTTCCAATTTTTCCTTCCAACTGTATCCTTCTCTGTATCCTTTCAATTGTTGGATTGTGCCGTCCTAGTCTCCAAGTTTTTTCTTCAGATTGGAGGCTCCTGCCTCACGGTCGCCATGTATTATCTTCAAGGGTTGGTTTCTCAATAATTCTTTATTTTAAAAATTCAAAGGGTCTTGACTGAAAATATAAACAGTGATTACGTTAGGTTTATGTTATCTATATGTATATGTATGTATTGCTGTTCTGCTAAGCAAAGGCAAATGAGAATTCAAAGTGAATCTTGAGAGAGTATGCTATGTGCGCATTATTTATGTAATAGCGTTTGGTTGGCATAAGGGTACTGACCCTGCACTTATGCAGTGTGGCTTATAAGAGGGTGATCATATTACAATTCCACTTGAACATTATTTTTTATGCTTAATTTTATCTGCTTAATTTAAGTCATTGTACTTGAGTACAGTAAACACTCGCTATGTACACAGACCACACTATTCACTACCGTCCGTGTGTTTGTCAACTGATCTCCTTTATAAAATAATTTTAAAAAAATTTTTATTTTGTGATTCTATTATTTCACTTTCTTCTGTATTTAGTTCTGCTGTAGTAAAGTCAGCAATTTCGTTTATTTGCAGTAGACAAACCACCTCTAGGGCTTTAGACAAGAATGGAATTTCAACATTATTTAGCAGCTTTATTTTTTTGTTCTCTATGTTTATACATCCTACGTTTTTATGGGTGAAGTCCATGCCCAATAGCAAATCGTAAGATTTGTCTACGGGCATAGCCACCCATTTTGAACGAACATTTTTTGGATATTGGAATTCACCTAATGAAGAAGATTTAATAGTATGGATAGTTTTTGTATACTCGCTTATTTTTTATAAAGATTTTTTCCTACTCTACTTGTGTTTACTATGCTAATTGTGGATCCTGTATCTATTAGAAATACAAATCTGAGACTCTCTGTAGTTCCCTGTATTTTTCATTATATTATTCTGTCAAATTGTCCATACTCATGGCTTGTGGGGGATTGTCATTTCTTATATTTTAACTTGTTTGGTTATTATTTGAGATTCGAGGCTGTCGGCAGTTATTCGAATATCCCTGGTTCGGTTGCTGGTTATTGTAATTTTGATTTCGATTTTGATTTCGTCAGCCTTTGTTTTGTGTTATTGTCCCTGCAGTTATTTTTTGTAATTGTCTGTTGTTGGTTTCCGTTATTCTGTTCAGTGTTATTGTTTAGATTATTTTTGTCAATGTTTTTTCTAATTAATAGTTTTTGGTTTAAATTTTCAAAATTCAAGCCTATGTATTTTGCTATCTCGTTCCTAATTGATTGTACTGTAGTTATAAGCCAGACTACCATTGACCCTGCTACCAACTCCTTAACTCTTTGTATTAGTAAATATCTTAAAATATTGACAAGGTTTTCGTTGTTTTGTACCGCGAGTGGGTAAACCCTCCAGTTTGTTTGTCCTAGCGAAAAATTGGCTAACCAAGAATATTGTGCACGCCATAGAATTGAGAGAATAAATTTAAATGAATTTAACAAATTATTGTTCAGTGTTATGTTATTTGCACATTTTATTTTCGTGAACAGCGCTCCACGCCTCTCACTCATATACCACATCCATACATACTTGCAATTATAGTTGTTTTCATCCTAGACAGAGATAAAAATGGTTTTTGTTTATACAGCATGCTAGTATATAATATAAATATAAGTCGGGGTTTCCTTCCTGACGCCCTACCTTCAGAACGCACCAACCGATTTCCACGGTTTTGCATTCGTTAGAAAGGTCTCGGGCTCCTTGACGTTTTTAGCAAAGAAAATTCAGGAAAAATTTCAACAGAAAAGCGGGAAAATATTTTTTCACATAATCTGATACATAGCATGGGGTGCGTGATACATTGTTTGAGAGATACTTATGGTTTTCTGCTCAGTTAATTTGATGTCACATTCGGTATTGTGTTCACTGTGAAATTGTGAAAAAAAAATAAAACAAAATAAGAAAAAAAATAATTCAATTAGAAACCATCAAATCAATCACGTGTATTGTGCAATTTTGATTCAATTTTAACAGCAGGCATTTGTCTTTAAGGTGGTAAGTTGAACTGTGTAAATTATGGAGATCGTGCACTTGAGGTTAAATTCACCACTCTGTCCATAGTCCAAAATGCCTAGAGGACGATTTGCGACTTGTACCCCAACTGGTAACATGTGCGAAGATTTAATCCACCCACCGTTTCTGATGATGCTGAAATTATTGTTGGCGATCCAACTAAATCCCGAAAAATGGTCGTTCAGCGAAGAAGCAATTTCATGCATCGTGTAAACAAAACAGATCGTTTGTACGATGCGTTACAATATCCAATTGGTATTATTGGTTTCCATTAACAATTCATTTGATTTTGCATTTTCAGGCGTATCAAGGAAAAATATGCGCAATGAATTACTATGCGTATCGTATGATAATTCGTACACGTAAGGAGAATGTCATTCTGAAGTGCCGTCGGCTATTCCAGCAATTCGCTGTCGACATGTTTGTCAAAGTCGAAACCGAACGTTTAGCGTTCATCCGATTCAATCAGGCAAAGCTACAATCTGATATAGTCTTCTTCTACCCTTGCGTGATGCTATTCATTCAGACAGATTTTCAAAATATGGGACGTCAAACCATTCTCCCATCATCTTATATCGGAAGCCCACGCCACATGCACGAATACGTACGTGCGAAATTATGGAACTCCGGGTTTATTTATTACGCTCACATTCAATCCGAAGTGGATGGAAATTGAACGTGAATTGGAACCGGGACAAAAACCGCAAGATCGCTATGACATAATCGCCAGAGGATTTCAGCAAAAACTCGAGGTTATGATGGATGTGCTTACTAAGTATCAAGTTTTTGGTGACAGACGTTGTTATATGTACTCGGTGGAATGGCCGAAGCGTGGACTACCGCATGCTCATATCCTAATTTTTTTGATGAACAAATTACATTCAAATGAAGTGGATGACATCATATCAGCTGAAATTCCTGATCCAGTCACTGACCCCCATCTACACAACATTGTGACTACACAAGATGGTGCATGGACCGTGCAATGCATTAAATCCATTACCGTCTTGCATGGCACAAAAAGATATCCGCGACCGTTAGTTCCTGAAACAGTTATTGGGAACGATGGATATCCATTTTATCGTCGGCGTTCAAAAGAAGATAATGGTTGAACTATCAAAGTTAGAGTTCAAAATCAAGAGATTAAGATCGGAAGATATTTATTATACCATATTGCCCGCTGCTATCACGAATTTTCGAAACACATGCAAACGTTCAGAGTTGTTATTGGGCCAAATCAATAAAATATTTGTGCAAGTACATCACAACGGACAGCAACATGAGTATGTTGGGTATTGCGTCGAAAAATGCGAATGACGAAATCAGCAACTTCCAAATGGGCAAATACGTCAGTACGAATGAAGCACTGTGGCGATTATTGTCATTTTAAATTCATTTTTTTTTTTTTTTTTTTTTTATAATAAAAATTGTATTTATTTACATAGCAGTTTACTGTTACTGCTTGTAGTAACTTATACTGCAGAGTATCATAATTTCAATAGAGTATTTACATATTTACATACTTCAACCTAATTAGGGAGTCTAGAGGCATGAATTAATTTTATCAATTAACTTATGTATCTTCTCGGCAGATCTGTTGGATGAATGCGCAGGAGCCTCCTTCTCGCCCTCAGTCCCAATACACGTCTCCTCATCAAGAGTTTTCGAGCCAACTGGTTTGGGTGGATTTCCAATTTATTAACGTACGCGGTTGCATGTTTGTTTATGACATCGCCAATCCTTGGTACCTTCAGCTCTTGTTCAATGTCTTTGTTGCGGATGTACCAAGCTGCTCCAGATAGTTTACGCAAGATTTGAGACTGAGCCACACGAATTTTGTTGAGGGGCGACTTTGCGGCGATGCCATACACTTGGATGCCATATTTCCAAATAGGAGCCAAGACAACCTTATAAATTTTGGCCTTGTTGGAAACTGAAAGTTTGTTTCCAGGCCTAAGGAGCCAAGCCATGTTGTTCGCCTTTGTTTTGAGCCGCCGTGTTACATCCGTTTAAATTCATGAAAGATATCCCACAGTTGTACACTTAGCAGTGCATTTGGAAAATGGTCAAACAGTTTATTTCACTGAGGCTTTTGCGGTACAACGAGCTGAGAGACCACCATCGAAACATTGACTAGCTTCTTTGCAATGTGTGAAGCAGATCCATTCGCAGCGACGCTACACAAGTGAAATGCACAAGTATTACACTTGGAATCAATCAACAATAAAATTCCAACGTCGCAAACAAGGAACCCCAGTTCTAAATTGGCCACAGGTGTTTTCCACTGATGCACTGTTCATCCTAGAAGTGATGAATGTTTTTATTTGCGACTGCTGTTGGTATTTGCGTATTTGAAAATTGTGAATGGCCACCAATGCCAAAGATATCGAGACGCATGTCAACTATTGGGTTTGCTGGAGAACGATTCTCATTGGGATTTAACACTTGCGGATTTAATTGTTTCATCAAATGCGTACCAAATACGAACGCTGTTCGCAATTATATCACCACATGTTTTCATCACAACCAATTCAGTTATGGAACAAATACAAAAGACGACATATGTGAAAATATCTTGCATCGCTTTCGCATTTAAATGAATAATTCTAACAAATATACCGAATAACCGATGAAATCTACAAAGAAGGATTGATTCTGATTGAGGATCAATTTTTTTTTTTTTTTTTTAACTTTGCTTTTATTTGTTGAATCCTCTTGAATAAGAACTAACAATAAGTTTAAAAATCTTAACTATTGTTTTATTTTTCCAACTGTTCCGAGATTAAACGTCCCTAAAAATTTCTTCGCTGGGTTGGTAGGTCCCTTCGTCGGAGACGGGAACGACTGCTGAGCTGGGTTAGATTTCTCGGTGGTTGGGGGGCGAGGAAAGCTTGCTATAATATTTTTTCATAAGCTCTGTGATTGCATTGATGTCTGGTGGAATATTAAAGTCGCTTTGGATGTTTTCGTTCCGAACGGACCACGGTGCCCCAGTGATGGTTCTCAGAATCTTTGATTGTGTTCGCTGTATGATGTCAATATTGCTGTTGCTGGCGTTGCCCCATAGCTGTGCGCCGTAGGTCCAGATGGGTTTCAATACTGCATTGTAGAGTAAGACCTTGTGGTCCAGGCTGAGCGGAGAGCCAGCGTTGATGAGCCAGTGTAAGTTGTTGGCTTTGAGTTTAAGATGGTTTTTTTTAGCTTCAATGTGCCTGCGCCATGTGAGTCTTCTGTCAAGGTGTACTCCTTGGTACGTTACCTCATCTGCTTTCGGGAGTGGTATGTTGTTCAACAAAAGTGGTGGGCAATCTTGTCTGTTTAGCGTAAATGTCACATGCTTACATTTTTCCTAGTTTACTTTTATTCGCCAGTCAGAGAGCCACTTCTCAGTGTCTATAAGGTGCAGTGCCAGCTGTGCTGTAGCTTGGATTGGGGACCTTGAACGGCTAAGGATAGCTGTATCGTCGGCAAACGTGGACTGTTAGACGACTATTTGTAGGAATGTCAGCAGTATAGATGAGGTATAAAGTAGGCCCCAGAACGCTGCCTTGGGGGACTCCGGCCTTAATTTCGTGGTCAGTGGAAGTAGCAGTGTTGCACCGCACTGCAAACTTTCTGTCATATAGGTATGACTTTAGAAGTTTGTGTGTGCTTTCGGGTAGAGCTGTTTTAACTTTAATCATTAGGCCGTCTAGCCAGACTCTGTCGAATGCTTGGGATACGTCTAGAAATACGGCTGTACAGTTCTTATCTCCGCTGTTATTCGATTCACCTGTTCAATGGTTCCGTGGCTTTCGCGAAAGCCAAATTGATGGGCTGGGATTATATTGTGGGCTCTCAGGTGTGGATTCAGTCGGATTAGCAGGCATTTTTCGAATAGTTTCGATATACATGAGAGTAGACTTATTATGAGGGAACTGTATGATGAGGGAAATGTGTGGTCCTTACCAGGCTACGGAATCATTATGATAATCGATCTCTTCCATCGTTGTGGAGAGTAGCGAAGTTTTGTGATGGCATTAAAGAGCTGCGTTAGGTAGCGAATTGCAGAATATGGCAGCTCGATGATCATTTCCGGGGTAATAAGGTCGAAGCCAGGGGATTTTTTCGTGCTGAGATTTTCTTTAATTATATTAGATATTTCTTTTAGACGAAACATAATTGGGGTGTGTTGCTGGTTGCAGTTTGCGTTTTAAGTCGGTAGCGCAAATGTGCTACTAGCCTCGTTTGGCGTAAATACATTTTGTAGGTGAGCGGCAAATGCGGTGGCTCTGTCTGCATCACTACGTGCCCAGCCGCCTGAGGAATTACTTATGGGCAAAACGGTTTCAGTCGGTGGGCGGAGAGTTGGGTGGGCTCTCCACAGTGACTTATGTTTAATACCTGTTGGTGAAAGTTGCTCTATATATCGGCTCTGAGCATATTCTTCCTCTTGTTTCAGAGCGTTGGTCAGCTTCCGTGTGGCTATTTTTAGCTTTTGTTTTGCAGATGGTGATCTGGAAGATTGCCATTCTCTACGTAAGAGTCGTTTTGCGTGGACGAGTTGCTCGATTTGTGCGTTTGTCTTATTCGAATTAATTGTAACCTTTGTGATTTTAGGTGTTGCATTTCGAGCTGCTTCCGTAAGAATGGATTCCAGTGTACCTGTGCAGCTCTCTATATCAGGTTCAGTATTGAGTTTTGGGTTTAGCTTAATATGTGAACTTATATATATTTTTTATACCTGAGCCAGTTTGTTTTGTGCGAAGTATACGGCCGCTAGTGTGAGGTGAGTGTTGTCCCCCAGCTATATATTGATAGATGTGGCCTGTAGATGAATTTCAGCAAACTCTTTGTAAAATTGGTGCTTCATACGGTTCCTAATTAGAATGCCGGTCCCACCGTGTGCTCTCCCATCGGGGTGATTTGTACCATAGAAGTCGTAATCTCTTATTCGAAAATTGTATTTGCTTGTAAGATGAGTTTCCGCATTTTCTGCATTTTCTTTATTAGCTTGGCAGTGTGTGGAGACGTGGAGATCTCCACAGACTACACACACTGGGCGAAGTGTGCAATACGATCTCGTATGGCCGTATTCTTGGCAGTTCATACATTGTACAGGAGCGTTACGTTTATGCGACTCTTCTACTGTAATCCTACGGTGCAGAAGGAGCTGGAGTTTATAAATTGGATGGACCTCGTTTTTTTTAGATGCTTGTTTTCTGGTTGAAGCTCAATCTTAAAGAATGGTTGCGGCTGCCTGTTTTTGTTTTTGATATTGTGTACGAATTTGACGCAAAATCCCTTTTCCTTTAGCGCCTCAGCTATCTCTTCGGGCTTTACATCAGGCTCAATGCCCTTCAGTACTACTTGTAGACCCTTGCTACTTTTAAGCTGGTAGGTGTAAAAGCATGTTTTGTTTGCAGTAAGATGGTTTGTGACTTTTCTGTAGTTTTCCTCCGTTTTCGTTTGAAGTTTGACTTCATTAATAGTACTTCTTATGAGGGGTATTATATAAAAGCTATCTTTTCCAATAAGGCCAATTAAAGAATTTACCAAACCGTTTGTGCTCTTCTCGCGGATGTAAATTGGGGGAGGCTTTATTTTCTTTGGTTCCTTATCGATGGATTTCAGTGGCACGTCCTCGTTGGTATCTGCCAGCAAAGCGAATCTGTTGTTATTTGCGGGCGCTTCATTGTTGATCGAGGTAGTATTGCCGCGTATATTTTTCGGCTTGTTTTCTGTATCGGAGGTTTTAGGGCTAAGCTTCCGCTTTATTGTAATGTAGCGGTCCAGTCCAGTCTGTGAGGCCGGCCCAACTTTTTTGTTTGCGTTTTGTTTTGGTAGTTGTGCAGCAGTGCCGTTTGGATCTTGGGCTTTTGTTTTTGTATTCGCTGACTCAGTAAAAGCGTGAGCGGGTGCAGCCAATGGCGAAGTAGAGCGATCTGTCGATATTGCTCCAGTTGTTGTTGTTACAGATAGTGGAGCTTGTGTCGGAGCTAGAAGTGCGGGAGAGCAAGATTTGTTGGTACAAGAAGGTTCGTTGGGTTATGGGTTATTGGCCGCTCGTTGTCTGCGTTTGCAGTTGTCGCGGAGACATAAGAAAAGTACGCGTTGTTTCGTTGTAATGAGAGCCGGCGATCGTCTTGCTCTCGTTGTCGCTGAGCGCAGGTGTTGTTCTGGCTCATAGTGCTTTTTTTTATTTATTTGTTTGAAACTATTGTTAATACTACTCCAAACGCAGAATATGTATTCGAGCGATGATGCATCGCCCATATCGGAGCGTCTTTTTCGCTTTCGATATATTTTTAGTTGTTTTTTATTAATAACTATTCACTTCACTAAAATCAATTGATTTTATAGGAGCTCGATGAAAACACGTCTTCACGCGTCAGCATACGAATGACTAATTTTTTTTTAAATTTAATTTATTGAACAACAGTTTAACAATGATCTGTTTAATATAAATATAACTACAATATAACTATATAGGTATTTTAAGATTTTTAATTTATTAACATTAAGGGAGAGTTCAGGGGATAAAGAGATAAGAGGTTATAGTTTTTACAAATACTGCGAAAGGGATCGTGTTCAGCGTAGTTGGATCTGCAAATAGGTTACCATAGGGTTACCTATTGGGGATGCAAAAATATAGTTGGTTAGAAGGTGTTTGGAATCAACCATGCCATGGATATGGCATGGATACGTAGAAACATGACCCCAGCACAGATTCGGCGCTCCTTCAGAGGAGGTAACTTCATTAATTTAAGCCTGCAACGGTACGGTGGGAGCGGTGGGCAAATGAGAATTCAAAGTGAATCTTGAGAGAGTATGCTATGTGCGCATTATTTATGTAATAGCGTTTGGTTGGCATAAGGGTACTGACCCTGCACTTATGCAGTGTGGCTTATAAGAGGGTGATCATATTACAATTCCACTTGAACATTATTTTTTATGTGTATTGTAATGTGTTTGTACTTATATCTGCTTAATTTAAGTCATTGTACTTGAGTACAGTAAACACTCGCTATGTACACAGACCACACTATTCACTACCGTCCGTGTGTTTGTCAACTGATCTCCTTTATAAAATAATTTAAAAAAAATTTTTATTTTGTGATTCTATTATTTCACTTTCTTCTGTATATAGTTCTGCTGTAGTAAAGTCAGCAATTTCGTTTATTTGCAGTAGACAAACCACCTCTAGGGCTTTAGACAAGAATGGAATTTCAACATTATTTAGCAGCTTTATTTTTTTGTTCTCTATGTTTATACATCCTACGTTTTTATGGGTGAAGTCCATGCCCAATAGCAAATCGTAAGATTTGTCTACGGGCATAGCCACCCATTTTGAACGAACATTTTTTGGATATTGGAATTCACCTAATGAAGAAGATTTAATAGTATGGATAGTTTTTGTATACTTGCTTATTTTTTATAAAGATTTTTTCCTACTCTACTTGTGTTTACTATGCTAATTGTGGATCCTGTATCTATTAGAAATACAAATCTGAGACTCTCTGTAGTTCCCTGTATTTACATTTGCCGTTCGTCCGAGGCTACTGGGTAAAAAATAGTCGAGTATCTTTCATCTTTGCTTCTTCATTATATTATTCTGTCAAATTGTCCATACTCATGGCTTGTGGGGGATTGTCATTTCTTATATTTTAACTTGTTTGGTTATTATTTGAGGTTCGAGGCTGTCGGCAGTTATTCGAATATCCCTGGTTCGGTTGCTGGTTATTGTAATTTTGATTTCGATTTTGATTTCAGCCTTTGTTTTGTGTTATTGTCCCTGCAGTTATTTTTTGTAATTGTCTGTTGTTGGTTTCCGTTATTCTGTTCAGTGTTATTGTTTAGATTATTTTTGTCAATGTTTTTTCTAATTAATAGTTTTTGGTTTAAATTTTCAAAATTCAAGCCTATGTATTTTGCTATCTCGTTCCTAATTGATTGTACTGTAGTTATAAGCCAGACTACCATTGACCCTGCTACCAACTCCTTAACTCTTTGTATTAGTAAATATCTTAAAATATTGACAAGGTTTTCGTTGTTTTGTACCGCGAGTGGGTAAACCCTCCAGTTTGTTTGTCCTAGCGAAAAATTGGCTAACCAAGAATATTGTGCACGCCATAGAATTGAGAGAATAAATTTAAATGAATTTAACAAATTATTGTTCAGTGTTATGTTATTTGCACATTTTATTTTCGTGAACAGCGCTCCACGCCTCTCACTCATATACCACATCCATACATACTTGCAATTATAGTTGTTTTCATCCTAGACAGAGATAAAAATGGTTTTTGTTTATACAGCATGCTAGTATATAATATAAATATAAGTCGGGGTTTCCTTCCTGACGCCCTACCTTCAGAACGCACCAACCGATTTCCACGGTTTTGCATTCGTTAGAAAGGTCTCGGGCTCCTTGACGTTTTTAGCAAAGAAAATTCAGGAAAAATTTCAACAGAAAAGCGGGAAAATATTTTTTCACATAATCTGATACATAGCATGGGGTGCGTGATACATTGTTTGAGAGATACTTATGGTTTTCTGCTCAGTTAATTTGATGTCACATTCGGTATTGTGTTCACTGTGAAATTGTGAAAAAAAAATAAAACAAAATAAGAAAAAAAATAATTCAATTAGAAACCATCAAATCAATCACGTGTATTGTGCAATTTTGATTCAATTTTAACAGCAGGCATTTGTCTTTAAGGTGGTAAGTTGAACTGTGTAAATTATGGAGATCGTGCACTTGAGGTTAAATTCACCACTCTGTCCATAGTCCAAAATGCCTAGAGGACGATTTGCGACTTGTACCCCAACTGGTAACATGTGCGAAGATTTAATCCACCCACCGTTTCTGATGATGCTGAAATTATTGTTGGCGATCCAACTAAATCCCGAAAAATGGTCGTTCAGCGAAGAAGCAATATCATGCATCGTGTAAACAAAACAGATCGTTTGTACGATGCGTTACAATATCCAATCATTTATTGCCAAGGGCAAGACGGATACGATATCACGTTGAAGATGGTCGTTCCAATTACAGGTACAATATTCACACACTAATAATTGGTATTATTGGTTTCCATTAACAATTCATTTGATTTTGCATTTTCAGGCGTATCAAGGAAAAATATGCGCAATGAATTACTATGCGTATCGTATGATAATTCGTACACGTAAGGAGAATGTCATTCTGAAGTGCCGTCGGCTATTCCAGCAATTCGCTGTCGACATGTTTGTCAAAGTCGAAACCGAACGTTTAGCGTTCATCCGATTCAATCAGGCAAAGCTACAATCTGATATAGTCTTCTTCTACCCTTGCGTGATGCTATTCATTCAGACAGATTTTCAAAATATGGGACGTCAAACCATTCTCCCATCATCTTATATCGGAAGCCCACGCCACATGCACGAATACGTACGTGCGAAATTATGGAACTCCGGGTTTATTTATTACGCTCACATTCAATCCGAAGTGGATGGAAATTGAACGTGAATTGGAACCGGGACAAAAACCGCAAGATCGCTATGACATAATCGCCAGAGGATTTCAGCAAAAACTCGAGGTTATGATGGATGTGCTTACTAAGTATCAAGTTTTTGGTGACAGACGTTGTTATATGTACTCGGTGGAATGGCCGAAGCGTGGACTACCGCATGCTCATATCCTAATTTTTTTGATGAACAAATTACATTCAAATGAAGTGGATGACATCATATCAGCTGAAATTCCTGATCCAGTCACTGACCCCCATCTACACAACATTGTGACTACACAAGATGGTGCATGGACCGTGCAATGCATTAAATCCATTACCGTCTTGCATGGCACAAAAAGATATCCGCGACCGTTAGTTCCTGAAACAGTTATTGGGAACGATGGATATCCATTTTATCGTCGGCGTTCAAAAGAAGATAATGGTTGAACTATCAAAGTTAGAGTTCAAAATCAAGAGATTAAGATCGAAAGATATTTATTATACCATATTGCCCGCTGCTATCACGAATTTTCGAAACACATGCAAACGTTCAGAGTTGTTATTGGGCCAAATCAATAAAATATTTGTGCAAGTACATCACAACGGACAGCAACATGAGTATGTTGGGTATTGCGTCGAAAAATGCGAATGACGAAATGAGCAACTTCCAAATGGGCAAATACGTCAGTACGAATGAAGCACTGTGGCGATTATTGTCATTTTAAATTCATTTTTTTTTTTTTTTTTTTTTTTTATAATAAAATTGTATTTATTTACATAGCAGTTTACTGTTACTGCTTGTAGTAACTTATACTGCAGAGTATCATAATTTCAATAGAGTATTTACATATTTACATACTTCAACCTAATTAGGGAGTCTAGAGGCATGAATTATTTTATCAATTAACTTATGTATCTTCTCGGCAGATCTGTTGGATGAATGCGCAGGAGCCTCCTTCTCGCCCTCAGTCCCAATACACGTCTCCTCATCAAGAGTTTTCGAGCCAACTGGTTTGGGTGGATTTCCAATTTATTAACGTACGCGGTTGCATGTTTGTTTATGACATCGCCAATCCTTGGTACCTTCAGCTCTTGTTCAATGTCTTTGTTGCGGATGTACCAAGCTGCTCCAGATAGTTTACGCAAGATTTGAGACTGAGCCACACGAATTTTGTTGAGGGGCGACTTTGCGGCGATGCCATACACTTGGATGCCATATTTCCAAATAGGAGCCAAGACAACCTTATAAATTTTGGCCTTGTTGGAAACTGAAAGTTTGTTTCCAGGCCTAAGGAGCCAAGCCATGTTGTTCGCCTTTGTTTTGAGCCGCCGTGTTACATCCGTTTAAATTCATGAAAGATATCCCACAGTTGTACACTTAGCAGTGCATTTGGAAAATGGTCAAACAGTTTATTTCACTGAGGCTTTTGCGGTACAACGAGCTGAGAGACCACCATCGAAAACATTGACTAGCTTCTTTGCAATGTGTGAAGCAGATCCATTCGCAGCGACGCTACACAAGTGAAATGCACAAGTATTACACTTGGAATCAATCAACAATAAAATTCCAACGTCGCAAACAAGGAACCCCAGTTCTAAATTGGCCACAGGTGTTTTCCACTGATGCACTGTTCATCCTAGAAGTGATGAATGTTTTTATTTGCGACTGCTGTTGGTAAATGTACGTGGACCAAAATCATTTGCGTATTTGAAAATTGTGAATGGCCACCAATGCCAAAGATATCGAGACGCATGTCAACTATTGGGTTTGCTGGAGAACGATTCTCATTGGGATTTAACACTTGCGGATTTAATTGTTTCATCAAATGCGTACCAAATACGAACGCTGTTCGCAATTATATCACCACATGTTTTCATCACAACCAATTCAGTTATGGAACAAATACAAAAGACGACATATGTGAAAATATCTTGCATCGCTTTCGCATTTAAATGAATAATTCTAACAAATATACCGAATAACCGATGAAATCTACAAAGAAGGATTTATTCTGATTGAGGATCAATTTTTTTTTTTTTTTTTTTTTTAACTTTGCTTTTATTTGTTGAATCCTCTTGAATAAGAACTAACAATAAGTTTAAAAATCTTAACTATTGTTTTATTTTTCCAACTGTTCCGAGATTAAACGTCCCTAAAAATTTCTTCGCTGGTTTGGTAGGTCCCTTCGTCGGAGACGGGAACGACTGCTGAGCTGGGTTAGATTTCTCGGTGGTTGGGGGGCGAGGAAAGCTTGCTATAATATTTTTTCATAAGCTCTGTGATTGCATTGATGTCTAGTGGAATATTAAAGTCGCTTTGGATGTTTTCGTTCCGAACGGACCACGGTGCCCCAGTGATGGTTCTCAGAATCTTTGATTGTGTTCGCTGTATGATGTCAATATTGCTGTTGCTGGCGTTGCCCCATAGCTGTGCGCCGTAGGTCCAGATGGGTTTCAATACTGCATTGTAGAGTAAGACCTTGTGGTCCAGGCTGAGCGGAGAGCCAGCGTTGATGAGCCAGTGTAAGTTGTTGGCTTTGAGTTTAAGATGGTTTTTTTTAGCTTCAATGTGCCTGCGCCATGTGAGTCTTCTGTCAAGGTGTACTCCTTGGTACGTTACCTCATCTGCTTTCGGGAGTGGTATGTTGTTCAACAAAAGTGGTGGGCAATCTTGTCTGTTTAGCGTAAATGTCACATGCTTACATTTTTCCTAGTTTACTTTTATTCGCCAGTCAGAGAGCCACTTCTCAGTGTCTATAAGGTGCAGTGCCAGCTGTGCTGTAGCTTGGATTGGGGACCTTGAACGGCTAAGGATAGCTGTATCGTCGGCAAACGTGGACTGTTAGACGACTATTTGTAGGAATGTCAGCAGTATAGATGAGGTATAAAGTAGGCCCCAGAACGCTGCCTTGGGGGACTCCGGCCTTAATTTCGTGGTCAGTGGAAGTAGCAGTGTTGCACCGCACTGCAAACTTTCTGTCATATAGGTATGACTTTAGAAGTTTGTGTGTGCTTTCGGGTAGAGCTGTTTTAACTTTAATCATTAGGCCGTCTAGCCAGACTCTGTCGAATGCTTGGGATACGTCTAGAAATACGGCTGTACAGTTCTTATCTCCGCTGTTATTCGATTCACCTGTTCAATGGTTCCGTGGCTTTCGCGAAAGCCAAATTGATGGGCTGGGATTATATTGTGGGCTCTCAGGTGTGGATTCAGTCGGATTAGCAGGCATTTTTCGAATAGTTTCGATATACATGAGAGTAGACTTATTATGAGGGAACTGTATGATGAGGGAAATGTGTGGTCCTTACCAGGCTACGGAATCATTATGATAATCGATCTCTTCCATCGTTGTGGAGAGTAGCGAAGTTTTGTGATGGCATTAAAGAGCTGCGTTAGGTAGCGAATTGCAGAATATGGCAGCTCGATGATCATTTCCGGGGTAATAAGGTCGAAGCCAGGGGATTTTTTTCGTGCTGAGATTTTCTTTAATTATATTAGATATTTCTTTTAGACGAAACATAATTGGGGTGTGTTGCTGGTTGCAGTTTGCGTTTTAAGTCGGTAGCGCAAATGTGCTACTAGCCTCGTTTGGCGTAAATACATTTTGTAGGTGAGCGGCAAATGCGGTGGCTCTGTCTGCATCACTACGTGCCCAGCCGCCTGAGGAATTACTTATGGGCAAAACGGTTTCAGTCGGTGGGCGGAGAGTTGGGTGGGCTCTCCACAGTGACTTATGTTTAATACCTGTTGGTGAAAGTTGCTCTATATATCGGCTCTGAGCATATTCTTCCTCTTGTTTCAGAGCGTTGGTCAGCTTCCGTGTGGCTATTTTTAGCTTTTGTTTTGCAGATGGTGATCTGGAAGATTGCCATTCTCTACGTAAGAGTCGTTTTGCGTGGACGAGTTGCTCGATTTGTGCGTTTGTCTTATTCGAATTAATTGTAACCTTTGTGATTTTAGGTGTTGCATTTCGAGCTGCTTCCGTAAGAATGGATTCCAGTGTACCTGTGCAGCTCTCTATATCAGGTTCAGTATTGAGTTTTGGGTTTAGCTTAATATGTGAACTTATATATATTTTTTATACCTGAGCCAGTTTGTTTTGTGCGAAGTATACGGCCGCTAGTGTGAGGTGAGTGTTGTCCCCCAGCTATATATTGATAGATGTGGCCTGTAGATGAATTTCAGCAAACTCTTTGTAAAATTGGTGCTTCATACGGTTCCTAATTAGAATGCCGGTCCCACCGTGTGCTCTCCCATCGGGGTGATTTGTACCATAGAAGTCGTAATCTCTTATTCGAAAATTGTATTTGCTTGTAAGATGAGTTTCCGCATTTTCTGCATTTTCTTTATTAGCTTGGCAGTGTGTGGAGACGTGGAGATCTCCACAGACTACACACACTGGGCGAAGTGTGCAATACGATCTCGTATGGCCGTATTCTTGGCAGTTCATACATTGTACAGGAGCGTTACGTTTATGCGACTCTTCTACTGTAATCCTACGGTGCAGAAGGAGCTGGAGTTTATAAATTGGATGGACCTCGTTTTTTTTAGATGCTTGTTTTCTGGTTGAAGCTCAATCTTAAAGAATGGTTGCGGCTGCCTGTTTTTGTTTTTGATATTGTGTACGAATTTGACGCAAAATCCCTTTTCCTTTAGCGCCTCAGCTATCTCTTCGGGCTTTACATCAGGCTCAATGCCCTTCAGTACTACTTGTAGACCCTTGCTACTTTTAAGCTGGTAGGTGTAAAAGCATGTTTTGTTTGCAGTAAGATGGTTTGTGACTTTTCTGTAGTTTTCCTCCGTTTCCGTTTGAAGTTTGACTTCATTAATAGTACTTCTTATGAGGGGTATTATATAAAAGCTATCTTTTCCAATAAGGCCAATTAAAGAATTTACCAAACCGTTTGTGCTCTTCTCGCGGATGTAAATTGGGGGAGGCTTTATTTTCTTTGGTTCCTTATCGATGGATTTCAGTGGCACGTCCTCGTTGGTATCTGCCACCAAAGCGAATCTGTTGTTATTTGCGGGCGCTTCATTGTTGATCGAGGTAGTATTGCCGCGTATATTTTTCGGCTTGTTTTCTGTATCGGAATTTTTAGGGCTAAGCTTCCGCTTCATTGTAATGTAGCGGTCCATTTTTTGTTTGCGTTTTGTTTTGCTAGTTGTGCAGCAGTACCGTTTTCGCTGACTCAGTAAGAGCGTGAGCGGGTGCAACCAATGGCGAAGTAGAGCGGGCTGTCGGTATTGCTCCATTTGTTGTTATTGTAGATAGCGGGGCTTGTGTCGGAGCTAGAAGTGCGGGAGAGCAAGATTTGTTGGTACAAGAAGGTTCGTTGGGTTATGGGTTATTGGCCGCTCGTTGTCTGCGTTTGCAGTTGTCGCGGAGACATAAGAAAAGTACGCGTTGTTTCGTTGCAATGAGAGCCGGCGATCGTCTTGCTCTCGTTGTCGCTGAGCGCAGGTGTTGTTCTGGCTCATAGTGCTTTTTTTTATTTATTTGTTTGAAACTATTGTTAATACTACTCCAAACGCATAATATGTATTCAAGCGATGATGCATCGCCCATATCGGAGCGTCTTTTTCGCTTTCGATATATTTTTAGTTGTTTTTTATTAATAACCATTCACTTCACTAAAATCAATTGATTTTATAGGAGCTCGATGAAAACACGTCTTCACGCGTCAGCATACGAATGACTAATTTTTTTTAAAATTTAATTTATTGAACAACAGTTTAACAATGATCTGTTTAATATAAATATAACTACAATATAACTATATAGGTATTTTAAGATTTTTAATTTATTAACATTAAGGGAGAGTTCAGGGGATAAAGAGATAAGAGGTTATAGTTTTTACAAATACTGCGAAAGGGATCGTGTTCAGCGTAGTTGGATCTGCAAATAGGTTACCATAGGGTTACCTATTGGGGATGCAAAAATATAGTTGGTTAGAAGGTGTTTGGAATCAACCATGCCATGGATATGGCATGGATACGTAGAAACATGACCCCAGCACAGATTCGGCGCTCCTTCAGAGGAGGTAACTTCATTAATTTAAGCCTGCAACGGTACGGTGGGAGACGATTATTAGGATCTCAGTTTAAGTTTTTTTGTGCAAATAACAGGTACTGCTTTTGCACTGACTCAATGCTATTTTATTGAAAGGAGTATTGCGGACTCCAAACGCACGAGCAGTATTCAAGGTTAGGACGAACTATGGTATTATATCCGGGTATCCGGTAGTGAAAGAATCGTTAAATTCTTCAGACCAATGCTCAATAAAGGCTTAAGAGGCTTCCTCAGGCTTTATTCACTGCCACAGAAATGTGATCATTAAACTTTAGTTTATTATCAAAAAGAACTCCAAGATCATTGATTATGGAAACACGATCAATGACGGATTTCCGCGAGAGTTAAGTACAATAAGCGGTACACTGCTATTGAACGTCATAAGTTTGCATTTTGAGCAGTTTAGAAATAGAAGATTGCTTGATCACCACGAATAAATCTAATCTAGGTCTAGTTGCAGATGCCTGTGCAGAAAATTTTCCGAGAAGGAATAGCATAACTTGACATCATCAGCATACATAAGCGTAGAGGCATAACTAATCACATTGGGAAAATCATTTACAAAGAGTATAAACAACAGTGGTCCTAGATGACTACCCTGCGGGACACTCGATGAGTCTTGGATGACCTTCGACTTGGTAGTTTAAAATAGAACACGCTGGGTTCGATCTGAAAGGTAGGAAGCAATCCACATCAGGATATTTGGTGGAAAACCAATAAGTGAAAGTTCCAGTAGCAAGAGCTGATGATTAACTGAATCAAATGCTTTGCTAAAATCAGTATAAATTACATCAGTTTGCAAGCGATGCTGCAATTGATTATTGACGTAAATTCAAGTAGATTAGTTGTTGTCGAGCGAAGCTTGACAAAACTGTGTCGTGATGGGGAGATTATGCTCTTGCATGTATGTTGCAGCTGTGATGTAATGAGTTTCTCATGACGCTTGGGAATCGAAGATAGATTAGCAATGCCGCGGTAGTTCTCAATGGAAGCCTTAGAGCCTTTTTATGAATTGGTATAAGGTATGATTCATTCCGTAGCTTAGGTGGTGATTTTAGCTCCAAGGATAGGTTAAATAGTATAGTAAGAGGTAAGCTAAGGAGATCGGAGCACCTTCTGCAGATGCAGCTAGGTACATTGTCTGGGCCTGGTAAAAAAAAAGATTTTGATTGATGAAGATTTCAGGAGAGTCAATAATTGCGAAACTAAGAGTGTTGGATGGTGTGAGTCCTCAGGAGTAAATAAGGAAGGAGACCTTATTATTGTGCAGAGCGGGTAATATTTGAGAAAATGAGGTCAAGCGACCTGCCATGGGAGTTCCTTATAGGGTTAAGTTGGAAAACGAGAGTCGACTAAGCCATCAATTAAGTCATTTTGGTTAGTGTGTAACAGCGAGTTATCATCGTCCAAATTGATCCATGAGGGAAGATTAAAATCACCCATAACTAGTATAAGATCAGAATCATTTTGCAGAGACAAAACTGATTTAATGGCAGTTAAGTGGTGCATATAAATGATTGCATCACACAGAGGAGGAATGTAGGAACAAGTAAAGGACTAATAAAGGACTCAGAATGAATTTTAACAGCTAAAAATTCAATTCCGAATGTATTAGTGATAGTGATACGTTTCACTGAGTAAATGTTGTTTACGGCAATCAGAACGCCACCTCCAAAGGTTGGGCGATCTTCCCGAAAGACAGTGTACTTCGATACAAAAATTTCATTGTCTATGACAGAGGAGTTTAGCCAGGTTTCTGTTAGCAATAGCATCAAAGTCAAAGGAAGCACTGTTAGCAAATAATAGGTTCAGTTTACCAAGAATACTGCGAACGTTTTGATAGCAACAAGAAAACATCATGTTGCCTAGTTTTTTGAACTAGCAACTGGATTGGAACCTTGAGAATCTCTGGTCAAGAATTTATGAATAATACTGTGCTCGGGCCAGGTTGCAGGGTCTAAAGCTTTAGCAAGGGAACCATCTTGTAAAGTTAGTTTAAAAGAAGATACGCTACGTTTATGTTTCACATCAAATTTGATTAAAAAAAGTTCTGAGGGAGCTATACTAAGATTATTTGCAAGGTGACACCTAACGTCATCTGCAGTGGCGTCAGGCATAAGCCGCGATACAAAGATGGATTTGCGGGGAGCCACAGTTTTCAGCGTAAGTTCAGATGCTACACCCGTCAATGGCTTTGGTGATTTTACCACGGGTTGGCGGGTTGGCGTGACGGCAGGCAGGCGTATTGATGGAGCAGCAGGCTGGCTTGGTGATATGACGGTTGAAGATTTGTCAAGCATGGATGCATGGGACCAGGTGGGAGATTCCTACTGGCAGGTTCCGGTGGATCATTTTTTGAAGTGGGAAGGCCCGGTATCTGAAGAGCTAGGCTGGCTGGCTGTTCGCCAGGCGCATTATCCATAACATTACTTACTGGCAAATGTGTGGCTAGAGTGGTACATTTATTCACTTGCTGGTAATTGTTAGGGATTTTCCGGCGTGGTGATTCGCTTAGTATTTTAAAGTCAGAAATAGAAATTCAAGGTTGAGAAACTGCTCATTTAATGAGGCAAATTGTTTCCGAATCTCCCGGAAACCATTTCGAGTTTACCGCATAAACGTGCGCATCTCTCCCTCTTATTCTCGACAGGTCAAACAGGACCAGGTCAAACCGATACCTTTTGCCCCAGAGATCACCAAGTCTTGACTATTGCAAACAAGCTACTGATTGAAATAGGAGTGGTTGCGCCAAATCGATCGATGCACGACGCATTCAATCAAGAATTAAATCGAGAGCTACAATACAATGTTGATACATTGCAGGAATTCGTTCGAAATAATATGCCGTGTCTGAATAAACAGCAAAAACAAGTCTACAAAAAATTAATGCAGGCGGTGGACAATAATACTGGTGGTCTTTTCTTCCTGGATGCACCTGGGTAAACAGGGAAAATATTTGTCATTTCATTGATTTTGGCCACTATTCGATCATGGATGTGACATAGCTTTAGCGTTAGCATCATCTGGAATAGCGGCGACTCTTCTAGAAGCCAGTCGTACTGCACATTCTGCGTTTAAGTTGCCACTCAATTTAAACACAATTGATAACCCAACATGCAATATTTCCAACCTAGTGCCATGGGAAAATTGTTGATGCAATGCAAGCTCATTGTTTGGGGTGTGTGCACAATGGCACATAAGAAATCACTTGCAGCACTTAACTTCACACTGAAGGATCTTCGGCGATCTAACAACATCTTCTTCAGACCATCAGTGTGTTATCGGATCTTCTGAAGGTAGGCTGTGTACAGAAGAACTACGCCAACCCATTGTGCAAACCTCCTCTAAAATTTTCTTCCTGTCTCTGGAAACTCCGATCTTTCCAGACATGTGAAAGGAATCTTTCATAATTCCCCTACACAAAAAAGGAAAAAAAATCGGATGCTACAAACTATAGAGGAATCTCTAAATTGTCAGCAATTCCAAAGCTTTTTGAAAAATTGGTAACACCACATCTTCAACATCTCTGCAGTTCAATTATTTCTCCATGCCAGCATGGTTTCATAAAGCGTCGCTCCACCACCACAAACCTCTTGGAGCTGACTTCCTTTATTATAGATGGCTTCCGTAAAGGCCTTCAAACAGATGTCATCTATTCGGACTTCATTAAAGCATTCGACTCTGTCAACGACTCACTCCTTTTGAATAAACTTCATATCATAGGATTTCCCTCAGACCTTCTCACGTGGATTTCTAGTTTCTTAGCTGGAAGAACCCAACGTGTCCTCTTTAAAGATGTACACTCTCGCTTAGTTACATACTACTGCTGTTACTGCTACATCGGGAGTCCCCCAAGGAAGCCATCTTGGGCCACTACTTTTCACTATCTTTATTAACGACTTAACCCCTGCTATAACGAACTCTCTGGTTCTTATGTATGCAGACGATGTTAGCTTTGTCTCCAATACAAATCCCCTTCTGCCCAATATAAACTTCAGTCGGATTTGGAAAATTTTTAAAAATGGTGCTCCACCAATCTCTCAAAACTTAATGGGTCAAAATGTAAGCTAATGTCTTTATATCGTTCGTGCCCTAACCAGGCCACATACTTTCTCTAGGCGATTTCCTTAGAAAGATTAACCCAGGTTAACGATCTTTGTGTCCTATTAGACTTTAAACATTAACTTTCCGACCATATTTCTACGATGGTTAATAAAGCCAAGGGCGTGCTTGGCTTCATTAAAAGAGGGTCTAAGGAATTCAATGACCCTTATACGTATCTTTAGTACGTCCGATTCTGGAGTACGGGTCTTGCATCTGGAGCCCTCAGTCAAGATCGCATTGAATCCGTTCAAAAGAATTTCTTGTTGTTTGCTCTTAGAGGGCTCAACTGGGATGCAAATCTTCACCTCCCTTCTTATTTCAACAGACTCCTACTAATCAATTTACCTTCCCTAACCAATCGTAGAAAGATGCTGGTTATTAATGGTAACGTAGACAGCCAGCATCTACTAACACGCTTAAAATTTAACATTCCAAATAGACGGACTAGAAATTCTAGTCCCCTGTTCCTAAGATGTTGTAGATCTACATATGCCCAGCATGAGCCTTTCAGGGTTTCATGTTCTGACTACAATGACTTATACTCTATTACTTCACTCTGCATTTCCACATCTATCAAATCCTCAATTCTCACCTACCTTTCAGAGCAACAAACGCACTGCACTTCTTCCTCATAATCTTATCTCAACTTTATTCTCTCGGGTTTATCCCCGCGATCCGAGCCGTACGATAAACGGCAGCTCCCCTCGTTCGGTTGTGCGGGAGGTTGGCTGTACGTTATGCAGAGGGAGCCGAGGGAAAAAAGGAGCAGTTTCGTTATCTTAGGAATTGGTCCTTCCAGCCAGACTCGGTCAAATGCTTGTGCAACATCTAAGTATATCGCTGAGCAGTATTCTCGGCGCTCAAAAGCGGTACGAATTTCTTTTCTGATGCGATTGACCTGTTCGATCGTTTCATGATTTTTACAAAAGCCAAATTGATGCGATGGAATTGTATTCCTCCTTTTTGGGTAGGGAGTTCGTTTTATTTATAAATGCCTTTGCAAACAGTTTTGAGAGACACGTTAGAAGACTGATTGGTCTGTTGGATGACGTTTGCGTTTTGTTTTTGCTTGGCTTGGGAATCATTACTATGACCGCCTTTTTCCACCTTTGGAGATAGTATCCAAGTTTCGCAATAACATTGAAGAAATGCCATAAGGTCAGAACCGTACACGGAGGGAGTTATCAATTCATTTTTTGTGTTACCATGTCCAGGTGATTTTTTGTTCTTAAGTTCTTTTATGGTGGATTCTATCTCACTTTGGCTGAATGTAATTGGATTTAAAGGTGGCAAGTTTTTAATGACTGCAGGTAGGATACATGAGTAACTAGCAGGATGTGGTTGGAATACATTCTGAAGGTCATCGGCGAACGCATTAGCTATATCTTCGTCGCTGCGGATCCGGCTTCCAGAGGGGCTTTTTGCTGGTAGGCGAAAGTTATTCGATATATGTATACATGTAGATTCTGGGCGTGTGTGTCCTCTACCTTAAGTGCCCTGGTTAGTCTACGTGGAGCTATTTTTTTTTGCTTTTAGTAGTTTTCGTTTTTCAAGTACTAACTATTCGATTTCACGATTTGTCTTGCTATGATTTGTCATTTTGTGTGTGTCTGGAGGGGTGGAGGCCTTGGCTGCAACAAAAAGTGTTTTCTCTATCGATTTGACAAGGCTATCAACATCCTCAACAGTGAATACTGTTCGAGTTGGTTCCATGTGAGTACAAACATATATCGCGTACCTTGCTAGTTGGTCCTGTTGTCTGTCAGCCTGTAGGGCTGCTCAGTTATATATGGTCGATGCCTGAGAGTAAGTGGAACTTAAGAGTGATCTGATGATAGTTCTGCAAGTGATTTTGTGGGATCTTTCTTATTATAGCGAATTCAATGAGGTCCGGGAGCTTATTTGGATCTGCTGGCCAGTAGCCTACCCGAGTCACATAATCGAGCTTGTTTTGCGGCTTGATGGGCGTAGAGTTAGTTGCCCTTTGGGTTCAAACGCCGTGATCCCCAGTGCTTATGCTTGGCATTGTAATCACTATGAATCGCTCAACGAGTGAGTTGAAAATTCTCTCTTATTACTTACAAATATTCTCTGTTTATATTATTAATGAGTATATGAATGATATGGGTGCTGTTTGAGTGATGCGTAGATTGTGGTCGTTTATCCTATGGATTAGTGGAATTCTCAGTACGGGATCATGACACACGATGTTCAAGATAAGTGATACTGCTATGCTCTGAATATACTTGGAGGATGAATTAACCTCCATTGGCTGGGTTGTCATTGTTGGGCGTCTCGTGCGTGCTGCCTTTTAAAGCTAACAGTGATAACAAGCTAACCGACACCATCAATAGTATTATCAAAGTGTTTAGTAAATAACAGACATAACGGGCCTGACTCCAAATATGCTGACGGCGCGCTTACCATGTGATCGGTCCCTGCGCACATTCTCACTGCACATTCCCATGGATACTCAACTTATATGAATAAATAAAACACAATTATTACAGTTAAGAAGTGCAGCTATGTTCTCAGAAAAAGATTTTGAATAATTCAGTCGAGAAAAAACCAGTATAGACACAAGACTTGTCGTGGCAGTTTATATGGCATCCACATCTCTGGCAGTTTATATCACTCCACACTTATTCGAAGCACAATAAGTGCATTAGCAAGAAATAGAATGTTGGCCACAGAAATTCAAAATTTAGTCCTAACCATTACATTGGCAAAATCCAATATAGTTAATAAATCCTTGATCATGCCGATGCAGAATGCGATGACGACATAAAAAAAACAAAACAGCTGTTCAAAGCAGCAAGGTCAGCCTTGGCGCGGCCTTAAAAGAGGGATCCTCGAATCCTCTGTACCGCCGGATCTACCGAACCACCGCTCATGCAAATTATTAAGCCGAAGTCATGTGTGCCTTTACAAACCGCCAATGCCAGGAAGAAGTCAAATTTTTATACCAAGATGCCTCTTCCTAGCTACAGCGGCAGCTCAAGCCGCTTCGGGTTGCTTACGAAGCTCCCAGCTGATGAGGTGGCTGACTACGGTTTCGAGGAACTAAGCGAGCAGCCCAGTACCAGCCATCAAGCAGCTACTGCTGCTGCAAAACGTGATGCAGCCTTAGCGAGCATTAAATAACTGAAAAGACTCTCCCACAAGGTACTAGATGTACATACACCGAAGAGGCGGAATGTTCTTTCTGAACATCGACGCTGCGACAAACAACGTGATTCTAGGTCTTAAGGCTCTATGCCATATGAGAGTCGTCATATAGCTCCTGCGCAAGCGAATACTACAATCCAATTCCATTGATGACAGCAATTTGGTCAAATGACCAAATTCTGCCATTAGGCGTACATTTATCTGAAATGCGCCAGCGAACATCCAGCCAAAGAGTGTACTCAGGCTACACCAAACTTCAGGCATTCCTTCAGCGCTCTACGCCAAGAATACGCGTGGGCGGATTAAGCGAGGTCAACGATCGACCTATGACCCATGTTCTTACTGAAGGTAGGCCGACTGCCCCTTTGCGAACTAAACCCATGTAGTCCCATGTAGAAACAGCAACACGAACCACAACCCGACAGTCCAAAAACAGCAACCGCAACCGCCAAAGGAGACGAGGTGGACTAGGGGTGGACATCAGCACCCTTTAGAAACCAATAACAATACTGACAACATCTTGCAGAGCAAGAAAAAGCGGTTGGATCTAATGAGGATAAAGCTTCAACAGTAGAGGCAGATAATACTACAGTAGGGGTATATGATCAACCTGCTCACTGCGATACAAGCCTAGCAAGCGCCAAAATGATGCCGTTGCGCATATAAGTGTGGAAGGACGACGGCTTTTCTAAAAACTGCCCGAAATTGAATGATTTGTGAGGCGTGATGTGTGATTACCCTCCGAGGTTTGTATGGACCACAGACGACTAAAAATCGTTCTTGCAGCAACATCAGTATAATATCATCGTAGCAGGCGGCTGGAATGCGTCTTAGTGGCTTTCGGAGCAGGTGGAAAGGGAGGGAAGAAGTCAAGCGGTAGCAAACCTAGTCTTGAACTCAGGCGTTAGCTCGTTAACAACAGATGGCCCCATAAGTAACCCATATGGTATTAGTCTACATCGATTTTGGGCTGACAAGGGGGTCCTAGAATTAGATGCTGAGATACGGTTGTTGAGCTCAGCTCCGAACTCCGAATACAACTCCGTGATGTCAATCATCACGCATATCCGAAGCTTGAGCGGCTGAGAACTAACATGGAACAATTCAAAGAGCACCTCGAGTCCTCACTGAAACTTGACACGGCGATGAACTCCGAAAGGGACATAGAAGAACCAATTGACTCTCTCTCACCCACAAAATCAAGGCAGCAGCTAGATTGGCCACTCACACCCCAGGACTGACACCCGCAGCATCCAGAATACCGGTTCCCAGAGAGATTCTGTTGCTCATTGCAGAGAAGAGGCGCTTACGCTTCAGATGGATGAGGTCCCGCCACCCGCTGGACAAAGCTGATTTCTACGGGGCGAAGGCTATCTTCCACTGTGCACTGGTGGAACACAAAACAGAATGTTTCGATGACAGGCTAGCCAATACGGGGACTGAAGCCGACGCGATGCACTCGCTCTGGAAGCCACGCGATTCACTCGCGCGATCAAAAGATGTTGCCTAAGGAAAGCACCATTGGTGAAAATCAACGGGGCATGGTGCCGAACTGATTTGGAGCAAGCGGAAGTATTTGCCGTACACCTGGCTGTGTGGTTCCAACCTTTTAACCTCGCCAGTCCGCAGCAGGACGAAGAGACTCACGATCAGCTGTCTCAAGCTCTCCAAATGGGCATGCCGATCCAACCGTTCGATCCTGGTTAGATAGTCGATGTTATCGCCCAGCAAAACTCAAAAAGAGCACCAGGCCATGATTCTATATGCACTATAGGACTCTAAAAGTCCTACCGAGCAGAGCGATCCGCTACGTAGCGATGGTCTTCAACGCTATTGTGTTCCCAGGGACCTAATCTACCGGCTGCCAACAAGACGCACAGCGAGATCATGATGGGCCAAACGATGTACTCTCCATCGTTTTTTCTTTTATTTTTTTAGATTTTAATTATTGTTAATTTTAAAATTACTATTTTGTTAATTTAGTATAAATTTAGTTAATTATTGTTAACGCTAAGTACACTTAGCCGGCGAGTCCTTCGGGCAGTATTAATAGATACTAAGGACACCAAGGAGTCCTAAGATACCCTGTATGCTTTAATAAATAATTTATAAAAAAAAAAAAAAATTTTTAGAGGAAGGTCCCGCTTGCCGTTCTTTGAGCGAAGGCTGGCGGGGAGAACTATAAAAATCCTCATTGATACTGGAGCGGCAAAAAATTATGTAAAGCCCCTGTAAGAGCTGAAAAACATAACATTTGTCGACTCCCCGTTCCCTGTGAGTTCCATCCATGGCTCCAGTAAAGTAACAGAAAAGTGCTTAAGGGGGGTTTCTACTTTGTTGGTTCGAAAAATCGATTTTTTTTCGCTTATCGTATGGATATGTATTTCAAGTATTCGCTCCCAAAATTTCAAGGCGGAATATTAAGAATTACGTGAGTAATGAACCGTTAAGTAGGTTATGTTTTGGCCGAGCGAGCGTAGGTGGGTATATTAAATCAAATGAAACTTTTAACTCATTTTTCTCGAAACTACGTTTTTCCAACTGACGGAAGTGATTAAAGATGCTGTAATGGAGCCATCGTGACCAAATTTTTAGGGTTTTGTGTTATGTGAAAAGGAAAAGGGTTGTGTGAAAAAAGTAGACTGCAGACATGCCAAAATAACATTTGTTAATTAAAAAAAATAATATTTAGACGGAAAATTAGGAAAGTCCTAACATTTTTAATCAAAAGCTTATTACTTTTTCATTTTTCATGTTTTTTTCGATAATTTTAGTCTATAATATTCAAAATTTTTTTGCAAATCAAGAATATGTCTTGTTTTTGTGTTTCAGATTATCTGTTTCAGCAAAAACACCTTCTTTTTTTGTGGTTTAAGTTAACATCTTTACTGCTACCTATGAGGCAGCCTTACAGGTTGTACATAAAAATTTACAAATGCACATCTAGTACATTACTATTGTATTAACATTTACATTACATTTATTACATTTAATTACAATTAAATTATTATATTATATTATTTAACATTATAATTATTTTTTTGAAAAAATTTGGAACGAAGATCTTGGGGGTAATATTTCTCAGTCTTCTTTTTCGTTGGGGTGGGTAAGCCTTCTCGTCAGTGTGTTGGGGTGGAGGCCAAAACGTATTAAGTATCCTTCCGCGTGTGTCCTGCATACATCGACTATCCTGGCTATGTTAAGGTCCCACTCTATGTCTTTTGTTCGCATGTACCAGGGTGCGTTACAAATAGATCTGATTATCTTGCTTTGCGCAACTCTTATTTTTTTAGGTATGATTTACTTGTAATGCCGTAGACTTCCATACCATACTTCGAAATTGGGCTCAAAATGGATTTATAGATGCGGACTTTATTTTTAATTTGTTTCTCGGCGAAAGGAGCCATGACATTTTTGAATCCTTTGAAAGCACAGCTTGTTTAATCATAGTTGTGTGCCTTTGGAATGTTAATCCTCTGTCCAAAATCATACCAACGTATTTGTAGTGGGTCTTGTGTTGAAGTGTGGAGCCAAGTATTGTAATTCCTAGGCAATTCAAAGGTCTTTTGGCAAATTTTACGCAAGCACATTTGCTGCAATTAATTCCTATATTCCATTGCATTGCCCACTTTTCAATAGCCGTTACGTAATTTTGTAGGCCCCTGGTTGCAGTACTCTTTTCTTTAGTCCTACCGCAGTGTCCTCCGCGTATGTTTCTATTATACTCTCTTCTTCTTCAACTTCCGTACTGCACCAAGACTCCGGCATGTCGGAAGTGTACAGCGAATACAAGGTCGGGCCAAGCACACTATCTTGGGGTACACCAGCCAAGATGGATCGCTGTGATGATTTTTCGCCATTAACAACCACACTAAATTTCCTTTCTGCAAGAAAACTTTTAATTAGTATAAATAATTGCGGGGACAAATGCGTTTTTAGCTTCGATAGAAGACCGTCACGTCAAACTCTGTCGAAAGCTTTTTGTATGTCCATAAATACTGCTACTTTGAACATCTTGTTCGGCATTGCCTCTAAGGCAAAGTTGGTCACCCGGTGAAGCTGTTTTGGTGTGCCATGACTTTTTCGGAAACCGAATTGCCATTGAGGAATAGCTTTGCTCACGCTACTCAGGCTGAGGATGCGATCCAGTAATACCCTTTCCATATTTTTTCCCAGCGCAGGTAAAAGACTAATGGGCCTATAAGACTACTTCAGTAGGTTGCTTGTCAGGCTTTAGAATCGGCATTCATTGAAAAATCGTTCATCAAAAAGGAACTTTGTTTTTGATTTTAAATTGAATTATTTTTCGGAATTTTGTGTTTTGTTATTCCCGCACGTGGGACTTGGTGGATTGCACATATTACGGGCCGGGTCGGGCTGCCAAGAGCGGAGTCCCACTTTGTCCGTTGCCCTTTCGCTGCCGTTGCTGCTGTGACTTATTATCTGCATAAACGTTATAGATCGCCAACCTAGAGTATGGACTGGCAGGCCCCGCCGCGTGCCATTAAGCTCGGCAAAACAATGCCCAGTAAGAAGGCCCTCAAAGCAAGGAAGTGCAGCTCGAGCAGAGACTCAAGCTGGAGCTCTTCCTCCTCGGAGCCCAGCGAAATCAAGCGCAAGTCCGCGCGTAATAGACAAGGAGAGAAGCCAAACGTCACACCTAGCACCAGCGCAGTTCTGCGCAGAAAGCTGGCAAATAACCCCTTTGCCCTCCTCTCAAGCAAAGAAGATGACGACGATCATGACGAACCCAAAACTGCTTCAGAGGCAGTCGCATCTAAAACAGAAGAGAAACCAATCCCGATCCCGAAGACCCTCAAGCCTCCCCCGATCTACATCCCAGACGTGACCGACATTACAGCGGTTGTCAAGATGATATCGGATTTAGTCGGATCCGAAAAGGATTTCTCCTATAAAACAGAGAGAAATAATAACGTACGCGTAATGATGCCAGACAAGGAGTCCTACACAGCTCTACGCCAGCACCTCGTGGCACATAACAAAAGACACCGCACCTTCCAACCAAAGGATGAGAGAGCTTACAGGGCGGTCATCAAGGGACTTCACCACTCAACGGACCAGACTGAAATTAAAGAAGAACTCCACAAATTCGGCCATACTGTGAGGGATCTGCACAATCCCATTGGCAGGAAATCCAAACAACCACTGGGGATCTTCTTTGTCAATCTAGAACCAGCAAGCAACAACACAGAGGTTTTTAAAATAAAGAGGATTTGCAAATCAGTCGTCACCGTAGAGCCCCCTCTGAAATTCAACGACGTTCCACAATGTTTCAGATGCCAAGGGTTTGGACACACCCAGCGCTACTGCTTCCTGGAACATCGCTGCGTGAAATGTGGTGATTCTCATGACTCTAGGTCATGCACCAAAAAAAAGACGAGAAAGCATGCTGTTTACATTGCCAAGCTGATCACCCTGCGTCGTTCAGAGGATGCCCTGCCTACAAAAAGGCAAAAGCGCAGCAATCTCCTAAAGCCAGACCCGTTGAGAGTAGCAACAAACCACCTCTCATCCAGATACCAACTATCATTAATGGTACAAGTTATAGGGACGTACTCCTAGGAAACCAAGTGACACAGCCAACGAATCCCCAACAAACCCCTCATACCACTCCCGAAGCCCCACAACCCAACCAGTTTGATACGATGCTTGCCCGCATGGAAGGATCAATTGAAAGGATGATGGAAAAGTTGATATCGCAGATGTTATCGCAGATGTTCTCACAGATGATGCAGTTCATAGCTCCCATCCTCAACAAAAAATAATGCAAATAAGCCTTAACATAGTTTTTTGGAACGCAAACGGCCTGCAGAGGAGCAAAGCCGAAGTAGAGCATCTCATCAAAACAGACAATATCGATGTTCTTCTAGTTTCGGAATCCCACTTTTGTCCCAGATCCTACTTTAAAATTAGCGGGTACGAACTGTTACATGCCAACCATCCATCTGGCAGAGCACGCGGAGGAGCAGCTATGCTCATCAGGAGTGGCATTCAGTACACGGAACTTCCCGCGTTTCAGGAGGAATGGGCTCAGTGCGCCGTGACCAGGATTTCTAGCCCACAGGGAGATATCACCATTGGTGCGGTTTACTTCCCACCCAGACACTCGATAACCGAGACCCACCTTCAGGACTTCTTCGAGTCCCTCGGTCATCGGTTTATAGCAGCCGGAGACTTTAACGCCAAACACTCCTGGTGGGGGTCCCGCACAAACAACCCCAAAGGCATAAAGCTCTATAAGTACCTGCAGCGGAAGAGTCTGGACTGCCATTCCACTGGAGAACCCACACACTGGCCTACCGACCCTTCAAAACAGCCGGATCTGCTGGACTTCGCCGTCTCCAAGGGCATAGGACACTCTAAGATAACATGCTCAAGCTATGATAAACTGCTATCTGACCACAGCGCAGTAAACTTGCTCCTAAACATCCCCGTCCTCAGAAAAATCCCGCTTAGAAGACTCACCGGAAAACACACAAATGCCCCCAAGTTTACGTTTTGGATGCTTTCCTCCCAGTACCCAGATACCCCTCTTTCCACACCAAGCAACATAGATGCGGCCATAGAAAAACTAACCAAAGAGATGCACAATGCCGCTGAGTTTGCGAATCCACCTCCACCGACTACCCCGAGAATACCTAAAAGAGACGTGCACTTGTGGTCTCCGGAAATCGCGGCCCTCGTGGCCGAAAAAAGGCGCCTCAGAAGAGTCTGGTTTTCCTCGCGCAACCCCAGGGACAAGACAGCACTTAATCGTGCCACCAAAGATTTGAAGGACAAGCTATGCATCCTACGGCAGGACTCGTTTCATAGATTCCTTATGGAGCTGGAACCTGGAGACCCGCAACACAATCTGTGGAATGTCACGAGGCACATAAAAAGACCTGTAAAGAAGATATCACCCGTGCGAAAAGTGGACGGTTCCTGGTGTCGGACTGAGGTCGAAAGAGCAGAAGCCTTTGCTGATCATCTACATAGTGCATTCGCACCGTTCGACAGATGCACTGGCGAAGAGAGAGCTGCAACCATAAGGTTCGTAGACAGCCCAAGTGCTCCTGGCCTGCCAATACAGCCCGTCGAACCAGAGGAGATTGCGCAGGAGATCGCCTCCCTAAATAATGGCAAGTCACCGGGTCCTGACCGTATCGATGCAACAGCACTGAAAATGTTGCCCCTAATCTGTTCCCAAAGGCTGGCCAACATATTCAACAGCTGCCTCCGTCTAGGGTACTTCCCTAAAGAGTGGAAGCGAGCGGAAGTAATTGTCCTCCTCAAACCTGGGAAACCTGAAGACAACCTAGCATCGTATCGACCGATTAGCTTGCTAGCAATCCTTTCCAAAATACTTGAAAGAGTATTTTTACGTAGAGTACTGCCAGTATTGGAGGAGGCGGGTCTGATCCCTGACCACCAGTTTGGCTTCAGACGCCTTCACGGAACACCTGAGCAATGCCACCGGATTGTTGAGACTATACTTGAGGCCTTCGAAAAGAAGAAGTACTGCTGCGCCGTTATGCTTGATGTCAAACAGGCGTTTGACAGAGTCTGGCACCCAGGACTACTTTTCAAAATTAAAACCCACCTCCCAAGTTCCCATTTCGCCTTCCTCAAGTCATACACAGAGGGAAGAGAATTCAGAGTGAGATGCGGATCATCAATCAGCACCCCTAGGCCCATAAGAGCAGGAGTACCACAAGGCAGTGTTCTTGGACCCATCTTATACACACTCTACACAGCGGACCTCCCCATCACCCCCTCCCGGAACCTCACAGTAGCCACTTATGCCGATGACACCGCCTTCCTAGCCTCCGCCACAGATCCTCAGGAAGCTTCAGCCATCATCCAGAGGCAACTGAATGCCCTCGGTCCATGGATGAAACGATGGAACATCGTGGTCAACGCCGAGAAATCTACACAAACAACCTTCGCACTACGCAGGGGAGAATGCCCCCCCGTCACACTCAACGGGGAAACCATCCCAACTAATAACACTCCCAAATATCTAGGGCTGACACTGGACCGCAGGCTCACATGGCGTCCGCACCTAATCAATAAGCGCAACCAGGCCAACCTACGGCTTAAGCAACTGCATTGGCTCCTGGAAAGGAGGTCCAAACTCAAAGTAAAATTCAAGCTACTTATTTATAAGGTAGTGCTTAAGCCAATCTGGACATATGGGATACAGTTGTGGGGCACGGCAAGCTGTTCGAACCGCATCAAAATACAGCGATTTCAGAATAAATGCCTGAGAATAGTTTCGAACGCCCATCCGTACCACGAAAACTCAATAATCCATAAAGAGCTTGGAATTAGATGTGTAGCAGAGGAGATCACCCGTCTCAGCGGAAGATACATAAAAAGACTGGATAACCACCCCAACCACCTGGCCATCAACCTCCTAGATAATAGGCAATCCCCAAGACGCCTGAAAAGGAAACACCCGCTTGATCTCCCCAACCAATAGACACCTAAGTCAACCTCATAAGATTTACATTCCATGTACCTCCCTTAAGTCAAGGTCCCCCCCAAACCATTTAATGATTGTCCACTTGGACAGATTTTAAATACAAATTAAGAACGTTATAAAAAAAAAAAAAAAAAAAAGGCTTTAGAATCATAGTTATGTTTCCAGATTTCCACTTCGTTGGAAAGTGTCCCAGCCTCAGAATGCTATTAAATAGTAAGACCACGAAAAACACAGCTTTAAGGGGAAGTAATTTAAGATTCTTGTTAACCAGAAGGTCCTCACCTGCAGATTTTTTAGCTTTGAGATTTTTTATCTGCGTTATTACTTCTCCCAATGTGACAGCATTTGTGGGGGGCGCCATTTGGAATGGATGTTCTAAGATTATTTGCACTCTGCCTCTCGTTTCTGCCGAAGTGAGGTTGAACGGCTTAAATCTATCCTCTAAGCTGTTTGCAAAGACGTCTGCCTTTTCCTGGCTTGAGACGCTCCAACCACCAGCAGGATTCCTGATGGAAGCCTTTGGAATAACCTGTCTTTTAATGCTGTTCGTCAGCTTCCACAACGAATAGTTGGTCGATGCATCAGGGGTACTTTTGGTCCCGGACGCATATGAGTCTCTGTAACTAGCATGATATCTATGGAGTGAGGCATATGAAAGGAGTGTATGGAGTGTACAATTCCTCTTGCGTTCCATAATCCGAGTATATGCCATCATTTTTTAGCCATCAGTACTTGGACTATTTCTCAAAAAGCCTTGTTTGCGTCGATTGTTTCAGTGATTAGTCTAAATAAATTATCTAATCGATCGTTAATATCCTGGATAGCCTTTTCAACAGAAGGATATTCCTTGTTAGAGCTGTAATCCTCGCCACTTACAATCGAATTTAGTTAAGCTGGAACGCCGGAGTTGTTTCGAGTACTGGTCCTTACTATGTCTGCATACGAACACCCGTTTCTGACAGTCGTTCATTCACCATTATTGTTGAGGTTGGGAGATCTAATTCCTTTTTTTTTTATAACATTCTTAATTTGTATTTAAAATCTGTCCGAGTGGACAATCATTAAATGGTTTGGGGGAGACCTTGACTTAAGGGAGGTACATGGAATGCCCATTGCCTATTATCTAGGAGGTTGATGGCCAGGTGGTTGGGGTGGTTGTCCAGTCTTTTTATGTATCTTTCGCTGAGACGGGTGATCTCCTCTGCTACACATCTAATTCCAAGCTCTTTATGGATTATTGATTTTTCGTGGTACGGATGGGCTTTCGAAACTGTTCTCAGGCATTTATTCTGAAACCGCTGGATTTTGATGCGGTTCGAACAGCTTGCCGTGCCCACAACTCATATGTCCAGATTGGCTTCAGCACTACCTTGTAAATAAGCAGTTTAAATTTTACTTTGAGCTTCGACCTTCTTCCCAGGAGCCAGTGCAGTTGCTTAAGCAGTAGGTTGGCCTGGTTGCGTTTGTTGATTAGGTGTGGACGCCATGTGAGCCTGCGGTCCAGGGTCAGCCCTAGATATTTGGGAGTGTTATTCGGTGGGATGGTTTCCCCATTGAGTGTGACGGGGGGGCATTCTCCCATGCGTCCATGGTGCCAGACTCTGTCAAACGCCTGTTTGACATCCAGCATAACGGCGCAGCAGTACTTCTTCTTTTCAAAGGCCTCAAGTATGGTCTCAACAATCCGGTGGCATTGCTCAGGTGTTCCATGAAGGCGTCTGAAGCCAAACTGGTGATCAGGGATCAAACCGGCCTCGTCCAATACTGGCAGTACTCTACGTAAAAATACTTTTTCAAGTATTTTAGTTAGGATTGCCAGCAAAATAATCGGACGATACGATGCTAGGTTGTCTTCAGGTTTCCCAGGCTTGAGGAGGACAATTACGTCCGCTCGCTTCCACTCTTTAGGGAAGTACCCTAGACGGAGGCAGCTGTTGAATATGTTGGCCAGCCTTTGGGAACAGATTAGGGGCAACATTTTCAGTGCTGTTGCATCGATACGGTCAGGACCCGGTGACTTGCCATTTTTTAGGGAGGTGATCTCCTGCGCAATCTCCTCTGGTTCGACAGGCTGTATTGGCGGGCCAGGAGCACTTGGGCTGTCTATGAACCTTATTGTTGCAGCTCTCTCTTCGCCAGTGCATCTGTCGAACGGTGATCAGCAAAGGCTTCTGCTCTTTCGACCTTAGACCGACACCAGGAACCGTCCACTTTTCGCACGGGTGATATCTTCTTCGCAGGTCTTTTTATGTGCCTCGTGACATTCCATAGATTGTGTTGCTGGTCTCCAGGTTCCAGCTCCATAAGGAATCTATGAAACGAGTCCTGCCGTAGGATGGATAGCTTGTCCTTCAAATCCTTGGTGGCACGATTAAGTGCTTTCTTGTCCCTGGGGTTGCGCGAGGAAAACCAGACTCTTCTGAGCCGCTTTTTTTTGGCCACGAGGGCCGCGATTTCCGGAGACCACAAGTGCACGTGTCTTTTAGGTATTCTCGGGGTAGTCGGAGGAGGTGGATTCGCAAACTCAGCGGAATTGTGCATACCTTTGGTTAGTTTTTCGATGGCCGCATCTATGTTGCTTGGTGTGGAAAGAGGGGGATCTGGGTACAGGGAGGAAAGCA
Source organism: Drosophila ercepeae (assembly GCA_018150545.1). Taxonomy (NCBI): domain Eukaryota; kingdom Metazoa; phylum Arthropoda; class Insecta; order Diptera; family Drosophilidae; genus Drosophila; species Drosophila ercepeae. The sequence continues at coordinate 1,616,936 of JAECWL010000023.1, read as the reverse complement.
TCCAAAACGTAAACTTGGGGGCATTTTTGTGTTTCCCGGTAAGTCTTCTAGGCGGGGTTTTTCTGAGGACGGGATGTTTAGGAGCAAGTTTACTGCGCTGTGGTCGGATAGCAGATTATCATAGCTTGAGCATGTTATCTTAGAGTGTCCTATGCCCTTGGAGACGGCGAAGTCCAGCAGATCCGGCTGCTTTGAAGGGTCGGTAGTCCAGTGTGTGGGTTCTGCAGTGGAATGGCAGTCCAGACTCTACCGCTGCAGGTACTTATAGAGCTTTATGCCTTTGGGGTTGTTTGTGTTGGACCCCCACCAGGAGTGTTTGGCGTTAAAGTCTCCGGCTGCTATAAAGCGAGGACCGAGGGACTCGAAGAAGTCCTGAAGGTGAGTCTCGATTATCGAGTGTCTGGATGGGAAGTAAACCGCACCATTGGTGATATCTCCCTGTGGGCTAGAAATCCTGGTCACGGCACACTGAGCCCATTCCTCCTAAAACGCGGGAAGTTCCGTGTACTGAATGCCACTCCTGATGAGCATAGCTGCTCCTCCGCGTGCTCTGCCAGATGGATGGTTGGCATGTAACAGTTCGTACCCGCTAATTTTAAAGTAGGATCTGGGACAAAAGTGGGATTCCGAAACTAGAAGAATATCGATATTGTCTGTTTTGATGAGATGCTCTACTTCGGCTTTGCTCCTCTGCAGGCCGTTTGCGTTCCAAAAAACTATGTTAAGGCTTATTTGCATTATGTTTTGTTGAGGATGGGAGCTATAAGCTGCATCATCTGCGAGAACATCTGCGATAACATCTGCGAGATAAACTTTTCCATCATCCTCTCAACCGATCCTTCCATGCGGGCAAGCATCGTATCAAACTGGTTGGGTTGTGGGGCTTCGGGAGTGGTATGAGGGGTTTGTTGGGGATTCGTTGGCAGTATCACTTGGTTTCCTAGGACTACGTCCCTATAACTTGTATCATTAATGATAGTTGGTATCTGGATGAAAGGTGGTTTGTTGCTACTCTCAACGGGTCTGGCTTTAGGAGATTGCTGCTCCTTTGCCTTTTTGTAGGCAGGGCAACCTCTGAACGACGCAGGGTGATCAGCTTGGCAATGTAAACAGCATGCTTTCTCGTCATCTTTTTTGGTGCAAGACCTAGAGTCGTGAGAATCACCATATTTCACGCAGCGATGTTCCAGGAAGCAGTAGCGCTGGGTGTGTCCGAACCCTTGACATCTGAAACATTGTGGAACATCGTTGAACTTCAGTGGGGGCTCTACGGTGGCGATTGATCTGCAAATTCTCTTTTTTTTTGAAATCCTCTGTGTTGTTCCTCGCTGGTTCTAGATTAACAAAAAAGATCCCCAGAGGTTGTTTCGATTTGCAATGGGATTGTGCAGATCCCTCACAGTATGGCCGTATTTGTGGAGTTCTTCTTTAATATCAGTCTGGTCCGTTGAGTGGTGAAGTCCCTTGATGACCGCCCTGTAAGCTCTCTCATCCTTTGGTTGGAAGGTGCGGTGCCTTTTGTTATGTGCCACGAGGTGCTGGCGTAGGGCTGTGTAGGACTCCTTGTCTGGCATCGTTACGCGTACGTTATTATTTCTCTCCGTTTTATAGAAGAAATCCTTTTTGGATCCGACTAAAGTCGATATATTCTTGACAACCGCTGTAATGTCGGTCACGTCTGGGATGTAGATCGGGGGAGGCTTGAGGGTCTTCGGGATCGAGATTGGTTTCTTTTCTGTTTTAGATGCCACTGCCTCTGAGGCAGTTTCGGGTTCGTCTTGATCGTCGTCATCTTCTTTGCTTGAGAGGAGGGCAAAGGGGTTGTTTGCCAGCTTGCTGCGCAGAACTACGCTGGTGCTAGGTGTGACGTTTGGCTTGTCTCCTTACCTATTACGCGCGGACTTGCGCTTGATCTCGCTGGGCTCCGAGAAAGAAGAGCTCCAGCTTGAGTCTCTGCTCGAGCTGCACTTCCTTGCTTTGAGGGCCTTCTTACAGGGCATTGTTTTGCCGAGCTTGATGGCACGCGGCGGGGCCTGCCAGTCCATACTCTAGGTTGGCGTTCTATAACGTTTATGCAGATAATTAGTCACAGCAGCAACGGCAGCGAAGGGGCAACGGACACAGTGGGACTCCGCTCTTGGCAGCCCGACCCGGCCCGCAAAATGCGCAATCCACGAAGTCCCAAGTGCGGGAATAACAAAACACAAGATTCCGAAAAATAATTCAATTTAAAACCGAAAACAAAGTTCCTTTTTGATGAACGATTTTTCAATAAATCTCTAATTCTCTAATTCCTGGCTTTAATTTTTTGGTAAGCTGCATTCTGACTTTGCAGTCTTTGAAACTGGCAGGATGATTCTCCATGCAGTTTGCGCATGTGTACTGTATGTCCATACTCCATACTCGCATGGGCCTCGCATTTTTTTGAGTTCGTAGGATGCAGTCCCGCACAATTTTCACAAGAGACCAGGAACCACAGCCGGCAAAGGCGTCGGTCTAGGGGCGGACATCTGCCCACTTTGGGCAATAATGCCTTTAGCATCCTGCAGACGCTAAACGAAAGCATGAACGCTCTGCGGTCTCTTCAGGAACAGCAGTTTGAACAAATGAGGATGATGCTACTACAGCAAGGGCAGATAATCCATCTGCTTACTGCTATACACGCGCAGACAGCGACAAAGCCGCTGCGCATTTTAGTATGGAACGCTGACGGCGTCTCCGCGAAGCTGCCAGAAGTTGAATACTTCGTGCGGCGTTACGAGATTGATCAGTGAAACACATTGCACATTACAAGCTGTATGGTTACGAGGCCTATACAGCGAACGACCCAGGTGAGGGTAACGCCAAAGGTGGATCAGCGATTATGATCAAATCAAGATTGGTTCATTTTCCTCTTCCTTCTGTAGCCACTGATAGGGTGCAACTTCCGTCTGCAACTATCAAGACTGGAGACGGCCCTATAAACTTCGCCGCGGTCTACTGCCCACCAAGGCCCGTATGAACCGCAGACGACTACAAATCCATCTTGAAACAACATCAGTATAAATTCATCGTACCAGGCGATTGGAATGCGTCCAACTGGCTTTGAGGAGCAGGGAAGTGCAACCAAAGAAGTCATGCCCTGGCAAATCTAGTCTTCAACTCAGACGTAAACTCGCTAGCAACAGGTGGCCTCACAAGGTTGGCCCACCCATAATAGTTTGGAAGCTTATGTCAACTACATCGCACCGACAGTTGGTGAGATAGTACGACAGGCTACACCAACACCAAGCTGGTCACACGACTATAAGGAGGACTCCCATCTTAAGCCTGAAAGTTAGGAAACTGATTACCTATAAAAGGCGCATAAGAAAACTATATCGAAACAGGAGATCCTAGCAGAAATACTCAAGAGTCACAAATAGACTACGCTGTTTGCTGGCCAATAACTAAGAAGTAAATCTGGATACCCTGCTGGAGGGTGCTGGTCCAGATAATAACATTGACTTCTCGATATGGGATATTAAGAGACAGCCGTTATTTTAATCGGACGTTCTCAGTCGCAGGGGCCTCTGGGTCAAGACAGATAACGAAAAAGCGAGCGCTTTTGCGTGAAGTTATTGCAAACTTCTCTAATGCTCCTACTTCACCGGCCACTCTTGTTCAAATATTTAATACCATGCTGAGACTTGGGTACTTCCCAAGACAATGGAAGCGTGTGCGAATTGTCATGATCATCAACTCGGAATGCCTCTTACCGCCCAACAAGCTTGCTTACAACGTTTTTCAATATTTTTTATGGAATTTCGATTGATGCCGATTGATGGAATTGCCACAGGTAGTAGACCTCATCCCACGAAACCAATTTTGCTTTAGAAAGTCCCATGGCTGCCCTGAACAAATCAGTAGTTATTATAAACATATCTTCTTTTTTATCTATTGCAATCTATTGAAAAGAGAAATTTTTTCAAAGAGAAATTTAGGCAAATTTATTTTGTATGTACTTTTACATTTACCAGCGATCGAGCGTTGTCAAGTTTATTCTACATGTGCCTTACATGTATTTACATACACCTTACATTTTACATGCATCTGACATGCATTTCACCTTGCTACTATATTTTTTTCCATAAAAATGTAGCGTCACTGCCAAATTTATCACACAGATGGCGCTAGTAAATTTGGCCAACGCAGAGTGCATATCTCTCTGAAAAAATTTCTCTTTTTATAGCATTAAATTAATACATATTATTAAATTTCCCACTGTAGTGTAATATTGTAATTTTGGAAGTAAAATCATTGTCAACAATAACCGGTTACCATTTACCTGAATCGATCCTTTTTATCACTTCGCCGAAGTAGGCATATTTATTGAGTAAAGGTTATCGACTAAGAGTAAAATCTTTCGATTTTGCTTTTTCATTTCGCCGTCAACTCCTGTAATTTATGGATGCATCTAACTTAGAAAGACAGTTATCTTGGATGCATAATAACATAATTGTTTTCATACAAAAGAAGTGCTTTAGGCAAAATAAAAAAATGATGCAGCTATCAAGCCGATACAGCTAAGTATCGAGGCAGCTAAGCGAATTATACTATGAGTTGATTTGTATTATCCTGATAGTATACATGGCCAACACAATAGTTTAATTGGAAATGCATCTGGCAACCCTACATGCTTGTGTCACACTGAACTGTGCCATCCGTTGCAGTAAGTCTGAAGTGGTCGTCCGAAAGCCTTGCCGGTCTTTGTACGACGGCAGGAGCACGCGCCGTCAATAAATACCATACAAACAATAACTAAACTTTTTACATCCGCGTTAAAAAACCTTTCAAATACCAACATCAATCTTTATACCCTTGAAAAAGGGTATTATAATTTTGTCCAGAAATGTGTAACGCATTAAACGAAGCATCTCCGACCCCACAAAGTATATATATTCTTGATCAGCATCAACAGCCGAGTCGATATAGCCATGTTCGTCTGTCCGTCTGTTTCTATGAAAAAAATAGACAGTAGTTTTAAAACTAGCGTTTTGAAATTTTTACCAGATCATTATTTTTGTTGCACGCAGATCAAGTTTAAGAATCGGTCGGATCGGACCACTATATCATATAGCTGCCATACAAACGACCGATATGAAAACAAGTCTTTGTATGGGAAACTTTTTTGTTTTCCAAGCTATTGCAACCGAATTCAACATTTATTTTTTTGACATAGCCATACATGACTTGTAAAAGTTTCGTCTGGATCGGACCACTATACAACGATGGCTATCATGTAGCTGCCATACAAACGACCGATATGAAAACAAGTCTTTGTATGGAAAACTTTTTTGTTTTCCAAGTTATTGCAACTGAATTCAACATTTATTCATTTGACATAGCCATACATAAATTTTGAAAGTTTGATTCGGATCGGATCACTATCATATAGCTGCCATACAAACGACCGTTATGAAAACAAGTCTTTGTATGGAAAACTTGTTTGTTTTCAAGGGTATACCATCTTCGGCAAGCCGAAGATACCTTTTCTCACTTGTTTTATAATACAAATTTTAATATAAATTGTTAACTTTCATATGTCCTTCGATAATCGAACAATGCGGACATGTTTATTAACTGTGCTTCGAAAATATACAAAATATTCCAAGTGAAAAGTAAATAATTACCAACAATTTACCACAAATATTTAGCGAAAAGACGCTCAATGCGATGTATAATCGCTTAATGTGCAAACTCCCTTTTTTGTAAAAATATTATATTTTTAAATATAGAAATATAATCCTATTCTATAAACTAAAAACCACGAACTCTCACAATGGGTTAACACGACATTCGCGCTCAACGTCAACAAAAGCAAGACAAACGTCGTCTTTCATCGATACGAAACAACACGTATTTCTCATATGTGTCTTCCAAACCTGCAGAAGTGCACAAAATAAATGCAAACGTCGATTGGCCACGGTCAATCACTCCCAACTCGACACATGAACTTATGCCAATAACGAACGAGAGAGCGCGTTCTTGCTCAATGGCAATCCCAACGATGTGCCAAAGAGAACTCTCCCACGGCAACCAAAACTTTGATCTCATTAACTGCACTTGCAACGACAACATACATTGCAACGCTCGTTTCTGCTGAACAACAGCAACAGCAACAATGCCATAAACAATGCAAACTGGGTTGGATCGCTACATCAAAATTAAAAGAAAATTTAGCACGCAAAATATTCTGATGCAGGAAATAAAATAAAAATCTATCGGCAAACTGTAAGTCAGCGAACTGAGACCCAAGAGTCCAACAGATTTGGAATACTGGCAGATATTGATAAGAATCTACCCCCTAGCACTGACGAAGGGGACAAAAGAAGACAAAGCCCCCACATATATATATATCCGAGAGAAAAGCTCGAATATTCTGGTTCTCGAAAACCGAACTGATGCGCTGGAATAAGATTGCGTCTCCTCAGGTAGGAGGTTATTCGGGTCATCAGACATTTTTCAAATAGTTTTAAGAGACAAGACAATAGGCTGATAAGCCTGTACGATAAGATAACTGAGTGGTCCTTGTCTACCTTTGGTATCATTACTATGACCGATTTTTTCCATCCCTCTGGATAGTAAATGAGTTTTGTGATAGCGTTAAAAGGCAAGGAAAACGTGCATACAGCAAAGTATAAAGATCGATAATCAATATTGGAGTTATTAGATCAAATCGTGGGGACTTATTCGAAATTAGTTGATTCCTATGATTTTATCTATTTCATTCCCTTAAAATTTTATTGGCTCATGTGGTGCTTGGTCGTCATCTGTTACCGTCGGTAATTAAAACGAACTTGTAGAAGGGTTCGGCTGGAACTCAAGTTTAAATGCGTGGCAAATGTGGTAGCTCTGTCTTTATCGCTGCGGGCCCATCCACCTGCAGCAATTAAGTGGTCCCTTTGGGAGTTGAAGATGTCCAGAAATTGTTGTTCGGAAACAATAAAACGAATGGGGCAATATACCGCTGCGAGGTACATTTATCTATGTGGCCTGCAAGTAGTTTTTTCCATACTCGCTATGGTAGTGGTGTTTGATGCGATTTTTAATCAGGATACCGGTTCCGCCATGTGCTTTTCCATCTGGATGATTTGTTTCGTAGAAAAAAGCAACTTATTTGATAGTTGTAAATAACAGTGAGATGTGATTCTGACAGCAGCAGGATGTCATATGATTGTCATGAAGGAATAGAGTTATTTCAAGTTTATGACGTGAAACACCGTTGGCATCTCCATGAGGACGTTTCGGTTCCGCATAAGGTCTTGCATGAAAGTCCGCAGGAAGGACATGAATTTAATCATCTGCTGCTACAGAGTATGCATCATGGTTTTAATACTGATGGTGATGAATCCGGCTTTGCATATTGGACAGCCCCTACAGTTTGCTGTGTGGCTACCCCCACAATTTCCGCACTTTTTGTTGCTGGGATTGCTTTTGTTTGTCGTGCAATGAGCAGAGTCATGAAGCTGTCCACAGACAACACAAACAGAACGCAATATGGCGCAATTGTGGAGCGCGAATGTGGTTTTGACTGATAGTATGAATTCGTGGCTTGGTTTTTGTTTGTTAATTTTCTTTGAAATATAATAGTTGTTCAAAAGCCGGGAGTTTGCACAACTATTTTAATAAGCGATTCGACATTGCAATGAGCGTCTTCTCGCTAAAAATTTGTGGTAAATTGTTGGTAATTATTATATTTACTTTTCACTTGGATTTTTATACCCTTGAAAAAGGGAATTATAATTTTGTCCAGAAATGTGTAACGCATTAAAGGAAGCATGTCCGACCCCACAAAGTATATATATTCTTGATCAGCATCAACAGCCGAGTCGATATAGCCATGTCCGTCTGTCCGTCTGTCTATCCGTCTGTCCGTCTGTTTCTATGCAAAAAATAGACAGTAGTTTTAAAGCTAGCGTTTGAAATTTTTACCAGATCATTATTTGCACGCAGATCAAGTTTAAGAATCGGTCGGATCGGATCACTATATCATATAGCTGCCATACAAACGACCGTTATGAAAACAAGGAAACTTTTTTGTTTTCCAAGCTATTGCAACTGAATTTAACATTTATTCATTTGACATAGCCATACATAATTTGTGAAAGTTTGGTCCGGATCGGATAACTATATCATATAGCTGCCATACAAACGACCGATATGAAAACAAGTCTTTGTATGGGAAACTTTTTTGTTTTCCAAACTATTGGAACTGAATTCAACAGTTATTTATTCGAAATAGCCGTACACGATTTGTGAAAGTTTGGTTCGGATCGGATCACTATATCATATAGCTGCCATACAAACGACCGATATGAAAAAAAGTCTTTGTATGCAAAACTTTTTTGTTTTCAAGGGTATACCATCTTCGACAAGCCGAAGATAACTTTTCTCACTTGTTTTTGTATTTTTTCGGAGCATAGAAAATAAAAACGTCCGCACTGTTCGAGTATCAATAGCGCCCCACAGAGCTTTGTTATTCCTTGTACTGATTTTCAACTCTGCTCTTCGACTGGGACACTTCCCTAGCGCCTGGAAGAAAGCGAATATCATTATGCTCCATAAAAGTGGGAAGCCAGAAGAGGAATTAGACTCCTATCGACCAATAAGCCTGCTTCCAGCATTTGGCAAATTACTTGAGATGTGCATCCTGAGAAGATTGCTCGAGTCCCGAAAGGTCCAGAAAGCTATTCCGAAGTTTCAGTTTGGTTTTAGACTCAGGCATGGCACACCTGAACAGCTATACCGCGTAGTAAACTTTGTACTGGAAGGTTTCCATGGAAAGGAGTACGTCATTGGAGCTTTTCTGGACATCCAGCAGGCTTCCGAAAGAGTGTGGCATGAAGGACTTCTGCACAAGCTTAAAAGCCTACTAAATCCTCAGCTCTTTTTGAGTATAAAAAGCTTTCTCTACGAGCGATCCTTTAAAGTAGTACAGGACGGACTGTCCTCCCAAACAAAGAGCAGTCAGAGCAGGTGTACCCCAGGGAAGTGTGTTAGGTCCAACACTATATAGCCTGTATACGCACGACATGCCCTCAGCTGACAACATGTCGCTTACAGATCCCAATGACCTGCTAGTTGCCACCTTTGCTGATGACACTGCAGTCCTGGCTAGAGATACTTGCGTCTATACCGCCACTGATACGCTTCAGCTTTATCTAAAAAAATTTGAGAACTGGGCCACACGCTGGAGCAGCGCAGTCAATCCGGAAAAGAGTGTTTCCGTGACGTACACCCTGAGAAAACACACATCACCTGGTGTGTAGAACTTATAAATATAAATATAACTTGCGAGAACCTAACAATAAAATCATGCCTAGACCTCTCCTCCGACCATTCCCCAATATTAATTACGTTACATGGTGGGGTAGAAGAAAACAACAATGACCCCCCTTTATTTAACCACAAAACAAACTGGAATATGTTTCGCGAGATTTTGGAACAGAACATGGAAATAAATATCTCTCTAAAGACAAACAACAAACTGGACTCCGCTATAGCATATTTAAATGACAACATCATATATAGTATGCAGCAACGCAATCGACACCATCTATAAAAATGATTGCATTAAAGAAAACTCCCGCCTTTATTAAAGACAAAATCAGGCAAAAGCGTAAACTTAGGAAGATATGGCAAAGGACTAGGCATCCAGAAGATAAAAACAAACTTAATAGAGCAACAGACGAGCTCAAGAGAATTCTCAGGGCAGACAAAGATAACCGGCTACAATACTACCTTAGCAACCTTGGAACTTCCTTATCTACAAATTATTCTCTGTGGAAAGCGCCCAAAAAATTGACGAACTCAACTATACACAAGCCGCCTATAAAAAGAAACAACAACACATGGGCGTGATCAAACAAAGAAAAAGCAGACACTCTTGCTGAACACTTTCAAACATCATTTACCAATGACATGGACAACGGCAACGCTGAGCTTCCTACACAAATCACCAACTCAAATTGTGCAATTAAAACTATAACAAAGGCAGAAATTAAATCTCACATAAAACAAATTAAACACAAGAAAGCCCCCGGATATGACTTAATCGGAGGAAAAGTTCTTAAAGAACTACCAGACGCTATAACCACCTATATTAGAAACCTGTTTAACGGAATCCTGCGATTGCAATACTTTCCCATAACTTGGAAGGTAGGCCAAATTAAAGAAATTCCAAAACCAAATAAAAACGCCAATACTGTAAGTTCGTACAGACCAATCACTTTATTACCTGTCCTCTCAAGAGTATTTGAAAAAGTCTTATTAAATAGAATCGAGCCAACGTTAAAACAAAAAAATATAATACCTCCTCACCAATTCGGCTTTCGGAAGCAGCACTCGACTGTCCAACAGGTCCATCGAGTAATTAACAAAATAACAGAAGACTTCGACAAAAAGAAGTTTTGCTATGCTGTCTACTTGGACATTGCTAAAGCATTTGACAAAGTATGGCACAAAGGACTGCTGCATAAGCTAAGAAATATACTACCAGATAACCTATATACCATCCTACAAAGCTACATAACGGACAGATATTTCTATATCAAATATGACAATGAATGCTCAGATGTTATGCCAGTGTCAGCGGGTGTTCCCCAAGGTAGTGTGCTTGGGCCCATCTTATACATGATTTACACCTCCGATATTCCAGCGCCAACTAACCCTGGATCAATGATTGCTACGTTCGCAGATGATACTGTGTTAATGTCGTCAAGCGCGTGTGAAAAAACAGCTGCAAGTACACTACAACAAATCATGACACAAACAGTATCCTGGTTTGAGAGATGGGGTATCGAGATAAATAAAGACACAACTCAACAAGTAATATACACAAAACGACAACCCAAAAACTTCGCAATTAAAATCAACGACAATCAAATATTGCTACGCCCATATGCCAAGTACCTTGGACTAACCATTGACGCAAAACTGACATGGAAGCAGCACATCCTAAATAAACGAAATGAAATAAAAAACAAATTTCGACAACTTAACTGGCTAATAGGAAAACACTCAAAACTAAAATTACATTACAAAATTGCAATATACAAGGCGATACTAAAACCAATATGGATGTATGGAATAGACATCTGGGGAACTGCCAGTAAATCTCACTTACAGCTAATTCAGCGAACGCAATCGAAAATGCTCAGAACAATCACAAGTGCCGAATGGTATATAAGAAATGAAGATATCCATAAAGATTTAAACATAGAGACAGTCAACGAAACTATTAAAAAAAGCAGCAAAAAACACACAAATCAACTACTTAGCCACCAAAACTCCAACTTGAGACAAATACCGATGAGAAAGTTTGAACCGAGAAGATTTAAACGCAGAACTCCAACAGAATTAAATTATTAGTAAACTATTAAAGTATTAGCGTATCCTTGCAATGGGAAGGGCCGCTACCTTTTTTCCTTTCTTCAAAACTAGTCAACCATTACTCATCGTTATTTTTTGTTAAACAGAATGTAATTTAAAGAAAATTAATAAAAAACAAGTGAGAAAAGTTATCTTCGGCTTGCCGAAGATGGTATACCCTTGAAAACAAAAAAGTTTTCCATACAAAGACTTGTTTTCAAATCGGTCGTTTGTATGGCAGCTATATGATATAGTGGTTCGATCCGGACAAAACTTTCACAAATCGTGTATGACTATATCGAAGGAATAAATGTTGAATTCAGTTCCAATAGTTTGGAAAATAAAAAAGTTTTCCATACAAAGACTTGTTTTCATATCGGTCGTTTGTATGGCAGCTATATGATATAGTAGTCCGATCCGACCGATTCTTAAACTTGATCTGCGTGCAACAAAAATAATGATCTGGTAAAAATTTCAAAACGCTAGCTTTAAAACTACTATTTTTTGCATAGAAACAGACGGACAGACGGACATGGCTGTATCGACTCGGCTGTTGATGCTGATCAAGAATATATATACTTTGTGGGGTCGGAGATGCTTCCTTTAATGCGTTACACATTTCTGGACAAAATTATAATACCCTTTTTCAAGGGTAAAAAAAAAAAAAAAAAAAACCTGGTGTGTTTCTGCAGGGAGAGCTCCTCACACAGTCGAACGCCCACAAATACCTCGGTGCCACTCTGGATAAGCGACTTGGATTTCAACGTCATGTAACGGATGTAACTCGGCGCCTCAAAACAAAGGCGAACAGCATGGCTGGCTCCTTAGGCCTGGAAACAAACTTTCAGTTTCCAACAAGGCCAAAATTTATAAGGTTGTCTGGGCTCCTATTTGGAAATATGGCATCCAAGTGTATGGCATCGCCGCAAATTCGCACCTCAACAAAATTCGTGTGGCGCAGTCGCAAATCTTGCGTAAACTATCTGGAGCGGCTTGGTACATCCGCAACAAAGACATTGAACAAGAGCTGAAGGTACCAAGGATTGGCGATGTCATAAACAAACATGCAACCGCGTACGTTAATAAATTGGGAATCCACCCAAGCCAGTTGGCTCGAAAACTCTTGATGAGGAGACGTGTATTGGGACTGAGGGCGAGAAGGAGGCTCCTGCGCATTCATCCAACAGATCATCCGAGAAGATATATAAGTTAATTGATAAAATTAATTCATGTCGGATAATTGACAGACTGTAAATTATTGGATCATTGGTCCTGATGAACTCACGCCGTTTCTTGAGAGTTAAGATTCCTACTGCTTCCGGAGAGAGAGCGATGTTGCTACGCACGTTGCATAGGTGAACTGCGCCGCCAGGAGCTGCAATTTGAGCTTCATTTTTGATCTTCTTCATAAAAGTTTCAACCGCTTTCTCGATATCGTCTGATGTATTTATCTCTGTATTGAGGTTAAAGGCATTGTTAAGTTCGTACTGAAACAGCCTTATATTCGCACCAGGTGGAACGAGCATCCTAATAGGGGCGGTACTATGAGGTGACGTTGTTAGTGAAGCGATCAGCGGCAAGTGATCAGAAGATAGGTCATACTCTTCGCGTACTGACAGTAGACTGTTAGCTATACCTTTGTACAAGAAGAATTCGATACGTGAAGGTACATTCCTCGTGTTATACAGGTAGTGAGTGGGTCTGCCTGTAGCCAGAACTTGAGTTGAGCTGCCGGAAATAACATCGTGAAGTGCTGAGCCTCGAGCATTCGCTCTTATACTACCCCAGAGGCGATGCTTAGCGTTTAAATCACCTCCAATGATAAACTTTTGACCATGTTGACCAAGGAGATTATCAAACTCAAAGGAATTCCAAGGCAGGCCGGGAGGAAGGTACACAGCTGACACCGTAATTTCGCCCAAATTAGTGGAAATTTTTACCGTCGCCATTTGTAGGTGATTCGTTGTGATCGAATGCAGGTGATAGTGCACTAATCTCTGCCGGATTAGGATACAAGCTCCTCCTCTGGGGCGACCTTCTGGGTGATCTGCTCGATAGCAGCTGTAACCTATCATATTGAGGTAGGATCCGACGTGTAGGAGTGTCTCTGAAATAAGCATAACATCAATTTCGTGCTTGCTGAGAAATACCTTAAGCTTATTAGCATTTGAGATAATGCTACGAGCGTTGCAGGCTCCGAGGCGCAGTTCACAAGCCATTAATTGCGCTGCGTCAACGACTTAGAACCTCTGAGTTCTTTGATCTCTTCAAATAGCTCAGCGATGGTTTTTTGAAGACCAGCAATGGTCTGCTGCATTGATATGATGACTTGTGCGAGGGAGCCATCAATAACCGTTTAGCTAGGATGTTGAGGTTCACCTGCGTTTGTTGCAGGAGCAAACGCAGCATTCGGAAAAGTCTGGAGCCTTGCGTTTGAGAAAGCATTTCGCAGTTGGGAGTATTTTCCGTCAGGTCGCGTGCTCTGCTGTCCAGTTCTAGTCGCATCTGCATACGATAGGCCCTGCCGCACGATTGAGGTTGAAATAGCTTGTTGCTTGATGTTGCGCATGGGCTGTGGGTATTCTCCGCGGGTCATGGGAGTAATATTGATCCCAGTTTTTCGGCTTTTGAGCCTCTGGACGTAAATTCTGCAGCCCTTGTAAGTTGCCTCATGTTTTCCTTGGCAATTAACGCACTCAAGATCATCATAGGTCTTTGCCTGGCATTGACTGGAACCAGTCCAATGAGGCAAACTGCATCTACCACATCTGGGCTCTTTGGTGCAATAGTTTTTGGTATGATCAAAGCCAAAACATCGGTAACACTGACGCAAATTTACATTTTTTCTCGGCAGTTCCACTCTGACTCTTTGACGGCCAACTTTGTTTATTTTTAGAGCTTCTCTGTTATTAATAGCATTTTTAATATCAATAAACCAAACGTTCTGGCCAGAAGCCTTACCTGGATCCGGATCAGAGGAGTCAACATTCTGTGACTTCACCTTTGGATTATAGGTGTTAACTACAGCGTGACCTTGGGAGGTAAACGCATTTAAAATTTGCTCGACTGGGGTAGAAGCAGCCAAGTTGCACACCACAACCCTGTAGGCTCTGTCTTCCGGGAGGCAGAAGTGAGTGTATTGGAGATTTACTGATGATAGCTTTTTAGTGATAGCTCTGTGGGCATCAGAGTCACGGGGGTATATGCGCAAGTTGCCATTACGCGCGATCTTGAGTTCATATGATTCAGATGATACCGCTGAGTCGAGAAGCCTTTCCAAGGCAGGTACGTCACTGACAGCAAGTACTGTTATTTGACTAGGTTTTGGTGACTTCTTTGTCACTGGAGTTTGAGCTTGTCGAGATTCTTCCTCTGCAACGGTTTCGACCTGGAGAATGTCCATGCTATTTTCGCCTTCTTGACAGTCATCATGGTTTGCAAGAGCAGCAAATCTATTTATCTCTTTTTTCCAAGAGACTGAAGCCGGCTGGAATGTGAGCGTATTACTATTTTTTTCAATTTGCGGCAATATGCGACTATTTCCAACTGTTATCTGGTTAAGATTGTTTAATTGGCTTGGGCTGCTAACCATAAGAAGCTCCCTGCCAGTTGTGCTAGGCGGGGGCATGCTCTGAAAGGAGCGTCCTGTACGTGGTACTTCTTGGAAGCTATCAGCACCTAAAACGACTTCCGACATCTCGGATTCGAATCGACCATACTTCTCTTGAAGCACCTCTTTTTTTTTTAAATTCTTCGATGAAATATAATTTGATTATTTTGCCAAAAACTTATTTTTTTTCTTTTTTTGTCTTAAAATATTTAATGAAAATAAAATCAAACTGATCCCTTTCTCAATGATGATTCGACTGAGGAAGGATGATAAACTCATATTCAGTTGTTTATGAAATGGGTAATAGAACTGTATTTACGGGTTGAATAACTCCCTAAATAAATCTCTATTTTTATTAAATTAAAACAATTAAAACTAAGGTAATTGATATTCATCATGTTTGCATAATTTGAATAAATGGATATACAATATTTAGTTGTTCCATGGAAAGTTTAATAATTCTTTTTTTTTTTTTTACAATTTTATTTTATTTGCTGGATCTTCTCTTCTTAATAGAGACTTACAACAAGTTTTAAAATCTTAGACTAATATTATAACTAAAATCCATTTTTAGCGATGGGTTTAGTTTTAAGCACGCCTCTAATTATATCGGAACTGAGCGAGTAGATGATCGGCACGTTGAAGTCTACTCCAACTGGAAGTTCTGGTTAACGAGCGTGCAAGAGGATTTGGATGAAATGTTAATTTAGCTTGAAATGTTAATTTAGCTTAAATATCAACGGTGTTGATATTTAAATCTCGATGAATATTTTCGTTAATTATATACCAAGGAGCACCAGTGATGTCTAAGTCTAAGTGTCTTAGATTGAACTCTTCGAATTACTTCGATGTTACTACGACTGGCATTTCCCCAAACTTCAGAGCCGTATTTCCATATTGGCTTGATCACCGTGTTATGGGGACATTTACTCCGGCTAAGAGGACATTTACTCAGGCTAAGAATGGCCATCTGCAAAAGTTGAAGTGGTAAGTTGAATGTTTGTCGGAATGTCCGATGTGTATAGTGTATATAGAATGGGACCGAGAACGCTTCCTTGAGGGACTCCAGCTTTGATTTCACGCTCAGCAGATGTTGAGGCGCTGCATCTTACGGAGAATAATCTTTTATGTAGATAGGATTCGAGGAGTTTGTGCATACTATTGGGGAGTAATGTTTTAATTTTGTACATGAGTCCATCGAGCCACACCCTGTCAAACGCTTGGGCAATATCAAGAAATATAGCAGAGCAGTATTCTCGTTGATCAAACGCAGTGCGTATTTCCGTGGTGATACGGTTTACCTTTTCTATGAAACAGTCATCTGTCAGTTGACTCTTGTCAAAAATTGAACAAGCTACGACATTTAGTTTGTTTTTGTGAAAAAAGTGAATTTCGTGTGCTCATTAAGCATTATTTTTTGAGGAAAAAATCCATTACGCAAACCAAGGTCAAGCTTGATAAATATTATGGAGACTCTGCACCATCCATTTCCATGGTAAAAAAGTGGTTTACTGAATTCCGATGTGGCCGTACAAGCACGGAAGATGCCGAACGTTCTGGACACCCAGTTGAGGTTTCCACATCCAAAACAATTGAAAAAATCCACGATATGGTTTTAGCCGATCGGCGATTAAAAGTGAGAGAGATTGTGGAAGCCGTAGGCATTTCACATGGCTCAGTGGTTTCAATTTTGAATGATCATTTGGGTATGAGAAAGCTTTCCGCAAGATGGGTGCCGCGTTTGCTCACAATCGACCACAAATGCAACCGTGTGACAATTTCGCAGGTATTTTTAGCGCTGTTCAATCGCAATACGAACGAGTTTTTGCGCCGTTTCGTAACCGTGGACGAAACGTGGATCCACCACAACACACCGGAGACCAAACAGCAGTCAAAACAGTGGGTTTCTCGGGGTGAATCGGCGCCAAAGAAGGCAAAGGTGGGTTTGTCAGCCAATAAAGTCATGGCATAGTTCATAGTTGCTTTGGTGAAAAAGTTGCTTTGTTGATTGAGAGGGAGTTACAGAGTTCTGTTTGGGGAATGGTTGCTAAAAAACTTTTGAGGTCTTTGTAGACTGGACATCCTCTGAAGTTTGCTGTGTGGTTTCCACTACAGTTACCGCATTTCCTTAGATTAGGGTCGTTTTTATTATTTGGACAGATGCCAGAGTCGTGCAAGTCTCCGCCACCTACGCACACTGGGCGTAGTGTACAGTAGGTTCTAGTGTGTCCATACTCCTGGCAATTCGTGCATTGTACAGGAGCATTACGCTTATGTGGCTCCTCCACTGTTATTCTGCGGTGGAGTAGATACTGGAGTTTATAGATTGGATGGACGGAATTTTTGTTTTTGGGTTTGTTTTCGGGACTTAATTCCACTTTGAAAAGAGCCTGTGGTATCTTAGCTCTATTTATAATATTGGTAGCCGATTTCACCTCAAATCCTTTCTCTTGTAGAGCAGAGATGATTTCTGCAGTTGACATAGTTGGTTCGATGCCTTTGATTACCACTTGAAGACCCTTACTGCTCTTTAATTGGTAGGTATAGTAATTTTTCTTTGTAGCTCTTAGGTCTTTCTCAACGGTGCGGTAGTTATTTTCATTGTTAACTTGAAGCTTGACTTCGCGTATATTGCCCTTATTTATATGGGTCACATAAAAGTTGTTGGTGCCTATTACCTCCGGAAGTCGTTCGACGATCAAAGAACAATTTGAGTTTCTTATGTAGATGAGATTTGGCTTTGCAGGTTCTGTGGCCACTTCTTCGGGTTCGTCTTCAAGGTGTTCGCCTAAAATTTTGAATCTATTATCGTTTGAAATGTTTTCTTGATTTGATTTTGATTCGGAGGTTTTATTAAGCTTTGGATAATTGCCCAACTTTTTATTGTGCGGGCTTAATTTGTGCTTGGTAACTTGTATGTATCGATCCATTCCGGTCTGTATAGTTGGACGTGACTTTAAAGTTGTTGTAGGTTGTTTGGGTAATTGACTCGGAAACTGCTGACTTTGCAGTCTTGGCCGGTCGGGCATAGCAGCAGTGGTCATTGACGTTGCCGTTGATGTTGTTGTTGCAGTCACTGTGGATTGAGACAGGGAGAACGAAGGTTGCGTAGTTGTTGTTGATGTTGTTGTCCAACTTTCTTTTGAGCCCAGGGGAGCGGGAGAAATAGATCGATCGCTTGCATTGCTTGTTGTTGCTGTTGGGGAAATTATTGACAGGTAGGCATTATTGCGAGCCACTGAGAGACGACGCTCGTCTTGCTCTCTTTTCCGTTGCATTCTGATTTCGTCTTGAATATTTTTGTTGTTGGCACTTTTACCGATTGCTTTTGCATTATTATACGTTGGCATTGTTGATTTTATGTTTTTCTTAGATTACTTAATAGAAGTAACACAAGGTTTTGTGTGCTGGCACATTGCACCCAGTAGCGTCTTTTCGCTTAGTGGTGGTACCACTTTATATGTTTTTATGTGGAGTTTTACACTTTTGAGATTGTTAAATTTACGGTGCACAATTGTGAGACGTCTGCACTCGCGTATCTTCCAAGATGTTTGCATAATTTGAATAAAGGGATATACAATATTTATTTTTTCCATGGAAAGTTTATTAATTGACAAAATATATGGTAATCAGATATTTGAAAATTAGTAATGTATTTTGTTTGTCCAAATAGTTTTATGATATATGTTTATTCTAGTTGTGTAGTCAAATGTTATAAAAAACAACCCAATTAAGTGGAATCCATTTGCTAAATTAAATCCGCCTAAAAAAATTACACCATCTTGAATGATGTCAATTTTTTTCTCTTATTTTGGTACAGGTTTATTTCTTTCCATTTAATAATCGAGTGAAATATGTTTTATTATTACCTAAATTATTATAAATTATTCGAAAAGCAATGAAATAGAATATAGGAATTAATTGCAGCAAATGTGCTTGCGTAACATTTGCCAAAAGACCTTTGAATTGCCCAGGAATTACAATGCTTGGCTCCACACTTCAACACAAGACCCACTACAAATACCTTGGTGTGATTTTGGACAGAGGATTAACGTTCCAAAGGCACACAACTATGATTAAACAAGCTGTGCTTTCAAAGGATACAAAAATGTCATGGCTTCTTTCGCCAAGAAACTCCATTTTGAGCGCAATTTCGAAGTATGGTATCGAAGTATTATGGAATTACAAGTAAATCAAACCTAAACAAAATAAGAGTTGCGCAAAGCAAGATATTCAGATCTATTTGAAACGCCCCCTGGTACATGCGAACAAAAGACATAGAGAGGGATCTTAACATAACACACGCGGAAAGATACTTAAGACGTCTTGGTCTCCACCCCAACACATTGGCGAGAAGGCTTACCCACCCCCCACGAAAAAGAAGACTGAAGAAATATTACACCCAAGATCTTCCTTCCAGATTTTTCTAAAAAAAATAATTGTATTGTAAAATAATTTTATAGTAAAATGTAATGCAAATGTTAATAGTAATTTACTAGATGTGCAGTATGTATTGACATACCTTTGAGCAATCAATTATTTATGTACAACCTGTAAAGCTGTCACATAGGTAACAGTAAACATGGTAATTCAAATAATAAAAATTTTCACCATGAAAAAAATAAAATAAAATAAAAAAAAATATAATTAGGTTTTTCATAATTAGTATGTATAAGTGAATTTTGCGACCTGATTACCTATTAACAGTTTCCCATTGTCTTGTAAAATAGATCGGGAGTAATAAATCTCACAATGATCAATTATAATTGGGTATATGAAAATAGTTTGAATATCATCATGGATTACGATTTATGTGTTAAATATATCAATTGTATATTATTTTGTGTATATCGATTGTTAATAATCTTAGACGGTATCTTCCTAAGGGTATTTCCTGGCTTGTAAAAGCTGCTTTGAAATAATCAGATAAAGTTTTTATTTCTTAAAACAATTTATAATTTATAATAAATTGTGTGTTATTATTTTCAATTATATTTTTTGTTTATAGTTTTAATATCAATCATTCATTTTTTATACCCTGTACCCATTAAAAATGGGTGAAAAGGGTATCATAATATGGTGCACATGTATGTAACAGGCAGAAGGAAGCATCTCCGACCCCATAAAGTATATATATTCTTGATCAGCATCAACAGCCGAGTCGATATAGCCATGTCCGTCCGTCCATCCGTCCGTCCGTCCAACTCTCTGTCCGTATCAACGCCTCGATCTCCGAAACTACAAAAGCTATAGACATGTGCCATATATCGTTGGATAGGTAATTTCCATACGCAGTACAAGTTTGTTCTTTTATTTTGATATCCCCGCTCCCCCCGCAAACCGCAAAAAACTGCCACGCCCACAATTATTAACCTAATGCTATGCAATTCGGCATTATTATAAAAGCTATCTAATTTTTAAATTTGAACCAAATCGGATAAGAAACACGGAAGTTATGCCACATGCAAAATCTATTCCAAGGGAAGCAGAAGCGCAGCAAGACACGCATTGCGCGACGCCGACTGCGACGTTGACAGCGAAATGTGTATGGCTTTAAGACACACGAAACTATTTTCATAACCAAAATCATACCAAATTTATATTGTTATGGTCCTCTTTTCTAATAGAATATTGTTTCATTTATTTATTGATATTAAATAAATAAATTGTAAGCATGTCTAAGGGTACAGGGTATTTTGCAATCGGGAAACTCGACTGCTGCTACCTTACTTGTTTTTTTTTTTACTTTTGATGAAATTATCATGTCTGGAGTTTCTGCTATCCGTTTCCGAATTGTCCCTAATTCATACATTCCCCTTTTAGTTTGAGTCGATAATGTTGGGGGAAAAAAGATTTACATTATTTTTCGTAAGTCGTGAAATATTTCCTCTGTAATTTTTTATTTCAATTAATCCTAATATATACGGATTCTTCAGAAATTATTTCGTTATAGAAGCTTAAGATATGTGTAACAGTTCTGCGGAAGTACTGCTAGGAAGGACATTTTTATTGATTTTATAGAGAAAATAGTCGTGATTTAAGTAATCGATTTTTTCGCTTCAGTGTCAGTAACCCAGATTAGTATGAAGGTTAATGAAATTATGCAAAGCATTTTTGGTAAAATATATTTTTTTAAATTTTATATTGTCTTTATGAATTATTCTGCTCGGCGGAGTGTATCGTAGTTTGATTGGATTCACAGTGTACTGACAAATCTGTATCGGACAAATTATTTGTCTGGATTCTACATAAGACGTCGGCGGCTATATTGGTCGTTCGGCGTTTATAAATATCTTTTGGGGTGAAGCTTTCAATGTCTGGATTTTTTTCTAAAATTGCAAACGATAAGGGTTTGGGATAGTGTTGATGTGTTTGAATCTCCATTCCGCTTACTCCAAACAAGTAATTTCTAAGAATTTTTAATGCCAATAAGGGCTAATAATTTCTTTTTATTTGTACATAACAAGCATACGTTGTTCCGTTTTATTCAACTTTTTTGATATGAACGTTATAGGTTTACCTTCTTGTGATAATACTGCACATATGGCAACATCTGACGCATCTATTGTCAGGTTATTTGTTTCAGCTCTTTAAAACAGATCCAGATAAAAACAGATCCTGAAAAAATGTCTACAATAACCAAATATCCAATTGCAAAAAAAACATTCGGGATCTGAAAAACCTACTTGGTAGGGGAGGCTATAATCGTAAAATATCTAAAAAATGTCAAAACAAATTTTAATACAGCTTAATACAGCTAGACTTACAGCAAGCTCGTCTAGCTGTATTAAAATTTGTTTTGACATTTTTTAGATATTTTACGATTATAGCCTCCCCTACCAAGTAGGTGGCAAAATTTTTAGCTTTATACCCATAATAATGAATAAATTTCCTATACTCCGATCCCGAATGTTTTTTTGCAATTGGATATTTGGTTATTGTAGACATTTTTTCTGGATCTGTTTTTATCATATTATGTGAAACAATATGGTTTTTTTTTATGGAGATTTTCATTTTTCTCTTGATAATTAGACATGACAATTTGATCCGTTCATATGTCATCCATTGCTCTTTAAAAAATTCGTGGCGCATTGGTTAAACCAAATGGCATTCGAAAAAATTCATATTTACCAATATTTATAATAAATTGAAGTTTTTTCTATGTATGTTTATGTATGTACCAATATGGTTTTTTTTTATGGAGATTTTCATTTTTCTCTTGATAATTAGACATGACAATTTGATCCGTTCATATGTCATCCATTGCTCTTTAAAAAATTCGTGGCGCATTGGTTAAACCAAATGGCATTCGGAAAAATTCATATTTACCAATATTTATAATAAATTGAAGTTTTTTCTATGTATGTTTCTTTGGTTCTAAGTCTATTGTGGAGAAGTATTTGGCTTCATCTTAATTAGTATGGATCACTGAAAAATCTAGCTTTCGTTTAATTTATTTTAGTCGCTGACAAGCCTTAATTTTTGGCTTCCATCCTCATTTTGTCCCTTTTTTGGTACTACTAGTACCGATGAATTGTAAGGACTTCAAGTTGACTGTATTATTATTATTGGCATTTGCCAAATTTTCTATAGGAGATGGATATATATTGTTCTCTATATATTTTTCTATTGTGGACAACATTTATTTCCCATCATATGTCTGTATGAAAAGGTATTTGCATACTAATTTTTGAATGTTCCTTTTCTATATTATTTATAATTTTTTCTCGCAGGCTACGTGGTTTTCAGAATTTAAATTATTTTAGATATGATTGGTAGATACATCGACTTCGCGTTTTAAACTTTTGGATTTCAAACTATTTTCCATATTGGGCGTGGGGAATATATCTTCGCCGGTCTTCTTTCCCAATTGTTTCCCAAGATATTTTAAATGTTTTTTTGTCGTATCTTCGACGTTGCCTTCCTCAGGATTATAATATCCTAAGTATTCCATACTTTCTTCTACTATTATTGATTAAAAACCATTTTTTTTAAATTATTATATTTTAAACTTAATTTTCACTTAATTCACTTAAGGCAGAAAAGATTTTTTTTCTAAATGGGACTACTTTTTACTTATATGTGTAAATCATGTTTCTTATACCTTTGGCGGCCTCTCACTGCATAACGTACAGACCCAACCGACCCCAACCGATCGAGGGGCGCTGCCGTTTATCGTACGGCTCGGATCGCGGGATAGACCCAAAAGAATAAAGTATAGAAAAGATTACGAGGAAGAAGTGGAGTGCGTTTGTTGCTCTGAAAGGTAGGTGATAATTGAGGATTTGATAGAAATGGACGTGCAGATTGAAGTAATAGAGTATAAGTCATTGTAGTCAGAACATAAAATCCTGAAAGGCTCATGTTGGGCTTATGTTGATCTACAACAACTTAGGAACAGGGGACTAAAATTTCGAGTCCGTCTATTTGGAATATTAAATGTTTGTCGTGTTAGTAGATGCTGGCTGTCTTCATTATATTGATAAGGTTATGGAGGAAAACGACCCCCAGCATCTTTCTACGATTGGTTGGGGAAGGTAAATTGATTAGAAGTCTGTTAAAAAAAGGTGGGAGGTGAAGATTTGCATCCCAGTTGAGTCCCCTAAGAGCAAACATCAGGAAATTCTTTTGACCGGATTCAATGCGATCTTGATGAACCCCATACTGACCCGTACTCCAGAATTGGACGTACTAAACATACGTTTAAGCTTTTAAATATATATGTGTCATTAAATTCCTTAGACCATCTTTGAATGAAGCTACCCTTGGCTTTATTAACCATCGTAGAAATATGGTCGGAAAATTTAAGTTTAAAGTCTAATAGGACACCAAGATCGTTAACCTGGGTTAATCTTTGTAAGGAAATCCCATAGAGAAAGTATGTGGCCTGGTTAGGGCACGAACGATAAAAAGACATTAGCTTACATTTTGACCCATTAACTTTTGAGAGATTGGTTGAACACCATTTTTGAAAATTTTCCAAATCCGACTGAAGTTTATATTGGGCAGAAGGAGATTTGTATTGAAGACAAAGCTTCACATCGTCTGCATACATAAGAACCAGAGAGTTCGTTATAGCAGGGGTTAAGTCGTTAATAAAAATAGTGAAAAGAAGCGTCCCAAGATCGCTACCTTGGGGGCTCCCGATGTAGCAGTAACAGCAGTAGTATGTAACAAGGCGAGAGTGTACATCTTTAAAAAGGACATGTTGATTTCTCCCAGCTAAGAAACTAGAAATCCACGTGAGAAGGTCTGAGGGAAATCCTATGATATTAAGATCACCCAAAAGGAGTGAGTGGTTGACAGAGTCAAATGCTTTAATGAAGTCCGAATAGATGACATCTGTTTGAAGGCCTTTACTGAAGCCATCTATAATAAAGGAATTCAGCTCCAAGAGGTTTGTGGTGGTGGAGCGACGCTTTATGCAACCATGCTGGCATGGAGAAATAATTGAACTGCAGAGATGTTGAAGATGTGGTGTTACCAATTTTTCAAAAAGCTTTGGAATTGCTGACAATTTAACGATTTCCCTATAGTTTGTAGCATTAGATTTCTTCCTTTTGTTGAAGGGAATTATGAAAGATTTCTTCCACATGTGGGGAAAATCGAAGTTCGAGGAACAAGGAGAAAAGTTTTAGAAAAGGTCTGCACAATGGCTTAGCGCAGTTTTTCAGTACACAGCCAGGAACACCATCAGGACCTGGCGAATAGATTGGTTTCACCTTTAGAAGATCCGATAACGCATGGCTTTCGGAGAAACTTGGTCTCGAAATAAGATTGACTGATTAAATGTTGTATGAATAAGGCTGATCCATAATTGTAGGAAATGAGTACGTTGTTTGAAAGAAAGTTGCGAATAGGTCGGCAATACACTGATCGCAGATAAACGAAATTAGGGGAGGAGAAGATACATGCTTACGCTTAGTTTTTTTTTTTTTGTTTAACGTTCTTATTTTTAATTTAAAATATGTCCGAGTGGACAATCATTAAATGGTTTGGGGATGACATTGACATAAGGGAGGTACATGAAATGTATTTTTAAGGAGGTTAGGTGTCTATTGATTGGGGAGGTCAAGTGGGTGTTTCCTCTTCAGTCGTCTTAGGGATTGGCTATTATCTAGGAGGTTGATGGCCAGGTGGTTGGGGTGGTTGTCCAGTCTTATTGTGTATCTTTTGCTGAGACGGGTAATCTCCTCCGCCACCCAAGGAATACCAAGCTCTTTATGAGTGATGAAGTTTTCGTGGTACGGATGGGCGTTAGAAACTGTTCTTAGACATTTATTTTTAAACCGCTGTATTCTGATGCGGTTTAAACCGCTTGCCGTGCTACACTTCTGTATCCAATGGTCAAGATTGGCTTCAGGACTACTTTGTATATAAGCAGTTTGAGTTTTTCTTTAAGCTTGGACCTTCTATCTAGGAGCCAGTGCAGTTGCTTGAGTCGTAGGTTGGCCTGGTTGCGCTTGTTGATCAGGTGAGAGCGCCATGTGAGCCTGCGGTCCAGGGTCAGCCCTAGATATTTGGGAGTGTTATTCATAGGTTTGGTTTCCCCGTTAAGTGTGACGGTGGGCCATTTCCCCCTGCGTAGTGCGAAGGTGGTGTGGGAGGATTTCTCCGCGTTGACCACGATTTTCCATTGTTTCAGCCATGGATCGAGAGCATCCAGTTGCCTCTGGATGATGGCTGATGCTTCCTGGGGATCTGTGGCGGAGGCTAGGAAGGCGGTGTCATCGGCATATGTGGCTACTGTGAGGTTCCGGGAGTGGGTGATGGGAAGTTCGGAAGGTGGGATTTAATTTTGAAAAGAAGTCCAGGGTGCCACACTCTGTCAAACGCCTGTTTGACATCCAGCATAACGGCGCAGCAGTACTTCTTCTTTTCGAAGGCCTCAAGTATGCTCTCAACAAGCCGGTGGCATTGCTCAGGTGTTCCATGGAAGCTTCTGAAGCCAAACTGGTGATCAGGGATCAGTCCGGCCTCGTCCAATACTGGCAGTACTCCACGCAAAAATACTGTTTCAAGTATTTTGGAGAGGATTGCCTGCAAACTAATCGGACAATACGAGGCTAGATTGGGTTCAGGTTTTCCAGGCTTGAGGAGGACAATTACTTCAGCACGCTTCCACTCTTTCGGGAAGTACCCTAGACGGAGGCAGCTGTTGAATATGTTGGCCAGCCTTTGGGAACAGATTAGGGGCAACATTGTCAGTGCTGTTGCATCGATACGGTCAGGACCCGGTGACTTGCCATTTTTTAGGGAGGTGATCTCCTGCGCAATCTCCTCTGGTTCGACGGGCTGTATTGGCGGGCCAGGAGCACTTGGGCTGTCTACAAACCTTATGGTGGCAGCTCAATCTTCGTGTGTATATGGTCAGCAAAAACTTCTACTTTTTCGACCTCAGACCGACACCAGGACCCGTCCACTTTGCACACGGGTGATATCTATTTCGCAGGTCTTTTTATGTACCGCGTGACATTTCACAGATTGTGCTGCGGGTCGCCAGGTTCCAGCTCCTTAAGAAATCTATGAAACGAGTCCTGCCGTAGGATGGATAGCTTGTCCTTCAAATGCTTGGTGGCACGATTAAGTGCTGTATTGTCTCTGGGGTTGCGCGAGGAAAACCAGACTCTTCTTTTTTTTTTTATATATTAACTCTGCTTTTATTTATTGGATCCTCTTAAATAAGAGCTAACAATAAGTTTAAAAATCTTAACTATTACAATTTTTTCCTAAAAAGTCGTTTTTAATTAATTTTTTTCCAACTGTTCCGTGATTAAGCGTCACTAAAAATTTCTTCGCTGGGTTGGTAGGTCCCTTCGTCGGAGACGGGAACGACTGCTGAGCTGGGTTAGATTTCACGCTAGGTGGTTGGGGTGAGAGGAAAGCTTGCCATGATATTTTTTCGTAAGCTCTGTGATTTTATTGGTGACTGTTGGAATATTTAAATCTCTATGGATGTTTTCGTTCCAAACATACCACGGTGCCCCAGTGATAGTTCTCAGGATCTTTGACTGTGCTCGCTGTATGATGTCAATATTGCTGTTGCTGGCGTTGCCCCATAGCTGTGCACCATAGGTCCAGATTGGTTTCAGTACTGCATTGTAGAGTAAGACCTTGTGGTCCAGGCTGAGCGGAGAGCCAGCGTTGATGAGCCAGTGTAAGATGTTCGCTTTGAGCTTAAGATGAATTTTTTTCGCTTCAATGTGTCTGCGCCATGTAAGTCTTCTATCAAGGTGTACTCTTAGGTACGTTACCCCATCTGCTTTCGGGAGTAGTATGTTGTTCATCAAAAGTGGTGGGCAATCTTGTCTGTTCAGCGTAAATGTCACGTGCTTGCATTTTTCCTCGTTGACTTTTATTCGCCAGTCAGAGAGCCACTTCTCAGTGGCTATGAGGGGCAATGCCAGCTGTGCTGTAGCTGGGATTGGGGACCTTGAACGGCTAAGGGTAGCTGTATCGTCGGCAAACGTGGACACTGTTAGCCGACTATTTGTAGGAATGTCAGCAGTATAGATGAGGTATAAAGTTGGCCCAAGAACGCTGCCTTGGGGGACTCCGGCCTTAATTTCGTGGTCAGTGGAAGTAGCAGTGTTGCACCGCACTGCAAACTTTCTGTCATATAGGTATGACTTTATAAGTTTGTGTGTGCTTTCGGGTAGAGCTGTTTTAACTTTAAACATTAGGCCGTCTAGCCAGACTCTGTCGAATGCTTGGGATACGTATAGAAATACGGCTGTACAGTATTCTCAATTTTCAAATGCAGTTCTTATCTCCGCTTTTATTCGATTCACCTGTTCAATGGTTCCGTGGCTTTCGCGAAAGCCAAATTGATGGGCTGGGATTATATTGTGGGCTCTCAGGTGTGGATTCAGTCGGATTAGCAGGCATGTTTCGAATAGTTTCGATATACATGAGAGAGACTTATTGGTCTGTAGGATGAGGGAACTGTGTGGTCCTTACCAGGCTTCGGAATCATTATGATAATCGATCTCTTCCATCGTTGTGGAAAGTAGCCAAGTTTTGTGATGGCATTAAAGAGCTGCGTTAGGTAGCGAACTGCAGAATGTGGCAGCTCGATGATCATTTCCGGGGTAATAAGGTCGTAGCTGGGGGAGTTTTTCGGGCTGAGATTTTCTTTAATTATTTTAGATATTTCTTTTGGACGAAACACAATTGGGGTGTGTTGCTGGTGGCAGTTTGCGGTTGAAGACGGTAGCGCAAATGTGCTAGTAGCCTCGTTTGGCGTAAATACATTTTGTAGGTGAGCGGTAAATGCGGTGGCTCTGTCTGCACCACTACGTGCCCAGCCGCCTGAGGAATTCCTTATGGGCAAAATGGGCAAATTCAGTCGGTGGGCGAAGAGTTGGGTGGGCTCTCCACAGTGACTTATGTTTAATACCTGTTGGTGAAAGTTGCTCTATATATCGGCTCTGAGCGTATTCTTCCTCTTGTTTCAGAGCGTTGGTCAGCTTCCGTGTGGCTATTTTTTGCTTTTGTTTTGCAGATGGTGATCTGGAGGATTGCCATTCTCTACGTAAGCGTCGTTTTGCGTGGACGAGTTGCTCGATTTGTGCGTTTGTCTTATTCGGATTAATTGTAACGTTTGTGATTTAGGTGTTGCAGTACGAGCTGCTTCCGTAAGAATGGATTCCAGTGTACCTGTGCAGCTCTCTATATCAGGTTCAGTATTGAGTTTTGGGTTTAGCTCAATGTGTGAACTTATATATTTTTTATACCTGAGCCAGTTTGTTTTGTGCGAAGTCAGTCTGTAAGGTGGTTTTACGTTTTTTGCGTGCCGGCTGAGATGAATTACTACAGGCGAGTGATCAGATGACAGATCTGGCAGACATTCAGCTCTTACCAAACTGCGAGAAATATTTTTCGTGACTGCGAAGTCAATCAAGTCAGGCAGCTTATTGAGGTCTGATGGCCAGTATGTGGGACTCCTAGGGGAAACATGATCAAGTTTATTAGTGGCTTTAATTAAAGCCTTATAAAGCTGTTTTCCTTTTGCATTCACAAGGCGCGATCCCCAGTGAGTATGTTTAGCATTGTGGTCGCCTGCTGCAATGAAGTGTGGTACTAGTGCGTGGAAGAGATCCAGGAATTGGTCTTCCAATATTGTGAGACGGGGTTGGCAGTATACGGCCGCTAGTGTGAGGTGAGTGTTGGCCTCCAGCTGTATATTGATAGATGTGGCCTGAAGATGAAATTCAGCAAACTCTTTGTAAAAGTGGTGCTTCATACGGTTCCTAATTAGGATGCCGGTCCCACCGTGTGCTCTACCATCGGGGTGATTTGTACCATAGAAGTGGTAATCCCTTATTCGAAAATTGTATTTTCTTGTAAGATGAGTTTCCGAAAGAAGCATTACGTCGACATGCTTCTCGTGTAGGAATTGAGCTAGCTCAAGTTTGCGCTGTGAAACGCCATTGGCGTTCCACGTAGCTATGCGTAAGGTAGCCATTATTTATTTTGATTGTTGGGTGACAAGCATTTGTATCAATAGGTTTTGATTACGCATCATGTCTTGAATGGTGGTTCGCATAAATGTCATGAATTCCATCATGATCTGTTTTAAGGCTTGCATCATAGCATCAGTTTTCGTTTCTTGCTGCTCAGATGGCCTATAGTTTTGTTGTGTGTCCAATTTTGTGTGTTCTTCATTTGAGGTTTGGGAGTTTTGGGTTGGAGGCGTCATTCTTTTCTTGTTAGTGCTTGGTATAGTCCAGGGAGCATTACTTGTTGGTTTCGAAAAAAGTACTTCTGGATTTTTTTCCGATGGTGTAAGCGTAGCTGTTCCTTGGTGTACCCGTGCTGTGTTCATTCTTTTGTGGAGACGGGTTTTCAGCTCTTTGTAGATTGGACAGCCTCTGTAGCTTGCTGTGTGATTACCCCCACAGTTACCGCACTTTTTCGCGCTTGAATTTTCTTTATTAGCTTGGCAGTGTGTGGAAACGTGGTGATCTCCACAGACTATACACACTGGGCGAAGTGTGCAATACGATCTCGTGTGGCCGTATTCTTGGCAGTTCATACATTGAACACGAGCGTTACGTTTATGCGGCTCTTCTACTGTAATCCTACGGTGCAGAAGGAGCTGGAGTTTATAAATTGAATGAACCTCGTTTTTTTTTAGATGCTTGTTTTCTGGTTCAAGCTCAATCTTAAAGAATGGTTGCGGCTGCCTGTTTTTGTTTTTGATATTGTGTACGAATTTGACGCAAAATCCCTTTTCCTTTAGCGCCTCAGCTATCTCTTCGGGCTTTACATCAGGCTCAATGCCCTTCAGTACTACTTGTAGACCCTTGCTACTTTTAAGCTGGTAGGTGTAAAAGCATGTTTTGTTTGCAGTAAGATGGTTTGTGACTTTTCTGTAGTTTTCCTCCGTTTTCGTTTGAAGTTTGACTTCATTAATAGTACTTCTTATGAGGGGTATTATATAAAAGCTATCTTTTCCAATAAGGCCAATTAAAGAATTTACCAAACCGTTTGTGCTCTTCTCGCGGATGTAAATTGGGGGAGGCTTTATTTTCTTTGGTTCCTTATCGATGGATTTCAGTGGCACGTCCTCGTTGGTATCTGCCAGCAAAGCGAATCTGTTGTTATTTGCGGGCGCTTCATTGTTGATCGAGGTAGTATTGCCGCGTATATTTTTCGGCTTGTTTTCTGTATCGGAGGTTTTAGGGCTAAGCTTCCGCTTTATTGTAATGTAGCGGTCCAGTCCAGTCTGTGAGGCCGGCCCAACTTTTTTGTTTGCGTTTTGTTTTGGTAGTTGTGCAGCAGTGCCGTTTGGATCTTGGGCTTTTGTTTTTGTATTCGCTGACTCAGTAAAAGCGTGAGCGGGTGCAGCCAATGGCGAAGTAGAGCGATCTGTCGATATTGCTCCAGTTGTTGTTGTTACAGATAGTGGAGCTTGTGTCGGAGCTAGAAGTGCGGGAGAGCAAGAGCGCGCTCTTTCTTGATTTGTTGGTACAAGAACGTTCGTTGGGTTATGGGCCGCTCCTTGTCTTCGTTTGCAGGTGTCGCGGAGACATAAGAAAAGTACGCGTTGTTTCGTTGTAATGAGAGCCGGCGATCGTATTGCTCTCGTTGTCGCTGAGCGCGAGTGTCGTTCTTTTTCTTTGTTGTTTTTTTTTTTTTTTTAATTAATTTGTTTGAAGCTATTATTTAACTATTTCAAACGCAGAATATGTATTCGAGCGAGCGGTGCACGCCCGCTCTTTTTCGCTATTTCAAACGCAGAATATGTATTCGAGCGAGCGGTGCACGCCCGCTCTCTTTCGCTTTTTCGCTTTATTTATTTTTTATTAATAACCATTCACTTCACTAAAATCAATTGATTTTATCGGAGCTACATGAAAACACGTCTTCACGCATCAGCATACGATCATCAGACTCTTCTGTTGCGCATTTTTTCGGCCACGAAGGCCACGATCTCTGACCACGAGTGCACATCTCTTTCGGGTATTCTCACGGTAGTCGGAGGAGGTGGATTCGCAAATCAGCAGCATTGTGCATCTCTTTGGTTAGTTTTTCGATGGCCGCATCTATGTTGCTTGGTGTGCAAGGGGATCTGGGTTCATGGAGGAAAGCATCCAGAACGTAAACTTGGGGGCATCTGTGTGTTTCCCGGTGAGTCTTCTAGGCGGTGTTTATCTGAGGACGGGGGTGTTTAGGAGCAAGTTTACTGCGCTGTGGTCGGATAGCAGTTTATCGTAGTTTGAGCATGTTATCTTTGAGTGTCCTATGCCCTTGGAGACGGCGAAGTCCAGCAGATCCGGCTGCTTTGAAGGGTCGGTAGGCCAGTGTGTGGGCTCTCCAGTGGAATGGCAGTCCAGACTTTTCCGCTGCAGGTACTTATAGAGCTTTATGCCTTTGGGGTTGTTTGTGCGGGACCCCCACCAGGAGTGTTTGGCGTTAAAGTCTCCGGCTGCTATAAAGCGAGGTCTGGGTAAATAGAGAGTCTGGGTGGGAAGTAAACCGCACCAACGATGATATCTCCCCGTGGGCTGGAAATGCTGGTCACGGCGCACTGTGCCGTGTACTGAATGCCACTCCGGATGAGCATAGCTGCTCCTCCGCGTGCTCTGCCAGATGGATGGTTGGCATCTAACAGTTCGTACATGCTAATGTTAAAGTAGAACCTGGGAGAAAGTGGGATTCCGAAACTAGAAGAACATCGACATTGTCTGTTTTGTTGAGATGCTCTACTTCGGCTTTGCTCCTCTGCTGGCCGTTACGCTAAGTGTTCATAAAATTATAAAACTGCTTCGGATCCTGTGTAAACTGGATCCGACAGCGGTATATATAATTCTTACAACACTCAGCGTTATGCACGTGAAATTTGACCGAGCTACCAAGTATCTTGAGAAAGTTACATCGCAACCAGTTTTTTTTATATCTGTTAAGGAGTCTGGTCTTAACAAATTTAAATTTTTGTAGTCTCCTTGTAAACCAAGGCGGATCGTTTAAGGCGGATGACACGCAAGAGTCAAAGAATGCGCTAAGCGTTTTGTAGAATGTTTCTAAAGCGATATTAATATCGGTGCATTCCCAGAGATCGGACCAATCGAATTTTTAAAATTTAATTGCTTAGTCTCTGAAAATCAGCCTTACGAAAGCAGCGAGTTTTAGGAACTCCATGGCGAGACTGAAGGTTGCTAGCAGTAAGGGTTTCAATCGAAACCTCAGGCGTTGGGTGGTAAGGATCTTCTGGGGTCGAGGGTGGAATGGCTCTGGTAAGGGTTATTCCATCTGGATTAGAAACGAAACATAGATCTAGGAGCCGACCTAAAGAATTATTTACGTGGTTTATTTGACCGAGGGATATGTCGAACATACCCTCAGTAAACTCATGATGTGTTGCACTTGCAGATAAAGATGGTGAGTTCCCGATGTTTGACCAGATAAGTTCAGATAAATTGAAGTCTTCTAGAGTCACTAGTTGGACATGCAATTAGAAACCAGCTGAATGGCAGATAAGTGGTGCCAGTATGTAGGCGGTTCTAAGGAAGGTGGTTCGTAGAAGCATGTGATGAACAGTGATTGAAACTACATACTGATTTTCACACATAGGAATTCTGCATCACCAAGATTCGGTAACTTAACCTCTTCAGAAGCAAAGTCGGAGTCCACAGACATTAGGAATACTTCTCCCCTCCATAGTGGTCGGTCCCATCTGAAAGGGGTGTACCCGTCTCGAAAAACTTTGGAGCTAAAAATCTACGATTTCAACCAGGTTTCTGTTCTTGTATGAATAAGTTCTACGGCCAAAAGCTGAACAAATGGAACAAATCGTGTTGAACATCGGCAAAGGTACACGTATCTTGAGAGTAAGGATATTTAAAATTCCTAATGCCGTCCACTCTAACAACGGCTTTATATATGGCTTTGATGTAAGCCGAGATATCAATCTCTGATGTGTCAGGAGCCAGCCGTGAAATAAATATGTGTTTAGAGGGGAGAATCACGTGAATGGGTTTTGGTGTTACGGTTGGTAAGACCGCGACATCAGTCCGCACCGGGGGTCCAGACAGTGGATTACCCTTAACAGTGGATTTTAGGGGGGTCAACTCTACTCGTGCCCGAGGAATCACCTGAAGTGCTGCCCTGGAAGGTAATTCAGACGAGTTATGCTCGATAAGCATACTTTGCCACCATCAAGGTCCTAGGGTTCCCTTGGGTCATGGACGAGTTGAAGAAGAGCAGCGAGCGATGTATCAAGAGACTTTATAGGCATCCCAACATAATGGCCATCTCCCTATTGGATAACAGCGAGCAACGCCGAAGACTGGACAGGACTCATCCCCTGAATCTAGCATAAGGGCCGTTAAATATTAGATATAGAAAATTAAATGTAATAATTACTCGTTAAGTACCATGTCCTACAATTTAATGATTATCCATAACGGATAGTTTTAAATAAATAAATAAAAATAATAAATAAAAAAAAAACCTAACTGCGTCGTGTAACTTATTCGGACCACTATATCGCTTGTACTAATACTATTGCACCAATAAATATTTTGTTATTGAATACCCATTTATGGTTGGTAGTTTTTTATAAATTGGAAGTTCATTTATATTTGTGTAAACCCCTTCTTTTATGAAACAGACCGTTGCTCGTGTATCTATCAAATCTTTTAAATTTTTATTCATTTTTTATCGTATCTCATTCAATAGGGAAAGCCTTCTGGGTTTGTTCTAAAAAATATTCCTTTCCGATATTGTTTGATTTGATATATGTTGAATTATGGAACCCGTATGTTCCCTTTTTATGGCGGGTCTGCCTGATTATTTTAAGTTTTTAGTTTACTGTATTGTTCCCAACCGCTTTAATTGTAATTATTGTATTGGTTATTGGTTTAAGAACTTGCTTAAAGGTGCCTCAAAAAAAAAAAAATGTTATGAATTTATTTCATACAATGCTGTCACTGAAAATTAATATTATTTATTCAATTTATTTTTTTCGCACGGCTACCACTGCATAACGTACAGCCCACCTCCCGCCCAACCGACCGAGGGGCGCTGCCGTTTATCGTACGGCTCGGATCGCGGGGATAGACCCGAGAGAATAAAGTTTAGAAAAGATTACGAGGAAAAAGTAGAGTTCGTTTGTTGCTCTGAAAGGTAGGTGAGAATTGAGGATTTGATAGAAGTGGACGTGCAGAGTGAGGTAATAGAGTATAAGTCATTGTAGTCAGAACGTAAAACCCTGAAAGGCTCATGCTGGGCATATGTAGATCTACAACAACTTAGGAATAGGGGACTAAAATTTCTAGTACGTCTATTTGGAATGTTAAATGTTAGTCGTGTTAGTAGATGCTGGCTGTCTACATTACCATTAATAAGGTTATAAAGGAAAACGACCCCCAGCATCTTTCTACGATTGGTTAGGGAAGGTAAATTAATTAGAAGGAGTCTGTTAGAGTAAGATGGGAGGTTCTTCACCTGCATCCCAGTTGAGACCCCTAAGTGCAAACATCAAGAAATTCTTTTGGACGGATTCAATGCGATCTTGATGAACCCCATACTGAGGGCTCCAGACGCATGACCCGTACTCCAGAATTGGACGTACTAAAGATACGTATAAAGTTTTTGTAATATAAGGGTCATTGAATTCCTTGGACCATCTTTTAATGAAGCCAAGCACGCCCTTGGCTTTATGAACCATCGTAGAAATGTGGTCGGAAAATTTAAAACCAAGATCGTTAACCTGGGTTAATCTATCTAAGGGGATCCCAAAGAGAAAGTATGTCGCCTGGTTAGGGCACGAGCGATAGAAAGACATAAGTTTACATTTTGACCCATTAAGTTTTAAGAGATTGGTGGAACACCACTTTTGAAAATTGTCCAAATCTGACTGAAGTTTATATTGGGCAGAAGGGGATTTGTATTGAAGACAAACCTTAACGTCGTCTGCATATTTCCAACCCATTGCAACAGAATTCAACATTTATTCATTTAATACAGCTATACTATACACGATTTGTGAAAGTTTGGTCCGGATCGAATCGCTATATCATATAGCTGCCATACAAACGACCGATATGAAGATAAGTCTTTGTATGGGAAACTGAATGGCAGATAAGTGTTGCCAGTATGTAGGCGGTTCTAAAGAAGGTGGTTCGTAGAAGCATGTGATGAACAGTGATTGAAACTACATACTATTTTCACACATAGGAATTCTACATCACCAAGATTCGGTAACTTAACCCCTTCAGAAGCAAAGTCGGAGTCCACAGAGATTAGGACTACTTCTCCCCTTCATAGTGGTCGGTCCCGTCTGAAAGGGGTATACCCGTCTCGAAAAACTTTGGAGCTAAAAATCTACGATTTCAACCAGGTTTCTGTTCTTGTATGAATAGGTTCTCCGGCCAAAAGCTGAACAAATCGAACAAATCGTGTCGAACATCGGCAAAGGTACACGTATCTTGAGAGTAAGGATATTTAAAATTCCTAATGCCGTCCACTCTAACAACGGCTTTATATATGGCTTTGATGTAAGCCGAGATATCAATCTCTGATGTGTCAGGAGCCAGCCGTGAAATAAATATGTGTTTAGAGGGGAGAATCACGTGAATGGGTTTTGGTGTTACGGTTGGTAAGACCGCGACATCAGTCCGCACCGGGGGTCCAGACAGTGGATTACCCTTAACAGTGGATTTTAGGGGGGTCAACTCTACTCGTGCCCGAGGAATCACCTGAAGTGCTGCCCTGGAAGGTAATTCAGACGAGTTATGCTCGATAAGCATACTTTGCCACCATCAAGGTCCTAGGGTTCCCTTGGGTCATGGACGAGTTGAAGAAGAGCAGCGAGCGATGTATCAAGAGACTTTATAGGCATCCCAACATAATGGCCATCTCCCTATTGGATAACAGCGAGCAACGCCGAAGACTGGACAGGACTCATCCCCTGAATCTAGCATAAGGGCCGTTAAATATTAGATATAGAAAATTAAATGTAATAATTACTCGTTAAGTACCATGTCCTACAATTTAATGGTTATCCATAATGGATAGTTTTAAATAAATAAATAAAAATAATAAATAAAAAAAAAACCTAACTGCGTCGTGTAACTTATTCGGACCACTATATCGCTTGTATTAATACAATTGCACCAATAAATATTTTATTATTGAATACCCATTTATGGTTGGTAGTTTTTTATAAATTGGAAGTTCATTTATATTTGTGTAAACCCCTTCTTTTATGAAACAGACCGTTGCTCGTGTATCTATCAAAACTTTTAAATTTTTATTCATTTTTTATCGTATCTCATCGCCTTCTGGGTTTGTTCTAAAAAATATTCCTTTCCGATATTGTTTGATTTGATATATGTTGAATTATGGAACCCGTATGTTCCCTTTTTATGGGGAATTTATTTCATACAATGCTGTCACTGAAAATTAATATTATTTATTCAATTTATGTCAAAAACACTTATACATAATTATAATAAGAAATAATAAAGAGTTTACAAACAGGTAATATAGTTCTTTTAATGCATTAATTTGATTCTGAAAAGAGAATAGAGAAGTTTATTAGGGAACATTTTCAATAACATATGATAAAATTATGTTCATACCTGTGATCCATCTACATGTTGCTATGAAGGAACATTCGATTTTCCATTTTATTAGGTTTTAGTATTAGGTGATAAACTTAGTTTTGAAAATTTTTTGTCTAAATTAGAACGTTTATTGCGAGAAAACTGTACGAGATACATCAATCAAAGTATTTTCCCTCGCTAGCTGTGACTTTTTCCCATCTTTCTGGTAGGGTGTTGATGCCACGGCGGTACAATGCGCTGTTCCATTCATCGAGCCATTTTTGCACTTCTTCGTGATTTCGGAAGTGCGTGTCCTCCAAAGCGTGTTGCATTGACCTGAAGAGGTGATAATCCGATGGGGCGATGTCCGGAGAGTGCGCTGGGTGCGGGAGAACTTTTCTGCTAATACTTCTATATTGAACTAAGTGAACTAAATTGAACTAACGAACTATATTGAACTATAAAGACAGACCTAGTTCGTTCGTTCAGTTTGGTGAATAGTTCAATTTAGTTCGTTCGTTCATAAACGACACAACACTACTGATTATTATTTTAATTGTTTCAATGGTTATGAAATCTTTCCTGTTTCCTATCATTACAATTGTAGCTTACGAAGTTTCCTTGATTATCATTACTTTGATTGAATCTTCGTTAATTGTTGTTACTTTGGTTATTATAATTCTGCCAGTGTTTATTATTTGGTTTTGCTCAATGATAATTTAATTTAATGTTGTTTCGACTTGTTGAAAAATTATTTATGAACTTAGCACGCTCCCTCTTACTTTTTAAGTATCGTACGATAACCATTGCATTTGAAAAATCTGAATGGTTCATTGAAAATATTTTATATACAATATGACCATTAAGGCCATATATAAATACCTTTAAAGCATTTTGTCTGTCTTTCATTTATTTCGGCCGTAACTAAAATATTTCTGCCATATGTCAATATAGTTTTTATACCCTGTACCCATTAAAAATGGGTGAAAAGGGTATCATAATATGGTGCAAATGTAACAGGCAGAAGGAAGCATCTCTGACCCCATAAAGTATATATATTCTTGATCAGCATCAACAGCCGAGTCAATATAGCCATGTCCGTCTGTCCGTCCGTCCGTCCGTCCGTCCGTCCGTCCGTCCGTCTGTCTGTCTGTATCAACGCCTAGATCTCAGAAACTACAAGAGCTACAGACATGTGCCATATATCGTTGGATAGGTAATTACCATACGCAGTACAAGTTTGTTTTTTTATTTTGATATCACCCCCCGTTCCCCCGCAAACAGCAAAAAACTGTCACGACCACGCTCCCCCGCAAACCTCAAAAAACTGCCACGCCCACAATTATTGTCCTAATGCTATGCAATTCGGCATATGCGTTGGTGCTTATAAAAGCTATCTATATAATTTTTAAATTTGAACCAAATCGGATAAGAAACACGGAAGTTATGCCACATGCAAAATCTATTCCAAGGGAAGCAGAAGCGCAGCAAGACACGCATTGCGCGACGCCGACTGCGACGTTGACAGCGAAATGTGTATGGCTTTATTTATATTGTTATGGTCCTCTTTTCTAATAGAATATTGTTTCATTTATTTATTGATACTAAATAAATAAATTGTAAGCATGTCTAAGGGTACAGGGTATTTTGCAATCGGGAAACTCGACTGCTGCACCTTACTTGTTTGTATTAAGGAAATAATGTTCCTGTTTACAAAACTGTGATATTCCCCAATTGACAGTTTTTCCTGCCTGAATACGGTTAATTGTTGTTCAAGAATATAAAGTGGTCGTTTGTCACTATAAACAAAATTTAATCTGGCCATTATAGCGTCAAAGTTTAACACCGTTTTATGATAAGTTAAGGCATCATTAGCTAGTCGTGTTATTTTTTATACCCTTGAAAAAGGGTATTATAACTTTTTCCAGAAATGTGTAACGCATTAAAGGAAGCATCTCCGACCCCACAAAGTATATATATTCTTGATCAGCATCAACAGCCGAGTCGATATAGCCATATCCGTCTGTCCGTCTGTTTCTATGCAAAAAATAGACAGTAGTTTTAAAGCTAGCGTTTTGAAATTTTTACAAGTCTTTGTATGGAAAAAATTTTTTTTTCCAACCCATTGCAACCGAATTCAACATTTATTCATTTAATACAGCTATACTATACACGATTTGTGAAAGTTTGGTCCGGATCGAATCGCTATATCATATAGCTGCCATTCAAACGACCGATATGAAGATAAGTCTTTGTATGGGAAACTGAATGGCAGATAAGTGGTGCCAGTATGTAGGCGGTTCTAAAGAAGGTGGTTCGTAGAAGCATGTGATGAACAGTGATTGAAACTACATACTATTTTCACACATAGGAATTCTACATCACCAAGATTCGGTAACTTAACCCCTTCAGAAGCAAAGTCGGAGTCCACAGAGATTAGGACTACTTCTCCCCTTCATAGTGGTCGGTCCCGTCTGAAAGGGGTATACCCGTCTCGAAAAACTTTGGAGCTAAAAATCTACGATTTCAACCAGGTTTCTGGAAGTTTAGAAAAGATTACGAGGAAAAAGTAGAGTTCGTTTGTTGCTCTGAAAGGTAGGTGAGAATTGAGGATTTGATAGAAGTGGACGTGCAGAGTGAGGTAATAGAGTATAAGTCATTGTAGTCAGAACGTAAAACCCTGAAAGGCTCATGCTGGGCATATGTAGATCTACAACAACTTAAGAATAGGGGACTAAAATTTCTAGTACGTCTATTTGGAATGTTAAATGTTAGTCGTGTTAGTAGATGCTGGCTGTCTACATTACCATTAATAAGGTTATAAAGGAAAACGACCCCCAGCATCTTTCTACGATTGGTTAGGGAAGGTAAATTAATTAGAAGGAGTCTGTTAGAGTAAGATGGGAGGTTCTTCACCTGCATCCCAGTTGAGACCCCTAAGTGCAAACATCAAGAAATTCTTTTGGACGGATTCAATGCGATCTTGATGAACCCCATACTGAGGGCTCCAGACGCATGACCCGTACTCCAGAATTGGACGTACTAAAGATACGTATAAAGTTTTTGTAATATAAGGGTCATTGAATTCCTTGGACCATCTTTTAATGAAGCCAAGCACGCCCTTGGCTTTATTAACCATCGTAGAAATGTGGTCGGAAAATTTAAAACCAAGATCGTTAACCTGGGTTAATCTATCTAAGGGGATCCCAAAGAGAAAGTATGTCGCCTGGTTAGGGCACGAGCGATAGAAAGACATAAGTTTACATTTTGACCCATTAAGTTTTAAGAGATTGGTGGAACACCACTTTTGAAAATTGTCCAAATCTGACTGAAGTTTATATTGGGCAGAAGGGGATTTGTATTGAAGACAAACCTTAACGTCGTCTGCATATTTCCAACCCATTGCAACAGAATTCAACATTTATTCATTTAATACAGCTATACTATACACGATTTGTGAAAGTTTGGTCCGGATCGAATCGCTATATCATATAGCTGCCATACAAACGACCGATATGAAGATAAGTCTTTGTATGGGAAACTGAATGGCAGATAAGTGTTGCCAGTATGTAGGCGGTTCTAAAGAAGGTTCGTAGAAGCATGTGATGAACAGTGATTGAAACTACATACTATTTTCACACATAGGAATTCTACATCACCAAGATTCGGTAACTTAACCCCTTCAGAAGCAAAGTCGGAGTCCACAGAGATTAGGACTACTTCTCCCCTTCATAGTGGTCGGTCCCGTCTGAAAGGGGTATACCCGTCTCGAAAAACTTTGGAGCTAAAAATCTACGATTTCAACCAGGTTTCTGTTCTTGTATGAATAGGTTCTCCGGCCAAAAGCTGAACAAATCGAACAAATCGTGTCGAACATCGGCAAAGGTACACGTATCTTGAGAGTAAGGATATTTAAAATTCCTAATGCCGTCCACTCTAACAACGGCTTTATATATGGCTTTGATGTAAGCCGAGATATCAATCTCTGATGTGTCAGGAGCCAGCCGTGAAATAAATATGTGTTTAGAGGGGAGAATCACGTGAATGGGTTTTGGTGTTACGGTTGGTAAGACCGCGACATCAGTCCGCACCGGGGGTCCAGACAGTGGATTACCCTTAACAGTGGATTTTAGGGGGGTCAACTCTACTCGTGCCCGAGGAATCACCTGAAGTGCTGCCCTGGAAGGTAATTCAGACGAGTTATGCTCGATAAGCATACTTTGCCACCATCAAGGTCCTAGGGTTCCCTTGGGTCATGGACGAGTTGAAGAAGAGCAGCGAGCGATGTATCAAGAGACTTTATAGGCATCCCAACATAATGGCCATCTCCCTATTGGATAACAGCGAGCAACGCCGAAGACTGGACAGGACTCATCCCCTGAATCTAGCATAAGGGCCGTTAAATATTAGATATAGAAAATTAAATGTAATAATTACTCGTTAAGTACCATGTCCTACAATTTAATGGTTATCCATGGTTATAGTTATGGTTATAATGGATAGTTTTAAATAAATAAATAAAAATAATAAATAAAAAAAAAACCTAACTGCGTCGTGTAACTTATTCGGACCACTATATCGCTTGTATTAATACTATTGCACCAATAAATATTTTGTTATTGAATACCCATTTATGGTTGGTAGTTTTTTATAAATTGGAAGTTCATTTATATTTGTGTAAACCCCTTCTTTTATGAAACAGACCGTTGCTCGTGTATCTATCAAATCTTTTAAATTTTTATTCATTTTTTATCGTATCTCATTCAATAGGGAAAGCCTTCTGGGTTTGTTCTAAAAAATATTCCTTTCCGATATTGTTTGATTTGATATATGTTGAATTATGGAACCCGTATGTTCCCTTTTTATGGCGGGTCTGCCTGATTATTTTAAGTTTTTAGTTTACTGTATTGTTCCCAACCGCTTTAATTGTAATTATTGTATTGGTTATTGGTTTAAGAACTTGCTTAAAGGTGCCTCAAAAAAAAAAAATGTTATGAATTTATTTCATACAATGCTGTCACTGAAAATTAATATTATTTATTCAATTTATTTTTTTCGCGCGGCTACCACTGCATAACGTACAGCCCACCTCCCGCCCAACCGACCGAGGGGCGCTGCCGTTTATCGTACGGCTCGGATCGCGGGGATAGACCCGAGAGAATAAAGTTTAGAAAAGATTACGAGGAAAAAGTAGAGTTCGTTTGTTGCTCTGAAAGGTAGGTGAGAATTGAGGATTTGATAGAAGTGGACGTGCAGAGTGAGGTAATAGAGTATAAGTCATTGTAGTCAGAACGTAAAACCCTGAAAGGCTCATGCTGGGCATATGTAGATCTACAACA
This sequence comes from Drosophila ercepeae, assembly GCA_018150545.1. Lineage (NCBI taxonomy): Eukaryota > Metazoa > Arthropoda > Insecta > Diptera > Drosophilidae > Drosophila > Drosophila ercepeae. The sequence continues at coordinate 1,574,541 of JAECWL010000023.1, read as the reverse complement.
ACTTAGGAATAGGGGACTAAAATTTCTAGTACGTCTATTTGGAATGTTAAATGTTAGTCGTGTTAGTAGATGCTGGCTGTCTACATTACCATTAATAAGGTTATAAAGGAAAACGACCCCCAGCATCTTTCTACGATTGGTTAGGGAAGGTAAATTAATTAGAAGGAGTCTGTTAGAGTAAGATGGGAGGTTCTTCACCTGCATCCCAGTTGAGACCCCTAAGTGCAAACATCAAGAAATTCTTTTGGACGGATTCAATGCGATCTTGATGAACCCCATACTGAGGGCTCCAGACGCATGACCCGTACTCCAGAATTGGACGTACTAAAGATACGTATAAAGTTTTTGTAATATAAGGGTCATTGAATTCCTTGGACCATCTTTTAATGAAGCCAAGCACGCCCTTGGCTTTATTAACCATCGTAGAAATGTGGTCGGAAAATTTAAAACCAAGATCGTTAACCTGGGTTAATCTATCTAAGGGGATCCCAAAGAGAAAGTATGTCGCCTGGTTAGGGCACGAGCGATAGAAAGACATAAGTTTACATTTTGACCCATTAAGTTTTAAGAGATTGGTGGAACACCACTTTTGAAAATTGTCCAAATCTGACTGAAGTTTATATTGGGCAGAAGGGGATTTGTATTGAAGACAAACCTTAACGTCGTCTGCATATTTCCAACCCATTGCAACCGAATTCAACATTTATTCATTTAATACAGCTATACTATACACGATTTGTGAAAGTTTGGTCCGGATCGAATCGCTATATCATATAGCTGCCATACAAACGACCGATATGAAGATAAGTCTTTGTATGGGAAACTGAATGGCAGATAAGTGGTGCCAGTATGTAGGCGGTTCTAAAGAAGGTGGTTCGTAGAAGCATGTGATGAACAGTGATTGAAACTACATACTATTTTCACACATAGGAATTCTACATCACCAAGATTCGGTAACTTAACCCCTTCAGAAGCAAAGTCGGAGTCCACAGAGATTAGGACTACTTCTCCCCTTCATAGTGGTCGGTCCCGTCTGAAAGGGGTATACCCGTCTCGAAAAACTTTGGAGCTAAAAATCTACGATTTCAACCAGGTTTCTGTTCTTGTATGAATAGGTTCCCCGGCCAAAAGCTGAACAAATCGAACAAATCGTGTCGAACATCGGCAAAGGTACACGTATCTTGAGAGTAAGGATATTTAAAATTCCTAATGCCGTCCACTCTAACAACGGCTTTATATATGGCTTTGATGTAAGCCGAGATATCAATCTCTGATGTGTCAGGAGCCAGCCGTGAAATAAATATGTGTTTAGAGGGGAGAATCACGTGAATGGGTTTTGGTGTTACGGTTGGTAAGACCGCGACATCAGTCCGCACCGGGGGTCCAGACAGTGGATTACCCTTAACAGTGGATTTTAGGGGGTCAACTCTACTCGTGCCCGAGGAATCACCTGAAGTGCTGCCCTGGAAGGTAATTCAGACGAGTTATGCTCGATAAGCATACTTTGCCACCATCAAGGTCCTAGGGTTCCCTTGGGTCATGGACGAGTTGAAGAAGAGCAGCGAGCGATGTATCAAGAGACTTTATAGGCATCCCAACATAATGGCCATCTCCCTATTGGATAACAGCGAGCAACGCCGAAGACTGGACAGGACTCATCCCCTGAATCTAGCATAAGGGCCGTTAAATATTAGATATAGAAAATTAAATGTAATAATTACTCGTTAAGTACCATGTCCTACAATTTAATGATTATCCATAACGGATAGTTTTAAATAAATAAATAAAAATAATAAATAAAAAAAAAACCTAACTGCGTCGTGTAACTTATTCGGACCACTATATCGCTTGTACTAATACTATTGCACCAATAAATATTTTGTTATTGAATACCCATTTATGGTTGGTAGTTTTTTATAAATTGGAAGTTCATTTATATTTGTGTAAACCCCTTCTTTTATGAAACAGACCGTTGCTCGTGTATCTATCAAATCTTTTAAATTTTTATTCATTTTTTATCGTATCTCATTCAATAGGGAAAGCCTTCTGGGTTTGTTCTAAAAAATATTCCTTTCCGATATTGTTTGATTTGATATATGTTGAATTATGGAACCCGTATGTTCCCTTTTTATGGCGGGTCTGCCTGATTATTTTAAGTTTTTAGTTTACTGTATTGTTCCCAACCGCTTGTAATTATTGTATTGGTTATTGGTTTAAGAACTTGCTTAAAGGTGCCTCAAAAAAAAAAAATGTTATGAATTTATTTCATACAATGCTGTCACTGAAAATTAATATTATTTATTCAATTTATTTTTTTCGCGCGGCTACCACTGCATAACGTACAGACCACCTCCCGCCCAACCGACCGAGGGGCGCTGCCGTTTATCGTACGGCTCGGATCGCGGGGATAGACCCGAGAGAATAAAGTTTAGAAAAGATTAGTCGTGTTAGATGTTAGTCGTGTTAGTAGATGCTGGCTGTCTACATTACCATTAATAAGGTTATAAAGGAAAACGACCCCCAGCATCTTTCTACGATTGGTTAGGGAAGGTAAATTAATTAGAAGGAGTCTGTTAGAGTAAGATGGGAGGTTCTTCACCTGCATCCCAGTTGAGACCCCTAAGTGCAAACATCAAGAAATTCTTTTGGACGGATTCAATGCGATCTTGATGAACCCCATACTGAGGGCTCCAGACGCATGACCCGTACTCCAGAATTGGACGTACTAAAGATACGTATAAAGTTTTTGTAATATAAGGGTCATTGAATTCCTTGGACCATCTTTTAATGAAGCCAAGCACGCCCTTGGCTTTATTAACCATCGTAGAAATGTGGTCGGAAAATTTAAAACCAAGATCGTTAACCTGGGTTAATCTATCTAAGGGGATCCCAAAGAGAAAGTATGTCGCCTGGTTAGGGCACGAGCGATAGAAAGACATAAGTTTACATTTTGACCCATTAAGTTTTAAGAGATTGGTGGAACACCACTTTTGAAAATTTTCCAAATCTGACTGAAGTTTATATTGGGCAGAAGGGGATTTGTATTGAAGACAAACCTTAACGTCGTCTGCATATTTCCAACCCATTGCAACAGAATTCAACATTTATTCATTTAATACAGCTATACTATACACGATTTGTGAAAGTTTGGTCCGGATCGAATCGCTATATCATATAGCTGCCATACAAACGACCGATATGAAGATAAGTCTTTGTATGGGAAACTGAATGGCAGATAAGTGTTGCCAGTATGTAGGCGGTTCTAAAGAAGGTGGTTCGTAGAAGCATGTGATGAACAGTGATTGAAACTACATACTATTTTCACACATAGGAATTCTACATCACCAAGATTCGGTAACTTAACCCCTTCAGAAGCAAAGTCGGAGTCCACAGAGATTAGGACTACTTCTCCCCTTCATAGTGGTCGGTCCCGTCTGAAAGGGGTATACCCGTCTCGAAAAACTTTGGAGCTAAAAATCTACGATTTCAACCAGGTTTCTGTTCTTGTATGAATAGGTTCCCCGGCCAAAAGCTGAACAAATCGAACAAATCGTGTCGAACATCGGCAAAGGTACACGTATCTTGAGAGTAAGGATATTTAAAATTCCTAATGCCGTCCACTCTAACAACGGCTTTATATATGGCTTTGATGTAAGCCGAGATATCAATCTCTGATGTGTCAGGAGCCAGCCGTGAAATAAATATGTGTTTAGAGGGGAGAATCACGTGAATGGGTTTTGGTGTTACGGTTGGTAAGACCGCGACATCAGTCCGCACCGGGGGTCCAGACAGTGGATTACCCTTAACAGTGGATTTTAGGGGGTCAACTCTACTCGTGCCCGAGGAATCACCTGAAGTGCTGCCCTGGAAGGTAATTCAGACGAGTTATGCTCGATAAGCATACTTTGCCACCATCAAGGTCCTAGGGTTCCCTTGGGTCATGGACGAGTTGAAGAAGAGCAGCGAGCGATGTATCAAGAGACTTTATAGGCATCCCAACATAATGGCCATCTCCCTATTGGATAACAGCGAGCAACGCCGAAGACTGGACAGGACTCATCCCCTGAATCTAGCATAAGGGCCGTTAAATATTAGATATAGAAAATTAAATGTAATAATTACTCGTTAAGTACCATGTCCTACAATTTAATGATTATCCATAACGGATAGTTTTAAATAAATAAATAAAAATAATAAATAAAAAAAAAACCTAACTGCGTCGTGTAACTTATTCGGACCACTATATCGCTTGTACTAATACTATTGCACCAATAAATATTTTGTTATTGAATACCCATTTATGGTTGGTAGTTTTTTATAAATTGGAAGTTCATTTATATTTGTGTAAACCCCTTCTTTTATGAAACAGACCGTTGCTCGTGTATCTATCAAATCTTTTAAATTTTTATTCATTTTTTATCGTATCTCATTCAATAGGGAAAGCCTTCTGGGTTTGTTCTAAAAAATATTCCTTTCCGATATTGTTTGATTTGATATATGTTGAATTATGGAACCCGTATGTTCCCTTTTTATGGCGGGTCTGCCTGATTATTTTAAGTTTTTAGTTTACTGTATTGTTCCCAACCGCTTTAATTGTAATTATTGTATTGGTTATTGGTTTAAGAACTTGCTTAAAGGTGCCTCAAAAAAAAAAAAATGTTATGAATTTATTTCATACAATGCTGTCACTGAAAATTAATATTATTTATTCAATTTATTTTTTTCGCACGGCTACCACTGCATAACGTACAGCCCACCTCCCGCCCAACCGACCGAGGGGCGCTGCCGTTTATCGTACGGCTCGGATCGCGGGGATAGACCCGAGAGAATAAAGTTTAGAAAAGATTACGAGGAAAAAGTAGAGTTCGTTTGTTGCTCTGAAAGGTAGGTGAGAATTGAGGATTTGATAGAAGTGGACGTGCAGAGTGAGGTAATAGAGTATAAGTCATTGTAGTCAGAACGTAAAACCCTGAAAGGCTCATGCTGGGCATATGTAGATCTACAACAACTTAGGAATAGGGGACTAAAATTTCTAGTACGTCTATTTGGAATGTTAAATGTTAGTCGTGTTAGTAGATGCTGGCTGTCTACATTACCATTAATAAGGTTATAAAGGAAAACGACCCCCAGCATCTTTCTACGATTGGTTAGGGAAGGTAAATTAATTAGAAGGAGTCTGTTAGAGTAAGATGGGAGGTTCTTCACCTGCATCCCAGTTGAGACCCCTAAGTGCAAACATCAAGAAATTCTTTTGGACGGATTCAATGCGATCTTGATGAACCCCATACTGAGGGCTCCAGACGCATGACCCGTACTCCAGAATTGGACGTACTAAAGATACGTATAAAGTTTTTGTAATATAAGGGTCATTGAATTCCTTGGACCATCTTTTAATGAAGCCAAGCACGCCCTTGGCTTTATTAACCATCGTAGAAATGTGGTCGGAAAATTTAAAACCAAGATCGTTAACCTGGGTTAATCTATCTAAGGGGATCCCAAAGAGAAAGTATGTCGCCTGGTTAGGGCACGAGCGATAGAAAGACATAAGTTTACATTTTGACCCATTAAGTTTTAAGAGATTGGTGGAACACCACTTTTGAAAATTGTCCAAATCTGACTGAAGTTTATATTGGGCAGAAGGGGATTTGTATTGAAGACACAGTTTAACGTCGTCTGCATACATAAGAACCAGAGAGTTCGTTATGGCAGGCGGTAGGTCGTTAATAAAGATAGTGAAAAGTAGTGGCCCAAGATGGCTTCCTTGGGGGACTCCCGATGTAGCACTAACAAGACGAGAGTGTACATCCTTAAAAAGAACACGTTGGGTTCTCCCAGCTAAGTAGCTGGAAATCCACGTGAGAAGGTCTGAGGGAAATCCTAGGATACTAAGTTTACTCAGAAGGAGTGAGTGGTTGACAGAGTCAAATGCTTTACTAAAGTCAGTGTAGATGACATCTGTTTGAAGGCCTTTACGGAAGCCATCTATAATAAAGGAGGTATAAAACCATGCTGACATGGAGAAATAATTGAACTGCAGAGATGTTGAAGATGTGGTGTTACCAATTTTTCAAAAAGCTTTGGAATTGCTAACAATTTAGAAATTCCTCTATAGTTTGTAGCATCCGATTTTTTTCCTTTTTTGTGTAAGGGTAAATTATGAACGATTCCTTCCACATTTGGGGAAAAATCGAAGTTTCCAGAGACAAAGAGAAAAGTTTAAGAAGGGGTCTGCACAATGGCTTAGCGCAGTTTCTCAGTACACAGCCAGGAACACCATCAGGACCTGGCGAATAGACTGGTTTCACCCTTTCGGAGAAAGTTGGTCTGAAAATAAGATTATCTGATTGAATGTTATATAAATAGGGCTGATCCATAATTGTAGGAAATATGTACGTTGTTTGAAAGAAAGTTGCGAATAGATCGGCAATACCCTGATCAGTAGTCGCAGATACATTTTCAAACGAAATTAGGGGGGAGAAGATACCTCCTTACGCTTAGTGTTAACAAAATTATAAAACTGGTTCAGATCCTGAGTAAACTGGATCCGACAGCGGTATATATATTTCTTATAACACTCAGCGTTATGCACGGTGAAATTTGACCGAGCTACTAAGTATCTTGAGAAAGTTACATTACAGCCAGTTTTCTTATGTCTCTTAAGGAGTCTATTTTTAATGTATTTTAAGTTTTTAAGGTTCCTTGTAAACCAAGGAGGGTCGGTCGAGGCGGATGGATACTTCCATGGCACGCAAGAGTCGAAGAAAGCGTTAAGCGTTTTGTAGAATGTTTCTAAAGCGATATTAATATCGGTGCATTCCCAGAGATCGGACCAATCAAATAAATAAATTAAGTTGCTTAGTCTCTGAAAATCAGCCTTACGAAAGCAGAGAGTTTTATGAACTCCATGGCGAGACTGAAGGTTGCTAGCAGTAAGAGTTTCAATCGAAACCTCAAGCGTTGGGTGGTAAGGATCTTCTGGGAGCGAAAGTGGCATGGCTCTGGAAACGGTTATTCCATCTGGGTCAGAAACGAAACATAGATCTAGAAGCCGACCTAAAGAATTCCTTACGTGGTTTATTTGACCAAGGGATATGTCGAACATACCCTCAGTAAAATCGTGATGTGTTGAGAGTGTTAAAGATGGTGAATTCTCGATGTTTGACCAGATAAGTTCAGGTAAATTGAAATCTCCTAGAGTCACTAAAAGGTCACTGTCAGACATGCGGTTAGAAACCAGCTGAATGGCAGATAAGTGGTGCCAATATGTAGGTGGTTCAGAAGAAGGTGGTAAGTATGAGCATGTTATGAATATTGGTTGAAGCGACATAGTGATTTTGACACATAGGAATTCAATATCACCAAGATTCGGTAACCTAACCTCTTCAGAAGCAAAGTCGGAGTCCACAGAGATTAGGACTCCTCCTCCCCTCCGTAGTGGTCGGTCCCGTCTGTAAGTGGTGTACCTGTCTGGGAAAATTTCGGAACTGAAAATCTCCGGCTTTAACCAGGTCTCTGTGAAAACTAAAATCTGGGATGCAAAAGATAAACTATCAGAATACAGTTTAGGGAGCTTACTCCGAAGCCCCCTAGTATTTTGATAGGTAAGGGATAGGTAAGATGTTGTTAGTTTTTTGAGGATGAAGGTTTAGGTAAGGGAGACGAAGATGGTACAGGGTTTTTAGGCTTTGGGAGTTTAACTCCCACAGGCTTATTAACTTTTTTTTTTACTGTACTCGGCTGATGTTCTTGTACGAATATGTTCTCCGGCCAAAAGCTGGGCGAACAGATCGCATCGAACATCGGCAAAGGTACACGTATCTTAAAAGATGACGTAAGCCTTGAATAAGAATATTTAAATTTCCTAATGTCCTGCACTCTAACAACGGCCTTGGATTTGGCTTGGATATAAGCCGAGATATCAATCTCTGAGGTGTCAGGGGCCAGCCGTGAAATAAATATATGTTTAGAGGGGAGAATCACGTGAATGGCATTGGTGTTACGGTTGGTAAGACCGCGACATCAGTCCGTACCGGGGGTCCGGTCGGTGGTTTACCCTTAGCAGTGGATTTTAAGGGGGTCGACTCTACTCGTGCCGGAGGAATCACTTGGAGTGATACCCTGGGTGGTATTTCAGACGAGTTATGCTCAACTATGGAGTCAAATTCCGAAACCACGTTTGTGTTTAGAACTCCTGCTCTTGGGGTAGTAAGAGTTATGAGCGGCTGCATGGTCGTCGGCTGATCGGCCTTAATAGCGATATCAGTGCATACGGAGTCCCTAATAGCGGTTTTTTTGCCCTTTGGGGATTCATTTAGTAGCTGTAGGCTGCTAAATTGGGAATCCAGCGCAGAGAGTTGGTCGTTGATTTTACGGAAACCACCGATCAACTCTTTAAAACCGTTTTTAGTTTGCCGCATGAACGTTCGCATTTCTTTCTGAACCGCGCGACATCCACTGCAGCAAAAGTGGAAACCAGCGTTTCTAGAGATTGCATCCGAAACTGAGGCGGTGAAACCTGCACATTTCGTATGCACAACATTTTCACACAGCCAACAGGGGATGCTAGGCTGGGACGCGGAAATCGGCTTATTGCACGATTTTATAACGCAGATGCTATAAAATTCCATTATAAAAATTTTTAAGGTAAGAACTAGAAGTTTAAGATATATAAGAAATATATTAACAACAAATAATTAATATTAGACAAACTAGTAGCCTTGAACCATGGTACTTGTTAATAAGAGCACTTGTTAATAAGAGATAATGGGAAAATAAGAGCGCAAACTAGGAGAGAGAGTTATTGCAAAAGTAGAAATTGCAGTAAACGTAAGAAAAGGGAATAGAAATAAATAGGGCACAGTACCTTACTTGGGTAAATAATAAAATAACTTAAAACACACCAAATACGGTACCGCGCAGACGCGAGTGCGAATGGAAATGTTTAAAGTGTAAGATTTAAATAATTAATTTCTCAACAAACGCCGGTTTGTCTTTTGCAAGAAAATAATAAAATCGCAATGATCGCAAGAAAAAAACACGTCCGTTCGCTTTGAAGGTGAAGTGTCGATCTATGTCAAAAACACTTATACATAATTATAATAAGAAATAATAAAGAGTTTACAAACAGGTAATATAGTAATTTTAATGCATTAATTTGATTCTGAAAAGAGAATAGAGAAGTTTATTAGGGAACATTTTCAATAACATATGATAAAACAAGTAAGGTAGCAGCAGTCGAGTTTCCCGATTGCAAAATACCCTGTACCCTTAGACATGCTTACAATTTATTTATTTAGTATCAATAAATAAATGAAACAATATTCTATTAGAAAAGAGGACCATAACAATATAAATTTGGTATGATTTTGGTTATGAAAATAAGTTTCGTGTGTCATAAAGCCATACACATTTCGCTGTCAACGTCGCAGTCGGCGTCGCGCAATGCGTGTTTTGCTGCGCTTCTGCTTCCCTTGCCATAGATTTTGCATGTGGCATAACTTCCGTGTTTCTTATCCGATTTGGTTCAAATTTAAAATTTATATAGATAGCTTTTATAAGCACCAACGCATATGCCGAATTGCATAGCATTAGGACAATAATTGTGGGCGTGGCAGTTTTTTGCAGTTTGCGGGGAGCGTAGTTGTGGCAGTTTTTTGCTGTTTGCGGGGAACGGGGGGTGATATCAAAATAAAAAAACAAACTTGTACTGCGTATGGTAATTACCTATCCAACGATATATATCACATGTCTGTAGCTCTTGTAGTTTCTGAGATCTAGGCGTTGATACGGACAGACGGACGGACGGACGGACGGACAGACGGACATGGCTATATCGACTCGGCTGTTGATGCTGATCAAGAATATATATACTTTATGGGGTCGTAGATGCTTCCTTCTGCCTGTTACATACATTTGCACCATATTATGATACCCTTTTCACCCATTTTTAATGGGTACAGGGTATAATTATGTTTATACCTGTGATCTATCTACATGTTGCTATGAAGGAACATTCGATTTTCCATTTTATTAGGTTTTCGTATTAGGTGATAAACTTAGTTTTGATCAATTTTTGTCTAAATTAGAACGTTTATTGCGAGAAAACTGTTCGAGATACATCAATCAAAGTATTTTCCCTCGCTAGCTGTGACTTTTTCCCATCTTTCTGGTAGTGTGTTGATGCCACGGCGGTAGAATGCGCTGTGTTTTGATGTGATCCATTCATCGAGCCATTTTTGCACTTCTTCGTGATTTCGGAAGTGCGTGTCCTCCAAAGCGTGTTGCATTGACCTGAAGAGGTGATAATCCGATGGGGCGATGTCCGGAGAGTACGCTGGGTGCGGGAGAACCACCCATTCGAGGTTTAAGAGGGCATCCTTGACGACTTTCGCAACATGTGGCCTGGCGTTATCATGCAACAGGATAACTTTACGGCGATTTCAGGCTACTCCCGGCCTTTTGGCCATCAATGCATCGTTCAAATGGTCCAATTGGTTCTTGTAGCGGTCCCCAGTAACTGTTTCTCCTGGTTTGAGCAGCTCAAAATAGACCACGCCTTGCATATCCCACCAAATGCATAGCAAGACCTTATGGCCATGAATATTGCGCTTCGACATCGATGTTGATGGTTCTCCCGGGCTCAACCAAGATTTTTTACGTTTTGAATTATCAAAATATATCCACTTTTCATCGCCAGTGACGATCCTCCACAGGAAACTCTTCCATCGCTGCCTTGCGATCAAAGAAACAGCGACGTTGAAACGGTTCGCAATGGCACTTTCGGTCAACTCTTGAGGAAGCCATTTTCCTTCCTTATGGATCTTCCCCATGACATGTAGACGCTTCGAGATGGCCATAGATGTTACTCCGAGATGTTGCGCGAGTTGTTTTTGCGTTTGAGTCGAGTCCAGGTCGAATAGTGATAGCTATTGCTCGATAGATGTCGCTGATCAAGACTAAGTTTATCACCTAATAGCATCCGTCTGTTTCGGATGATTTCCCCAGCACTTGAAAATACGCGTTCGCAAGGAACTGATGTAGCCATAAGGCATAGTCGCTTAAGGCTGTAAGAATATAGTGCGGATACAATTTCTTTCTTTGTTCCCACCAAACCAAAGGGTCAGCAGTCCTTGGTATAAATTCCTCTACGAGGAATTCTTCCTTCTTCTTGTTTGCAGCCTTTGTCGTGTTCTTGAACTTACTGTCAAAATCACACCAAACCGAACTCTGATTGGCTGAATTAGTTTCAAACGCAGGTGATTCGAATTCATTATTTTCGCTGTTGAGACGAATTGGACTTAACTTCCTTTAAAGATTACAAACAGCCTTTTCGAATTCTTCTTTTGACTTGAACCAACGACCTTTAAATCGAGGATCTAAAATGTTACTCTCTGCGTAGAGTTCGTTACTTTCCAGCATGCAAAATCGTCGATTCATCTCAGCTTTTAGAACTGCAACAAGTGCAGCAACACATTTATCCTTAGGCGTTTTGTTATTCAAACAGTTCTGTAGCAAAATAGCAAGAACTACAACTTTTGAAAGGGTTACATTCTTTTCTGCTAATACTTCCATATTGAACTAAGTGAACTAAATTGAACTAACGAACTATATTGAACTATAAAGACAGACCTAGTTCGTTCGTTCAGTTTGGTGAATAGTTCAATTTAGTTCGTTCGTTCATAAACGACACAACACTACTGATTATTATTTTAATTGTTTCAATGGTTATGAAATCTTTCCTGTTTCCTATCATTACAATTGTACCTTACAAAGTTTCCTTGATTATCATTACTTTGATTGAATCTTCGTTAATTGTTGTTACTTTGGTTATTATAATTCTGCCAGTGTTTATTATTTGGTTTTGCTCAATGATAATTTAATTTAATGTTGTTTCGACTTGTTGAAAAATTATTTATGAACATAGCACGCTCCCTCTTACTTTTTAAGTATCGTACGATAACCATTGCATTTGAAAAATCTGGATGGTTCATTGAAAATATTTTATATACAATATGACCATTAAGGCCATATATAAATACCTTTAAAGCATTTTGTCTGTCTTTCATTTATTTCGGCCGTAACTAAAATATTTCTGCCATATGTCAATATAGTTTTTATACCCTGTACCCATTAAAAATGGGTGAAAAGGGTATCATAATATGGTGCAAATGTATGTAACAGGCAGAAGGAAGCATCTCTGACCCCATAAAGTATATATATTCTTGATCAGCATCAACAGCCGAATCAATATAGCCATGTCCGTCTGTCCGTCCGTCCGTCCGTCCGTCCGTCCGTCTGTCCGTATCAACGCCTAGATCTCAGAAACTACAAGAGCTACAGACATGTGCCATATATCGTTGGATAGGTAATTACCATACGCAGTACAAGTTTATTTTTTTATTTTGATATCACCCCCCGTTCCCCCGCAAACAGCAAAAAACTGTCACGACCACGCTCCCCCGCAAACCTCAAAAAACTGCCACGCCCACAATTATTGTCCTAATGCTATGCAATTCGGCATATGCATTGGTGCTTATAAAAGCTATCTATATAATTTTTAAATTTGAACCAAATCGGATAAGAAACACGGAAGTTATGCCACATGCAAAATCTATTCCAAGGGAAGCAGAAGCGCAGCAAGACTCGCATTGCGCGACGCCGACTGCGACGTTGACAGCGAAATGTGTATGGCTTTATGACACACGAAACTTATTTTCATAACCAAAATCATACCAAATTTATATTGTTATGGTCCTCTTTTCTAATAGAATATTGTTTCATTTATTTATTGATACTAAATAAATAAATTGTAAGCATGTCTAAGGGTACAGGGTATTTTGCAATCGGGAAACTCGACTGCTGCACCTTACTTGTTTGTATTAAGGAAATAATGTTCCTGTTTACAAAACTGTGATATTCCCCAATTGACAGTTTTTCCTGCCTGAATACGGTTAATTGTTGTTCAAGAATATAAAGTGGTCGTTTGTCACTATAAACAAAATTTAATCTGGCCATTATAGCGTCAAAGTTTAACACCGTTTTATGATAAGTTAAGGCATCATTAGCTAGTCGTGTTATTTTTTATACCCTTGAAAAAGGGTATTATAACTTTTTCCAGAAATGTGTAACGCATTAAAGGAAGCATCTCCGACCCCACAAAGTATATATATTCTTGATCAGCATCAACAGCCGAGTCGATATAGCCATATCCGTCTGTCCGTCTGTTTCTATGCAAAAAATAGACAGTAGTTTTAAAGCTAGCGTTTTGAAATTTTTTACAAGTCTTTGTATGGAAAAAATTTTTTTTTCCAACCCATTGCAACCGAATTCAACATTTATTCATTTAATACAGCTATACTATACACGATTTGTGAAAGTTTGGTCCGGATCGAATCGCTATATCATATAGCTGCCATACAAACGACCGATATGAAGACAAGTCTTTGTATGGGAAACTTTTTTGTTTTCCAAGCTATTGCAACTGAATTCAACATTTATTTATTTGACATAGCCATACATGATTTGTGAAAGTTTGGTCCGGATCGGACCACTATATCATATAGCTGCCATACAAACGACCGATATGAAAACAAGGCTTTGTTTGGAAAACTTTTTTGTTTTCAAGGGCAAGCCGAAGATAACTTTTCTCACTTGTTTTTTCGTAAAATTAGTAAGGCTGAATAATATATGCTGCTCCCCTTTGTCTCAATGCTGTCTCTGATGATTTCCACCAACTAACGGATTTATCCCCTTTGAATTCTGTCACAAACAGATTTTATGATGATTTTATATGAAGTTTCGCATTACAAATTTGCGTCAACTTTTTCTTCCTGATAATCCTCCACTTTATTGATATTTGGATTTAATTGTTTTTCTAATTCTATTCATTGATTTATAAAAGGATTTAATTCATACGATAATATTTGCTTAATCGAAAAATCCATAGTGGGATTAATGGAATTTTTTTATTCATTAAGATCTTTAATTAAATTTTCCACAATGATATCTCACTCTCTCCTAGTTTGCGCTCTTTTTTCCATTTCCTCTTCCTTTTATCCCGCTCTTACTAGCAAGTACAGTGGTTCCAGGCTACTAGTTTTTGTGTAAATAAATCTTTTGTTTCAATATATTCTTATATAATTTTAAATTTTATTTGGTTTCATACAAAATCCCTTAACATGGAATTTTATAGCATCTGCGCTATAAAATCGTGCAATAAGCTGATTTCCGCGTCCCAGCCTAGCATTCCCTGCTGGCTGTGTTGAAACGTAGTACATACTAAATGTGCCACCGCCTCAGTTTCGGATGCAATCTCTAGAAACGCTGTATTCCACTTTTACTGCAGTGGATGTCGCGCGGTTCAAAAAGAAATGCGAATGTTTATGCGGCAAACTAAAAACGGTTTCAAAGAGTTGATCGGTGGTTTCCGTAAAATCAACAACCAACTCTTTCCGCTGGATTCCCAATTTAGCAGCCTTCAGCAGCAAAATGAATCTCCAAAGCGTAAAAAAAACGCTATTAGGGACTCCGTATGCACTGATATCGCTATTCAGCCTGATCAGCCGACGACCATGCAGCCGCTCAGAACTCTTACCACCCCAAGAGCAGGAGTTGAAAACACAAATATGGTTTCGGAATTTGAGCATAACTCGTCTGAATTTGCATCCACGGTATCACTTCAGAAGATTCCTCCGGCACGAGTAGAGTGGACCCCCTTAAAGATGGTATACCCTTGAAAACAAAAAAGTTTTCCATACAGACTTGTTTTCATATCGGTCGTTTGTATGGCAGCTATATGATATAGTGGTCCGATCCGGACCAACCCTTTACAAATTATGTATGGCTATGTCAAATCAATAAATGTTGAATTCAGTTGCAATAGCTTAGAAAACAAAAAAGTTTCCCATACAAAGACTTGTTTTCATATCGGTTGTTTGTATGGCAGCTATATGATATAGTGGTCCGATCCGACCAATTTTACTTGATTACTTGATTATTAAACTTGATCTGCGTGCAACAAAAATAATGATCTGGTAAAAATTTCAAAACGCTACCTTTAAAACTACTGTCTATTTTTTGCATAGAAACAGACGGACATGGCTATATCGACTCGGCTGTTGATGCTGATCAAGAATATATATAATATGTGAGGTCGAAGATGCTTCCTTTAATGCGTTACACATTTCTGGACAAAATTATAATACCCTTTTTCAAGGGTATAAAAAGTTAATAAGCCAGTGGGAGTTAAACTCCCAAAGCCTAAAAACCCTGTACCGTCTTCGTCTTCCGAACCTTAACCTTCATCCTCAAAAAACTAACAATATCTATCACCCTTAACTATCAAAATACTAGGGGGCTTCGGAGTAAGCTCCCTAAACTGTATTCTGACAGTTCATCTTTTGCATCCCAGATTGTAGTTTTCACAGAGACCTGGTTAAAGCCGGAGATTTTCAGTTCCGAAATTTTCCCAGACAGGTACACGGGGTACAAGGGGAGGAGGAGTCCTAATCTCTGTGGACTCCGACTTCGCTTCTGAAGAGGTTAAGTTACCGAATCTTGGTGATATTGAATTCCTATGTGTCAAAATCACTATGTTGCTTCAGTCACTATTCATAACATGCTCATATTTACCACCTTCTTCTGAACCACCTACATACTGGCACCACTTATCTGCCATTCAGCTGGTTTCTAACCGCATGTCTGACAGTGACCTTTTAGTGACTCTAGGAGATTTCAATTTACCTGAACTTATCTGGTCAAACGTCGAGAATTCACCATCTTTAACACTCTCAACACATCATGATTTTACTGAGGGTATGTTCGACATATCCCTTGGTCAAATAAACCACGTAAGGAATTCTTTAGGTCGGCTTTTAGATCTATGTTTCGTTTCTGACCCAGATGGAATAACCGTTTCCAGAGCCATGCCACTTTCGCTCCCAGAAGATCCTTACCACCCAACGCTTGAGGTTTCGATTGAAACTCTTACTGCTAGCAACCTTCAGTCTCGCCATGTAGTTCATAAAACTCGCTGCTTTCGTAAGGCTGATTTTCAGAGACTAAGCAATTTAATTTCTTTATTTGATTGGTCCAATCTCTGGAGATGCACCGATATTAATATCGCTTTAGAAACATTCTACAAAACGCTTAACGCTTTCTTCGACTCTTGCGTGCCATGGAAGTATCCATCCGCCTCAACCGACCCTCCTTGGATTACAAGGAGCCTTAAAAACTTAAAATACATTAAAAATAGACTCCTTAAGAGACATAAGAAAACTGACTGTAATGTAACTTTCTCAAGATACTTAGTAGCTCGGTCAAATTTTACCCTGCATAACGCTGAGTGTTATAAGAATTATATATACCGGTGTCGGATCCAGTTTACTCAGGATCCGAAGCAGTTTTATAATTTAGTTAACACTAAGCGTAAGCAGGTATCTTCTCCCCCCCTAATTTCGATTGAAAATGTATCTGCGACTACTGATCAGGGTATTGCCGATCTATTCGCAACTTTCTTTCAAACAACGTACTCATTTCCTACAATTATGGATCAGCCTTATTCATACAACATTCAATCAGCTAATCTTATTTTCAGACCAACTTTCTCCGAAAGCACTGTGTTATCGGATCTTCTGAGGGTGAAACCAGTCTATTCGCCAGGTCCTGATGGTGTTCCTGGCTGTGTACTGAAAAACTGCGCTAAGCCATTCTGCATACCTTCTTAAACTTTGCTCTTTGTCTCTGGAAACTTTCCCCAAATGTGGAAGGAATCATTCATAATTCCCTTACACAAAAAAGGAAAAAATCGGATGCTACAAACTATAGAGGAATCTCTAAATTGTCAGCAATTCCAAAGCTTTTTGAAGAATTGGTTACACCACGTCTTCAACATCTCTGCAGCTCAATTATTTCTCCATGCCAGCATGGTTTTATAAAGCGTCGCTCCACCACCACAAACCTCTTGGAGCTGACCTCCTTTATTATAGATGGCTTCCGTAAAGGCCTTCAAACAGATGTCATCTACACTGACTTTAGTAAAGCATTTGACTCTGTCAACCACTCTCTCCTTTTGAGTAAACTTAGTATCCTAGGATTTCCCTCAGACCTTCTAGCTACTTAGCTGGGAGAACCCAACGTGTTCTTTTTAAGGATGTGCACTCTCGTCTTGTTAGTGCTACATCGGGAGTCCCCCAAGGAAGCCATCTTGGGCCACTACTTTTCACTATCTTTATTAACGACCTACCCCCTGCTATAACGAACTCTCTGGTTCTTATGTATGCAGACGACGTTAGACTAAGGAAAGAAGGGAAGCTCATATTTATCTACAAGTTTTTTATGTAATGGAACGGTAATGGAACTGAGATTCCTCGAAATAATTAATTTTTGTTACATCTCTGAGTCTTTCTGTCGAGAAACCTCTGGAGGGGTTATTTCATTATCTCTAACCTGAACCTAAGAACGGAGAACGAAGATATTTCTATTGTAAGGCTTTAGCGTTGAATTTAACTTTCTGCGCACCGTATTATTATGACTATCTGCTAATCCTGATGGTTCACCTCTGGGCATTGGGCTCCGCGTAGCTCTACCAAGGGCCTGAGTACACTGACCCTTTCCATAAGCTCCCCGCCACTTTTGTTTCGCAGTATAGTATATTTTCCCATCTTATCGAGGGTCCTTCCTCTGTCCCCATTAAAACTAGGAAATAATCTTGTACCTAAATTTAAATCGCTTCTTTTTTTTTGGTTTTCTTTTGACTTTTCATGACTCTCAGGCAAGTGCCTAGATAATAGAGAACTAAATTTAATCACGAATTCCCTTGTTACCATTCGACCTCCTCTAGACCGTGGTGCCCACAAAAATGGGGTGAGTGATCTTCACGAGCAAAAAAATAATGCTCCGACTGGGTCCTACGGATTTGGTATTTGGTAAGTTTTTTATTATTATTTTCTCAAGTTTACTGGACTTAGCCTTACCGTGCTGCGCCTCTAGAGAACTCAGTTAAGCCGGTCGCGTAAGTATGACAAACATATACAGGTGTCCCTCGTATAAAGCGGTCTTATACAACGCGTTTTCGATATAACGCGATTTGAAAAAAACATTACGTTTCAGTACAACGCGAAATTTTGGCTTATATAACGCGAAGGGGAAAATACATAATTATAAAATAATGCTGTGCCACCATTACATGTGGAATTAAGCCGTATATTAACGATAGGTCAACGTTTCAGTGAAAAAGGCTTTGAACGAATATGAACGAAGATGACATTTATAAAGTTATGAATGAAGGTACAGACCTCACCGAAACAGACCTAATAAACCTTTAATTTGTTTTTAAATTTTTTAATGTTCAAATAATTAATTAAATTTGTTTTTTGAATTTTGAAATATGTACATATGTACAGGGTCCGCCACGTAACTTTTTTTTTTTTTAAATGCAATAAAACAAAAACGGTTCATCCGATCATCAAATTTATTTTTTCATATAAAAGTACAATCCTTCCGGTTACTTATGGAATACAAGTTCGTTCAAATGGCTGCCTCGGCTGGCCTTGCAGTACGCCATACGGCCGACCCAATTTTTGAGGACATTTCCGATTGTTTGCGGCCGTATTTCGGCAACGACGACGCGAATGTTGTCCTTCAAAGCTTGAATTGTCGCTGGCTTGTCCACATAACACTCCAACGGTGTCAAATCACAGCTCCGAGGCGGCCAAACGACATCAGAATTTCGGCTGATAATTCGGTCTCCGAAAACAGTGCGCACAAGATCGATCGGAACGTTGGCTGTGTGACACGGAGCGCCGTCTTGCTGGAACCAAATGTTGTCCAAGTCCTCCTCTTCGATTTCCGGGAAGAACCAATCCGTTAAAATGGCGCGGTAGCGTTCGCCATTGACCGTAACGGCGGCTCCTGCCGCATTTTCGAAGAAAAATGGGCCAATTATGCCGCCGGCCCAAAATCCTCACCAAACAGTAACTCTCTGAGGATGCATTGGCTTCTCTTCGATCACGTGCGGGTTTTCCGTCCCTCAAATACGACAATTTTGTTTATTGACGTAGCCGCCAAGATGGAAATGAGCTTCGTCAGAAAAGATGATTTTTTGGTAAAATTCCGGGTCTTCGGCCAAGCGCTCATCTGCCCATTCGGCAAAGGCAAACCGCATCGGATGGTCCATTTTCGTTCAGCGGAAGGATAAAACTAACTTTCTGTCAAATCAGATGTAAAATCAGTGTTACCACACTCAAAATAACCACTAGTTCAAAAAAAAAATGTTATATGGCGGACCCTGTATATGTATTATTATTCATATCTTGTGTTTTTAATTGTATAAGAAAGTCTAAATTTTTGTATTGAGTTGAAATATATGTGCATCTGTTATTTAGTATTTATTTTATTTAAACAAAACCTATTGGAACATAACCCCCAAAATTTATATGAAAACTAAGTTTTGGATAACGCGGAATTACATAACGCGCAATTCTTCTGGACCGTAACTACCGCGTTATACAAGGGATACCTGTATATATAAGTTAACACAGACCCAACAACAAACACAATCATGCATAGATGGCATGATAGCTGTACACAGTCTGCTGATGCTGGAATTCCAAATTTTTTGTTGGCGACGGCGGTCAATATCCCGCGGATGCAGTCAATGCGACCTATGCAGGTGCAAGTGTGATCTGCCCCAAGGGAGGAGTCATCAATTCGGCAACTATTAGGCAAACGGCTAGTTTTCGTGATAAGTAATTTTGTACTAAGATTTTAGTGAAATTTAATAAAACACACTCGCATTTATATTAATCGGTTATTACAGCATTAAACAGGTATTCGTTCGCTGATCGGCAATAATAATTATGTACTTTAATTTCGTTCGCTCATCTGCTAAGTAAATCATCACACAAACGAAATTAATTTATATATCAAACAAAAATTCTGCCCAGCCTGTGTTCCCGGCCGGCTCCGGATATTTGGGGCTGGTTGTCTTAAAATGGATAAGCCCATTATGTTGAGTTTCATTTTCTGTCATCTTCGCCTTTTTATGTTTTTATTGTATAATAATAATCAAAAATTAGAGGTAGATCGAAAAAACAGCAAATAATGATCAAAGATCAAATACAGATTATGAAAACAGAAATTATAGCATTTCCGATCGTTCAATTATATGCCTGCTATCGGATATAGTCGGCCGATCCGTATGAAATTTTCAGATGGACACAGACTGTGGTAAGTCTCAAAACTTGCTTAGAAAAATTTTTTTTCACTTTATTATAAAAAATTGGAGCTTATTCTTTAGCTACTTGATATTCGGCGTAAATCATCGAACACTAAATAGTTGCAAATGTAAATGCATTCTTGCGTTTTATAAAATTGAATTATGTAGGAATTACACATTGAATTTTACCAACGACCCCTATTGGTTCCACCGGAAATACCACGTCCTTTGCCTCGACCATTCCCTCTGAACCCACCGAATGTACTGCGCCCACCGCGTCCGCCTTTTAAAATATATAAAAAAAGTATAAATATATTAATATAAGTAAAGCGTATTTATACATATTTCTGAAAAATTACCTTGGGTCCCACGAAAAGAAAAGCTTTTAATACCCGAATTATGTGGGGATCGATTTAGTGCAGACGATTTTTTCTTCTGACCCTTTGGAACCGGGGGTTTAGGTAAGAACCTTGCAATCGGCAAAAGCTTTCCCGGGTCAATAAATAAAGCTTGATCTTGTTTGAAATTATTTGCACCAACATTCTCCGCCAATTTTATGGATACAGAATAATCACGGACTGTTCCAAAAATTTCATCAATTTTTCCAATTTGCTCCTTATTTTCAAGGTAAACAGGAGCATTAAAATATGGGACATCTTGTATTCCCACTTTACATACTAGATCATTTTGACACGAGTACATAAAATTTCCAAGCTGAACAATTCTTTCGGGTGGACCTGTAATTATAAAAGTAAACCAAAAATTTTGTTACAGAAATTACAGACATCTTTGATACGCTATATATTTTATTAATTGCGACAAATATGCGACCATTAATACTTTATAAAATATTTACAAATATCACAATATTTCGACATCCCTGCGGTTTTGTTCTGTGTGAACGGTTTATTTAGAAACGGTTAGAAATTACATATACATACATATGTACTTTAGGAGGACGGTGTTGAACACTTCTGAGCAAAATTATAATATACTCTAGATATATACGAAGACGAGAGAGCGACTTATTACCATTATCAAATCCCCCACGAGCGCCTCGAAATCCTTTGTTGTATCCGCCACCGTTTGACTTAAAGTTAGAACCACCGTTTGCACCGCGGAATCCCCTTCCAGCACTACCACGAGGTCGTCCAAATCCCATTTTTACGATTAATTGATGCTTTGAGATGATGCACGTGTGCACGCCAAAATATGATCCTATAGATAACGATAGATAGAACGAAAAAGTATTAGTTAAGATAAAGTCGATATTTAAAAATAAAAATTGTATATGGTAATTGGAACAGCTACGTTTGTACTATACCTGTCCATTTGGAGAGGATTCCGGGGTAAAGTTTATCTTCCTGGGAATGCCTCCCTAGTCAAACATTATGTTTTCTGCTTCAGCCTACCTACCACAACTCGACCGGGAAAAATCCTTTCACAAATCTATTGCTAACTTTTAGATTTTTTAAAAGTCTTTTTGTTTTGCGATATAATTTTTGATGGAAATCACTTGAGTATTGTTGATTTGAAATTAACATATTTTAAACCTCATAATTTAGAGAGAATAACCTTTACACATCCATGAAACAGTTGGAAAACAAATATGTAAAAGCGATTCCCACTGTGCATCAACCACCATACGATAACATATGAGGCGAACGTCTCTGACTTTTGAAACAAGAACAAATGCTCAAAGTCCATTCTGGGACACTAAAATGAATAAATTCTTTAACACTTTTGCCAGTTACTGCCATTAGAGGAATTCATAAGAGGATTACTTTAAACGATTTGTGAATCGATTCGCTATCTATTTGCATCAAAATATTTGATCTCATAAATTTTTCGAATTTTTGACAAATTTTATGATGTATCTGGTAGTAAAAGTAAATCGCATGCGATTACAATGTCAGTAAATTCAGAGTACTTGAACGATAGCTGTTTGAAGCTTGTTCGAACGCGATTTCTTTGCACAGGGGAAAATTAAACTCTACAAGGGCGGGTCAATAAGTCCGTGACTTTTTGAATTTCCCGCCTCTTAATTGAAATGGTAACACAGCTCCCGTCAACAGTCATCTGTCAGTTGACTCTTGTCAAAAATTGAACAAGCTGCGACATTTAGTTTGTTTTTGACAGCCGTTAATATCAGACTACCGCGTTGACTGAGAAGAAAATGGAAAAAGTGAATTTCGTGTGCTCATTAAGCATTATTTTTTGAGGAAAAAATCCATTACGCAAACCAAGGCCAAGCTTGATAAATATTATGGAGACTCTGCACCATCCATTTCCATGGTAAAAAAGTGGTTTACTGAATTCCGATGTGGCCGTACAAGCACGGAAGATGCCGAACGTTCTGGACGCCCAATTGAGGTTTCCACATCCGAAACAATTGAAAAAATCCACGATATGGTTTTAGCCGATCGGCGATTAAAAGTGAGAGAGATTGTGGAAGCCGTAGGCATTTCACATGGCTCAGTGGTTTCAATTTTGAATGATCATTTGGGTATGAGAAAGCTTTCCGCAAGATGGGTGCCGCGTTTGCTCACAATCGACCACAAATGCAACCGTGTGACAATTTCGCAGGAATGTTTAGCGTTATTCAATCGCAATTCGAACGAGTTTTTGCGCCGTTTCGTAACCGTGGACGAAACGTGGATCCACCACAACACACCGGAGACCAAACAGCAGTCAAAACAGTGGGTTTCTCGGGGTGACTCGGCGCCAAAGAAGGCAAAGGTGGGTTTGTCAGCCAATAAAGTCATGGCGACTGTTTTTTGGGATGCACGCGGTATTATCCACATTAACTACCTTCAAAAAGGAACAACAATCAATGGTGAATATTACAGCAACTTATTGGGTCGATTCGATGAGGCATTGAAAAAAAAGCGACCGCACTTGGCCAAGAAAAAAGTTCTTTTCCACCAGGACAATGCACGGGTGCACACATGTGCAGTTTCCATGGCAAAATTCCATGAAATGAACTACGAATTGCTCCCTCATCCGGCCTATTCACCCGATCTAGCCCCGTGTGACTATTTCTTGTTCCCAAACTTGAAGAAATGGCTCGGCGGAAAGAGATTTGCCTCCAATGACGAAGTCATCTCACAAACAAATGCCTATTTTGAAAACCTCGACAAATCATATTTTTTGGAAGGGATAAAAAAATTGGAGAAACGTTGGGCTAAGTGTATAGAGCTCAAAGGAGACTACGTAGAAAAATAAAATAACTTTTTATCTAAAAACCTGTGTTTCATTCAAATAGTCACGGACTTATTGACCCGCCCTCGTATATTACAATTAAATTCTATAAAACAATAAATTTAAGTATTAGTTTTAAAACTAAAATAAGCGTTTTGAGAAATTTTGGAACAGTATATACCTAAAAAAATTACAAGCATATTTTTTTATAAGTTTCACTTATTCACAATATTCACCTATCACTAGACACTTAGCCACTATCATTAGATCTTCTTCGCTTGATCTGAGTTTCAGAATGAATTCAGAATTACGTTTCTTTATAATTAAACCTCGAGTGAAGAGGGACTATCTCCACTTTTTCGAAAAGATTTTCTGATGCTTAGGGAGTCGGAAAATGGATGATCAAATTCTTGGCTGAAGTATGAAATTCAACTAATTAATTACTTGGCAAAATATAAATTGCCGGATTACTAATGTTTATTAATATTACTGTTTACTTTCGGTGGACCGAGATTGCTTGTGTCATTTTTTATATTGCGAGGATCGAGCTTGTTTGTGTTATTTTTATATAGGGAGGCGATCCACCCGATGGTGGGTTTGGGTTTATTATTTATAATTGGAGGATCGGTCTTTAATTAAAGCCGCGAAATCGGTTCGCCATTAATGACATCTAATTAAAATGAGAGAGGATTAAAATTAGTTATTTCATAGTTAGTACGTATTAGTGAATATTGTGACCTGACTACTTATTAACAGTTTCCCATTGTCTTGTAAAATGGATCTGGAGTAATAAATTTTTTTTTTTTTTTTTTTTTTTTTTAACTCTGCTTTTATTTATTGGATCCTCTTAAATAAGAGCTAACAATAAGTTTAAAAATCTTAACTAATACAATTTTTTTTTTCCTAAACAGTCGTTTTAATTAATCCAACTGTTCCGTGATTAAGCGTCCCTAAAGATTTCTTCGCTGGGTTGGTAGGTCCCTTCGTCAGAGACGGGAACGACTGCTGAGCTGGGTTAGATTTCTCGCTAGGTGGTTGGGGTGAGAGGAAAGCTTGCCATGATATTTTTTCGTAAGCTCTTTGGTTTCATTGGTGACTGTTGGAATATTTAAATCTCGATGGATGTTTTCGTTCCAAACATACCACGGTGCCCCAGTGATAGTTCTCAGGATCTTTGTCTGTGCTCGCTGTATGATGTCAATATTGCTGTTGCTGGCGTTGCCCCATAGCTGTGAATAATAGGTCCAGATTGGTTTCAGTACTGCATTGTAAAGTAAGACCTTGTGGTCCAAGCTGAGCGGAGAGCCAGCGTTGATGAGCCAGTGTAAGTTGTTCGCTTTGAGCTTAAGATGAATTTTTTTCGCTTCAATGTGTCTGCGCCATGTAAGTCTTCTATCGAGGTGTACTCCTAGGTACGTTACCTCATCTGCTTTCGGGAGTATGTTGTTCATCAAAAGTGGTGGGCAATCTTGTCTGTTCAGCGTAAATGTCACGTGCTTGCATTTTTCCTCGTTGACTTTTATTCGCCAGTCAGAGAGCCACTTCTCAGTGGCTATGAGGTGCAATGCCAGCTGTGCTGTAGCTTGGATTGGGGACCTTGAACGGCTAAGGATAGCTGTATCGTCGGCAAACGTGGACACTGTTAGCCGACTATTTGTAGGAATGTCAGCGGTATAGATGAGGTATAAAGTTGGCCCAAGAACGCTTCCTTGGGGGACTCCAGCCTTAATTTCGTGGTCAGTGGAAGTAGCAGTGTTGCACCGCCCTGCAAACTTTCTGTCATACAGGTATGACTTTAGAAGTTTGTGTGTGCTTTCGGGTAGAGCTGTTTTAACTTTAAA
Source organism: Drosophila ercepeae (assembly GCA_018150545.1). Lineage (NCBI taxonomy): Eukaryota > Metazoa > Arthropoda > Insecta > Diptera > Drosophilidae > Drosophila > Drosophila ercepeae. The sequence goes on along the minus strand of JAECWL010000023.1, from coordinate 1,549,284 downwards.
CATTAGGCCGTCTAGCCAGACTCTGTCGAATGCTTGGGATACGTCTAGAAATACGGCTGTACAGTATTCTCGATTTTCAAATGCAGTTCTTATCTCCGCTGTTATTCGATTCACCTGTTCAATGGTTCCGTGGCTTTTGCGAAAGCCAAATTGGTGGGCTGGGATTATATTGTGGGCTCTCAGGTGTGGATTCAGTCGGATTAGCAGGCATTTTTCGAATAGTTTCGATATACATGAGAGTAGGCTTATTGGTCTGTAGGATGAGGGAACTGTGTGGTCCTTACCAGGCTTCGGAATCATTATGATAATCGATCTCTTCCATCGTTGTGGAAAGTAGCCAAGTTTTGTGATGGCATTAAAGAGCTGCGTTAGGTAGCGAACTGCAGAATGTGGCAGCTCGATGATCATTTCCGGGGTAATAAAGTCGTAGCTGGGGGATTTTTTCGGGCTGATATTTTCTTTAATTATGTTAGATATTTCTTTTGGACGAAACACAATTGGGGTGAGTTGCTGGTTGCAGTTTGCGTTTGAAGTCGGTAGCGCAAATGTGCTAGTAGCCTCGTTTGGCGTAAATACATTTTGTAGGTGAGCGGCAAATGTGGTGGCTCTGTCTGCATCACTACGTGCCCAGCCGCCTGAGGAATTCTTTATGGGCAAAACGGTTTCACTCGGTGGGTGAAGGGTTGGGTGGGCTCTCCACAGTGACTTATGTTTAATACCTGTTGGTGAAAGTTGCTCTATATATCGGATCTGAGCGTACTCTTCCTCTTGTTTCAGAGCGTTGGTCAGCTTCCGTGTGGCTATTTTTTGCTTTTGTTTTGCAGATGGTGATCTGGAGGATTGCCATTCTCTACGTAAGCGTCGTTTTGCGTGGACGAGTTGCTCGATTTGTGCGTTAGTCTTATTCGGATTAATCGTAACGTTTGTGGTTTTAGGTGTTGCATTTCGAGCTGCTTCCGTAAGAATGGATTCCAGTGTTTCTGTGCAGCTCTCTATATCAGGTTCAGTATTGAGTTTTGGGTTTAGCTCAATGTGTGAACTTATATATTTTTTATACCTTAGCCAGTTCGTTTTGTGCGAAGTCAGTTTGTAGGGTGGTTTTACGTTTTCTGCATACCGGCTGAGATGAATTAGCACAGGCGAGTGATCAGATGACAGATCTGGTAGACATTCAGCTCTAACGAAACTGCGAGGAATATTTTTCGTGACTCAAGTCAGGCAGCTTCGAAGTCAATCAAGTCAGGCAGCTTATTGGGGTCTGATGGCCAGTATGTGGCACTCGTAGGGGAAACATGATCAAGTTTATTAGTTTATTAGTTATAAATGGGTGTATGAAAATAGTTTGAATATCATCATGGTTTAGGATTTTTGTGTTGAATACATCAATTATATCTTTTAAATTGTGTACTGTATAACGATTGTTAACAATCTTAGACGGTATCTTCCTAAGGGTATTTCCTGGCTTGTAAAAGCTGCTTTGAAATGATCAGATAAAGTTTTTGGTCCTTCACATAATTTCGAATTTATAATAAACTCGAAAACCGGGCGAACTTCGTTTCGCCGCCAGATGGCTTCGTTTTATGTAACGTTTCGTTTGGTGATTAATAGATGAAGAACAATTTTTTGTTTTGTTTTATATATGAAAAGGAAAAATTTTATTTTATTTCACAACAGTAATGAATTCATTTCGATTACAAAAATGAAGTATTATTTAGTTTCGTTTTAATGTTTTTACGTTATTCCATAAAGGTGATGTCTCCAGACATTTATTTTATTTATCTGCAGGCGTTCCGCGGAGAATTACTGGCAACGTCTGCCTGAAATCGCCTGCCAACAATATCAGCAAACCGCCAAAGATGTTGTGAAGTGTGAAGTTAAGTGCTTCAAGTGATTTCTTATGTGCCATTCTGCATTCATCCCAACCAGTGAGCTTGCATTGCATCAACAATTTTCCCATTTCACTGGTTTGGAAATATTGCATGTTGGGGTATCAATTGTGTTTAAATTGACTGTTAACTTAAGTGCAGAATGAGCAGTACAACCACCCTCTAGAAGAGTCGCCGCAATTCCAGATGATTCTAACGTCAAAGCTATGTCACATCTTGATCGAATAGTGGCCAAAATCAATGAAATGACAAATGTTTTCCCTGTTCATCCAGGTACGTTTAGGAAGAATAGACTACTAGTATTATTGTCCACTGCTTGCATTAATGTTTCGTATACTTGCTTTTGCTGTTCATTCAGCAACAGCACATTATGTCGAACGAATTTCTGCATTGTATCAACATTGTATTACAGCTCTTGATTTAATTCTTTAATTCATCGATCGATTTGGCGCAATCATTCCTACTTCAATCAGTAGCTTTTTTGCAATAGTCAAGCATTGATCCTCAATTAGAATCAATCCTTCATTGTAGATTTCATCGGTTATTTGGATGTCAGAATTATTCGTTTGAATGCGCGAGCGATGCAAGCTATCTTCACATATGTCGTCTTTATATTTGTTGTGGTCGTGAAGGTAAACATGTGGTGATGATAATTGCGAACAGCAGTTGCAAATACATTCACAGTCGCCAATACAAAAAAACATTCATCATTTCTAGGATGACAGTATATATGCGACCTAGTGCATCAGTGAAAAGCACATGTGGCCAATCTGGAACAGGGGTTCCTTGTTTGCTCCGTTGGAATTTCTTTGTTGATTGATTAAAAGTGTAATACTTGTTCATTTCAACGTACATCAGCGTCGCTGCAAATGGATCTGCTTTACATATTGCAAAGAACCTAGTCAATGTTGTCGATGGTGGTCTTTCATCTCGTTGTGCCGTATTAGCCTCAGTGAAGTAAACTTTTTGGCCAATTTCCAAATGCTCTGCTAAATGTAGAACTGTGGGATATTTTTCACGAATTTGAAATTTCAATAATCGCCGCAATGCTTCATTAGTACTGATGTATCTGCCCATTTGGAAGTTGCTGATTTCGTCATTCGCATTGTTCGACGCAATACCAAACACAGCCAAGTCTCTGCCTTTTGCGACGTACTTACACAAATATTTGATTGATTTGCCCGAATGAAAACTCTCAACGTTTGCATCAGTTTCGAAAATTCGTGATAGCGGGCAATATGGTACAATGATCTCAATCTGTTGTTTTTAAACTTTCACTTTGATAGTTCGACCATTATTTTCTTTTGAACGCCGACGATAAAATGGATATCCATCGTTCCCTGTGACTGTTTCAGGAACTAACGGTCGCGGATATCTTTTTGTGCCATGCAAGACGGTAATGGATTTAATGCACTGCACGGTTGCTTGCTCTTGGCAATAAATGATTGGATATTGTAACGATTCATACAAACGATGTGTCTTGTTTACACGAATCATGATATTGCTTCTTTGCTGAACGACCATTTTTCGGGATTTAGTTGGATCGCCAACAATAATTGCAGCAACATCATTAATGGTGGGTGCATTAAATCTTCGCACACGTTCACGTGTTGGGTACAATCCGCTTATGACAAATTTGTGCGTATCCAAAGGCATTCGTTCCAATGCTGTGAAAAAGCGTGAAAAATACTTGCAACTGTTCAATAATTCGTCACTTTAACTGTTGTGTTGTTGAAATTGAATAAAAATTGGCACAAAACTAGTGATTGATTTGATGGTTTTCAATTGAAATGTTAGGAAACGTAATTACTTATTTTTTGTACTTTTTTCACAATTTCACAGTGAACACAATACCGGTTTGTCACATGAAATTAACTAAGCAGAGAACAATAAGTAGCTCTCAAACAATGTATCACGCCCCCCATGCTATGTATCAGAGATGGCGCTGTATGTGAAAAAAGATTTTTCCGCTTTTCTGTTGAAAGTTTTCCTGAATTTTCTTTGCTATAAACGTCACGGAGCCCGAGATCTTTCCAACGAATGCAAAACCGGGGAAATTGGTTGGTGCGTTCTGAAGTTAGGGAATCAGGAAGGAAAACGCGACTTACAATATTTTAATACGTATATAAAGATTCTTTATTATTATTTTCAATTTTTTTGTTTATATTTTCAATATCAATATCATTCAATATCAATCATTCAATTTATTTTTTGAATATTTATGAAATCATCATGTCTGGAGTTTCTGCGATCCATTTCCTAATTGTCCCAAATTAATTCATTCCCCTTTTAGTTTGAGTCGGTAATGTTTGGGATAAAATAATTTACATTATTTCTCGTAAGTCGTATAGTATTTCCCTCTGTAATTTTTTATTTTAATTAATCCTAATATATACGCATTCCTTAGAAATTATTTCGTTATACAAGGTGTGTTCAAAAAGTATCGCGAATTTTGAATAGAAGCTTGTGTAAACTTTCTGCGGAAGTAGTGTAAGGAAGGATATTTTTATTGATTTTATAGAGAAAATAGTTTAATATAGTATTCTGTTCCTATTTTTTATTATTACATTTTTTTATCTTCACCTAGGCCTAAGTCTAGTAGCCGTTTTAACATTTACCTAGTTGTTAATTTTACTTGTAACCATCTCAATATGGAACTCTGCAACTCAATTTACCATTTACCACTTAACCAAGCAATATGTATTTCTTTCTCTAAACTTTATAGTTGGGCGTTGAATGTTGATACGCGAGCGCGTGCGTACGCGATCGATCCGCGAAAACACGATCTCAATACCCTGCGCATATCCAAACATAGCATATGGCGGTATGGGTGCAGCAATGCACCCAGCCCGCCGTGCAGCGTTTGGCGAAAGTTGGGTCCACGACTGTGACAGCGAAATATATAGTGTACAAATATATACATATTTCGATGGTCGCAAGTAGTGGTCGCAAATCGACCAGGGTCCCATTCCTCAATTAAGTGGGATTGATAGCGCGGATTTTGTTACATACTCGTATATAGGAACTGCTGTACTGCTGTAGCCGTATCGACTTCTCTGCTCTACTAAGGGTGAACCGTAATGTCATCGATCGAGTACAAATAGCGGGCAGACACAGACAATCATATATCACTATGATCCATCGACAATCGGTCTGGAACTTGGCGCAGCCCATTGAACCTATGTAAACAGCGTCTCTGGAGTAGTCGCAATCGTCACAAAACCTAACTAGCATTGTACTAGATGTTTTCCATAAAATTATAAACTCTATTCTATAATTCAGTTGTAAAATGACAAGAAAACATGGAATTAATTTTAACACCAAGAGTGTTCATATTTTTAAAGAAATTTTGTTTTGTTCTTTAATATCGTACTGTTTACAATATTTTTTTGAATGTTTGGTTCTTACTCCTCTTAAGAAATGCATATTATTGTAAATTTGTTAAAAAAAAGAAATGGAAAATGAAAAATGAAAAATTTGAATACCAAAAGAGCTTCTGAATAGTAAAAGCCATAGAATAAATGAATACAAAAATTAAAAAAATAGAAACAAATAAATTTTGAAACATCTGCTCGTCAAATTTTTTATTTCAAGCCAAGATCCTATTTCAGTTAGATCATCAATTCTATATCTAGCGTTACCACACATTAGCTCATGGAAGGAGAACCTCTTTGTATTACTACCATTATGGGTACAACTCAAATACATCGATGCTATCAATATGAAAGTCAAAAATTCAATCAACGTCTGCTTAATGAAGAAGGGCCTTTGATCTCGGTCTCTGGTGAATTCTGACAAGTTTGTATGGGAAATATTAACAATTAATGTGTGCCAAAAAGTACGTATGTATTTTAATTTTTCTACTAATTTATGAAAGAGTTTGGAACAGAATGAAAACAGAATGAACAGAATCAGAATGAAATAAAATGAATTGCGATTCAACAAAACTATAATGAAAGAACGGTACCAAATATAACTAAGTATATCCAAATAACTAAATACAAACCAATATAAACTTCCAATAAACACGAAACTAATCTTAAGTATGATTGACTGGAATTATGGAATTATTATTTGGTGTCTAGGTAGGGTTTCAAAAACTATAGGTAGGTCTTACCAAAGAATATGGTTATCAAATATATATATTACATCGACTTTCTATTACACGAACTGCACAAATTTTAAATCGAAATTATTAGATAGGTCTTCCCAAAAATATGGTTATACAAAACATCTATAATCTATAGGTAGGATTTAACTATTAAATCGGATTTATTATTCCGTAGGGTTTCTTTAAACCATATGTCTGTGACACTAATGAATATGGTATGGTGGTATATGGTATGGTTATTTATATGGTTATCAAATACATCTATTACTTCCACTTTCTAAACAATTCAACAAATATATTTAACAAATTTTTAGGTAGGTCTATATCGTAAACCATAGGTAGGTCTTACCCAAAACATTGGTTATTTATATATGGTTACTATATACGTCTCTTACTTCGACTTTCTAAACAATTCAACAAACATATTTAAAATGGTTTTTAGGTAGGATTTTAACTATGTACCATAGTTGAACATAGGTAGGTCTTACCCTAGTTGCGTAATTCGCAAACCGGGTATTTCTCTTTATCCTTAAAACCCCTATTTATTATAGGTAGAATATCTTAAATCGATAGCATTTTTTCCTTAGGAATATTAGGTACGACTGCTGCATATGTTTTCTTCTCTAAAATGCGTGAAAGACGTGTGTGAAAGATGTTTTTAAACTACGTTGAAAGTTGGCATAATTTTTTAATCCTTATAGGTAGGCATTTTAAAAATATTGTGTACTTTTTAATGGTATGAAAATTCTGATCCTAAATTCTACGATATTCGATATATAATAAATAAATATATTATAACAAATTATGAAATGGGGTTTATATAAACACATTCTACAAATTATAAATTTGGTTTAAAATAAATTATAAATCTTAAATAATATTGCATACAAACTTGATAATCTCGTTGTTCCTTGTCTCTCTGTACTTTCTATATAGTGTATAAATATTCTGTATTTTATATATAGGTAGGCTATTTTATCCCGATATAATACTATATTCTTCTTTGAGCTAGCACAGTCTAGGAAATTCCCGATATTATGCTCTGTTCTTCTAAGTTATTTTAAAAATATTGTACATTTTATTGGGACGAAAATTCTGAATCTTAATTCTACGATCTTCAGTATATAACATATATAAAGATATATAATATAACAAGTTATGAAGTGGTACTCTGTACAAATATTATGGTTTTTCTAGGCAGGCTATTTCCGATATTATGCTATAGTCTTTAGAATGTCTATTTTTTATTGGGATGTTAATTCAGAATCTTAATTCTATGATCTTCGGCATACAATATAAACAAAAAAAATAATAATGGTTTATATAAATTAAATTTGGTTTAACGTAATTGACGTAACCGTGAAATATTGAGTATAGTCTATGAATTATAATGAAAATTATAATGAATAATGAAAATCTCGTTGATCTTTATACTTTCTATCACTGCAATATAGTGCTCTGTACAAATATCCTAGTCTGTATACCTATATGGTTGGCTATTCTCGATATTATACTTTTCTCGTATTTTGACTAGGTAGGTTCAATAAGAACTTTAAAATATAATGTACCTCTATTGTCCGACAAAAAATTATTAGTATCGATTTTCAACCTGGGGGCTGCAGTCCAAGATCTCAACTAAGTAATCTAGACATCACTTTCGTTGAACCTTATGCACGTCGGCCTATTCGCTCCGTAATTTTAAACGTTTCCCGAAAGAACTACCGACCTATTATCAGCTCCGAACTGATTTAATTAACCTGTTATATCGCGAAGTGGTCCGCAAACTGAAAAAAACATCGAAAGTTTAATTTTAAACGTTTAATCTTCGTTTTATTTTAAACGCGTTAAGACTGTGTTTCGCATACAACAATAACAAAGTATTCATTAACCGTTGCTTTGTTTCGTTATTACAATCTGCTCACCGCTCTCTATCGCTCCCCCCCTTTTGTGGAGCTTCTTCATCCCCGTCTGGATTGACGCTGCTCCTGCTGTTCGCCGAAATCGCTCCCACGCTATCGTCGCTGGATCACTCTCGTCGCTGGATCACTCTCTTCATTATACATTCGCTGAACCATTCTGTTTCTGTTTTTGAGCGCATTCTCTTTTCATTACCCAAAATTTCTTTGGTTTGTACCTCAAAGAGATGCGAATTTGGAGGAGCTATTACTGGCGACTCCTACCTAACTTGCTGGCTATGTGACAATTGCTCGCACATGAAATGCGCTGGCGTTGGTCATTATGGCCGACTTGGTGATCTCCTGGGCAAAGTCATCGGTTTGACATGGTCATGTTTGGCCTATCGAGAGATTGAAGGCGAGATGCGCACGTTTATGCGGCAAACCCGAAACGGTTTCCGGGAGGTTCGGAAACAATTTGCCACATTAAATGAGCAGTTCCTAAACCTTGAATCTCTATTTCTTGGCCTAAAACTATTAAGCGAATCACCACGCCGAAAAATCGCTAACACTAACCAGAATATGAATATGTGTACCACTGCAGCCTCACATTTGCCAGTAAGCAATGTTATGGTTGATGCTCCTGTCGAACAGCCACCCATCCTAGCTATTCAGAAACCCGGTCTTCCCCCTGCAAAAGTTGATAAGCCAGAACCGGCCAGTAGGAATCTCCCACCTGGTTCCATTCTTCAAAATTCATCAATAACCATATCACCAAGCCAGCCTGCTGCTCCATCATTACGCCTGCCTGCCGCCGCAACTACCCGCCCACCCGTTGTAAAATCACCAAAGCCATTGACGGGTGTTCCAACAGAAACCCGATCTTCTGGACTTACGCTGAGAGCCGCAGCTCCCCGCAAATCCATATTTGTATCGCGGCTTATGCCTGATGCCTCTGCCGACGACGTTAGGATTCACCTTTCAAATAATTTAAATATAGCTCCCTCAGAACTGTTTGTAACCAAATTTAATTTTAAGCATAAACGTAGCATATCCTCTTTCAAAATAACTTTACCAGAAGCTTCCCTTGATAAATCTTTAGATCCTACTACCTGGCCCGAGCACAGTATTGTCCATGAGTTCTTGATCAGAGATTCTCAAGGTTCCAGTCTAGTTAATACTTCAAAAAACTAAGCAACAAGATTTTTTCTTGTTGCTACCAAAACGTTCGCAGTATTCTTGGAAAACTGAACTTACTTTATACTAACAGTTCTTCCTTTGACTTCGATGCTATTGTGCTAACTGAAACCTGGCTAAACTCCACTGTCATAGACAATGAAATTTTGGTATCGAAGTACACTGTCTTTCGGGAAGATCGCCCAACCTTTGGAGGTGGCGTTCTGATTGCCGTAAACAACATCTACACAGTTGAACGTATTACTATTACTAATCCTTTCGGAATTGAATTTTTAGCCGTTAAAATTCATTCTGAGTCCCATAACCTTTTCATCACCAGTTCCTACATTCCTCCTCTGAGTGATGCAATCATTTATATGCACCACTTAACTGCCATAAAATCAGTTGTGTCCCTGCTAAATGATGCTGATCTTATTCTAGTTATGGGGGATTTCAATCTGCCCCTCATTTCATGGATCAACTCGGATGAGGATAACTCGCTTTTACCCACTAACCAAAATGACTTCCTTGATGGCTTAGCCGACTCTGCCGTTTTCCAACTTAACCATATAAGGAACTCCCGTGGCAGGTCGCTTGACCTAATTTTCTCTAACACTACCTCCTCTGCCACAATAGCAGGGTTTCCTCCCTTATCTACTCCTGAGGACTCTCACCACCCAACACTCTTAGTCTCGCTAATTATTGACTCTCCTGAAGTCCCCCCCAATAACAGCGAGCAGCCTCGTCAAAAATGCTTTAAAAAAACCAACTACTGTGACCTAAGAAATCACCTGACTAATATTGACTGGAGTTATCTATCTAGTTTCAGCAATATCGAGGAAGCTACAGACTCTTTTTATGAAGTAATTCATAACGCCTTAAATAAATCTGTCCCTGAAACGTTAACTCCATCAACGTCTAAACCTCCATGGTTTAATAAGCACCTCTCTCTCCTAAAAAATAGGAAATCTAGAGCCTACAAAAAGTCATTAAAGTCTCCAACCTCGATACATCTTTCTAATTACCTTCTAATCCGCAACCAGTTCTTTGACCTTAACAATAAACTATATAAAAATTATATTTCTAAATGCAAACTCAATTTTCGCAACGATCCAAGCTCTTTTTACTCTTTTGTAAACTCTAAACGCAAATCCAATCTTTTCCCCCCTTTCCTCTCATATAATAATACTTCCGATTCTTCGCATCTCGGCATTGCTAATCTATTTGCGTCATTTTTTCAGTCAACCTACTCATCTAACTCATTTGATCCCTCCTCTAACTATCCATATATTTTACCCTACATAAACAACATTTCCCTTTCTAAATTCCACTGTCATGATGTGTTTACGGCTCTTTCATCAATTAAAATCTCTTTTTCACCAGGCCCAGACAACGTACCTAGCTGCATCCTCAGAAGGTGCTCCGATCTTCTCACCCTACCTCTTACCATTCTATTTAACCTATCCTTGGAGCAAACTTCCCTACCTAAATTATGGAATGAATCATACCTTATACCAATTCATAAAAAAGGCTCTAAGGCTTCCATTGAGAACTACCGCGGCATTGCTAAGCTTCCTGCGATTCCCAAACTCCTTGAGAAACTTATCACATCGCAGCTTCAACATGCATGCAAGAGCATAATCTCACCTGCACAGCATGGCTTTGTCAAGCTTCGCTCGACAACAACTAATCTACTAGAATTTTCGTCGAAAATCAACCGAGGTTTTCAACATCGCTTGCAAACTGATGTAATTTACACTGACTTCAGCAAAGCATTTGATTCAGTTAATCATCAGCTCTTGCTACTGGAACTTTCACTTATTGGTTTTCCACCAAATATCCTGATGTGGGTTGCTTCCTACCTTTCAGATCGAACCCAGCGTGTCCTATTTAAATCTAGAAAGTCGAAGGTAATCCATGTCTCATCGGGTGTCCCTCAGGGTAGTCATCTAGGACCACTGTTGTTTATACTCTTTGTGAACGATCTTCCTAATGTGATTAGTTATGCCTCTACGCTTATGTATGCTGATGATGTCAAGTTATGCTATTCCTTCTCGGAACATTTCCTGCATAGGCATCTGCAATTAGACCTCGACGAACTCTATTTGTGGTGCTCAATTAATCTTCTATTCCTAAACTGCTCTAAATGCAAACTTATGACATTCCATCGCAGTGTGCCGCTTATCATATCTTACTCTCTCGGAAATCACGTCCTTGATCGTGTTTCCACAATCAATGATCTTGGAGTTCTTTTTGATCATAAACTTAAGAATAATGATCACTTTTCTGTGACAGTGAATAAAGCCAGAGGAATGTTAGCCTTTATTAAGCGATGGTCTAAAGAATTTAACGATCCTTTCACCACCAAATCCCTGTATATCACCCTAGTTCGTCCCATCCTCGAATATTGCTCGTGTGTTTGGAGTCCTCAATACTCCTGGAGTCCTCAATACTCCTCTCACCAAAATAGTATTGAGTCGGTGCAAAAGCAGTTTCTGCTATTTGCACTAAAAAACCTGAACTGGGATCCTGATAATCGTCTCCCGCCGTACCGTTGCAGGCTTAAATTGTTAAAGTTACCTCCATTGAAGGAGCGCCGAACCTGTGCTGGGGTCATGTTTCTACACATGCTGATCCATGGCATGGTTGACTCTAAACACCTGCTAAGCCAACTATATTTTTCCATCCCTAATAGGAAAACAAGGTCCTTCCGACCATTATGGTTACCTATCTGCAAATCTAACTTCGCTGAACACGACCCCTTTCGCACTATTTGTAAGAACTATAACCTTTTATCACATACTCTATCCCCTGAACTCTCTCTTAATGTAAATAAACTTAAAATCATAGAATACCTCCTAGAATAGTTATAGTGTAGTTATATTTATAATTTTTATTATTTATATTTAGCAGATTTATTATCCATATTTAGCAGATCTTTGTTAAATTGTTGTTTAAATAAAAAAAAAAAAAAAAAATGCGTCTCTTAGGTATTACAAATATCAACTGACTAATACTTAAATTGCTAAATATTGTATAAATTGCAACAAATGTAGAATTTATATAAAAATATTCAAAGTAATCTTTTATGTTAAATTTTTAACCGATATTTGTCTTAATTTGGCATAAAATAGTCTTATTTGAATAACATTGACTAAACGCTGGTTTGTCCACACCTGTTCAAATATATTATTTCAACTCTAAAATGGAGTCTTAAAGACTATTATTAAGTATTGCCTTAACTATGTTTTCTATTTCAAGAAAGGCTAATGTACCCTGCATTTATAGCTTGATTTAAATGTTCGCTTTTTAATATGTTTACCCAAACCAATATGTTTTGAAATTCGTTTAACTTAACGACTTGCTATATTTCTCTTTCTAAACAAAGCTTTCCTCACAATTTGTTGTTCTATCTTATCCTTCACTATCTAGTTCTATGTTTCTACTAAACACAACCTAACTAATAGATTATTTCTTACGCTTTTCTCTCCATTTACTTGAGACATACGACTTCCCTTTCCATTTCCGAATTTTACTTGTAACCAATTGTCCATTTTTTTAATCTTTATTCAATTTTATTACCAATTAATATACCACCAATTATTTTTTTTTAAGATTTATATACAAGCTTGTCTCATACGAAAATTTCTTATCCACTTCTATGAAAATTTAGCATTTCTAGTCTTTAGGTAGGAAATTTTGGTGTTCTTATATTTAAAAATAATATAAGTAGGGTTACCATTAATGTTCTCTATATGTAAAAATAAACCGATATTTGATTTTTTAGGTAGGGATCATATTTTATGTACGTTTCCCTTGAAAATTATATTATATTATCAACAGTATTATAATGTATTGGTAGAATTTTATCCCTTCTCTAAACGAAAATGTTGGTTTATATTGCGATATATTTTAAAATAGTCAACCCGTATCGGATTTCTCTGTAGGATCTGAAACAAAATTCTTATATAGTATAGTAGTTTGGGATATAGTAGGTCAAACTCTACAATTCACAAATACCTCCAATTTACGACTGATTCTTTAAATAATAAATAAAATATGATAAAGTATTATATAATATATGCATAAATATAACAAAATATAGCTGTTTTCGTTCATCGCAAAGTAAGGTTACAATAATAAATTTAACACGGAATATCTATAGATAGATATATAGTTAATCTACATCCACAAGTCTATATCTCCGGTCTTTACTTGTCAAACAATTTAATACCCATAGTTTGTTTCACTATTTTAATGGTATATTAAGAAATGTTTGTTCGTAGGTCCCGTATATATGTATATTATAACCCTATAATTCACAGAATTACAAATGGAACGTTGAAATTATATCCACCTCCTAACGTCTCCTCTCGTCTAAGAGCTGCATAATCAATGTATATTTCACAATAGTTTTGATGCTATATCAGGAGCTGTTCGTTCGTAGGTCAGACATTTATATTATAACCCTAAAATTCACAGAATTTCAAAAAAAGCTTATACATAACGTCGACTTCGTTGCAACAAATGTACTTAATTACTTTCACTACGTTTTTCTTCACCTCATTACTCTCGTCTAAAAACTGCATAACAAAGATATATTTTACCACTATATTGATGGTATTTTAAGAACTGTCCGATGTGGGATGCACCACATTTATATCATAATCCTATACTTCAGTTACAAATAGGAATATATTACATCGTTGTAACAAATATACCTAATTACAACCCCTAGGTTTTTCTCCATCTCTACTCTTTGCCCTCGTCTAAAAATTCTATGAACCAAAGTTTATTTCACACAATTTTGATGGTATTTCAAGAACTATTTATTCGCAGGTCCGTTATTTTTATTATAACCCTATAATTCAGATTCAAATAGGGCTTATATATAACGTTGACATCGTTGTAAGAAATATACCTAATTACATCCACTAAGATCTCTCATCTGTCTTTACTCTCGTTTAAGAGTTATATAAGCAAGGCTAAGCTCACCACCATTTTGATGGTATTTAAAAGACTGTCTGGTAGTGCATTCCACTGCATTCATATCATAATCCTATACTTCACAATTACAAAAAGGACATAGATATATATTACATCGTTGACAAATATACGCAATTTCATCCACTAAGATCCATCATCTCTCGTCAAAGAATACTACAAGTATAACCACGCATTATTTCACCAGTATTTTAATGGTATTTAAAGAAGTATTTTGCGGTCTGATACTTTCATAAAAAACCCTATAATTTAGCAAAAAATAGGACTTACCTTACAAATAGGAACCTTACAAATAGGAATTACATTGACATCGTTTAGAAATTGTATCGACCAATGTATATTTCACCACTATTTAATGGTATTTCAAGAACTGTTTGTTCGTAGATCCGATATTTATATTACAACCCTTATAATTCACAGAATTACAAATAGGAATATATTATATCGTTGACATTCTACCAAATATACCTAATTACATCCTCTAGGTTTTACTCTCGTCTAAGAATTGTATAACCAGGGTTTATTTCACAACGGTTTTGATGGTATTTCAAAAACTCTCTAATAGTAGATCCGATATTTATATTATAGCCCTTATAATTCACAGAATTACAGATAGGACTAAGCAAGGTTAATCTTACCACTATTTTGATGGTATTTAAAAGAACTCGTTCGTAGGTCCGATAAATATTATAATTCACCGAATTACAAATAGGACTTCTAGACCGTTTAAATCGTTGTAACAAATATACCCAATTAGATCCACTAAGATCAATTACCTCTCGTTACTCTCGTCTAACAATTATATAACCAAAGTTTATTTTACCATTAATTTAATGGTATTTTAATAACTGTCTGATAGTGGGTCGCATATTTATATCATAAACCTATACTTCGCAGTTAAAATAGGGTTTATATATATTATATCGTTGACATCCCAGCAAATATACCTGATAACATCCTCTAGGTTTTACTCTCGTCAAAGAATTGTATAACCAAGGTTTATTTCAACACTATTTTGATGGTATTGCAAGGACTATCTAATAGTAGCTCCGATATTTATATTATGTCCTTATTATGCTGTTACAAAAAGGGTTTATATATAGCATAGTCATGGTTATAACAAATATACCTGATTGCGGCCACTACGTTTTATTCCATCACCTCTCGTTACTCTTGTCTAATAATTGTATAACCAATGTTTATATCACAACTATTTTGATAATATCTAATAGTAGGTACTTTGAATTTTCATATTATAAACCTATAATTCAGCTACAAATATAACAAATATGTATCCGCTCGTAAATAAAAATTTATCACTAAATTATAAGCAATCGATTGTAAAATATATAAACATTTATGTTAATAAATAAAGTATGTACTCCTATTACTGAAAATGGTTAAGTAATCCATTATAAATGTTTTATAAAATACTAAAACATTACTACTCTATGCCTTATATCAAAGTCTAGGTAGGATAACTATTCTTTATGTCAAATATCGTACTAGGTAGGATGTATTCCATCTTTTGAATCGTAAATACAATAGGTAGGGTTTCGCTCCAAAACTTTGGACTAAATATAATATGTATACTCAAATGTATACTGAATGTCTTACATGGGTTATCGATCGTCTCTTTTAAAATGAATATACTTGTATACTGAAAATGTGTTACGAATATTCCGATTTGAAAATACTATTGTATGCCTCATTGTAGGTATGAAAATGATTCTCTAAATTTTATATATATTTTAATAGGTAGGATGTTTTTTAAAAAATATATCCCCTCTTTTAAATAGTATATTTTGTAGGTAGGGTGTCGCTCCAAAACTTGGGGTTATTCACATTATAATAATTGTTAATCGTTTTAAAAAATATACACTGAATGTCTTTACATGGGTTATCTGATTTTCCCTCTTTTAAAAAGAGTATACCATATATACCTAAATCGGTAGGGTTTGGCTCCAAAACTTGGGATTATTCACAATATATTTATTGTTGTTAAAAATATTTACTGAACGTCTCACATCGGTTATCTGATTCTCTCTTTTAAAAAGATCATATTCTGAAAATGTCTTATGAATAATTCGATTTCTATATTCCGTCTTTAAAAATACTTTAAAACATCACTGTTGTATGTCTTATTATAGGTAGGATGAGGATTCTTTGTAACGATTATCTTATCTATTGTATACCTTATTAATGGTAGAATGATTAAAAATATATAATACTGATTTCTATATCAGTATACTATATTTCTATACTGATATATTTCTATACTATATATTTCTATATCTTTCTATCAAATACCTAAAACATCACTATTATATGCCTCATTATAGGTATTATCTTTATATTGAATATCGTACTAGGTAGGATATAAAATTCTATAACAAATATGAATCCACTCGTAAATCATATGAACAACGAAATAATAAAGTATCAATGAATTATAATATTTAACTATTTATATTCCTAAATAAATTATGTACTTCTATTACTGAAAATGGTTAATAAGTAATCCATTATAAAATACTTAAAACATCACCATTGTATGCCTTTCCCGGTGAAGACCTAAAAGACCTAGGCAGAGTTCTTCTAAGGACGGAAATGCTTAGGAGCAAGTTTACTGCGCTGAGATCGGAGTTTATGGTAGTTGGATCATGTTATCTTTGAATGACCTATGCTCTTCGAGACGTCGAAGTCCAGCAGATCCGCCTGCTTTGAAGGGTTCTAAAGCCAGTGTAACGGCTCTCCCGTGGAATGGCAGTCCCGACTTTTGCGATGCAGGTTATAGAGCGTTTTGCCTTTAGGGTTGTTTATACGGGACCCCCACCAGAAGTGATTGGCGATAAAGTCTCCGGCTGCTATGAAGCGAGGTCCAAGGGACTCGAAGAAGTCCTGAAGATGGGTCTCGGTTATCGAGTGTCTGGGTGGAAAGTAAACCACACCAATGGTTATATCTCCCTGTGGGCTGATAATCCTGGTCACGGCGATCTGTGCCCATTCTTTCTGAGCCGCGGGAAGTTCCGTGTACTGAATGCCACTCCGGATGAGCATAGCTGCTCCTCCGCGTGCTCTGCCAGATGGATGGTTGGCATAGATCCGATCGTACTCGCTGATGTTAAAGTGGGATCTGTGACAAAAGTGGGATTCCGAAACTAGAAGAACATCGATGTTGTGTGTTTTAATGAGATGCTCAACTTCAGCTTTGCTCCTCTGCAGGCCGTTTGCGTTCCAAATAAATATATTGAGGTTTATTTGAATGACTTGCTGTTGACGATGGAAGCTAGCAAAGCTACAATACAAACATCCTCTCAATCGTTCCTTCCATGAGGGCAAACATCGCTTCAATCTGGTTGAGTTGTGGGGCTTCAGGTGGTATTTGAGTGGATTGTTGGGGATTCTTTGGCTGTGTCGCTTGGTTTCCTTTGAGTGCTACTTTGTAGCTTATAACAATTGGTAATAGTTGGTATCTGGATGGGAGGTGGCTTGTTGCTACCCGCAACGGGTCTGGCTTTAGGAATTTGCTGAGCCTTTGCCTTTTTGTAGGGGAAACTATCCCAATGAATAAAACTCCCAAATATCTAGGGATGACTCTGGAGCGCAGTCTCACATGGCGCCCTCACCTGATCAACAAGCGAAACCAGGCCAACCTACGATTCAAGCAACTGCACTGGCTCCTGGGGAGCCAAGCTCAAAGAAAAACTCAAACTGCTTATATACAAAGTGGTCCTGAAGCTAATCTGGACCTATGGGATACAAATGTGGGGCACGGCAAGCTGTTCAAACCACATCAGAATTTAGCGGTTTCAAAATAAATGTCTGAGAACAGTTTCTAACGCCCATCCTACCACCTCCATCATTCATAAAGAGCTTGGAGTTCCATGGGTAACTGAGAAGATCACCCGTCTCAGCGAAAGATAAACAAAAAGACTAACCCCCTTGGTTAGTGCACGTGTAGCTAATTGTAGTTGTTCTTTAGCCGTTGGGGACCTGTGATTCTGCCATTCTTATCTTAGTCTTCGTTCTTCAAGTACTAGCTGCTCGATTTCGCGATTTGTCTTGGTATGATTTGTCATTTTTTGGGTGTCCTCCAGACACCTCCGGGTAGAGGCCTTGGCGTAGCAACAAGTGTTTCCTCGATCGATTTGACCAGGCTATCAACATCCTCCGCGGTGAATACCGTATGTGTTGCTTGCATATTTCGCGTACATTGCCCAATTGGTCATGTTGTCTGTGAGCCTGTAAGGCCCCTCAGTTATATATTATATATAATATATATAAAAAATGGTTATAGTTACACGGAGTCGAATAAATGTCTCGTCCCGCGGACTAAAGACAACGCCAAGAATATGAAATAAAAAGATCGATGAAGTAAGTTTCAGGACTTTATTCACTAACTATCAGCTTAAGACTAATTCAGATGATAAATATTTCTTATGAGGCCCTTAGTTTACATTTATCCGGGACGGGAGCAAGCTCTCCCGCTTGTGGTAGTATGTGTTTGTATACAATAACAAATGAGTGTATGTAGGGAGAGCGGCATCGCTTACTCCGGGTGTGAGTGTTTATATCGTGGGATCTGCATATTCAGCATATTCTCATGTACTGGCTATTTAAATATGTCACTATATTAAATTTGGATTTCGTGGGATCTGATATTCAGTATAATCTTATGTGATGGCTATGTGAATATGTCCCTATATATATATATGGTAAGTGGATTGCAGGTAGTCAATTTTTGTTCTATTATATAGGTGGTGTTTAATGTGTAAGGCGGACCCGGTTGTGACTTTACAGCCACGCCAGTTTGCTGTGTGACTTTCGCCGCAGTTGCTGCACATTTTTGCAGAGATGTCTTCCTTGTTCTGTGGCAGTTCGCTGTGCTATGAGCTTCACTACAAACTACACTAAAAGATTTCAGCGTTTAGTAAGCCTTGGTATGGCCATATTCTTGGCAGTTAGTGCACTGGGCGATTGCGCTTGTGTGGCTCTTTCACTGTGATACACCGATGCAGTAGAGGCTGTAGCTTGTAGATTGGGTGAACATCATTTTTTTTCAGTGTGCGGCTTTCTGACTCAAACTTGATTTTGAACACTGGTTGTGGTTCCTTATTTTTGTCTAATATGTTCATGACCATTTTTGCATTAAAATTCTTTTCCTGAGGCGCTTCTACGATTTCAGTGGTCGAAACCGTTGCCTCAATACCTTTGAGAACAACCTGTAGGACCCTTGCGGTTTTTAGATGATATGTGTAAAAGTTTTTTCCTGCTTCATCCAAGAATTCGGTTAGTAGACGATGGCTATCCATGGTATTAGTTTAAATTTTTGTTTCATTTATATTCCCTTTTCTTAAGGGGATTACGTAGAATGAGTTTTCTTTATGAATAATATTATTCTTATGAATAATTAATAAACAGCTCATTCATGTGCGAGCAATTGGCGCATAGCCAGCAATTTAGATAGGAGTCGCCGGTAATAGCTCCTCCAAATTCGCATCTCTTTGAGGTACAAACTAAAGACATTTTGGGTAATAAAAGAAAGAATGCTCTCAAAAACAGATGGTCCAGTGAATGTACGATAAAGAGAGTGATCCAATGACAGTAACGTAGGAGCGATTTCGGCGAAGAGCAAGAGCAGCAGCAATCCAAAGTGATTAATTTTCAACGAGAAGTTTGTGGTGAAGTCGCTTTGGTCCTTTGGTTGGAAGGTGCGATATCTTTTATTTTGTGCCAGGAGCTACTGGCGTAGGGCAGTGTAGGACTCCTTGTCTGGCATCATTATGCGTACGTTATTGTTTCTTTCCGTTTTGTACGAGAAATCATTCTTGAACCCATGAAAGTCGATATCATCTTGACAAGTGCGGTAATGTCGGTCACGTCTGGGATGTAGATCGGGGGAGGCTTGAGGGTCTTCGGGGTCGTGTTCGGTTTCTCTGCTGTTTTGGATGCCACTGCCTCTGCAGCAGGTTCGAGTTCGTCATCTGTGTTGTCACGTTTGTCGTCAGGCACTCCTTTGCCAGCTTGCTATGCAGAGCTGCGCTGGTGCTAGGAATGACGTCAAGCTCCTCTCCTTACCTTTTACGCGCGGGCTTGCGGTTGATCTCGCCAGGCTTCGAGTGGGAAGAACTTGAGTCACTGCTAAAACTGCACTTCCTTGCTTTGGTAACCTTCCTGCAGGGCGTTGTTTTGCCAAGCTTGGTGGCCCCCGCTGGGTCCTGCCAATCCATGCTCTAGGTTGTGGACGATTATGCGGGGGGAAGGGGGGAACTGGGCACCGGTAGACGTTATGCCAACCGCACGTGGCTGCTGAGTTGTACACAGCTGCTCACAGCGAGAGAACTTGGTAGAGAGCAGATAACACGCACACTCGAGTATGCATTAGTGTTGGTACCAAGCCGTTAGGTTCGCAGGCTGAACAAATCAGAGCGCGCGACGATATTTCGCGACATTATGTAACGGTTTCGAATACATACGAATAAGGAACTTGCTGTCGATCCGCAGGCACGACTGCACTTGTTGAGTGTTCGACCGCGACTGTTTTGTGCTGCTGATGGTAGTTGTGCTGCTCTTATGACTTTCTAAAAAGTCTTTCAGATCGAACTCGTCTTTAATGTATACAGCGATTTCAGTCAATGTCAAGTGAGCTCTTTCGATTTGTCCATTTGTTGTGATGTGTCTTGGGTCAGCATGTATTGTATTGTTAGTTAACTTCTATCTATAAAAGATCTAAACTGAGCCGAAGTAAAACTGGGTTCATTGTTGGTTATTATAACTTTGCCCATTGGAAATTGTTGGAGAATTTCTAGAATTTAATTATCAATTTATTTCACTACGAAAAACTTCGGGTATGCGTTAGTACTTGTTATGAATATTTTCTTATTATCATAATATATGTCAATTTTTATACCCTTGAAAAAGGGTATTATAATTTTAGCATAATATATACAAGGTGTGTTCCAAAGTAAACAGGACTTAAAAAAAAAAGACAGAAGAAATGGTTTTATCGGCAAAATCAATTAATTTTATTCAAAATAGTCTCCTTCTCTTTTGATACAGCTTTTTGTACGGCCCAAAAGCATGTCGAAGGAGTGTTTTAGCTCGTTGCCCGGTATGGCCTCCAGTATGCCGACGCTAGCCTTTTGAATGGCCTCCACGTCTGGTTATTATAATTCTGCCAGTGTTTGCTATTTGTTTTTTTTTCAAAATTTGCTTTAGCTTGTTTCGTAGTTGTGCTTAATAATATAATCTGCAAATCTATATAGGCTCTACAGGCTCAACTGTGTTTCCTTAATGATTGTCATTTTGATTTGAAGTTTTTTTACTACATCTTGAAAAAGCGGAGTGTATTGCATTTTGATCGGATTCAGTGTTCTGACAGATCTGTATCGGAAAAGTTGTTAATCTGAATTCTTGATAAGACGTCAGCGGCTACATTGGTCGTTTAGCGTTTGGATTTTGTACCGAAATTGCAAACGATAATGGTTTGGGGTAATGGTAATCTGTTTGAATCTCCATCCCGCTAATCCCATATAACTATTTTCTGAGAGTTTTTAATGCCAATAATTTAAAGATAATAATTCCATTTTATTTGTAGCGTATGCCTGTTCCGTTTTATTCAACGTTTTTGATATAAACGTTAGATATTTTACCATTATAGCCTCCCCTCCCAAGTGGGTGGTAAAATTTTTAGCTTTATATCCATAATTATGAACAAATTCCAATAGTGGACGTTAGGTCCTGGAAACTAATTAGATCCCGAATGTTTTTTTGGAATTGGATATTTTGTTATTGTAGACATATTTTCTGGATCGGTTTTTAACACATTATGTCAAACAATATTGTTTTTTCTATGAGAATTTTCATTTTTCTCTTGATAATTATCCTATTTAAATCGGTATATTGTTGTTTAATAGATATTGATAAAATATTATGTATCGTCCATATAGACATGACATGTTTTTCCAATTTGATGCCTTAATATTTCATTCATTGCTCTTTAAAAAATTCGTGGCGCTTTGGCTAAACCAAATGGCATTTGTAAAAATTCATAATTACCATTATTTATAAAAAAAATGAAGTTTTTTCTGTGTATGTTTCTTTCGTTCTGAATCTATTGTGGAGAAGTATTTGGCTTTATCTTAATTAGTATGGATCACTGAAAAATCTTGGAGACACAACAGGAATTGTGCTTTAGTTAAATTTATTTTAGTCGATAACAAGCCTTAACTTTTGGCTTCCATCCTCATTTTGTTTTTTTTTTGGTACCACTAGCACCGGTGAATTGTAAGGACTTCAAGTTAACTGTATTATTATTATTGACATTTGCCAAATTTTCTTGATTACAAATTCCGCGACGGATAGAGGAGATGGATATAGTTTTCTATATATTTTTCTATTGTGGACAACATTTATTTCCCATCATATGTCTGTATGAAAGGTATTTGCATACTAATTTTTGAATGTTCCTTTTCTATATTATTTATTATTTTTTCTCGCAGCCTCTCTAAGTGGTTTTCAGAATTTAACATATTTTAATAATGGTTGTTAGATACATCAACAACTTCACGTTTGAAAATTTTGGATTTTAAACCATTTTCCATATTTGTCGTGGGGGTTTTTTTTCGCCGGTCTTCTCGATATACTGTTTCCCAAGATATTTGAAACGTCTTTTTGTAGTATCTTTTGACGTAACCTTCCTCAGGATTATAATATCCTAAGTTCTCCATACTTTCTTCTAATATTAATGGTTTTAAACCATTCTTTTTTAATTGAAATATTTTTTTCAATATAAATTCACTTAAGGCAGGAAAGCTTTTTTCCTCTTAATCAATTTTTTCTTATACTTGATAGTTTTCGTTTCTGCATCTAGTTTTCCCCCGATTTGCTTTATTATATTACATCCTATTGACAAATCCGCTTCACGAATAACTAAAAGCTTATGCCTTTACCAATAAAGTGAAATATTTGAAGAGTTAGTTAACTTCTTTATTTGGATATCAGTTTAAGACTGAATTCTTGTGTACAAAATCTTATTTGTGATATGTGTTGTTTACATAATTTGGGAGCGGGATCGCTCGCTTTGGATATTGTTTGCTTACATTATTTGAGGGCGAGATCGGCCTCTTTGAATATGGATTGTTCAGAATTGATGTGAATTTGTGAATTGATGAATTGAATGTGAGATCAACAACAATGCACATGCGTAGTTCTTATTACATAACAGAATTTGTCATATAAGCAACTTATGTCTAATACATAAATAGATATGTCATTATAGTTTATAGGAGGAAGATCCAAATTGCTGACATCCTCCAAGCTGCTTATGTATAAGGCGATAGTCAGGCCAATGGACATGCGGCATCCAGCTCTGGGGAACGGCCAGTAAGTCATCAAAGTATTACAAAGGTTTGAAAACAAGGCGCTTCGCACCGCCACCGGGGCCCACCTACTGCACGACAACGCCAACATCCACAGGGTCCTAGGGTTCCCTTGGGTCATGGACGAGGTGAAGAAGTGCAGCGAGCGATATATCAAGAGACTTTATACGCATCCCAACATAATGGCCATCTCCCTATTGGATAACAGCGAGCAACGCCGAAGACGGCACAGGACTCATCCCCTGAATCTGGCCTGAGGGCCGTTAAATATTAGATATAGAAAATTAAATATAATTTATCATGAAATTTAATATAATTTAATGGTTAAATTAATGGATAGTTTTAAATAAATAAATAAAAATAATAGATATAAAAAAAAAAAATATAACTGCGTCGTGTAACTTATTCGGACCACTATATCGCTTGTATTAATACAATTGCACCAATAAATATTTTATTTTTGAATACCCATTTATGGTTGGTAGTTTTTTATAAATTGGAAGTTCATTTATATTTGTTTAAACCCCTTCTTTTATGAAACAGACCGTTGCTCGTGTATCTATCAAAACTTTCAAATTTTTATTCATTTTTTTTATCGTATCTCATTAAATAGGGAAAGCCCTCTAGGTTTATTTTAAAAAATATTTCTTTCCGATATTGTTTGATTTGATATACTATATGTTGAATTATGGAACCCGTATGTCCCATACCGTTTTAATTGTAATTTTTGGTAGGCTTTGAAATTTTATTGATTTATCGACCTCCAGTGGTTCTGGTTTTTTCTTGCTGTTTGTACGACTTTCACTGATTATTATTATTTTAATTGTTTCAATGGTTATGAAATCTTTCCTGTTTCCTATCATTACAATTGTACCTTACCAAGTTTCCTTGATTATCATTACTTTGATTGAATCTTCGTTAATTGTTGTTACTTTGGTTATTATAATCTGCCAGTGTATATTATTTTGTTTTGCTCAATGATAATTTAATTTAATGTTGTTTTGACTTGTTGAAGAATGATTTATGAACTTAGCACGCTCCCTGTTACTTTTTAAGTATCGTACGATAACCATTGTATTTGGAAAATCCGGAAGGTTCATTGAAAATATTTTATATACAATATGACCATTAAGGCCGGATATAAATACCTTTAAAGCATTTTGTCTGTCTTTCATTTATTTCGGCCGTAACTAAAATATTTCTGCCATATGTCAATATAGTTTTTTGTATTAAGGAAATAATGTTCCTGTTTACAAAACTGTGATATTCCCAAATTGACAGTTTTCCCTGCCTGAATACGCTTAATTGTTGCTCAAGAATATAAAGTGGTCGTTGGTCACTATACACAAAATTTAATCTGGCCATTATAGCGTCAAAGTTTAACACCGTTTCATGATAAGTTAAGGCATCATTAGCTAGTCGTGTTATTTTTTTTTTCGTAAAATTAGTATGGCTGAATAATATTTGCTGCTCCCCTTTGTCTCAATGCTGTCTCTGATGATTTCCACCAACTAACGTATTTATCCCCTTTGAATTCTGTCCCAGACTTGATGATTTTATATGAAGTTTCGCATTGTAAATTTTGGGTCAATATTTTCTTCCTGACTTTATTGATAATTGGATGTAATTGTATTTCTAATTGTAATAAACCACGTAAGGAATTCTTTAGGTCAGCTTCTATATCTATGCTTTTTTTTCTGATCCCGATGGTTTAACCCTTTCCAGAGCCATGCCACTTTCGACCCCCGAAGATCCATACCACCCAACGCTTGATGAGTCCATTGTAACAATTAACCTTCAGTCTCGCCTTTTTGTTCATAAAACTCGATGCTTTCGTAAGGCTGACTTTCAGAGCCTAAGCAGTTTTTTAATTTTGTGAACACTAAGCGTAAACATAAACTGTTCTCCCCCTAATTTCGTTTCTATTCAATCTATTCGAAACATTATTTCAAATAACGTATTCACTTCATACAACTATTGTTCAGCCCTATTCATAACATATGCAATCAGCCAATCTTATTTTTAGACCGTTTTTCTCCGAAAGCAGTGTGTTATCGGATCTTCTGAAGGTAAACCCAGTGTATTAACCAGGTACTGTTGGTGTTCCAGGCAGTGTACTGAAAAACTGCGCTAACCCATCGTGCGTACCTCTTCTAAAACTTTTCTCCTTGTCTCTGGAAACTTCTATCTTTCCCCAAATGTGGAAGGAATCTTTCATAATTCCCCTATATAAAAAGGAAAAAAATTCGATGCTACCAATTATAGAGGAATCTCTAAATTGTCAGCAATTCCAAAGCTTTTGGTTAAGCTTTGTCTTCAATAGAAGTCCCCTTCTGCCCAATATAAACTACATTCAGATTTTGACAAATTTAAAAAAATGATGTTGGTGTTGTAAATGATGTACACCAATCTCTTAAATCTTAAAACTTAATGGGTCGAAATGTAAGCTTATGTCCTTTTATCGTTCGTGCCCTTACCATGCCACATACTTTTTCTATGGGATTTCCTTAAAAAGATTAACCCAGGTCACAAAGATAGTTTTCTGTCCTATTATACTTTAAAATTAAATTTTCCGACCATATTTCTACGATGGTTAATAAAGCCAAGGGTGTGTTTGGCCTCAGTAAAATATGGTCTAAGGAATTCAATGACCCTTATATGAATAAAATCCTATACGTATCTTTAGTCAAGAATCAATTGATCTTTGATCTTCAACCCCGACGG
Organism: Drosophila ercepeae; assembly: GCA_018150545.1. NCBI lineage: Eukaryota > Metazoa > Arthropoda > Insecta > Diptera > Drosophilidae > Drosophila > Drosophila ercepeae. The sequence goes on along the minus strand of JAECWL010000023.1, from coordinate 1,523,105 downwards.
ACGTGTTTTTAACAAAGCTCCAGTTAATATTGAAGTCTAAGTGCAAAATTCAAGCCCAAGTGAAACCATTATATAAATGCGAAAAGACGCTAATACATATTTATATGTGTTTTAAAAAACCCTATATACTCCTGTGAATAAAATAAACAAAAACAAGTGAAAACAATAAACTAAACAAAATATGAGCGCACCCGGCGCTCAAAATCAGAAGCGAGAGCTTCAAGCAAAACAAAACAAATACAACTCCTACATCTCACTCACCCACATATCAAATCACACAAACAATTATCAAAACTTGCACCCGCAGAGTGATGAAAGAGCGCGATCTTGCTCTCCAGCATTGGAGAGACCCAACAATTACTCTCAGCAACGAAGACCAGAATGCGCGCCAAATTTACCCGCGCGTATACCAACAACAACTTCCGCGTTACAAATGAACATACACTCAACTCTCCCGCTCACAGCAGTTACGCTCTCAGCTCTCCCACTCTCAACTCTTCCGCTCTCAACAACCTCAGACACAAATACCACAACTACAGCAACTATAGCAACAACAACTACAGTTTGCTATGCTTCAATGCCGATACGCTCTTCCTCAGCGAATATTAAAACACCCACAACCTCAATACCCGCTCCAACAACAATAAACAAAACTCAGTCCTCTCTCCCAAACCAACAAAACTTAAAACGTCACCGAGAAAATCAGTCTCCAAACGGTTCCAAAGATCTTTTAAATGGCAACAAGAAACAGAAGAATAAAGCTCAAACCGCTACTCAAAAAACACTCAAAGAGTACTGGCTAGCCGAGCCAAACTCAAGCAACCGCTTTGAGTTACTAGCACAAGATGATGAAGACGAAAACCAAACTGACAATGGGACAAATGCAACGATAAATACGCAAATGCAAATTGAGCACAAAAAAGCAAAACCCCCCCATATGTGATCAAAATGTTGAAAACATATACGCACTAACTACTGCTTTAAATTCATTAAAAGAAACACGATATGAACTAAAAGCACTGTCAACTAATGAAATAAAAATACAGCCACTAGAAACTACTCACTATCACAACATATTAGGACTATTAAAAGATAAATCGACCAAATACTACACCTTCAGACCAAAAGACCAGAGAGGATTTAAGGTAATCCTTCGTAACGTCCATCATGCTACAGACAAAGACGATATTATAAATGAACTAGCTCAGCAAGGGCATGAAGTTATAAATTTACACAACATCCAGCGCTACGACTCCTAACAACCATTGCCTCTATTCTCTATTGAACTTAAAATGAAAGAAAATAATAAAGACATCTATAAAATTGAGCACCTTCTTCACTGCAAAGTAATTTTTGAGCCACCGCGACCAAAGCGAACACTTCCCCAATGTACAAACTGCCAAAAATATGGACATACCAAAAACTACTGCACCAAAGACCCAACTTGTGTAAAGTGCGCTGGAAAACACAGCTCATCATCATGTACTATAAATACAAGATCGGACCGAACAAGTATTAAATGTGCATTATGCAGTGAAAACCACACTGCAAACTATAAAGGTTGTATGGTGTACAAAGCACTGCAAATCCAAAAATACCCAACTCTCCGGAAGAAAGAAATACCGGTAACAGAAACAAATCATCAAACGACACAATACAGTACAACAAATAACGTAGCAATCTTAAAGACGCCAGCTATATCCTATGCCGACGTCTTAAATAGAAACCAAGTAACTAGCCATCAAACCAACTCAGCAATCCAAACTGCTAGTGTACCTGATATACAGCCTGCTCCAACTCAATTAAGCCAAACCGCACAAAATGATTTTGACGAACTAAAACAATTGATGAAACAATTAATAGCCCAAATGACAAATATGATGAACATTGTCACGCTCCTAGTATCTAAACTTGACAAATAAACACCTAACCATCGCCATCTGGAATGCTAACGGACTTTCACGCCATTTACTTGAACTAAAAACATTCTTAAATGAAAATCTAATTGACGTCATGCTCATTTCTGAAACTCACTCAACTGAGAAAACCTATATAAACATACCTGACTATAATATATTCTCTACTAATCACCCGGACGGTAAGGCCCATGGTGGTACTGCAGTAATAATTAAAAAAAGCATAAAGTGCATAGAGCTCGATGGATTCAAAAAGGACTACATACAGGCTACTACTATATCGACCTCAGACACAACGGGTCCAATAAATATATCTGCAGTTTATTGCCCACTTACCACTGCAAAGGGAAGACAACTGTATGAAGCAATAAGAAGCAATAATAGCCGTGCCTTAAGCACAGGCGAGCCGACTTACTGGCCAACTGACACAAACAAACTACCGGATTTAATTGACTTCTGCATTACAAAAAATATAACTTGCGATAACCTAACAATAAAATCATGCCTAGACCTCTCCTCCGACCATTCCCCAATATTAATTACTTTACATGGTGGGGTAGAAGAAAACAACAATGACCCCCCTTTATTTAACCACAAAACAAACTGGAATATGTTTCGCGAGATTTTGGAACAGAACATGGAAATAAATATCTCTCTAAAGACAAACAACAAACTGGACTCCGCAATAGCATATTTAAATGACAACATCATATATGCAGCAACGCAAGCGACACCATTTATAAAAATGACTGCATTAAAGAAAACTCCCGCCTTTATTAAAGACAAAATCAGAAAAAAGCGTAACCTTAGGAAGATATGGCAAACGACTAGGCATCCAGAAGATAAAAACAAACTTAATAGAGCAACAGACGAGCTCAAGAGAATTCTCAGGGCAGACAAAGATAACCGGCTACAATACTACCTTAGCAACCTCGAAACCTCCTTATCTACTAATTATTCTCTGTGGAAAGCGACCAAAAAATTGACGAACTCAACTATACACAAGCCGCCTATAAAAAGAAACAACAACACATGGGCGAGATCAAACAAAGAAAAAGCAGACACTCTTGCTGAACACTTTAAAACATCATTTACCAATGACATGGACAACGGCAACGCTGAGCTTCCAACACAAATCACCAACTCAAATTGTGCAATTAAAACTATAACAAAGGCAGAAATTAAATCTCACATAAAACAAATTAAAAACAAGAAAGCCCCCGGATATGACTTAATCGGAGGAAAAATTCTGAAAGAACTACCAGACGCTATAATCACCTATATTAGAAACCTGTTTAACGGAATCATTCGACTGCAATACTTTCCCATAACTTGGAAGGTAGGCCAAATTAAAGCAATTCCAAAACCAAATAAAAACGCCAATACTGTAAGTTCATACAGACCAATCACTTTATTACCTGTCCTCTCAAGAGTATTTGAAAAAGTCCTATTAAATAGAATCGAGCCAACGCTAAAACAAAAAAATATAATACCTCCTCACCAATTCGGCTTTCGGAAGCAGCACTCGACCGTCCAACAGGTCCATCGAGTAATTAATAAAATAACAGAGGATTTTGACAAAAAGAAGTTTTGCTATGCTGTGTACCTGGACATTGCTAAAGCATTTGACAAGGTATGGCACAAAGGACTGCTGCATAAGCTAAGAAATATACTACCAGACAACTTATATACCATCCTACAAAGCTACATAACGGACAGATATTTCTATATCAAATATGACAATGAATGCTCAGACGTTATGCCAGTGACAGCGGGTGTTCCCCAAGGTAGTGTGCTTGGACCCATCTTATACCTGATTTACACCTCCGATATTCCAGCGCCAACTATCCCTGGATCAATGATTGCTACGTTCGCAGATGATACTGTATTAATGTCGTCAAGCGCGTGTGAAAAAACAGCTGCAAGTACCTTACAACAAATCATGACACAAACAGTATCCTGGTTCGAGAGATGGGGCATCGAGATAAATAAAGACAAAACTCAACAAGTAATATACACAAAACGACAACCCAAAAACCTCGCTATTAAAATCAACGACAATCAAATATTGCTACGCCCATATGCCAAGTACCTTGGACTAACCATTGATGCAAAACTGACATGGAAGCAGCACATCCTAAACAAACGAAATGAAATAAAAAACAAATTTCGACAACTTAACTGGCTAATAGGAAAACACTCAAAACTAAAATTACATTACAAAATTGCAATATACAAGGCGATAATAAAACCAATTTGGACGTATGGAATAGAAATCTGGGGAACTGCCAGCAAATCTCACTTACAGCTAATTCAACGAACGCAATCGAAAATGCTCAGAACAATGACAAATGCCGAATGGTATATTAGACATGAAGATATCCATAAAGACTTAAACATAGAGACAGTCAACGAAACTATTAAAAAAAAGCAGCAAAAAACACACAAATCAACTACTAAACCACCAAAACCCAAACCTGAGACAAATACCGATGAGAGAGCTGGAACCGAGAAGATTAAAACGAAAAACTCCAACAGAATTAAATTATTAGTAATTATTAGTAAACTATTAAAGTATTAGCGTATCCTTGCAATGGGAAGGGCCGCTACCTTTTTTCCATTCTTCAACCATTACTCATTGTTATTCTTTAAAAAAAACAGAATGTAATTTAAAGGAAATGAATAAAAAAAAAAAAAAAAAATCTTTAGTGCGCCCAATACTGAAGTATGGGTCATTCCCTTCTTATTTCAACAGACTCCTTCTATTCAATTTACCATTCCTAATCAATCGTAGAAAGATACTGGGTGTCGTTTTTCTACATAATCTTATTAATGGTAATGTAGATAACAAGTATCTACACGACTATTATTTAACACTCCACATAGACACACTAGAAATTTTAGTCCTCTGTTCTCCTCAAATCCTCAATTCTCACCTACCTTTCAAAGAAACAAACGCACTCCACTTCTTCCCCGTAATATTTTCTATACTTTATTCTCTCGGGTCTATCCCCGCGAACCGAGCCGTACGATAAACGGCAGCGCCCTTCGGTCGGTTGGGCGAGAGGTTGGCGGTACGTATACTGCAAGAGCCGCGCGAAAAACAAAAAAAAATGGTTCAGTTGTTTGACCGTGTGTCCATGCTCGGACAGCCCTGCCGTGGTCTAGCTTCTTGGAGTGTTGGAGACCTTTGACTACAACCCGGTAGGCGCGTTCGTCTCGGGGCTGAAAGGTGTGGAATTTCTTGTTGTTTTCTACCAGAAGTTTCATGACAGCAGTGTAGCTTGACTTATCAGGCTCGCCTAGTAGGTGACTTCAACGCTTTTGCCGAGCATGTTGGCGATGTTAATTAGGATTTTAATGTTGGTCACATCAGGGATGAAGATAGGCTGCGGCTTGATGGATTTCGTTTCCCGGACGGGTTTTTCAGCTGGACTTCCCTTTTTAGGCGCACTATGAAGGTTATGATGCGGAGGTGGACTGACCTCCTGTTGCTAGGCTTGGCCTAGGCAACAGTAAAAATATATGGATAATGACATTGTTGGCCGTATTGAGTAATAAAAGATTTTATTATTTATATTATTATTTTATTTTTTTTATAACCTTTTTTTTTTTTAATAATTTTTTTTATTTATTTTATTTCATTATTTTATGCGAGTTATTGCAACGCGCTTTATGTTAAAACTAAATGTAAAGCCACTGGGAAGCAGGGGCATAACATAAAAATCCTTATAAGCCGCAAAATACAAAGATCGTAAAGCTTCAATAATCGGTCGGCCAGCCGATCTGGCATATACGGTTATGCTGCTCTCGCGACAAGTAAGAGCATATCGGATTTCATTTGCTAATAATCCGTTAAGGGCACTGAACTTGGCTTCGTGCTGCACTAGTATTAGAACAGGCAATTCCAGCCAATTTTCTCTGACCATTTTATTTCCTTTATTCCTCTTTATGTCAAATTGTGTCCTCTTTTTGTCAAATTATTAGGTGCGAGGGGCACTCGTTAACTAATTTCCCTTAAAGACCATGATAAATTGAATTTCGGCTGCAGTTGGCTTCTTTGTAGGGATCCAATTGCTGCAACAAGGGAGTTGCGTTGATTGAAATATTAGACTCACGCTGCTCCGCGCTGTCATAATGGGTTGGAATAGTAACTATTAGTTACAGGGTGCGTTATGAAAGTAATGCGCATTTTCTAAGAAAAACATATTTGTTGATCCAATCAGTACAAATTATTAAAATTCTTCAAAATAGTCCCCTCCTGCGTCAATACACTTGCTGAGACGTGTATGCCACGCCTGGAAAGCACCCTGAAACTCCTCGACAGAAATGCCTTTCAGGAACCTTGTTACGCGAGTTTGGATGTTCTCCACCGACTCCCAGTGTTTTCCCTTTAGCTCTCTCTTCAGTAGGGGGAACAAAAAAAAGTCGCACGGAGCTAAGTCAGGGCTGTAAGGAGGCTGGGGCACAACTGAGATCTTCTTCTGGGTCAAGAAGTTGGTGACGACGAAGGCCGTGTGGCTGGGGGCGTTATCGTGGTGGAGCATGAAAACGTCTTTGATGTCTGGCCTGACGCGTACGACTCGGCGTTTCAGTCTCTTGAGTGCCTCTTGGTAAAAGGCTCCGTTGACAGTTTGTCCTTGCGGTACAAACTCAAAATGGACGATTCCTCGGACGTCAAAGAAGACAATCAGCATTGTTTTGATACGAGATTTGCTCATGCGCGCCTTCTTGGGTCTGGGAGAAAATTGCGTGTGCCACTCGGAGCTCTGTCGTTTGGATTCTGGATCGTACTCGAACATCCAGGATTCATCCCCAGTTACAGTAAAATTTAAAAAACCTGGATCATTTCTAATCGATTCCAACAATTCTTCACAGCGCAAAACTCGAACGTTTTTCTGCTCCTCCGTCAACACCTTCGGCACAAGCTTCGCACAGACCTTTCGCATTTGCAAATCCTCCGTCACTATTCCATGTACCGCAAATGTTGACAAGTTTAGGATGTCAGCGATTGCCCGGATGCTTAACCGACGGTCTGAACTCAAAGTTTCTCGCACACGGCGAACGTTTACATCAATTCGTGCTGTTGTTGGACGTCCGGAACGTGGATCGTCGGTGACCTCCTCTCGACCCTCCTTGAAGGCCTTGCGCCACCTACCACACTGAGATCTCAAAATGCACTCCTCCTTAAAGGCCTCTCGAAGCATTTGATAAGTTTCCGATGCATTTTTGCCAAGTCGCACACAAAACTTTATGGCGTACCGCTGTTCCAGCGAACGCTCCATCGCACCGTGACACAACAGAAAAAATGACTTCGCTCTACGACACGTCCTACCACTTCTATTGCTCAGAGCGAACTGAGACCGACCGCGTTGGAAAGGAGAGACTCCGCCCCAAATTTTCAGACAGGTCCGAGCGTGCTACGACAGGTAGTTACTTGACAATGAAACCATGCGCATTACTTTCATAACGCACCCTGTATTTTACAGGTAGATCCCCATGATGACATAAGGGTTGGTCAATTTTCATTCATGGTGTTCCATATCAACATGGGCACCACCGTGGCGGACGATCGCCAGCATAAAATCATTTTCACGACGAAATAAAAAGAAACATTCGAAGAAAAGTCGGTTAAGGCCTTGTATCCGCTTTTATAGTCCTTGGGCCAGGGACTCTCCTTGGAGTCGAATTTCTCTGAAAGATGAATTAGTACGACATGGCTATCTGTTAATACCAGGTCTCCATGCACTAAAGTTGATGTTTTTATAGTTGTTGGGTTGAGTGCGGCAAAGAGCTGTGTCTCCGTCATGGAGTCTCCCAGTGTCGGTTAGGGCCAACTTGCATATTGACGGGTAGGTTGTTGTATCGTCGTCAGACAGGGCCAAGATCTTGCCCCAGCGATCAGCCAGAGTGTCTTCTTGTAGTTGACGTACATAGTGATTATGGGATGTCGGAAAAAGGTTCACCTTCTTACATATAATTTCAACTCTAAGGTACTCTTAAATATGTGAGTGGTATTTTCGGACTGACGTATTCTAATTCTATATGCTTCTTATAAGCTTGTAGGATGCTTATTAAGTACGGATCTTAAATTTCATATTTTAGAAAAAGTGGTTGTAAGCATTAAATTTTGCATTGCGGTTTCTAATCAATAGTGCCTCGCACAAGTATGGTATTTTTTTTTATTTTTTTTTTATTATGCCTTACAGTAGGAAAATTAAAATCTTCAAATGATACCACCTACCGTCCATAGGTGGCATGCACGATTCATAACCCCCCTAGTAGAGTTATACCTACGTACTAAAAAAAAAGCCTCCGTATGCTCTTCCGTCCTTTACAAGCTCACCGGGACTGTCAGTCAAGTTATTTCGTCGGTGAGCAGGATGTGGAGCCTGGTTGTACTTCCTTCCTTGTTAATTGGCCTAGGGGCGCACGTCATTCATCCCTGGTTTCGCTGGGTATTTTTACTCCTGCCACCGTATATAGTAGGTGTACGTCGCCTGTATTAGCCTTCAGCTCTGTTGGCCATCTCGTCAGCTCGGACCCGCTTCATCATATCTCTGATGTTTTTATGTCCCCGCTCCCAAGAGTCGCTGTTCTCCATCATGGCCGCGATCAAGCCGCCAGGGCTGAGCGGGGCACCGATCAGCGGCATTGAGCTGGCTCTACCTGGTGGAACCGGAGTAGGTATGCCCGAAAGCAACCATGATCTGTGAGGAACTGGGTAGGGTTATAGTCTAGTTTTTTGTGGCGGCAATTGGACCACGCCGTTAAATCGGGGATGAGTTGGTAGGACCACCTCCCCCGTTGCGATGCTATCCATCTGCTCTGCCACTCTCCCATCAGTCGCTCGTGAGCCTCCAGCAGGGTAGCACCTTCTCGGCCTTACAAATAGCCTTTATCTCGAGGTCGATTGGCGGCAAGCCTGCCAGTGCTAGTGCTGCGTCTCCGGATATGGTCCTGAAGCCTCTAATGAGCCTAAGGGCCATAGACCGTACCACCGCGCGTCCTCCTTTCAAGTAAGTGCCTTTCTTGGTGGCGTTGCTCCATATTGGTGCAGCATAGAGCAGCGTTGCCTTAGCTACCGCCACCAGTAGTTTCCTTGCCGGGTAATTTGGACCTCCTATATTGGGCATGAGCCTGGACAAGGACGCAGTTGTTATTGCTGCTTTCCTGCTTGCGTAGCTAGCATGATCCTTAAAAGCTAGCCTGTGATCTATCATTACTCCTAGATATTTAAGGGAGTCTTGTGATGCCACCTGTGTCCCGTTGACCGTGATCAGCATTCTTTCCACCTTCTTCCTGCTGCTTAAAAGGACAGCCTCGGTCTTGTGTGCCGCAATTGTTAAGCCGGCTTCTCTAGCCAGTCGATGGCCATAGTAATTGTCGTGTTGCACTTCTCTTAGAGGACTGCTATTCTCTTGGCCACTGCAGTTATTGCCACATCGTCCGCAAAGCAATGTAGCTCAGCTCCTAAGGGCCTGTTGATGCCCAGGATTCCATCATACATAATGTTCCACAGGATCGGTCCAAGCACAGATCCTTGTGGGACCCCTGCAGAAACACTGTAGCATCTCGGGCCAACGTCCGTGTCGAACCAGAGGACACGATCCCTGAAGTAGCTTCCAATGACGATCCCGAGGTACTACGGGATACCCATCCTATGCATTGCGCTGTGGATTACTGGCCATCTAGCGGTGTTTAAGGCGTTCTTCACGTACAACGTGATGATTGCGCAGTACTCCTTCCTTCCACCCAGCCATCTATCTCCATCGAGAGCGTTCTCGGCGATGTTTCTCACCGCCATAAGTGCGTCCAGAGTGCTCCTGCCCTTCCGGAATCCGTGCTGCTGCGTACCTAGGCAGTTGCTGCTATCTGTGATTGCCTCTATTCGAGCATACAGGATGCGCTCGAATAGCTTGCCCACGATGTCCAGTAGGCATAGCGGGCGGTAGCTGGTTGCGGCGTGTGCTGATCCCTTGCCTTTCAGCAGCAGAACTAGTTTCTGACTATTCCACCTCGTCGGAAAGACCCCGTCCAAGAGACACTGCTGGAAGGTTTCCCTGAATATATCGGGTCTAGTTAACGCCGCTGCCTTGACGACTGCTCCAGGAATTCCATCCACGCCAGGAACTTTGTTGGGCTTGATTCGCTTGGCTGCCTCCACAACTTCGAGGTCTGTAATGCTCGGGAAGTCCTTGCCCTTCGGCATTCCGAGACTAGTTTGCTTAAGTTGGCGCTGCACCAGTACACTGGGGGCTTGCGCTGCTCTCTTTTCCTCCTTGGCATGGTTGCATCACACGTTGCCTCAAGCATCTTCATGAGGTCTTCACGAGTCAATTTGGTATGCCAGCATATCTTCCTCGAGTCCCAGGCTTGCCCGACTGATCTTCTCTGCCGCCTCCAAGTCGTGCCCTTTGGTAGGATGCAGAAGCAAATCAGTGCGTGGTCACTCAGTGTTACAACGTCGTGGACCGTCCAGCTCGCGTTAGCCACTAACCCTTTGCTGATGTAGGTGATGTCGATATAGGACGAGCCCCTATCGTTGTTGAACGTTGGTTTGCAGCCGTCGTTCAGCAGTACCAGGTCCAACATAAGCATTGTCTTTATTACTGCTCGGACTCTGGGATTCGATACCCTGCTGCCCCATTCTACTGCCCATACATTGAATTCGCCCGCGATGATCTTCGGGCCGCACCATCTCGCATGGCTGTCCAGCATCTCCTCGAACTGGTCTGGGGTGTCGCAGCTGTAAAAATGCACTCCTTTTATTCTTGCATATGCTATTCCGCGCATCGTCGAGGCCGCCAATTCCTGTATGTGCAGGTTGCTGCAACACTTGATGGCTGCTTTACCGATCTCGTCAAATATTATTGTGGGGTTGCCACGGACAGGGTAATAGGGTTCGCTCAAAAGCATGATGTCTACCTTGCGCTCCGCCGCAGTTTGAGCCAGGAGGCTCTGAGCAGCTGCGCAATGGTTAACATCGAGCTGAACAATCTTAATTTGCTCCTGCATTATGCTGTGACTTTGCTTCTTTAAGGCTGTGTCTGTATGTCGGGCACGCGAAACAGCCCGTCGGGTGGTTTTCATCCACTTCGTCGCTGCATAATAGGCATTTTGGTAGTACAACACATCCCCTTGCCTTGTGTCCTCGTTCGCCGCATCGCAGGCAGCAGTCTGACCGATCGATCGCCCTGCAGGTCGTTGCTGGATGCCCAGACACTTGTAACATCTCGTGGGCCGGACGTCCTGGATGATGCGGCACCTTTACCACCCCACGGTTACTGTGCCCTTCTCTAAGACCGCAAACGCATCATTCGCGTTCATCAGGACAGAGGCTATCTGAGTGCCATCCCGCATCCTACGTAGTCCCTTGATGTCCTCTGGTTTCAGCAGAATGCCTTGAAATTGGGAGACCAGGCCGCTGTGGAGATCATCTGCTGTCGTGGCCTCGTCCAATCCACCTCAGGATAGTGCTATTCTTTGTGTACCAGTACGTACCGAAGCCATGTCTTTTAGAGTTGCTTCTAGCTGGGTCTTAAATTTGGGGACGCTGTCTGAGACTTTTCCCTCTACTTCCAGCAGTAGTTCCCCTTGCTGAGTTCTGCGGACTTTGCGAACATGTTTGCTCAGTTCGCTGAGGCTCGGGTCCGCTTTCAGTTTCCGGAGCATTTCCGCATACGAGGCCTCTCCCGTCTTCTTTAATATAAGTGCCTCTTCCTCAGGCGTTTAGGCTGAACTTTTTTCCACTCGGCTCCAGTGCTAGCCTCCTTGGCGACGGATGCATAGCTGCGCGGCCTGGAGGTATTTTCGTTGGGTTTAGGTATACCCTCTGAGCCCACCGCGGAGTAGTTGCCGCGTTTGGGTGCCTGTGCTTTAGGCTCCTGAACTTTGGGCATCTTTGGCAGTCCCTTTGGCAGTTTCCTTGCTGGTGTAGCCTTTTTTTCTAAGCCTTTGAACGCGGATAGTATCGCGTTAATTTTATTTCCCATCCTGACGAGGATGCTCCGTAGGTCTTCATTTTGGAATCCCGCGGCGAAGTTTAAGGGCCTTATAAGCGATCCCGTTGATGATTTCCTTCCATTCCTGTGCGACGGCACGCTGATAACGTCCTTTGCCTTCGGGTTGCTCGTATTGCTAGCGCTGCTGGCTACAGGGGCCGAGTTGTCCAGCTCTGCAGCACTGCGGGGGCTAGTCGGTATATCCTCCAACACAACCGCCGGCGCAGGGGTTCCCGCGGCTAGTTCTAAGGGCCCTATAGGCGATCCGATTGGTGATGTCCTTCCTTTCCTGTGCGACGGCACGCTGATAACGTCTTTTGCCTTCTGGCTACTAGTATACTGGACTGGATTAATAACTGTAAAATGGATACGAACAACAAAACTTCTAACATTCAGCATTCAGAAATGTGGCAAGTAGCTGGTAAATCTCCACTGGGATCAGGATGGACTTATTAAATAATCAACGCTTTTCATGCACTGAATCTGTTAACCCAAGCACAATAACTACGACGACAACATTTACAAGTGCGTCTTGCAATACCACATCTACAACAACTGCAGCAATCGGTGGCCCGAGCTCTAGAGAAAGAGCTGCTAATAAATTGTCTGATGCGCAAAAAATTCTGACGAGAGAGAGGAAGACAAATTTATTACCCAACCTTAGCTCCAAAAGAGCTGTCAAAGGCGCGAAGCTGGAGCCATATTCAGAAACAATTAGGAAGGCAAACTCAAACAATAGGTTTGCCATGCTAGACATGGAATTGGACGAAACCAGTGATGTTATAGAAATTCCACAAGTTTGTAATGCCACCTTGTGTACATCGGTCGCTCCGAATATTTCCAATGATGACTGTGTACCAAATGAGACATCCAACAGCCCACAACAGAATACTGATAAGCAGAATTCTTACAAACAATCAAAACCACCGCAAATAGTGCTGTGCCTTACCAACCTTAATGATCTCTTTGAGCTCCTTACGGAGGTCACTAGTCTAGATAATTTAACAGTTAAAGTCAATCAAGGGGAAACAGTGAGAATATTTCCCAAAGACGCTGATACTTATAGAGCCATTGTTAATATTGTTGATAGTTCGGGAATTGAATTCCATACGTACCAAATGAAGGAAGGAAGCCTTACAGAATAGTAATTAAGGGCCTCCACCATAGCACCTTAAACCACGAAATTATTGCCAACTTTAAAACATATGGCTTTGATGTTCTACAAGTACATAACCCAAGATCCAGGAGTAATAGAGAAGAAAAACTTAATATATTCTTCATTAATATAAAGCCATGTGCAAAAATTAATGACATATATGATATAAACACTCTATGCCGACAGAAAGTGCGGATAAAAAGAATGCGTAAATCATCGGAAACTGCTCAATGCATACGTTGTCAGGGATACGGCCACACAGCTAAATACTGTCGTCGTCATCCCAATTGTGCTCGCTGTGGCGAAACTCACTTAACCAGATTATGCGTGCTTCCCAATGATCAACAGCCTACCTGTGTACACTGTGGAGGAAATCAAACGGCAAGTTACAAAGGATGCCAGTGGTACCAGGAGTATCTTCGACGATCAACGGGCACTGTAAAGAAGCAACAACCTAAGCAATCCAGATTAGATAAAAGTGCAGCAAACCAGCAACAACCCCAGCAAAAACAGCAGCATGCAATAGCTAGTACTTCCAAAGCCCATACTGGGAGCTTGTCCTACGCAGATATTGCAAGAAATGGCAATACAACAGCCCAGCCTCGTTTACATAATGTACAATTAAAGGGATTTAATATTGAACAGCCACACCAGCTTGACGTTCAGTCAATATTGGCACAGCAGCAGGAACAATTTATGAATTGGCAGCAACAGGTTCAACAACAACAACAGCAGCAATTCCTAACAAAACAAGCTGAATAGTCAACGACTTGAACGGCTGGAAAAATGGTTTTTGAAATGGCCAATATATTGACACAACGGACTGGGGATACATCGGTTTTCCAACTCCGTAGTAACGCTTTACCATCGCAATGAACCCTCTGAAGATTCTTATCTGGAATGTAAATGGCATTTCAGGTAAAGCCAGAGAAGTTGAACTCTTCGCTCACAACAACTGCGTTCACATTCTTCTCCTAAACGAGATCAGACTCAACAGAGGAAACACAGTTAAGATACATGGGTATAGCTTTTATCCCGCATACAAACCTTCAAGACATAATCACGGAATGGGAGGAGCTGCAGTACTGGTGAGGAGCTCTCTTCGTCATTTCCCGCAAAGAGTTATTGATACGAGAACTATTCAGATGTCTTCAGTTAAGGTCTCCACTGGGCTGGGAGATATGGAATATAGCGCGATATACTGTCCACCAACAAATAGAATTAAAGAAAGGCACTTCAGTGACATACTTGTCTCTTGTGGCCAAAGGTATTTAGTTGGTGGACTGGAACGCCCGCCATTGGCTGTGGGGTGATACGTACAATTCACCCAGGGGGCGAGAACTAGCAGAAGCAATTTCCGCCAGAAGCGCTTATATCCTTCCAACAGGTTCGCCAACTAGATACCCACATGTGCCCAGTCATACACCTACCTGCATTGATTACCAATGTATACCATGGGATAAACTTAGACAGAACAAGTATTTGCGAAAACTGGGATCTAGACTCCGATCATGTAGCCCTTGTTACTACTCTACAAACAGAAGGTTCCTATGTTAGGCCAAGCTCTCGGTTAATAAACAGCCGAACTGATCTTATGGTTTTCAGACAACATCTGGAAATCTCTTTTCAGTTAAATACGGTTCTAAGCTCGAAGGAAGACATCGAGAACGCAGTAGACATTCTACGCCGTCTGAGCCTAAGACATGCCCCAGAAGTTATGGTATTATAATAACAAGAGAGGCCAGAGAACTAATCAGAACTAAAAGACGTCTTCGAAGAAGAGCAATTTGAACTCAGGATCCATGGGACAGAATCTTGTGGAACCGAGCAGCAAAGCAACTCAAAATCATATTAAAGGAACTCAGATATGATTTCTTTAAGCAAAAATTATCTTCCATGGACTACACCGTTGATGCAAACTATTCGCTGTGGAAGTGCACAAAAGCGCTTAAACGGCAACCACTTCGATGGGTACCCGTACGTTGTCCAGGTGGGGAAACTGCAAAAACTGAAGTGGAACAGGCTAATGCATTCGGTTACGACCTAGAGTATTGCTTCACTCCTTATGACTTCGCCACGATAGAGCAAATAAAAGAGACTCACCAGTACCTACAAATGCCATTGCAGATGTCTTGGCCTATTAAGCCAATAAGGATAGAAGAAATATCCGAAATAATCAAAATACTACCGAAACATAAAGCTCCAGGTATTGACAAGATTTGCCATGCCACGCTAAAGGTTTTACCTATAAAAGCGATAATCTATATAGCATTAATCTTCAATGCTATTTTAAGGGTCCAAGTGTTCCCAAGACAGTGGATACTGGCTGTTATTTTGATGATCCACAAGCCTGGGAAACCAGAAACTGATCCTGAGTCGTACCGGCCTATAAGCCTCTTACCCTCCCTTTCTAAATTATGGGAGAGACTTATTGCCAATCGGATAACGACATTATAAGACAAGGTAATATCTTGCCGGATCATCAATTCGGATTTCGAAAGGGACACGGCACTATTGAACAGGTCCACAGACTGGTGAAACACATATTACAGGCTTTTGACGATTGCGAGTACTCCAACGCTGTCTTTATAGATATGCAACAAGCCTTCGACAAAGTATGGCATGTTGGATTGTTATGCAAGATAAAGACCCTACTACCTGCGCCCTACTTCTGCATTTGAAAGTCATATTTGGAAGGACGAGAATTTAAAATCAAGGTGAGAAATAACTACTCCTCTATATATCCAATGAGAGCTGGAGTCCCACAGGGCAGTGTTCTCGGACCGCTACTATACTCCTTGTACACTGCTGATGTTCCTTGCCCGAGTTTCGAACACATGGAAGCACCGAACAAGGCTCTTATGGCAACCTATACAGATGACATCGCAGTTGTATATAACTCTAGGGACAGCAGAGAGGCAGCTAACGGACTACAAGAATATATTAACGCTCATCCAGAACACCCCTCCAATCCGACTAGAAGGAGTTACCCTGAATCAGCCGCGGCAAGCAACATATCTAGATATCACCCTGGATAAACGGCTCACCTTTGGGCCGCATCTCAAAAACACAGTAAAGAAATGTGGTCACAGAACACAACAGCTGAGATGGCTCATGAATAGAAGGAGCACTCTTTCGCTGAGGTGCAAAAGAGCTGTGTATGCGCACTGTATCATACCGATGTGGTTATATGGGATCCAGATTTGGGGAATCGCAGCCAAATCTAATTATAAACGCATCCAGGTGATGCAAAATCGCGCACTACGACAAATAACCAACTGTCCCTGGTATATACGTAACTCCACACTTCATAAAGATCTCAATCTACACACAGTTGAGGAACAAATTGGAAGTCGATATAGTGACAGACTACTGAGACATAGCAGTCTCCTTACAAGACGTCTTATCCCCGCTCGACCTTTGAGATGACTTAAACGGCAAGGCTTCGCCAAGACAATTGGACAACAGTAAAAACTTTTCACTTATGTTCCAACTTCACTTATTTTGATATAGTGTTTGGTAATTATTAAGAATATATCTGTACCCTGTGTATGTTAAGGTATAATATTTTGATGTACGGATTCTTCACTTAAATATATACATATATAAAAAAAAAAAAATTAATAACGACTCGGACATTCGAATCATTTTCAAAATTCGAGGCATTTGGAGTGGATAAATTGCTTCTTGCGTGATTTATAACTTTGAAGAAATCTAATGAAATGAACTGTGGTATGCGTACATATTGGGTATCTACTGTATACAATAAAAGCCGAATATTTTGTTAAAACATAATGTTAAAGTAAACGGTTCAGCCCAAGGGAAAGTGTAAGAAGATCAGCTGAACCGTTACTACAAAAGTAGATAATCACATGCGCTCATAGAGCACTCTCTCTATAAGCTATAATAAAAAAATATATATAAAAGGCGTTCCGCTGCTAGCATCACCGGTAGCACAGCTTCACGGTTTTAGGCTAAGCGAACCTTTATAACCAGATATTAAGAACACTCGAAGAACAATCGAAGAATAGATTTCGGAGCAGGACCTTCCCTTCTCCCTGATAATTAGTTTGACTTTTTCTGGGTCAGGACTAAACTATTATGTAACGACCGTCCTAAAAATTACGAGGCCCTTTATAAACGTCACCATTACTCTTATCTTCAAGGATGACAGTACCCTCTTATCTTCAAGCGTGACAGGACACTCTTATCTTCGAGGGACTAAGAAAATATTTTTTTGACGAAACTGGCAAAGCTACAACTACAAATTAAAATTTTTGTTTGGATGGCATCACGGCTCGGATGAAATTACAAAGAAAAAATCTGAGTGAGTAGAGTGTGACATGGCGCGGTGGCAAAAAACAGAAAATAAAATCGAGAATGGCACACATAAGTGGCTACTATGTACTCGAACGCCACCACCTACATGGTCAATTGCTCAGAAGTTACAATTAGAACTCGACTTTTTGCGGGATCATTTAAAATAAACGCAAAGTAAAACCCAGTGCCCAACTCACTCAGAAATAAGATTGTTCCATAATATAGAGAATAATAAAATCATTCCACCACCCTGAGTGGTTTCGGTATCCTGTCTTTGTTCAGGATGTTAAAGACAGTTTTCGCCTTGAAACCCTTATTGTTTAATGCCTGCTTTATCTTCCTTACTACTTTTTAGTTGGTACTTGTAATAGTTTTTGTTATTTTTGTTTAAGTAGTGTGTAAGAGTCCTAAAGTTCTCTTCAGTTTTTACCTGGACCTTGGATTCGTGAATGCTGCCCTTTTTGGGGGTATTATTTTATTTCCTGCCGCAGAATTTTTGTGGCCTCAATTTTCTTTTAATTTGGATGTAGCGATTCAACCCAGTTTGCATTGTTTTTGGCATTGTTGCTGATTCAGCAGAAGCGAGCGTTGCAGTTGCCACCGTGCTTACGGTTGATACCGTTGCAGTATTTGTTGTTGTTGCGAGTGCAGTGATTAATGAGGTCGAAGTTTTGGTTGCCGTGCGAGAGGTCAGTTCTCTTTGGCACATCGTTGGGATTGCTGGTGAGCAAGAACGAGCTCTCTCGTTCGTTGTTGGCTTAAGTTCATGTGTCGGGTTGGGGGTGATTGACCGTAGCCGATCGACGTTTGCTTTTATTTCGTGCACTTCCGCGAGTTGCTCATATGTGTCTAAAAAATACGCGTTGTTTCGAATCGATGAGAGACGACGTTTGTCTTGCTCTTGTTGAAGTTGAGCGCGAATGTCGTTTTGACTCGTTGTGAGAGTTCGTGGCTTAGTTTTTGTTTGTTAATTTTATTTGAAATATAATAGTTGTTCCAAATCTGGGAGTTTGCACAACTATTTTAATGAACGATTATACATCGCAATGAGCGTCGTTTCGCTAAATCTTTATGGTAAATTGTTGGTAGTTCTTCACTTTTCACTTGGAGTATTTTGTATATTTTCGGTGCAAAGAAAATAAACACGTCCGCACTGTTCGAGTATCGAATGCGCAATAAGTACGAAAAAAAAATCGGACGCTGCAACCATTCACAGCGAGCTCTCTATGACCTACACTGTCCAGGCTACAGACAAACCTTAAAACTGCTTCCGAAATCAAATTTTTCTGGAAGAATCCCGTTTTCCGCAAAAGCGGAATCTAGTGCTGTTTTGTAGCAAAACTCGATACTGGATCAGTTTCACTGATGTAAGCAGCATATTAAAAACACTTAAAGAAATCTTGAATCCGGGTACACTGTGAACTACCCGTTATAGCAAGCTTCCAACACGAATTACTTACCCATTTCCCAGCCGCTCAGATAAGGCACTGCAAGAATGTCGTGTTGGACCTGGCCGACAAGAATGAGCAGTTAGAAGTCATCACGGCTGAGCACAACCGTGCGCACAGAGCCGCTGAGGAAAATGTCAAGTGAATAGTATTTTCCCAAAATGGCCAGCTTATCTAAAGTGATTGCAAAATGCAGGATCTGCACCAAAGCACCTGAAGAAGCAAAAGCTCATGTAAACGCCTATCCCGAGTTATACAGGCGAAATTCTAAACATTGACAACTTTTCAACCGACAAGAATTCCTAAACTGTGTTGACAAATTCACCAAAATTGCCAGATTCCTTCCCCCAATTACATTTGCGCAAGTTACTAGAGGTTGATACAGACCATCTCAGAACTGTCCGTCCTCAAAGTACACCACAGGATTGCAAGGAGTTTAGATTTCTTAGGAACAGTCTGAAAGTAGTGGCGGGTACACCTGATGCCACAGATTTCTTGAAGATCAGGATGGCAGAGGCTCTACTGGTGGAGTCGAACTCTAGGCAAATAGCGATAAATTAAAAAACACAAAACATCAAAGCCCGAAAAAACGATTTGATTGCAAGAAATATAATGTTAATAATGTTGAGGTTCAAAATCTAATCCTCACCATTACATTGGGTAAATCCAACATATCGAACAAAATCGAACAAGACACTTCAATAGTAAGTTTATTATAAGCCTCTAGAAACAGGGTTCTCTAGTCCGAAAATATTATCCACATACTAATAGCCTATCCAAGAGATAAATTCAGTTGTAAGAAAGTCTCCAATTACCCGGTATCCTATCAACAAAACGTCCTGCGACTTGACGAGAACTCGCTGGCAGAATGCGGCTGTTAACAGCTAAGCAATATCTTTTCCTAGCAACAAAGTTAGTTTGCTTAAACAATGCTGAAGCGCCAGAGTTCAGTGCTCTACGCTAAATAGGACGGCTGTGGTAAAGCTGACACTTCTTATTTGGAGTGTTGCGACGCGCTGTATAAAATTTGTATTCGGCTTGCCGCTCATGATTTTGGGGCGTGATGCATTGTGCTTATGTTTCAGTCTTAAGTTCAGTTTTCTTAAGCACCCGAAAGAATAAACTACATTTCTCCGGTGCGTTGACGCCAAATATCTTTGTTATTATTTTAACTACATTGCTGAACTACAAGGCCAATGACAAAGAGGGCGAAGTCAAACACTCCACCCTAAAAACTTCGTAAAATGAAACTTCGTGAATGAAACAAGGCATGTCTCCAAACTTCTGAAAGGCTGAGAGGGGACTCACTATAATCTCCGCAAGCCTGAAGGAAGACCTAATTGCATATCTCCAAACCTCTGGAAGGCTGAAGGAAGACTCATTACAATTTGCGGAGATTATAGGAAGGAAGACATAATTTGTACATGTCCTTGTCTCAAAACAATATGATTAGTTTCTAATTGTATACTCTGATATCGTATACTATTGCTTAGCAGGCACGTTGATAACTATCGATGTCCAACTTTACTTTATATATATATATCAAATCTATGCAGGTGGTTCAGTTTTCAAAACGACATAAAGCGATAATTGTGAACGGACTTGAAATAAATTGTCTGGTGGACACGATTGGTGGAAACGATGTGTCAATCGTTTGCAACTCAGTTTTTAAGAAACTGACCGACGTGAAACTGTAAAAATGTTTCACTGTACTGCGAGGCCTAGGAAATGTAAAAACAATGCCGCTGGGTACATTTTCGG